>OU343220.1:91943316-92020508 GCA_910596185.1 Chrysanthemum makinoi | reverse complement strand
AAGAAGATGATAGTTTCAGAGTATTCAACAGATTATGGGATTTATTGCACATCATAGATAGAGTAGATCTATTCTATTTATATCATGTGGTGCGAGCTTACTTCGAACATAATCCATTAGAAGGAATTGGTTTAGTTCTACTTGGAGATCTCACAACTGTATGGGAAACTGAAGAGCAAAGCACTGATGACATTTGGAAGAATCAAGAGAATTGGGAAATTGTTTGCTGGAGATTCTTTGAAGAATCTGGAGTTCATGTTCTAGAGCTGGAAAATGGTACAATGATTCACATGTTTGCAAATAGAAGATATCCTCTTACAGTAGATCTTATGAGGAGGATGCTAGAGCATGGAATGGAAGTTGAAGAAGACAATGAAATTGCTTGTATGGTCATCAATTTGTTTATCAACTGGACTACTATTGCTGATGAGGATGAATGACTAGTATGAATCTTATTTGAATAAATTATTTTTGATAAATCAGTACTTTATTCAAAGTACTGCTGATCAAACAGTACTTTCATCAAAGTACTGCTTGCAGCTTTTTAATCAGTTAAGTGATTTTTGGAAGAAACTTTTTGTTAAGTAACAAATCTTTTGAGACAAAGGTTGAGTAAAATTAATGGTTTTTGAGATGGTAACATCAATAGGTTATCAATCCACCATGGTTACAAAAGGATTGGCTAATCCATGAGCAAACGGCTCTGGTAAAGATATGACAAATCCGTTTTTAGTTAACAACTTGCTAATAAGTTGTATGGTAATCAACTCACCATATCAGTTAATGTGAAGAGTTGGCTAGCCCACAAGAAAATGGCTTGTGGTAAAGGCTGTGGAAAAACCATTATATGGTAATTAGTTCACCATGATAAAAGAACTAACTAGTCCAGAAGGGTACAACTTTTGGTAAAGACAACTCAAATCTGTTGATAGCTGGTGATTTGCTAAAAATCATATGGTTATCAATGTACCATGGTCTTACACACCAAAACATTTGGCTACTCCAGAGTTAATGGCTTTGGTAAAGAGATCTAAATCCATTAAATTTTCAATGATTCACCTCTCACATTAGTTAACACACCTGGAAGTGATGAGAATAGATTGCAACTTAAACTGAATTAATGTATAAATTGTCATATGTTGCTGTGTTCTTTGAAAAGATGGAGTTTGTTGGATGCTGCTGTAAAAGAATAATTCTAAAGATACTTTGACAAGCACAGAAATTATAGAGATATAATTCAAAGACATAGAAACAATCTATCCTTAAAGATGAAGCTGTTAAAGATAAATTCACAAAGGAACTTGAAGTCAAGATAATAGAATTCAAGTTAGGGGAGGATTGTTGGGATATGAAAGTGCTGGAAAAAGTCAAAGAGTCAAAGTACTGTTAAAGATAAAGTCAAAGTACTGCAAGAACAAAGAACTGTTATATTCGTTTATAGAAAGTCTTGTAATTCTAGAATATTCTTTATTAGATTACTTGTCGTGCAAGGATACAAATTGTAAACCGACTAGGGATATCCTTGAGCCTATAAAAGGACCCCTAGATTGGCATTAGAGGTACGAGTTTTAGAGTTTACAAGTTCATAAGTTTAGAGAAGTTCGATATTTAGAGTTGTTGAAGTATCTGCATAATAAAGCAGAGTTAGAGTTATTAATATAATCGTTTAAAGTTAAAGTTATTCTTCTTAGCTTTGTTAAGTAAATTCCGCATACTTAATAGAGTTTGCTCAGTGTTTCTTTGTTAATAACTTAGGATTTATCCGAGGTTATTAAACCTTAACAAGCTATTTAAGTTAGTTTGGTTAGAGTACATCGATCCAACAAGACTCTTTCAGTTTCTTCAATAGGTCAGAATCCTGGCGCGATACCGTTGCCACACTAACAGGTACCCCGTCGGATCTAGGGAGATGCGCTGCGCCAATACCATACAAAATGGCCTTTCCCTTCACGACCTTCTTCTTCGCGAGCCTCGTGGCATGGGCTTCTAAGGACTCTTTCAAAGGTATTTCTGTTAGGTCACAAGGTTTACCACACAAGCTTATAAGAAAGATAGAGAGGCGATTGAACAAGTATCACACACACACACGAGATAATGAACACGGTTTAGGCGTAGAGTGTATGTGAAAAGAAAACTTGAACAACCAACCTTCAAATGAAGGTTTACATAAGGTATTTATAGGCAAGGAGCTAGGGCAACACTCCTACTCCTTCCCTTTCTCCTATGGGCTTGGGCCTAAGCTCATGGGCCTTCTACATAAGCTTAAGGCTAATAACAAACATAAAGGCCATAATAAGCTAACTATTACATATGAGTAACTAACACTTGAATAAGGTTTAGGAGTGATTCCAACAATCTCCCCCTCAAGTGTTATTACATATGAGTAACAAACACTCAAGTGTTGGTGATGAAAACGGTGAAGGCGTTGATGTAATAGTAGCTTTGAGTCTTCGACATTCTTCTTTCTTATGAGAAGAATTGCCTTGATTTGAACAATCTCCCCAGTGTAGAGAGATAGTTTACTTTGAGCGGTTATGCTTTGACGTCATCATTAACTTTGTTCTTTGATCATTGTTCTTTGTGGTGAAAGTGATAGTATGTTGTTGTCTGCATCAAGTCTGCCTCAGGTCTGCTTTGCTGCTACAGTGTCTCCACGTCGTTCTTCAACATGCTCACACGCTCCTTTGATGTTTGGAATTCTGATGGAGTTCTTTAAGTCTTTAACTTTGTAGATTCTCTGTATTGACGAAGAATCATTCTGACTGTTGTGTTGCTTTTGGATAGAACTTCCATTAGTGATGATGTTGGCGTGAGCATGAGAAGAATCTGCACGATCATTCCGCTCCGGAGCTTCCATAAGAAGAAAACATTTAAACGGTTAGTAATAAGCGGATTCCGGCACTTACAAGTTTGAACTTCGAGAGTGTTAACAGCATAGTGTGAAAACACAACTCTAATTTTTACAAAGGCCGTTCCTGAATCGGAGTCCCACAAGTGAGATAACACGATGTACCGAAGTACACCTACGATTCAGATGAGTCGCTGAGGTACACCGAAGCATCACCTCACGACTGTAGACCGTTTGAGACCACTAAGCGCAATCCACGGGGAGTTGCCGAAGCGACCTGCTGTCAGGGCTGTTTAATGTTGACCCGGGCAGGAGTTTCCATTCATTCACTGAGGATCACAAATGTGAACCTCTCATAAATGTTCTCGACAGATTGCTAAGATCTGTGAAGGACTCGATATGAACCACTGATAACCTTATTTGTTGATCATCAAGTGATTAAATGTCAAGTGTACCTAAGAGATCTTTTGATGAATCTCGTGGCTCTAGACTCAATAGTGCGTTTTGGTTTTCCTGAGCGGAGACTAGGGAGAGGGTCTCCTTCTTCAATACCAGCAATCTCTAAGAGAAAGCCGATAGTTTACGTAGGGTTCCCAGTGAGAATGAAACAAGCTTCTGTTAAGAGAAACTTGAGTGGATAAGAAGGTTTAGTGCATGCGTCACTGGGTCCATGACGACTTTTAATCTTCAATACCGGTGTCACAAAGTGACAACCAGTAGCATATGAATTGAACCCGGTGTCTGCCCTAAGTTGAATAATCTGGAGGGCTATTTCTTTTCACCCTTTTCTTTGCATTTCTTTTTAATTCTTCAACTCCTTCTTTCTCCGATTCTCATTTTCTCCTTTTTACAATCATACCTAAGGACTTCTAAATACTAACTATTTGTGGTGTCCTTGGGTAGATCCATCCGGCTCTGGCGGATCATAGGACGGTTATTCCTAACCTTAGTCACCTTATAACTCCATGACTAACCTATGTTGCCATAAAAACCACTGATGTGAAAAATCTCTCACAGTGTTTATGAATGAAAAACATTTTAGTACCACTGTTGAGATAAGATTTTGCATAAATACTCCCCCTCCACATGTGCTTAAGAGTTTTAACGGTTAAAATGCACAGTGAGGAAAGAGCGCGCACATTTTGAATTGATTCACTCAAGATAGACAATCCCCCGCGAGACACGGTTACGTGGCATAGTTAAAGAGTTGTATTGTCAGTTTTTAGGTGACAACTAGCTCTAATAACTACCTTGAAGGTGTAGACAATCCTCGAAAGGTCGTCAAACCCGTCAGAGTTCATGTCTACCAAGAGTTTCTCGAATGGTAAATTCTACTCAGACAAGTCCTTTACGAGACACGTTTACATCACTAGCGAACTAGCTTGAAATTATTACCCGTCCCGGACAAGTCTTTTCGAGTTACTAACAGTTAAGAATTCGTCAATTCATGGGTTAAGTCTATAGCACAAAGATTCATTTGCATTGACAAAACATATTTCTTATCACTTATTTTCTCCCCCTCAAAAATGGCATATGTGATGTTATTTTTGAAAAGTTGAGAATAAATATGACCATTTTGAGTGTTGCGGGAAGAATGACCACTGTGAACAATTTTTGAACAAAGTTTTAATTCAAGTACTCCCCCTCAACGAGTGATATAAACGGTTTAGGTTTTGAAAATCATAAGGGAAAGTACTTGTTCTTTTGAGCAAAACCTTGAAAAATGAAAGGTTTGATAGGTTTTACTCAAAAGTAAGAAGCTTTCGCTCCTTTTCTAAGGATTGTGGCACTGACGCGTACCACAGGGTCCTTTATTTACAAGTACGGGTTGTACACTGTAATGTGTGCACAAGCCATTGACATAATTAATCAAACATCCAAAATTATATGAAGAAAACAATTCAAGGGGTACCAGGAAGTGCAGTGATGTTCCCAGGAGTGTGCACAGGGCGTTGAAATCCGGTTATGTTTCTCCTGGGTCGACCACCGACATAACTCTCCAATCGTCTGAACTGATCCCTTCGAAACAACCGTTCATCAATCATTGTGATGATCCGTCTCACATCCCTCCTTTCCTGAGAATTCCAGCGCTTAGGAGACCCAATTTTCTGGCGTATATCCTTCAACCGGTATGCCAATCCATCCCTAACCAGCTTCAAGGTATGATCCCCGAACTTGTGGAGTTCGCTACACGCCATTAAGCAGTTTCTTTGAAGTTCACTACGGTAAACAACGCCGAAAGGTTTGCTGATGAGTGTATATTGAGATAGCTGGTTGATATCGGGAAGATCAAGCTTTGGAGGAGTGAAGTTGACACGCGTCTGATAAGATTCAACAGCCAGTTGGAGATCTTCTACACGTTCCTTGATGACAATCCGTCTTATGAAGATGAGAAGTGACTTGATAAATTCACGTTGTACTGCAGTTGAGAATTGTCGCATGCGACCTGTACTTTGGCAAGGTACATGTCTTCGATGTCATTGAGAGAAAAATTCTCAAAGTCAGCTTCAGAGAAAGCATAGTCCCGTTCATCTTGTCGTTTGACTACGATCTTCTTTAGGAATGTGTAGTCCCACTTAGACGAAAGGTCAACGTGTATGATGGCAACGATATCTTTAGAACTATGCACAGCATGTTGAGACTTCTGAACCTGACAGCTTCTGTAGTAGATTCGTCGGCGTTCGGGCCAGTGATGAATCCCATACAATGCATCTCGGGCGTATGCCTCCACTGTGTTGGAGAACAAGTGATTGGCACGTTCCTCAATGGCTATGCAGTTTGAGTAGACAGCTGCTGGGAATGGAAGTGTCAACGATGTAGCATATTTTCTTGAATCATCGTCACCGTGTAGAAGAAAATCCAAGTCTTTGTTGAAGAAGTATCTGAAAGGAATCCTTGGTTCAGCTGGTTGGCCAAGTGTAGGTAGAGGTTTGGTCCAATCGGTGTAGTATGGAGGGTTGTCCCTTTGTGTGAAGTCAATGTTTGCTTCCGGATTGAGCCAATCCATGTTGTTAGACATAGCTCTAGCAATGTTTTCAAGGTGATATTCAACCTCGAGGGCACTTTCAGAGCTGTCTTTTAGAAGTTGAAATGCTTCATTCTTTATTCGCTTCAACTCAGATTTCGTCATTTTCTTCACATGGAACTTTTCTTGCAGAATTTTAGCATGCTCCAATGTAGAACCGTCTACCAAATTCTGACCTTCTTCAGGATAGGGAGTGTTGTTAACAAGAGTAGCAAACCATTCAAATTCCTTTGTTTTATCGTCATCTAGCCATGATACGACGTCAGTCTGAGGCGTCTTCTTCTTCTTCTTTTTCGAAGGCCTAGATGATGATTCTGGTTTCTGAACTTGTTTGGGAGAGGTGGGTTGTTGTAGGGGCTCAAGGACCTCTTCATCGTCACCACCCGTATACTCAAAATGATCATCGGTTTTCTGAGTCGGGGTGGTAACTTCGGAATCGTCCGAGGTTTTTCAGTAGATGAACGAGGAGGAGATTTTTGTTGAACAGGAGGCCGTTGTGGAGGAGGTTGCATCAAAGAAGATTCACCAGACTGCTTCGACGTTTAGGTGCAGAGTCTTTATCCTTATCCTTGTCTTCGTCGTCTCTAGGGCGTTTAGACTTTTCAGCTTCGAATCTACAAGCTTCTTGAAGTTGGTAGTCCAGCAATGCTTGAAACAGCTTTCCTTCATCAGAAGTAAATGTCCCAGATCGTGCGGACATTTGTGTGACAAGCTTGGCCACCAATTCATTATCCGAGAAAACAACCGGATCGGTTGGATTGACTGTGACGGTTAAGGGCGTTGATCGAATAGTTTGCTTGGCGATCTGCATAAGATTTGGATAAAGTTGTTTGGTGAACAACTCCTTTGTGACTTTAGGAACGTACTCCAGAAGGTACTTTTTCGTGTAGCCTTCGATCATTTCGTTCAGTTCCTCTTGACGGTGATTTTTCATGAATTCTTAAACAAACTTCCTTTCTCCTTTCATCTTTTCATGCTCGTCATACAGATGTTGTATGTGATCAACAAAGAAATTCAGCTTTTTGTTGAGCACGTTTTCTTTCTGACTTGTTTGACAGCTTTGGTAATCCGTTCATGAGCTTGAGAAATCCAAGATTTAGATGGTTTCTTCACGGATTTGGATGATGATTTGGTTGACTTCTTTGATGGTGGTGGCGAGGAGTGAGAAGACGAATCGGATGATGAAGAGATATGAGGAGACTCTGGATCCTTCAGAGGTTTCTTCCTTTGATCGCGTAGGACTATCTAGAAGAAACGTATCATAATCAACATCTTGATCTTTTTCGGACTTCTCAGTTTCCGGTTCCTCAAACTCATATTCGATAGTATCCTCCACAAGCTTTTGTTGTTGCATAAGAGTGGTGGCACCAGCTCCCTTATCGGGTTGATTAACCGCATCGGGAGATGGTTCAGAGTGGGCAGCACCACTTGATCCTCCGGGACCACCCATTTGGTCTTTAGCAAATTCTTGAGCTTTTTGAAGGTGTCTAACGATATTAAACTTCTTCCTGTATGATATATCCAGTTGCTCTTCTTCTTCATCTTAGCTTTCATCATACGGTACAAGTACAGGAGTCTTTCCTTTTCCTTTGTCAGCTGGTGGACTTGGAGGTTTAGCTGCTGAAGGAGGTGTTACGGTTGCAGATTCAGAGTATGTAATCTCTTCATCTGTGTTAGTACCTTCAGAGCTTTCGTCCACAAGCTTTCTTTGCGGTTCAGGTGTTGGGATAGGTTCAGCTTCCTTTACGGGAACAATCCTTTTACGAGGAGGATTCCTTTTGGGAAGCTTCCTATAAACATCTGTACTTGTGACACTTCCAGCACTGCCTCTTCTGGTCCTCCGAGTAGGTGTACCAGAAGATCTTTCATCAAGATGACCAACTTTGCCTTCTTTTACGGCTAACCGATACCTTTTATATGTTTCAAGCTTTTTGATTTCGGTGGTTAGAAGGTGATCAGGTAATACCGTACCCTGTTTCTTTGTTGACGATTCTTTGATTCTGACAGATAATATGGGTTCAGATCAATATGTCGTGATTATCTGGGTCATTGAGCCTCATGGGGATATCAGAATGAAGTCCAAGTGCTCTCTGGATCAACAGTTTGGTGTATCTGACATAGGGAATCTTGGAGCCAAGCTTCTTGTGAAACAACATCATGTCTTCCCATATCAGTGCTTCGATTTCAATGTCCTTCTTGTTGATCAAGACGAAAATTTGCAGTTCCATGAGCTTGGGATGCTCATAGCCTTTACTCACGACCAGAGACTGATTTGGTGATGATCATGTAGAGTGTTCTCCATGGTTGAGGAATATACTTCAGCTCCACGTGAGAGTGCTTAGTAATGATTCCTGAAGCTTCATCATAACCAATATCTATCAAGAATTTCAGGACTGTCTCTTCAGTAGGGGTAGCAAAGAATTCGGTTGGAGCGATGTCAGGAATGATGAGAACAGCCCGTAAGTCAGCAGGAGTGATAGTGACTTGTTTGTGATTAAGTGTCACATTCACTGCACTTTGACCGGTGATCCTCTGCATAGAATCCCAGAATTGTTGAATGTAGACCTCTGGAACTGTGGCAGAGTGTGAGAGCATTTTCTGGTAGGGATGATTCCTGAGAATATCCACAGCAATCAAGCAGGAAGATTCGGAGCAAGTGAGGGTATCAAAGTCAACCCTAAGGTTGTTCTTTCCAATCTTTCTCGGATAACCGTTTGGGAAGATATCGGCAATGGTGAGAATCTCGGTGCATCCACATTCATTTGTTCAGACCATGTCGTGATCTCGAAATAACATTAGCCAAAAGAACCAACATATCGAAAGACATAGTGTTAGTCAACGGAAGGTCTTATTGTCTAGTTATTGAATGTACAGTGTCAATGATTGTTACGAGTCCTAAGTCACTTGTTTGTTCAATAGTCCAATGGCGTCGTGAAATGTTTCGTGAGTTAGTTAACTTTAAGTTTTAAAGTTTATGTTATCACTTATTGTTCACAACATATCAAGCGATTAAGTTTATTAGTGACATTATTGGATTCGTGACATTATGATTAGTTTATTTACAAGTTTGTACACGTAACAATTCATTATGAAGGTCAATCCAGGCTTAAGCGTAGTTTTGGCAAAGTTAAGCGTAAGCAGAGATGATATACGCGTAGACGAAAGCTTACGCGTAGGATCCTAACTTACGCGTAAGAAATGTTACGCGTAGGAAAAAAGAGACCTTATGCGTAGAGCTTACGCGTAGGCGTATAAAGACCTTACGCGTAAGGCTTACTCGTAAGAGTAGACCTTATGCGTAGAGGTCACTGTTTACGCATATCCTTCACAGGATACGCGTAGTCCCATTGTAGAACCTTACGCGTAATAGTTATGCGTAGAATTATTCTTACGCATAACTTGACTACGCGTAGGGTAATCCTTATGCGTAGAGTTGCAAATGACCTTGATTCTGAATATTAAGCGTAGCAAAGCCTGAAATAAGTTCATCAAATCATCAAAGTTAACACAAAACATCATTTTATCAACAAAACATGGCATGAATCATTCGTTAATAGTTACGCGTAGAAAGTCATACGCGTAGGTCAAAACCCTAAGGGTTAAGATTTACGCGTATCATTTCTAGCCATGGGATTTGCACCAAACAAATTATGGTAGGTCTATGATGTTGAGAGAGTCTATGAAACAAGTTATAACATCTAATTCGTTGAGAATCAAAATTACCCAAAATTATGAACATTAAACCCTAATTCCAAATTGTTAAACAATTAGTGTTTCTGGGTGGTTAACAACCTTGGAAATCATCAATTCATCAATATGTGAACATAACCCAACAATCTTTTTGACCAAAACACTTCACATTTGAAAATACCCAATTCGACTCATAAACCCTAATTATCAAAATCCATTAATTAGTGTTTCGGGTGTATTTTGAGCATTGAAAATATATCATTGATGTTGTAAAAGCATTTTGACACAATCTTTTTAACCACAAACACATAACACATGATCATGTGTTCTTACGCATATGCGAAGAACACAAAATCACCCATATAAGTAGATTTAACCGTTGGATTTGTTTGAAAATCAAAACCAATGTTTAGAAACGTGTTACAAACGCAAAACACTTACAATTTATGATCAAAACATCGGATTTCTTGAGTGAATTCTATGCGTAGGATTAGTAGGTTAAGAGTAATAAATGTGAAGTGATAAATTAGGTGGAAAAGTTTTATTGAAAATGACTTTCATCTTTTGACAGTTTTGGTCCCTCCACCTTTTCCTTTTTCATACAAAGCCTTTTAACTTCCATTTTGGTTACCAAACAAAGATTTTAAGAAAGAAACTTGACGACACTCCCCCTCGACTTAAGAAATAATGAAAGGTTATTAATTTTAGTCCGAGGAGTGTCATTTAACCAGAAAAGTTTACCACCATTGATAAAAGAAACAACCGGGGTAATATAACATGCAAGTACACAGATGTTTTGAAACAGTTAAGTGATTATTTTCTCCCCCTCAACACTAGATCGAAAAAATACTGAATTTTGAAAGATTATAGTGTTGACGGAAGAAACGTACTTGCAATGTTGAAAGAAAATAGATAGAAGAATATTTTTGTTGTTTTATCAGATTTTATACTTTTGTATTTTGTTTTTGAAAGAATTATTTACATAAGAGATTTTGGTGTTTGACAGGTTTTAAAGACTGTTTTAGGAGGTCATCCAATTCCTCTTGAGTCAAACACCTCATACCAATCCGGTGGACCAACTCATTAAACCTAGCGGGAGGCAAGGCTTTGGTGAGAAGATCTGCCAATTGGTATTCTGTACCCACAAAATATAATTCAACGTACCACTGTTCCACGTGATCCTTGATGAAATGATATCGAAGATCGATGTGCTTTGATTTCGAGTCCTGAACTGAGTTGCACGAGATCGCAATGGCACTCCGATTGTCGCAGATACATCGGGATTACTGTCAAATACGTAATCATAGTCTTTGAGTTGTGTTCTCATCCAGATGACTTGAGCACAACATGCCGACATGGCTACATATTATGCTTCGGTTGAGGACAGCGATGTACAATCCTGCTTCTTCGATTGCCATGACACCAGGTTATCACCAAGAAATTGTAAAGCTCCTGAAGTACTTTTCCGTGAGTCTAAGCATCCTGCGTGGTCAGCGTCTGAAAAGCGATTAGTTCAAAACCAGAATCCTTCGGATACCAGATCCCCAAGTTAATGGTTCCCTTTATGTATCGGAGGATTCTTTTAGCCTCAGAGAGGTGGGTTTCAGTTGGTCGCAACGATAGCGAGAGCAAAGATATACGACAAAGACAATATCAGGTCTGCTAGCTGTTAGATACATGAGAGACCCAATAATACTACGGTATTTTGTAGGGTCCACCAATTTCCCATGTAAATCAGCGTCTAGCTTCTTGGTATGAGCCATTGGTGTGGCATAGGTGTCACAGGTTTTCATTCCAAATTTGTTTAACAATTCAAGGGCATATTTGGACTGATTCAAGAAAATACCACGGGGTGATTGATGAACTTGCAGTCCAAGAAAGAACGTGAGTTCACCCATCATAGACATTTCAAAATTTTTCTTCATTAGTTTTGCAAAAGCGATTGAAAACTTTTATGTGTAGACCCAAAAATGATGTCATCCACGTAAATTTGAACAATTAAGATATGTTCCCCGTGATATTGTATAAAAGAGTTGGGTCAACCGAACCTTTGGTGAAATTATTAGCAATGAGGAAGGATGATAGCTTATCGTACCATGCCGAGGAGCTTGTTTGAGACCATCTGAGCTTTGTTTAGTTTGTAGACGTGATTCGGAACTTCGGGATCAACGAATCCATCGGTTGGTGACATAAACCGTTTCTTTAAGTTGTCCATTGAGAAACGCAGTTTTGACATCCATCGGATAGACCGTCATATTCATATGAGCCGCGAACGCTAGAAATATCGAACGACCTCAAGACGAGCAACCGGAGCAAAAGATTCTTCAAAGTCAATACCCTCTTCCGGACGATAACCCTTAGCCACGGGCGTGACTTATTTGGATAACATTTCCTTCAGCATCCAATTTGTTTTTCCAAATCCATTTGAGACCAATGGCGTAGACTCCTGTTGGTCTTTCAACCAGTTCCCATACTTCAAGACGTTTGAATTGGTTGAGTTCTTCTTGCATGGATTCAATCCAGTTGTCTTTTGTCATTGCGTCTTTGATGTTTTTAGGTTCATATTGGCAGACAGTGAGTGCATAAATGCAATGTTCACCGTCTGAGTGAAGACGTTGTCTCGTAACGACTGGTTGATTCGGGTTGCCAATAATGTTTTCCAGAGGATGGTCTTTCGTCCATCTATGTGTGGAGGGTTGATGTTGGTATACATTGTGCAGATTCGGAGGATTCAAATGGTTTGTTGAAGATTCCGCGACATCAGTGCAGCAGTCTCATTAGCAAGCGGGTTGAAGAACGCATTTGGATCAAAATCTGCGGTGGGGTACTACATTCAGTATATCATCAGCAGCTTCATCATTGTTGGAAGCGGTTTGTTCAACTGTTGTGGTGGAGTCAAGTGGTGTAGGTGCATCTGCAACAGTAGTTGTTGTAGCAGGTGTATCAGGTATAAGAGTATTATCGGGTTGAGCAGCTTGGAAACAGGGATACACCTGGAGCACGATCATCAATATCGTCACTGAACAGTGGAGCAAATAACCTTTCCATTTGTTGACGAGTAAGCGGGGGGCTTTGTTCAGCTGATGATGGGGTTTGGGGAAGTTTAAGCGGTTGTGTCCGGGTTCCAAGCTGTTATACTCCGAAGCCATTTCCGTAAGTTCATCGAAATGAGCATGAATCGTTTCCATCACCTGTTTTGTACGACGATTCCAGATTCGGAAACCTTTGGAATTATCACAGTATCCGATAAAGACTCCAATGTCAGCTTTGGCTTTGAGCTTTCCAAAGTCATCACGATCATTATTCGGATAGCAAAGAGATCCAAATACATGAAAGTGTTTTATATTCGGTTTTCTGTTATGGACGAGCTCGAAAGGTGTTTTGTTGTGGCGTTTTGTAATCATAGAGCGGTTTTGAGTATAGCATGCAGTAGATACAGCTCCTGCCCATAAGTAATCTGGAAGTTTAGCATTGATTAACATTGTTCTTGCAGCTTCCACTAACGTTCGGTTTCGTCTTTCGACAACTCCGTTTTGTTATGGTGTACGTGCAATAGATGTCGATCTGAATTCCCACTTTCTCATAAAATTCACGAAGAGTTTGATTAACAAATTCAGTGCCTTTATCTGTTCTGATTAGTCGAGCGGTGTTTCGTAGCTGAACTTGTATTTTCGTGAGAAAGGTGATGATCATTTGTGGAGCTTGATCTTTGCTTCGAAGAAAGTAGACCCAAGTCCAGCGTGAATAGTCATCAACAATTACTAAGATGTAGCGTTTGCCATTGATCGTTTGCAGGCGCATCGGGCCACACAAATCCATGTGAAGAAGATGAAGCACATCTTTGAGAGTTGTGTTCCAACTTTGAAGGAAAATGAGCACGAGTGCTTTTGCCTTGTTCACAAGCTGAGCAAAGGTGATCTTTAGAATACCGAAACCGTGGGAGTCCTTCAACTAGTTTGTGTCGAGCAAGGTTGGTGATGGTTTGAAAGTTTAGATGTGAGAGACGATGGTGCCATAGCCAGGATTTTGTTGATGTTGCCTTTGAAAGTAAACATATGGGAGATGAAGCAACCATGTCTTTCATAGAGATAGTGTAGATCACGAATGAAACAAGTTTTCTCCCGGAAAGCAACCTCCAAATCTCCATCACAAAACTGACCTCTGAAAGATTATGACCGAGGCCTTCCACATAGTAAACACTGCTAATTTCGATGTTCCCATTGACATAGTCTCCGTAGCCCATGATAGCTGCGAAGTGATCATTCCCGAACTGGCGGTGCCAATGAACTTTGCAATAAAGTTTGATAACAGTTTAAGATTGCTTGTCATGTGTCGGGAACATCCGCTATCAACAATCCAGAGAATGATCTGTATCACCTGCATTACACCAGACGACACAAATGGAATAGAAGTAGATGTGGAACCCGAAATGTTAGAGGGTTCCGTAGCGGTTATAGTAGATATACACACATCAATAGCTTTAGGTATCCACTTAAATCCTAGTGTGTTATATATCCATTTCTGCCATCTCCAACTAGTATTTGCTTTAGTCTTAGTGAATGCACTAGGTGGTACTACATTCCTAGGAGGTGACACTGGAGCTACAGGGACAGCAATGCGTTGCTTAGAATCTAAAGATGGCGGTCTACCAAGCACAGACTTAGAAAGATTAGTGGGCCTAGAGGTATTCCGGTTCTTAGGATTCCTTAAACGAGAGATGATAGCTTTAGCAACACATTTATCATGGCAATCCGAATTCATACTTTTACCACAAATAACACAAGGTGCATCAGACTGAATATCAAAAGTACTTAACGGTTTAGCATTCGTTACATCACTATTTCTATTACATTTGCCAGACGCAATATCTATAGTGGAGGCAACGTGAGTCTTATTCATAGTCCTAGGGTGTTCTTCTACTTTAGCATTCTTGATTGATCTTTTCTTAGGTCGCAACTTCCTATTCTTCGATTGAGTGCTCCTAGGCGGTGAAGTGCGGACGTTTGGAAAAGGCTCAACTATTCCTGTTTCAGTAGAAGGAAGCACGTTAGCTACTTGTGATTTGGCAGTAGAGATTCTAGGTTCATGAGTACTAAGTGTTACTGGGGCTAATCTCTTAATGATGGTTGGCGAAAGTTGTTCATACTTTCCTAACATTTCTCTTAACTTGAGGATAGTGTGAATCAGATCTTGATTTTCAGACCGAACATTTCCAGCAAAATGCATAACTTCTTTAGTGTGTGCAAGATAATGATCAAGTTCATTTGATGCTTCATCACGAGTCTTTTTGAGTAAATCAAATATGACACCATATTCCTTTTAACTTTTACAAGTTCTTGTTCATATTTTGAGATTTGACACTTAAAAGACACGTTTTGATCATCCAATTGCTCAATTTTATGATCAGAAGATTTTGCACGCAAGCTGGCGATTTTGTGTTGAAAATCATGTTGTTGATCGTGAATATCTTTTTGACACCAATTAAGACGACGAATTGCATTTGAAAGTTCGTTTGACAATCGTTTGTTTTCAACTGTTAAGGACTCGATCTGAAGCACATTATCGGTGTTCTCAACATTTAGCACAGATTTAACAATATCAGCAGAGGTATGATCAAATGCATATGACAAAGAATTCTCTAGCACAACATTATGGACATCAGCACAGATGACATCTTCCAAGAGTCGATCAACATCTTTTCTCAACAGTTTCTTTTTACGTTTAGTATTAGAAATAGATGTTTCTGTTTTCTAGAAAACGACCTTCATCACTCCAAGTTCCTTATGAAAATCCTTTTCCCAGGCTAATGCACAATTTTCAAATTTTTAACGTTAGGTAAAAGATTTTTCTGAAAAATGTCTCTTTGTTCTCGCGCCAGAGGCGATTGAAAATGATCAATTTTGATTTCAGAGCGATATTCTATCTCATGTTGTAAAATTTTGAGGTCAGCCATGAAGATGTCAAAATATCTAAGAATTTTTCGATTTTCAGGGTTTGAATTTACTTCACAGATGGAAGGTAAAGGACCATAAATTTGTGCATAATCTGGTTGGGGATTAACATTAGAAGACTCAGTTGTTTTGATGATAACCCTTGGTGTGTTAGAAGAATCCGTTGGTGTGACGAAAGTGACCGCTTTTGAATAGTTAAAAGGTTTGTTGTAAACAACTTTTTCTAATTTTGATCGACTCTCGTCTTATGCATCTAATTCCTCTTGACGATGATATTCAACAACACTCATAACAGAATTATCAACTTTATATTCTGCACTTTGGAAACTTCGGATTTGGTTTGAATATTTTTGTTGAAAGCTTAGGTTTGTAATCAGCAAGATTCGGTCCATATCCATTTGGATTGGTTTTTAAAGTAAACTTTTCAATGGCTGTGACCGACTCGCCATGTTTGTAAACAACAGTTTTAAACTCTTTAAGTTTGTTTTGCAAGCCGATGATTTCTTCAAGATGATCATCTATTCGTTTCGTTGAATGCTTTTTGTATGCAGAGAACTGTTTTTGACAAGTTAACAACTCAGCCTTAGTTTTTTGATTTTCCAAGGTGAGAGCGTTAATTTGCTTTTTATGTTCATGTTTCAGTTGTTCTATTTCAGACAACAAAGCATTCTTCGAAGCGGCTAGATCACGCATCTGTCTTTCTAAATATTTTTCGTTTTGATAAGATTTGGCAAAGGCTGCTTCAAAACCGTTTTCACGTTTTTCTTGAGTTTTGAAAAAGTTGAGTTGCTTTTGTAAACATTCAAAATCCTTGGTTAACAGTGCATTTTTGCATTTCAAGTCCTGATTAATGGCATGACATTTTTCCACTATGGTCTGTTGGTCTTGTATTAAGCGAGCAAAATCTGGATGAGGCAAAAGTTCGGCGTGTTCAACGTGAGTCTCAACATGATCATTACTGAGATCCTCAAGTATAACCACGAGTCAATTTGATTATCAATGGAAACCGGGTGGTCATCTTGATCGTCAAATATAACTACGGGGTCTAGTTGAAAATCGTCGGAATGAGATGTGGATGACTCATTTTGAACATTCTGAGCCTTGCGGGATGCAGATGTTGGCGGAGATATGAGATCAGAGATAAATATGGTTTGTTCGGGTACCTGAGACAAGCCATCGGTGTCATACACTGGGCCTGTGTCACTCATGTGTAACTCATGCATATTAGCCATCAACATAACAGCTGCATTGGCATGCAAGTCCTCCATATCATCATCTGAATCTGCATTTGCCATAAAACTCTGTTCTTTGTCTGTGAGAGATCCACCAGCTTCATCCTTAAGAGCCAAAAGAAGAGCCTCTTTGAAATAAGCACTGCCCCTAGTCCTTGGCTTTGGGCATGCATTAGCCAGTGTCCCTTCTCATTGCAGTTGTAGCATCGAAGACCATTCAACCCATTCGGAGCATTTCCCTGTTCCACCACTGGAGCTCGATTGTTATTCCTACCCACAGCATTAAACCCTTGACCACCGCCCATGGCGACCATAACCACAATTCTGAACTTCAACTCGTCCATTGTTCACAACAGCTTGATTCCTGGTATTAGATGAGGAGCGAATACGGTTGTTGGATTTGTTGGTATAACGGCTAAAGGCATTAGCAATCATAGCAAATCCTTGTTGCAATGCTTCGAACGGATTAGATTCCTCATTAGCTTCAGCTTGAGCATTGTTGTTGTTGTATGGAACCAATTGAGTTTGTTGAGATGGAGGTTGTGAAGGATCATGTGGTTTAGGAGAATAACTGTTTTGAGCATATAAGGCAAGTTGTTGATTTTCCGGATGTGTCGGTGGAGCAATTTGAGCACGGAGAATCCTTTCCCTATCAACTTCCTTTTCATGAGGCTTCAAGTAATCGTACAACAATCCGTAGGTAGACTGATGCATGTTTTTCGCTTGACGGAGAAAAATGACATACTTCTCCCATTCAGGACCAAGACTACTTAGGAACTTAGTATTCACTGCAATTCTTGGCATGTGGATGTTGTGTTTATCCAAATCATTGATGATGTTTGAAAATCGGTGATGATAGGACTCGAGTGTCTCTCTAGGTTCAATCATGAAGTGTTCATAAGCCAAGTAAATTTTGGATTCCAAATCTTCTGATTGAGTACTGATCCTTCCATAAGAAGACGAATATGATCCCACATTTTCTTTGCAGTCTTTTGAGCATCAACACTACGAAGAATTAGGTTTGGTAATCCTAGGAGGATATATTCCATTGCAAGCTCATCTGCTTCATAGTGTAGAAGTTCTTGAGGATTCAAGTCTGCAACAGTAGCAATGTTCGTTTGTTCATCTCTTGGTGGAATGGCATTTGGATCTCCGGGTACAATGACAGTAGGCATCTCAAATGGACCTTCCAAGATAACCTTCTTTAAGAACTTTCCATGTGGCTTCTTTAGATCAAAAAACCTAAAGAACCTTATCACCCATTGATCGTAGTTTCCTGGAGTGAGCATTGGAGGTCTATCAAGTGATCCAGCCTCATGAATTGATTGTTGGCTGCTTAAAGTTTCAAACATCTTTGCAAACCAAGTGGGTTCCCTCATAGTGATCCTTGATGGATGTTGAAAGTCATTTGTGTACGGTTGAGCTTGAAGACTTTGTGGTGGTTGAACCATTTGAGGTTGTGGATTTGCAGCAAGTTGTGGAGTATGTTGTTGGTTAAATTGTTGTTGATAAATTGCTTGTTGTTGATTCCATTGTTGATGTTGTGGAGTTAGTTGTTGTTGACGTTGAGGATGAGGATAAGTGTAAGGGAAATAGTTAGAGTATGGTGGTTGTGACATGTTGATAAACTTGTGTTGGTAAAAATGGATCTTTGTAGTCGAATGAACCTTTGTTGATGAAGTATCCTTAGTCGTAGAAAAGACAAGAACCAAGTAGCACTTATGCGTAAAAACACCAAAGTTACGCGTAACAATAATGATTTACGCGTAGGATTTAGCTTACGCGTAAGTAGGAAAAAGCACTAAAGTTAGGCGTAGACAAAAGTTAGGCGTAGAAACTTAGGTGTAGGATTTTCTTATGCGTAAGACTAGGCTTATGCGTAAGAAAGATCTTAGGCGTAGGATTTCTACGCGTAAGCTTATGCTTATGCGTAATTTTAGGGTTTTTGCCCAAATGATCTTTTACACTATCACAGTGCAAAAGATATCCAAAGTCGACGTATTTTCAGACTTATCCAAGTAAGAAAACACGGAATAAACCACGAAAATGAAGATCAAACCAAGGAGGCACTTACGCGTAGTTTTAGGGTTTTACAACGCGTAGGTTTACTCGTAACTTTGATTTTGCCCAAATATGTTTCTAAACCAGATTTTTGTTATGGAATAGCGTTAATAGTACCAAAATAACACAAAAGTGTGAATCTTGATGAACTAAAATGGCTAAACAGGTTACGAGTAGAACTTCACCCACGAACAAAATCAAGTTCAAAAACGTTTATCCACGCGTAAAGTTTGAAACTTTTTGTCAAAAACAAGTATTTTAACACCTTAAAACGTTGAAAGTACAAGAATCTTGGATTAAAAGTGTAAAAAACAAGTTTTTAAGCGAACCAAATAACACGTTATCTTTACGCGTAAGACCAAAACCAAGAAAATTTCAAAAACAAAAGTGTACACCCAACTATTTGGCGATTGATACCACTGTTAGGTCACAAGGTTTACCACACAAGCTTATAAGAAAGATAGAGAGGCGATTGAACAAGTATCACACACACATACACGAGATAATGAACACGGTTTAGGCGTAGAGTGTATGTGAAAAGAAAACTTGAACAACCAACCTTCAAATGAAGGTTTACATAAGGTATTTATAGGCAAGGAGCTAGGGCAACACTCCTACTCCTTCCCTTTCTCCTATGGGCTTGGGCCTAAGCTCATGGGCCTTCTACATAAGCTTAAGGCTAATAACAAACATAAAGGCCATACTAAGCTAACTATTACATATGAGTAACTAACACTTGAATAAGGTTTAGGAGTGATTCCAACAATTTCCTTCTCAAGGGAAAAGGGGTTCAGGATGTCGCGGGGGCGAGCAAAGATAGGCACTTGCATCTGTGACTCATCAAGCTTCAAAAAATAGTCATGCTGCGCCTCTGCATTATCAGCACGGTGGCGGGCCAAGGTTAATCCCTCCATAATCACACTTATGGGATAATCCTGGTCGCGCTCCAACTGCGCAATCAGAGGAAGCTCCAACAGCTTCATCTTCCCCATTGCAGCGACCAGATCATCATATGCATGCTCATTATACCCAGGCACCTGTGCGGCAGGCACTTTCAAAAGGCCACCCTCATGAAGCTCTTCTATAGCCTCTGAACGACACCCCCGAAGGCGTCCACCACCTCTCGAGATTCCAAAGTAGTTAAGGCAGCGAGGCGCAAACCATGGCTGATGAGCCACCTACGCTCAGCGATTGTGGAAACTAACTGAGGATACAGCTCTTCATCATACTCAATGCTGAGCTTGCGAAGCTTCATCTCCTGCTTCTCCAACATTCCCTCCACGGCTGCACGAAACTCTCCCAGCCGCGAGAAGTGCTCATTCTTCCCATTCTCCAAATATCCAAGTGCCCAGATGCAAGTAGCCTTATAATCCTCTAGTGCGGAACGCTCCTGGTTCACTTGGGTAAGTAATGACATCTTCTCTTCAGCAAGTTTTTTGGCATAGGAGCTCGCTGCCTCTGCTTCAGCCTGAGCACTAGCCAAACGTGCCTCTAGCAACGCAATCTGTTTATCCTTCTGAGCGCTCTGGCTACTCTCCCCAGCATACCTTGACTTCAGCTGCGCGACCAATGTAGCCTAGTGCGCAGCAGCCAAACCAAGATCCTCAACAAGTTGGTCCATTGGCACATCCCCAGATGCCAATGGATCGGCACCTTGGTTCTCTGGCGCAGGAGGGTCAGTGCGAATGGGACTCGACTTGAGGGGCGACTCCCCAGAATGTCCAGAAGTAACCCCAGCGGTTTCAACACTGCACGCAAACAAAAAGATTTTGTGATTATTTCATAAACAAAGGATGTACTAAGTGCTTCGACAACAATACTTACTTGGGAGGAGCAGTCTCAGTTGCATGGAAGGGCGACACATCATCTGATGATGATTCTACATCAAGAACGACGGGACGTTTTTTCATGGATGAGCCGGCGCCATCACCACCAGGCGCTCTCTTGCGCTTTACCCCTTGCTCTGTCTCATCTGGCTCTACCTGGAGGTCCTCCTCGCTCTCCGCTACGTTTGTGTGTGAAAGCTCCATTTCAGGGGAGTGTACCCTGGGGCTAGGCACGCTGCGCAGAGGGGTTACCTCCAGCACAACGGTGGAATCAACCCCCGGTTCCTCCAGCTCCATCTCATTGGTACGCCCAACAGTGGCTTCCAAAATGGGGACTTCCCCCTCTCTCAAAGGGCGTACCCCCACGGTGACCTGGCGAGGTTTCGCCAAATGCACAACGCTGAACAAATCCATCTCTGCGCAGCAAAAACAAACAACAACAAGAGTTATATAAAGTAAAAGGTGAAAAGAAAGGCTCACATTAATAAAGCAAAGGAGTAGGAAGGACGAGCACCCACCCTGGTCATCCGCGTCTAAGAAGGTTGGCACCTCGTCAGGACTATCGAAATAGTTGCGACTGATGCCCATGTGTACCAAAAATTCCTCGGGATAGGAACTGATGAGAATACGATTGGCATTTATAGTTTCCGCATCATCTGCGCTGTATGTTCCAGGGAGGGGGCGCTCATCCTACGGTAGAGAACTTTGGGTATAGAAGCAGAAGCGCCATGGGAACAACGCCTCATCAACCCAGAAGAATTTCTCTCTTCAGTTCCTAAGCGCGTCTAGTTTTTCAGTATAACATTGCAACCGCCCTGCGCGCTTAGCGAATGAAACCCATCCGTTTGACCACGTTGTATGGTAAAACGTGCGGAAGAGATATATAGTGGGGTTAATCGTCAACAAACGGCAATTAACCTCGAAGTTTGTTATTTTTACTGCACCTATATAGTGCAGCTGGGATATGTGCAGGCGGTAGTAATTTAATACGTCACACAAGAATAAGGAGATGGGCACACGTTGATTCGCAAATTCCAAAAAATGCGTGTATACCCCTACTTTCCCTTCGAGGAAATCCACTATTGGCGCCTGCGCAGCCGGAACTACCGGATGCAGCGCAAACGGGATATAATATTTCGAGGTAAACTCACGCAGTTCATCCTCGGTCATATCGGATGAAAAGTCAGTTAATCCACGAACCATAATAAGGTTTCAAATGCGCACGCGCTGTTACCTTTGAAAGTTTAGGGGTTTCTTGATTGATATTTCGTGTTCTCAACAATGGTGGAAATGATTTTTTTTACTGTGATAAACACAGTAGAAAGGAGGCGGAAGTTTATATAGGGTTTTTACATCCACGCGATGATTGACACGTGGATCCCACTTTCTCCAAACGTGTGGCTAGGAGTTGCTGACGTGGCACACTTTCCATTCACTTTCCAACGTTTTACGAGGGATGTCTTTGACATATTTTGACTGGATTCACCGTATCTTCTTTAAGGCGGGAAACCTTTGAAGCTTCTCCGCTACGCCTTGAGGAATATGTGAGCTACAATTATTAGTCTAGCATCCGCGGGTTTCAATTCACCCTACGCATACTAGACTGGGGGGACATGATGACGTATAGTCCGTATTCGGGTCAGGAACCCGACCAATAACGCTACTAGCAACTGAGCCCAGTACGAATGGGCTAACCCGGTAACGGTTTGGGCTCACGAAGGCCCAAACCCAAAGTTATTTATGGTTTTGGATATCGGATATCTCTTATTTATGAGATATGTCTTGATTGACCGACTTAGGCGGGATACGCCGAAGGTTGGGGAACACGAAATCGAAAAGGATTTCGTGTGTATATAAGGGGCATCTCGGCCCTCATTAAAGGTATGATCAAAAACCCTAACTCTTCACTAAAACCCTAAAAACCGATTACTTACTCTCACGCCGGAGGATAATCGTGGGAGCCAATCCCACGATAAGTCTAACGGTGTTTTCTGTTTACTTAGTGCGCAGGTCTCAAGCATCAAGGTCTAATTGATACGAGAACCGGAGTCCAAATAAGAAAAGCCCAACTTTTGTATCAACAATATACATACATGACACATGTACGTATGTAACAGTTGTTTTTATCAATCCAAATAACTGGAGTTTGAAATATAAAAACATAGAAAAACAACTAATTATTCATATGACACCCTTGTCTTACTTTATTCAAATCCTAACCCTTCCCTGTGTTTCTTTCTAAAAATAGAGAAACCAAAATACATAACAAGAATAAGAACAATGTTTGATCAAAATCAAGTATCGAAAGGCGATGATTTTGAGAAACAAGCAGAGAAAAAGCTTACCAGTTGGGCATTCTTTGGTTCGAAACATGAAGATGCTGCCGATTTATACGAAAAGGCTGCCAATTTTTATAAACTTGGAAAATCATGTATGTTCTGATTATATAGCATAAATACAATATAATTGTAATGTAAGTTAATGATTTTCTCAATATGTTTTCATGGTTTAAATTCATTTGGGTTTGCATGATGTAATTTTAATTTATATGGTGCATTAGCATTCTTGAAGATCATTAATTTGTACTTCTGCAATTGAATGTTGAAATAATCCATTTGTTCTACCAAAAAATGTTATAGGTTTTATGCCATTAGAGAAAAACTAAAGAGGTGTTTGGTATTCTTTTTTCAGTTTTAATACAATAGATAAACATTTTTTATTGATTAGATATATTGCATATTTTATTATGATTATTTTCTCTCTTAAGTCCTACGATTAGTAGCATTGCCATATACTTAAACGAATGGTTATCTAATTATTGCATTTCATTATAACAATAGCATTTGAATACTGTCTTCTGCATTGCATTTTGTTACCTTTAATTATTCTATTTAAAAAAACGTAAACAGTTTAATAAGAAATGCCAAACACCCCTTAAGAAGCATTATTAAAATCTAACACAAGTTCCGCACATGTTGATGTTTATTTTCTCAAATGTGCGACAAAATCCATTTTGTGGTGTTTCAATCGCGTGTAGATTATTTATTGGGAGTATGTTTTTGGTATGTCAAAATATAGACCTTATACTCGGTTGCTTGACAATTTGAGGCCATGTAGATTATGGATATACAAACTTTAGGTTTTGCTAAATTGGTCATATGTGCGAGCATGTGTATGTACCTTGCTAATTTAATACATGGTTTCTCAGGGGATAAAGCGGGGTCGGTTTATGTAAAACTGGCTGAGTGCTATTTGAAGGTAAGTGTTTGATATTAGTAGGCAACGACCTCTTTCATTTACCAAATTCCTATATTGTTTATATCTTTATGTTTGCAGTTGGATAGCAAATATGAAGCTGCCAATGCATTTGCTGAAGCAGGTCATGCCTATAAGAAAACAAATCCCACAGGTCTCCATCTTTCCAACATCCACATCTAATTTTGCTATACATCCCTAACCCTACTTGAATTAAAACTTCTTAAAAGAGTACAGTGGAATTGACGCGTCTTCATGTTTCTTTTATGTAAGCTTTTTAATAAATTGTACCCAAATGTTCAATGATTTCATATTTGTGTTCTTGTGTATATATCCTTTGCACTTTTGTAGTACCTTGGATGTATACATATAATATTTAGAGAATTTCATGTTTTTGAGCTTTCATGTGAAAATAAAGAGATACTCTAGAGGGAAGACACAATATGTATCGAATATACCTTCTTAATAGCATGTAAACTTGACGTATAAAGAAAATTTGTAAGCTGCATAATATCTTTGGCGTGCATACATAGTCGCGTGAAATCTTTTGTTCTCTAACCTCCAAGTTTCATTGCACATAATTCATCATAAAATATCTTCATATTATCGAATAACTTTGCAGAGTGCATATCTCAGCTAGAGCAAGCTTTAGATATATTCATGGAAATTGGAAGGTTAAGCATGTCTGCACGATACTGTAAGGTACATTCTCAAACTTTTCTCTAAAAGAAGCGATAATTTATTTCGGTGATAGACTTATTATTAACATATGCAATTTTTGTTATTTTCTCAATTCTCAACAATATGCATGCTCATTTTAGTTTATATTCAAGTATGGTCTTCAAGGCCGAAATTCAGAAGAGAATTTCACATATTTTAAGGCCAAGACCATAGAGCAAACACTCAATATAATTTGGATAATTTATTTGTGAACACAAATCATCACATAGATTGATGTTATACATATCAGGGGTGAGATCAATAAAGATCACATAAAAATTAAAGATCAAATGGACAATTCTCAACCATTCATTTTTTATCAAATCAATTAAATTCACTTTCACCCTTATATTTAAAAATTAAATATCTCACAAACCGTTAATAGTTAGATAAAACTAATTATACCATTGCGACAAGAATAAAATTATCTTTCTATAGAGATCCAATATTGTATACTTTCGACGAACTTATTTTTTATCGTTTTTTGCGGGTTTCGATATATTACACTATAAATGAAAATTTTAAAAATACTCTTTTGTGTTAACACAACCCGTAAACCCTAAAAACCCTAACCCCTAAATCTAAAAAAACCCTAACCCCTAAACCTTAAAAAACCCTAACCCCTAAACCCTAAAAACCCTAACCCCTAAACCCAAAACCCTAAAAACCCTAAACCCCTAAAACCCTAACCGCTAAACCAAAAAACCTAAACCCTATCCGCTAAACCGTAAGAAACCTAAACACTTAACCCCTAAAAAGCTTAACCCAAAAAAGTCAAACCCCTAAACCCTAAACACCTAAACCCTAACCGTAAACCCTAAACCCACGAAAAAGTCGGAAAAAAAAATTTCGCCGAAAGTATATGATGTGGGATATCAAATTAAAGATAATTTTATGCTTGTCGTGATGGTATGATTAGTTTCGTCTAACAATCAATGGTTTGTGAGATATTTAGTTTTTAAAAATGAAGGTGAATGTTTATTTTATTGTTTTGATGAAAAAATGAGTGGTTGAGAATGGTTTATTTGATCTTTAGTTTTTATTTGATCTTTATTGAACCAAACTCATACATATCATATAGATTCCTTCTTTTTGTGTAGGAAATTGCTGAGTTGTATGAACAACAACAGAATTTGGAGCAAGCGATGGTTTACTATGATAAAGCAGCTGATCTTTCTCAAGGTGAAGAAGTCAGCAGTTCTGCTAATCAGTGCAGGCTGAAAATTGCACAATATTCTGCTGAACTTGAACAGTAAGCCTACTTTACTTATCTGATGAATTAACTAACGATGATGAAAGTTTTACTATGACTATTATATCAAAATGTTATGTCAGGTATCCTAAAGCAATTGAGATTTTTGAAGACATAGCAAAGCAATCACTCAACAATAATCTTCTCAAGTATGGAGTTAAAGGGCATCTACTCAATGCTGGCATTTGCCAACTATGTAAAGGCGATGCTGTTGCAATTACAAACGCATTGGACAAATATCAGGTCAGGGAATACTTTTTGCTAAGCAATTCTAGTACCTTTATGATTTAAAATATCATTTGAATGTAAAAATTTGGTTATGTAGGACATGGATCCAACTTTTGCAGGATCAAGCGAATATAGATTGCTTGCGGTATGTTTCATTTACATAAACATTGACAATAAATATTTTATTTGTTTAAATTATCTTATATATAATGACAGGATATGGCTGCTTCGATTGATGAGGAAGATGTTGATATGTTTACTGACGCTATCAAGGAATATGATACAATAACTAAGCTGGTAAGATTTGTGTATTAATTTAATCATCAAGACATCAAGTTATAACGTTTCACTTCTGAATTTATGGCAATACGGAAAATTTTGTAGAAGATATATGGAGTAGGATCTATAATTGAACATACAATATCCGATGCATTTAAAAACCAAAAAACATAAAACATGGTTAAGAAAAATGCTTACATCCCATGGATATTCCTACACTTGTTGCTAAGTATGATAAAGATACATATCCGCTTTATAGATCAAAATCTAGATAGACAAGTTACAAAATGATCTCAAGTTTATGAATTGATTCGTGCGGTTCGTGTGAACATAGGATGCATGGAGGACAACTCTTTTGTTAAGAGTGAAGGAGATGCTCAAGGCTAAGGAGATGGAGGAGGATGATCTCACTTAAGTCCCTTTATTCAAACACGTGTCCAATTATTTCTTGATTCATCGTTTCATTTTTGTTACTTGCTGTGGGGGCTCATTATAGCCTTTGTCGTTGATATTATGCTTTATTTTCCATTGATGCGTTTTTTACTTTGTTCCGTAGTTTTGATACTATATGTCGATTGATTCGTGTTGCCTGAACAGTTACCAGTTAGGGAAAATGATGTAGTAGATATCAATATCACACATGTAAATTGCTATGTCTGAATTATAAAAATGAAATAGTAAAACTTGAAGCACTTCACCTTCTTTCATAAAAATGAAATAGTTGTAGAATGAGTATTAAACTATATTTTGAACCATTCATGTTACTTACTTAGGTTATATTTTGTCTATTTTCTTATGTCATCTTTTTTCTAGAATACCCTAGCTAGTCTCCTTTAAAAGTCGATGTGACCATATAATAAAATAATAGAAATTGGAAAACTAGCATGTCACTTTTAAGTTTGTACATAGTAGATTAATTTCACATAGCAGTTAATGGCTGGAAACAAACTTACCTAATACTTCAAAAAGTTACGGGTAAATTACACCGTTAGTCACTGCACACAAGGGCAGCCATGAATTTAGGAATAAAATCGACGAAGCTACTTTAATAGTCTCTAACATCCCAAAGGCATTTGGACATAAATTCAATTTTCCAACGTTCCTTAGGTTGCTTTTTAAACGCATTATAGTACCCCATACATTTAACGAGAAACATGATGAACGTTAGAAAATTAGATCGTCATTGAAGCTTTTTCAATCCAATAATGGACACCCATCCGGTCCAATAAATTATTAATGGACATGGAGTCAAACAATGGATATGGATATAGCTATTCCTATGAATGTGTAAACTTATTAGCGAATTGGATATGTATAATGTTTTGGTATCCATAGATACCCATTTATCAGCCTTAATCATTTATATACAGTTATATGAATGAAAATACATTTAAAATTTAATTTTATGTATATATTTTGCAACAAGTATTATATAATACAAAAAGATATATTTAAGGTTAAAACTTGATTGAAAAAGTTAAAATTGACATAAATTTTGGACCGGAAAGAGTATCATTTAAAATTTGGAGTTTATATTACTCTTTATATGAAACAAAATGATATTTTCTCTGTTTTCATTTTAATTAGTTTTGAAGTGGTTAGTTTGTGATATATTATTTTTAAAGAATGCTACATCCACTCATGAAATTCACATAAATCATTCACACGCTAAGTTGTCATCCACTAATTGGTGGATTTGATTATAGTTTATCTCTCTTCCCTCTCATTCCACTAATCAGTAGATGACACCTCAGCGTGTGGGTGATTTGTGTGGATTTCATGAGTTCGTGATATATTATTTTTAAGGAATGCTGCATTATTTTTTATGCAATGCATAATCATTTTAGTTGTTGGTTTCTTTTCTTTTTATTTTTTTTCCTTATAAGAACTTAGTTCGCGTTATATAACTATTTTATAGGCTTTATTTGATTGACCAAAAGTGAGTACTTAACTTTTCATTGAAAAAAAAACGTGAAACTATGAGTACACAAGTTACTTATTACGAATTATAACTAGATCGATGGTATGAAACTATGAATGATAGAAAAACGGTATGAAACTATGAGGACACTGTTTTTTGGTTCAGGGACTATAATTTCTAGATTATATGTTATATCTAGAAGGATGACTTATGATAGATAGAAAAACATACTTTTAGTATTCTAAGTTCCTAACAAACGCTGTTGTGTTGTTTGACTGTTACACCTGTTCGCATAGGCATAGCTGCCATTTGGAGATCTTCTGGAAGAATATTCATAAAAGTCAATATACTCGTTCTTTGTTTTATGTTTTATTAGTGTTTCTTCATCTATGCGAGTCATTAATTCATAATTCTTTCTTATAAGTTATCATTTGTCCAAGGTCAAAGATATTTACATCAACACCAACTAATATTCTCCTCAAACTGGTACGTTTATATCATCTTCATGAAAAAACTGCTTTATCGTGTACTTGGTTTTGTTCATATTGTTTATATGAATTTATGTGTGTTTGATCTTAGTAATTGGTATGTAAACGAGAAAAACTATTCATATACGTTAAGTACATGTTTTGTTAATTATGATAACTTGTACCATAGCTCTAGGGTGTTCTTGTATTGAGTTAAGTTTTTCTTCATACAAAACAACTCGGTTGCAATTTTACATATATAAACGGGTAAATGGGATCTTTATTCAGGTTAATTAACTTTGATATACGGGGCAGAGCCAAAAAGTTATGGTCGAGGTGATAATTTTTAATAATTATACTACAAATTGGTTCGTTAGGAGGACAAATTACAAAAATAAACAGGTATTTTAAAAATTGACTCTACAATTGTTTTCGCTAGAAGGGCACGTTCCCACGCTGCCCCCCTCCTTTCTCCGGCACTGCCATTAGACCACTAGGCCCGTGGTGATGGTTTGCAATTTTACAAACATATTTATATGAATTACTTGCAAGGTTTTAGCAGGTATCATTGCTAGGTAATTCTTCTGTTCATGATCAAGTATTTTTATGTGTTAAAATGTTTAGGTATGTGATTATTGTGTTTTCAAGTTGTAGGTAATTGGTTTTGGTGTGTGTGTATAGTGAAACCTTTTATAATCATTTTGAGATCAAAATTTGTATTTGGGTAGCTGTAACAATACTTATTCTGTTTTACCTGGAAATCTGTACATAATTATAATTTTTCAAACACAAAATAAGTTGAAGAGATTATCACAACTTGAAGCACTATCTTTGACAACACGTTTTGTAAAAGATGATTATACGTTTTGATTACTGTGTATCACACCTTTGAAATGATGCCAAACACCCCTACCTGTTTGGTTCAGTATATTAAATAGAATTTGTAACGAATGATTACATGTTCTTATCTTTACGTATCATATAATCACCTTTAATACATGATGGCAAACCCCCTAGTTTTCTTGTCCGGTCGATTCAAGTAGCTCACAATTCAAGGCATGGTAGGTGAATGATAAAAAAAACATGGCTGCTTGAGTTGGGTTCAAACTTCAAACTAATTATAATCGTGTTTATGTTTTCTTTTTTATGGCAGTTATCATAAACTGATTCTTTAGAAGTTTACCGATCCAACTTTTAAAAATCAAAGGTCAAATATCGATATCACAATACAATGTCCATAATGGATATTGATGGATTTGAAGAAGATACATCCAGTGGATCTAAAGCTCAGACATTTGCCCCTCTACAAATTAAAACAGGACTTCTTAGTGACGATGATAATCAAAATCAAGTAGAAGGTAGTCACAATCCTCAAAACGATAAAAGATCAAACTTCTTTAGATTTGGCAACCTCCACTCCCCATCAGTGAAATTCCAACGGCTTCTCAAAGGTAAAGATGTGTTCTCACGCAGTATACCTTCCAGCACTAGTTACACTTTTGGAGGAAGCGTCCGCAAAGCCTTTTTAAAAAACTTGAGTGGGGGTCCCTAAAAAATATGGCAAAAGAATGGATAAAGAATCCAATGAACATGGTTCTCTTTGTTTGGATTGTTTGTGTTGCTATCTCTGGAGCAATTCTTTTCCTTGTTATGACGGGTATGTTGAACCACGCACTTCCAAAAAAATCTCAAAGAAACGCTTGGTTTGAAGTCAACAACCAAATTCTCAATGCTTTATTTACACTGATGTGTCTTTACCAACACCCTCAGCGCATATATCATCTCATACTGCTAATAAGATGGAGACAAGGAGATGTTTCCAAATTAAGAACATCATATTGCAAAAACGCATGTTACAAACCTCACGAATGGGCCCACATGATGGTTGTTGTCTTGCTTCTTAATATCAATTGTTTAGCACAATATGCGTTATGTGGTCTTAATGTTGGGTACAAAAGATCAGAACGACCCGCGATTGGAGTCGCATTGACTCTTTGTGTTGCAATTGGTGCTCCTGCTATTGCTGGTGTTTATAGTGTCATGAGCCCCCTCGGGAAGGACTATGATACGGGTTCTGATGAAGAGTCGCAACTAAATAAAGATAATCCCGAGAGTAGTAGTGGTTCGACCCGAAAACAAGAGGAACCATATGAAAGAAGATTTTCGTTTGCCTTAAAAGGCGATTCAAAAACTATTATAACAAGCCCAAAATGGAGTGGAGGTATATTTGATTTTTGGGATGATATTTCATTAGCATATTTATCTTTATGCTGTAGTTTTTGTGTTTTTGGATGGAACATGGAGAGACTTGGGTTTGGAAACATGTATGTCCATATTGCAACGTTTCTGCTATTCTGTTTGGCGCCATTTTGGATTTTTAATTTGGCTGCCATTAATATCGACAATGAGACAGTCAGGGAAGCGTTGGGGATCACAGGGGTGTTTTTGTGTATATTTGGTTTACTCTATGGCGGTTTTTGGAGGATACAAATGAGGAAAAGATTTAATTTACCAACGTCTAATTTCTGTTGTGGTAAACCGGCTATTACTGATTGTGCATTATGGTTATGCTGTTGTTGGTGTTCACTTGCTCAGGAAGTGCGGACTGGAAATTTATATGATATTGTGGAAGATAAGTTTTATAAGAAACCTGAGGGTGAAACTCGTGAAATGACTATATCACCCTTGCCTCGAGAAGGAGAACATTCAAATTTTCGATCTAGTCAAAGTCCTAGTAGGTTTAAAAAGGAAGAAGATTCATTTGCAAAAGGTAAGGATGTAATTCTGGAACCACCTGTTCAATCGTTTATACATAGAGATGATAGTTAAGACATTTTAACTTTTTGTTATTTATATGTTAATATGATTCATTGATTTGTGTTTCTGAATGGTAAGGACTAGCCTGTGTTCTTTTTATTGAGCGCATATATATATGCTTTTTTGGTCAGTCTAGTAGTTATTATGTTTTCATCTAGTGAAATGTATATTACTCTAGTTATTCAGTAAAAATAGTATTATCACAAGCTCTATATTGCTGTAGTTCGGAGTATTACTTTTGTTTGAAACTGTAGTCGCCCAGGTACAATCTGACTTAGCTTTCCTGCTATAAACAAATTTCCTGTTGAAGGATGTGCACGCCTTCTATGTATCATCCTTACTCCGTAACAATCTATTAGTAACTTTTCAACAAATCACTGCGTGGAAAATTGCTAATTTGGGTTGTCCGTCAAGAACTTAAGACAACAATGGCCTCTATCTTAAATTTCAAGATACCAGGAAATGAGGGGGTGTGATTGTTTATTTGATTATTATTGTGGTGATACAGATCAGTTTTGGAAGTGTATGGGATTGCTTATTCCAGATGCTTATCTGATAATTTGTAAGAGCAATAAGGCAGTTCCAAGCTCCTTATTTAAGAACTTTAGCAGAGAAGCTGTTATAATAAGCAATACCAAACACCCCATAAGTATTTAAAGCTTTAGAATCTGCGGCAAACGTATCAGATAAACCCTTGTTAATAGATACTGGTTGAAAATATTCATCATAGTTTAGTTGATTTGAAAATTATTGAATTACTTTTATCAATATGGACTTGGTGTTATGTGTCATAGTACAAAAAAAGGGACTGTGAGTCTGTAACTAAACAGCTACAAATACTAACATCGAGAAACAGAAAATAGAAACCTAAAATCCTTGTTACATATCACATTCTGAATGCACAATGAGCCCAATGGAGTAAAAGATCTGCCCACACACCTGAGCTCCAATTAGAATGAATGGTAAAGTATTTTCTAAACAGTTTAATTATGAATGCCTGAATGGAATCAGACAGGAACCATCATCATCAGTTTGAGAGTGTCAGGTACTTCATGGCTATCTGTGTTGACGGCGGTTCTTTCTCCATTCCCATGGCATCTCAGGATTCGATGAAGCCCACAACCCGATTCTTTTGGCTCTTGCCTCTTTCTCCCACTGATATTAAACCAATTAACCCATTTTTATAACACAAAAAAGCCAATTGTTCTTGGCATAATACTTAATTAACAAGCACCTTTTCTAGTTGTGGCCGTTTGTCATAGGCAGTGTAGTGCCATGCAAGTCCTTTCTTCAACATTGCTTCCTGCGTAATTGAGTTTCACATATTAGTTGCCTTCGACTTGAAGGTACAAGGCAATATGACAGCAGCCAAATAACCTGTACAAATTTGCCATTGCAGTAGATATCCCCAACAAAACGACCATAACGGTCTTCACCAAAGATCAAAACTTTCAAAGATTTCCCATCAATCATCTTCACAAGCTCATCCTTCGCCTCTTTTCCAAAAGGCATTGATCTCTCAGGGGCATCTATTCCCCTGTTCCATTCACTCATGTTACTCCAAATGGAGAAACTTCATAACTGTAAGGCAGCCTAAAACAAGTATACTAACACTTTAATTACTAGAAATAGAAAATAAGTGAGTTTGGGTAACGGGTAAAAAAAAATATTTTTAACCATGGGTCAAAATGGTCCAGTCGGGTTGGGTAGGGTCTCAAACACATATTTGTTCCTTTTTCTCAAAGTTTTAAAACCCGGGTTGAGCCGGCCGGTTGAACCGCAAATCGGCTTGGTCACCGGAAGCCGGTTTTGAGAAAAAAACCGGTTGAATCGCCGGTTGAACCGTGAACCGGGAACTCATTTGGGTCAACTGAAAAACCGGTTTTAAAACATTGCTTTTTCTTGAATGTTGTATACTTTTATATAATTAGGCTGTCAAATATGAAAACAAATGCAACTCGTTTTCTTTTGGTTAAATGTTCAGCTTAACTCATTTCTTTACAATTTAGAGCTAAAAAAGAGCCCAAAATAACACAGGCTTAAATTGCTACCTCTACCCCTAGGATTTAGTAGGGGTTGAAGGGTTTTCTAGAAATTAAACTTAAAGAATTAACACATCACAAACATATATCCATTATAGTAACGTGCAGTTCTGAAAATAAAGACCACGTGTATCTTTATAAGACACAAATCAATTTGAGATACCGTAGTCGAATCCGGTACTTCCGTGCTAGAATGTCCTCGTTATTGATATGCAGTACCCTGTGTCCACGACTAGTATTGATTCAGAACAAAGTCGAAACAATAATAATATCCCTATCACATAGACACGAGTAATTACCTATAGCCTGCTTTTTTTATTTGTTTGTTTAGTTCATCTTCTTTAGTGTAGTTCTTCTCAGCATCTGCTTTGTTCCATTCAACGGCCGCCAGTTGTACATCTCGAGGAACATGTGACGATTCCCGAGCATCTAAGGTACTAACATAGACTGTTACAGTATCCCCATCTGCTACCGCCTTTGCATCCACCTTTTTTCACCAAGTTAATTCGAAAAACATATAAAGAAATCGAGTTTGTAGGTATTGTGAGCGTGAGTGTAGTATGGACTTGTTTTCTTACCGGAAGTGTGTGTAACTCGAACTTGACACCATCGGCAAGTGGTGGTGCTTCACCATCTAAAAATCGAGGAAAAGGGAGACCAAAAAATGAAAATAAGCCGTCTGCATTGGGTGGTTGTTTTTTGTGTAAGGTGTGAATTAGGAGACTTGAAGCCTCTTCAAGTGTGTTTGGTGGAGGTTTTGATTCCCCCCATGCCTCTGATAGTTTTTCATACCTTCAATTCATTTTTTTAAAACGTCAAAAAGAAAGAAAAAAAAACGACTAAAATATGTCTATCCTCAGTTCCTAAAAATGTAATAAGAGAACGCAGCTCGTAATATAGTGTTTGGATTTGCGTTTGATGTAACAAAACACATAATCAATTGTTTGAGTGTTTGAAAATTCTGCTCAACTGAGATTTCGAGATATTATTTCCATATGCTTTTTATGTAACAAAACAAAATATTTAGATAAGCCTATTGAATAAACAAACATCTCACAAACTACTACTATATGAAATTAAATTATTGAAATTGGTTATGGAGTGTACCTGAGAGGTGATTTAAAGGTGATAGAGGTGGTGGTGGCCAAGTGGTTGGTCACTAGCGCCACCGCCTGCTGCTGTGGTAGTGGTGGTGGTTGGTGGCTAGGAACAAGAGCAGCGGCCATACACAAAACAAACTCCATTTTCTTTCCATTATTTAGTGACTAATTATCGTTTTCTTCTCCTATTTCGGATTTTTGCGTAAAAATAAATAAATAAATAACTTTATGTGGCTTAATTTTTTGGCTTATTAAGATAAACTTATATAAGTCCATAAGCCGAAAAATTAAGGCTTTTAAGTTATAAGCCGAAATCAAATAAGCTCATAAGCTTACATATAAGTTTAAACAAACACTTCCTTTTCTGCATTTTTAAGAAACGGAAGATATTTGATGTCGTTTGTGATAAAACTAAAAAGTGCGGTATAACGCCCATAACAAGCCCGTTTTAACTTTACCTTCTTGTATGTTACAATAGAAAGTATTAACTTCAATCATCAATAAAAGATACATGCCATATTACATGTTACAGGCCAACCGGAACAATAGACAATGAACATGTAACAAAATCTTATACGAATCAAATACGATAGAAAGAACAATAACAATAAATAAAGATAAGTGATCAATTTTCGAGAGGTCGATCTCTTTTTCAATAATGATATCAAATCAATAATTCATTCATAATATTCAACATAATAATATTACAGCCCTAATATCCTCTAGACTAAAATACACGGTTGGTCCCTAAATTTGGTCAGGTGCTACGCGATGGGACAAAACTTGGCATTTTCATCGTCGGGGGTCCTTATTTTAAGTTTTTTACTCGTTACAAGTCCCTTGACCAATTTTCCGTTAGTCAACGTCCCGTTATACGTTGTTAAATCCCGTTATTCTAGTTAAATGACCATTTTACCCATTTATATATAAAAACCCCAAACAAATCTTCATTTCATCACCTCTCCAGCCTTCACCTTCACCTTCACCCTCACCCTCACCCTAACCCTAACCATAAATCCCCAAATTAAAAACCCTAACCCTAAATAAAAAGTATAAGAGGATGATGCCTGGAAGGATTATTGGTGTTAGTGTTGATTCTGAGGGTAAGCCTGCTTTACGTATGGATATGCAGACGAGAGACCACTCCACCTACTCACCAACGACGACATTTCACAAGTCACTCGCGAATAGTATCGCCGTTTCCTCACTCTCAAAGGTATAATCTTTGTGTGTTTTTTTAGGTGTTTTTAGTGCGTGTTTTTGTTTTTATAGATATTTGATTGATGAATTGTGCATATGTAAAAAACAGGTATGAGACGACCGTCGTGGAATAAGTCTCTGGTTTGTGGACTTCTTAAGTGGATTGGGAAGAAGTAAGTACCTTTAACATCAACTAGTGATTGATCATTTTTCTTTTTGTAATTACCTTTAACAGGGGAGTTTGATCATAACCGTTGGTTATTTGAGACAAAGGGGACTTACGGTTATGGTAATGCTTTGTGGCCAAAAGATGAAGACTTAAGTGACGATAATAGAACTGGTGTGACTGGAGCTGAACAAATTGAGCTTCTTAATAAGCCTTGGAGGCCCCTTACTCGTAAACTCAAGATACCTGCTACTATTATAAGTCCTTATCGGTATGTACATTGCAACCTAATTTTTAGTATTTTGTTGTGAACTGACTTATTGATATGGTCTACATCTTTTGAGGCACTATATATTGCCTTTTGTGCAAAGCATTTATATTCTGTTACCATAGTTATGCAGTAAATGTATGCCATTTGCTGCTTTATATTAGGCATGGTCAATATAATTTTCCGTCTATTACAATTCCTAGTATTAGAGGTGGTGAAATGGATGGATTGTGTAACATTTTACTTTTAAGGTACACGTTGAAATGGTTTGGGTGGGGTTGAGCCAAATTATTTTGCCTAAAATCCTACTTTTTTAGAATATAAATAGTGTAAATTGTTTTTAAAAAAAGAATCGATGAAGTTTACTCTAGTACTTTTAAGACATTCGGTTTATCATAAATCATATTTAATGCATGAGTCTGTTTAAACATTTTCCATGTATATTTCAGAAATTATGTTTTTATGATCGACTTCCATGTCTAATTGCTATATCATGTATGCAGGCTCTTTGCCTTGATTCGTTTAGTGGTTCTTGGACTATTTCTTCATTGGAGAATTACTCACCCTAATGAAGATGCAATATGGCTCAGTATATGTCAATTATATGCGAAGTCTGGTTTGCATTTTCTTGGATCTTGGACCAACTTCCTAAACTCGCACCCGTTAACCGTGCAACCGACCTCAGGTGTTAAAGAAAAGTTTGAAACCCCAAGTCCACAAAACCGTCGCGGAAATCGATCTTCCGGGTGTTGATGTCTTTGTTTCTACGGCAGATCCAGAAAAGGAACCACCTTTGGTCACCGCAAACACCATTTTGTCAATTCTTGTTCTGATTACCTGTTGATAAGCTGTCTTGTTATGTTTCTGATGGTGGCGGTGCTCTTTTAACCTTTGAAGCAATGGCGAGCGGCAAGTTTTGCTAATTTGTGGGTGCCGTTTTGTCGTAAACATAAATTGAGCCTAGAAATCCTGAATCATACTTTAGTTTGAAAAAGGATCCGTTTAAGAACAAGAGGGTGAGACAGGATTTTGTTAAGGATCGGAGACGTGTTAAGCGTGAATATGATGAGTTTAAGGTTCGGATTAATGGGCTTCCTGATTCGATTAGGAGACGTTCTGATGCTTATAATGCTCGAGAAGAAATTAAAGCTATGAAGCTTCAAAAGGAGACTGCTGGTGATGAACTTTTGCAACCCGTGAAGATCCCTGAACACTCGAAAGGTGATCATGCTGGCATCATACAGGTTAGTTATTATGAAATTTTGTTTTTTTGTGATATTGATTTCAAATTTTAAGTTGAGACTATTGTGTTTGACTGGGTGGCTGTTCTAATCAATTTTCTTATGAACGGGCTCGCTTTAAAATTGCTTAATGTTTAGATTATTACAAAAATAATGAATCTAAAAAAAATCATGTTTGACACACTATCTAATAAACAATTGATAGTTTGAAACACCGTCTTTTGGGTCGACGTAAGCTACCCCTATTGACGCTTACTGAAATGACCCGTTTGATGTAAACCTGTTTCTGTCTACTTGGTTCCAAATAGCAGGTGATTGATATTAATGCTTGCTCTGTAACTTGCGGATGATGCTGAAACCACCTAGTGATGATCCACTACACGGCACAGATGATGCGGGCTCTCGATGGTCTGCAAGGCCCAATTTATGTTGGGACTAGGACCTTATTTCGCGGAACTGCACTTTATGGGTTCGACCCGCCTCGATCCAAAGACTATGAGACGGGTTGTAGTTGTTGTTTTGGTAAGTGCAAGAAAAGCTCGGTTTCTTCTGCACCTGATGATAACAGGGCTTTGAGAAGGGGAGACTCGGATGATGATGAAATGGATCTATACTCATTCCCTAAGAAGTTTGTTACTGCTTCTCTCGACAGCTCATGGTGCTTTTATGACCTATCATCTGGCAACAAATAACTACTTAGAGTTTTAGCCGATATCGGATAGGTAGTAGTATGTTGATTGTATCTCTGATTAGGATTGTCCAATTCAGTAGTATGTTTATGTGATTGTAATATGTTTGGTATTAATATATAATCAATTTTCCAGGTTTTGTTGAAATTTATTTTTGCAATTGTCTACTTGATAATATTGCATACTAGTTCATTCTTTCATTCTATGGTGATGGTTAATTTTAGAGAGAGAAGCAGAAATTTAGAGAGAGAAGCAGGAAAAAGAGATAAAGGGATGGTGGTGGTGGTGGTGATGGTATAATTTTATTGATTAAATACACCGTTAGTCCCTAAGGTTGTACCAGCCTTACCACCAAAATAATTAACCAAAACAATGAAATGACAATTTTGCCCTCATGTGCAAGGCACATGGGGAAAATAACAGTCCTTGACTAACGGAAAATTGGTCAAGGGACTTGTAACGAGTAAAAAACTTGAAATAGGGACCCCCGACGATGAAAAGGCCCAGTTTTGTCCCATCGCGAAGCACCTGACCAAGTTTAGGGACCAACCGTGTATTTTAGTCTATCCTCTATATATAATAAAAAAGATATCATATACTTAACTTGTTCATTATGAAATTATAACAAAGGAAACTAACTAAATATTAACAAAAAGGAAACTAACTAAATATTAACAAGGAAAGTACTAAGAGGGTTCATATCACTATTCCACCCCCAAAAACACCTTGTCTTCAAGGTGTTGTTTTAAAAAGTCGCCTCGAGTAATTTCGGGATCCCATGCTCTACGTTGTATCATCGTATTAGGCTTTGTGTAAAAGTTGTAGTGTTCTAATATGAGCATCAACTCTTGTGTCTCTTAGCTCCATCTGCACCCCATTATGGTTAAAACCAGTGTTGTAAATGTCGGTCTTGGCGGCCGATATATCGGTGATATATCGCTTATCGGCGGTCGACCGATGCGATATTTCACTTATCGGTTTGGTCAAAATCGGTCAAACTAGGTCAAAAATCGGTCAAACTCGGATTTTTATTTTTATTTTTTATTATTATTTTTTTATAAATTGATAAATAATTATGGACTTGCGGCTTTTATTTTTAAAGGATGTTTTTGAGTTTTTTGTGGTTATTGACTTATTTTGTTATGATATTGCTAATATTTATTTTTTTTTTAAATAAATTCATTTATAATTTATGGTCTCAATATATCACTGATATATCACCGCCAAGACCGATATGACGCTTGGCAGTGGTCGACCGCCGAGGTACCGCCGAGCGATATTTACAACCATGGTTAAAACTTACGTGCTCTGATTTATGTTCGGGAAGAGTCCTATCCATTACTTTTGCAAGTATCTTTTGGCTTGATCCTAAAACAGTTTCACATACAATGATCTTCTCTTTATTGTGGTCACTTTCTTCGTCATAGACATCATCAATAAAGTCAGACTCCTCATAACTAGTTTCTTCATAGTCGTTTACAGCAATTAAGTCTTCCTCCTTAATCTATGCCTTTATAGATTTGAATACCCCATTATAGCCATCACCAACTTTTGAATCTGTGACTGGAATGCTTTACATGGCCACCTCCTCGTTACCAGTATAACTTCCCCCACAAATTTCTTTTGCCAGGCCTTGGAGTCCAATAGGACATGACCTTATGCACTCTTATTGTTGTGGCTGCCCATTCCTCCCAATCTTATGTTTAATGTATCCATAATCTTTGCGAGTTTTAGGCGTATCTCCATCATATCCTTCCGAGTGTTTGGTTTATTCATCACCAGTCTTTGCACATATGCTGCAACTATGTTCGTATTCGTCTCACCTTATCATCCCAACTTTCTTCTAACACCTCAATATTTTTGCAAGCCATTGATTTAAGAAAGCAAGTGATTTTTTTCAGATGTGAAAGTGATTTAGATGGATAGTGTTTTCTGGTGGTGAATAGTGATTCGGATGAACAGTAATTTCTGGAGGTGAATAGTTCACGATGAAGAGTAACTTTTATGTTTTAAAGCTCAAAATCGAACTTGTATACCAATTGACACGAACCGGATACGATAGAAAGAACAATAACGATAAATAAAGATAGGTGATCAACTTTCAAGAGGTTGATCTCTCTCCCAATAATCCATTCATAATATTCAACATAATAATATTACAGCCTAATATCCTCTATCTATACTATTTATAACGAATGAATGCCTATTCTTGAAATATTGAAATTTTGAATCTAAAAAACTTTAGTTAATATTCAACATAATAACATTAACGCCCTAATATCCTCTATCTACACCCTTAAGTATCATTTAATACACCTTAAGATTCATCAAAACTTGACAACTTTTAAAAAATACACACTATATTAATTAAAAAAAACACATGCTTTGCATGAAAGGTCAAACCAGAATTACGATTTCGCAAGTATAATTATTTGTCGTTATACACAGTCGCTTTGCGCGGATATACTTTTAGTATATAATAAAAAGATGTATTATATAATTAACTTGTTCATTAAAAAATATAATAAAATAAACTAACCAAATATTAATAAGGGAAGTACTAAGAGGGTTCTTACTAAAATCCTAGAAAAATACATCAAAAAATATAGATGAAAAAGCTAAAAGTTATGTGATAATAAAATCCCGATCGATGCGTTTACAGCAACAGAGTTATACGGAGTACTTTGCCAACTGGCATACCCATCAAAAGGGTTCATACTTCATACATGCCACTCTACAGCAAGCATTTACAGGTTATCAATAGGACATACATGTGAAGGATAATGTAATCTTAACAGTTTGGTCATCAACATAGTTATTTTTACACCCATTTACTTGTTTAATATCTGTGTTGACGATTGTTCTTCCTCCATTCCCATGGCTTCTCAGGATCCGATAATGCCCACAAACCAATTCTCTTGGCTTTCGCCTCTTTCTCCCACTGATATGAAACAGATTCATCCAGTTTCACATCACACACACAAATAAAAAAATGATTGTTCTTAGCAAAAAATCACATAACAAAGACTTAGTAATGAATCACCTGCTGAAATTCGGGCCGTTTGTCGTAGGCAGTGTAGTGCCATGCAAGTCCTTTCCTCAACATTCTTTTCTGTGGTATCAAATTTAAATATAATTAGCTGCATTACATATTTATGTTTGTTAGTAAACTTGAGCAACAATACCTGTACCAAAATGCCATTACAGTAGACATCTCCAACACAACGTCCATACTGATCTTCATCAAATACCCAAATTGTCAAACACTTGCCGTTGACTATTTTCACCAACTCATCCTTTGCTTCTTTCCCGTACGGTTGTGCATTTTCAGGTGCATCTATTCCCCTGTTTCCATTCACTCATATTAGACCACCAATTACATAGACTTGATGAAATGTGTAGTCTGCCCTAAGAAAGCCTAGTTGCCCCGTAGGTTCTTATATTTATTTTTGCTCTTATGCCATTTTCTCTGCTTGTGCTTGTGCTCTTATGTTTACCAGGCTTCCTTGCTTATATGCTTATGTTTACCTTTTTTGTATATGCTTTTTGCCTTTTCTTCGATCTTGTCATTGGGTTTTCTCGAGCACTTGGTCGTATGCATTATTATCTCATATACTTTCATGCGTTGTATGCCTATATCTCTTTTTTTTGTTTCTAGCACTCTATGATGATATTTGTCTACTGTGTTTTTTGCTTACATAGTTTATTTGCCATGTGCCATATGCCATATGCCATATGCAATATGCAATATGCAATATGCCATATGCCATATGCTTAGTTATCTTCCCTTGCCATGTATCTTTTCAAAAAGGAATTGATACCTACACCACATCTTTTGATGCATGCACCACAATTTGTGCATTACAGTTTGTACCGTACAATACTGTAATGCACAAATTGTGGTGCATGCATCAAAATATGTGGTATAAATATCACCCCCTTTTTCAAAATCACGCATTCACATATATTTGAGCACGTTCACTCTCATTCATACACTTGCTGGAGGTCTTCCTGAAGCAGCCTCCCTACTCTCGGGTTTACCTAAGGGTAAGGGTATTATGATCTGTCTACATTCTACCTTCCCCGTACCCCGCCCCGGCGGATTGGGTATCGTCGTCGTCGTCGTGGTTGTTGTTGTTGTGACTCGTAATAAATTATCAAATTTCATTTATATAAGCTCCTTTAATATACAAATTATTATGAAATCTTACAAGAAAAGGAAAATGGAGGGTGGCCAGCCTGAACCCGTTTGACCCATAACCATTTGACCCATTTCCCAACCCAGCAATCTAGGCTCGTATAGAAACTAACCTCATGGCTAGAAAAATACCTTAGTCTAATCCGGTACCTTCGTGCTAGAATTTCCTCATCATTGATGTTTAGTACCCTCAAGACAACAAGTTGTATAAATTCAATACACATTTAAAAACTAGAGTATTATCACAATCCTACATTCATGAGTTATACCGATAGCCTGCATCATTGATTTGCTTCTGTAGTGCGTCTGCTTTAGAGTAGTTTCTCACAGCACGTGCTTCATTGCGTTCAATCACAGCCATTAGGACCTCTTGAGGAAGTTGTGATGATTCACGAGCATCTGAGGCACTAACATAGACATTTAGACCATCCCCATCTGGTACTGTCTTTCCATCCACCTTTTTCAATCAAGTGATTATTTAAAGCTACTATTAAATCGAATTATAGGTGTGATTATATTTATAGTAAGTACTAGTTTTCTTACAGGAAGTGTGTGCAACTTAAACTTGAGCCCGTCTGCTTGTGGAGATTCAGTGGTTGTGAGCTCATCTAGTAAATAAATAATAGGGAGACCGTAAAACAACAATAAGCCTTCCACATCGGGTTGTTTGTGTTTCTGTAGAGTGAGGATTACAAGTCTAGAAGCCTCTTCAGGTGTGTTTGGTGGAGGTTTTGCTTCCCTCCATGCCTTTGCTAGTTTCCTATACCTTCAATTCATTTCTTTTAAGCGTCAAAAAAACCAACTACAAACAATGAAGAGTCAAAAACACCAACTATACCCTCAGATTTGAAAACTAGAAGTCAATATTGATATTGAAAAGTCAAAAAGGTAATACTTATTGAAGTTGTCACTGGCGGTAATTTGGGTCAGGTTCAGGTTGGTATAACCTAACCCAAAAACTACCTGTTTAAGTCTCACAGACAGACTTTCGAAATCTAACTCGTATACGTATAACTTAAACACGACCCGACAGTCAAGCCATTATACATTGATTCAGTTTTTATAAAACTTAAACCGACTGGTGGGTGAACTCGTAACCAACCCAAACACGACCCATTCATTAAGTGGGCAGATTGGTTGACCTGAACAAGACCCGAAACCTATTTTGACCCAACTTTAACCTGTTTATTTTCGTGGCTGATCATGAATCTTTGTCACCCCTAGTTCTTAAATAGAATGAGTTTTTATCTTTATTCTTGAAGAGTAAAAAAGTGAAGTGTAGATATAGTAGTAAAGTAATAATTGGAAATTTTACCAGTTAGACTGAGCTTTTCTTGATGAAATCACATGTCTACTCAGACCTTCAGGAACCTACACATATAAATTATCAATCAAACAAGTCATAAATTTATACAATCATGCATGCAACTAGTATCACTCGTCACCCATTTGAGATTATCAATTATAGTGATTATCTACCTATTTTTATTTATTTTTTTAGCAAAAACCCCTTAATTCTCACTTTTTTACACCATCCAGATAATTATAGACTCTTCAACTTTCCCTTTCATTTTTCATTTATTTCTTTTCAACTCGCGAACATGAAATAAATAAACATAACCCATTTATACAAACTCGATGTTAATGGAATTTGTGTACCTGAGAGGTGATTTCAAAGTGATAGAGGTGTTGAGCAAGGGCTGAAACACCAACAGCGGATGAAAAAACACCATGGTGGCCAAGTGAATGATCACCTGTACTGGTGGTTTGTGGTTCGCCAGAAAAGCATTGACCCAAAAGTGAGTGAAGTGCATTGACCAATTTTTTTAACATCATTTTCTTCTACTGGTTTGGATTTTTGTGTAACAATTATTATAGAGAGAAAGAAAGATTACTAATGGGTTATGAAAAGTGAGTCATCTATGAGAAAAAAGAACCTATCTTTACAAAAGTTGTGTTATACTACTATGTAAAGTTGTGTTAATGATCATGAGTTCATGACTAAACTACAAGGTTTTAAAATAACTTAACCTTTTAAATATAGGTATAAGCACGGATATCAAGATCGTGATCCCACATGAGATTGTTTTTGGTTTTGCAAGATCGAGATCGTAGGATCGGATCGAAATCTTACGATCCTACCAATTTGGCATATTTTGTAAACAAAGGATAAACGAGTCAAATTGTTTTGCATTTTACTCAACGTCAAAAATACATTCATATAATATCCTCTTGAACATGTCAAAGTTCAAATTTCAAACACCAAAGTAATAGTAAAACTCAAAAAAGTCAAGTCTTAATTGTTACGTCAACGATTTAGCTGAATAAGATTACTTAATACGAGTCTTAGGCGTCTCAAAATATACGAGCCATCTACATGATTTCAAGCAAACAAACGTTTCATAAGTTGCATACCAAAACATACTCTTTGATTAGTCTAATTACAGTGAAGTTAAGTAAATTGAACTATTGAACACTTTAGACTTTTTGTTTTACATTTTTACTATATCAAGTAACTATCAAGAGATTCAAGACTCTTGTAATTGTAACAATGACACTATTTTAACTAATTATGTCGTTCAAACTTAAAAGTTAAAAATATTAAATGGTTTACATTAAAGATTTAAAGTATCAAGAAAAAACATCAATTGCCTATAAAGAAATCTTTGCTTCTGGTGATTAGCTCATAAGAAGACCAATAGTTTGTTAATTGGAATTTTGTTTTGAGGAAAAGTAGAAAGCTAAGTATAAAGTATAAACTATAATCTATTTAGAAAATGAAACGTCGATGGTTTACTTATTAGACATTAGTAAAACTCATTTGTGTTTTGGGTCTAAGCAAGTGAGATATACTTAAAAGATAGAAAAAGTGAAAAAAAAACATAAAAAAACCATAGGTGAACTCGGATCGAGTGACGATCTTACGATCTTAGGTGTGATTCCATGATCTTATATATGATCCCACCCCAGATGCGATCCTATGCCGATACTACATGATATTAGCTGGTAAACACGCAAGATCGTACGATCTTACAAGTTTACTCGCGATTTGACAGCCTTGGGTATATGTCTACCAAAATGGCCCTTAAGTAATCAAGGATTGTGTTAATACAAATAAACCATAAAAACGTTTATTTATATTTTACGATCTTCTAATGTTTTGTTGATAACAAACGTAAAATCATTTTATTGAAATAAATAAATTGCGTAAAATCTTTGAGCCAATAGTTTAATAACACACTTTTACTAAACATATAAAAACCATCAAAACATTAGTTAAATAAGTTATATAAAACCAAAACCATTTTTATAAAACACTTACAAGTAATGTTGTTTACTTATATTTTATAAAAATGTGTATGTACTTTGTATAATTTGTAATGGGTAACTAATAGGTAAAAACCAAAGTCCATAACCCATGACCCAAGACCTATAATCCGTTGACTAGGTACAATGAATCTTGTTGGATAAAAACCAAAGTCCATAACCCATAGCCATGGAGCACGATCCATAACCCATGACCCATTGCATGACATCATGCATGAAGTCATGTTGGATATTATCCATAATCCATGACCCAAAGTCCATGACCCATGACCCGAGATTCATAACTCATTGACTAGATACATTGTATCTTGTTGGGTATTCATGATCCAAAGTCCATGACCCATGGTCCATAACCAATAACCCATAACCGGGTTTGCTACCCAAAATTCGGACTAAGCTGACCCAGTAGCCGGATCCCTGGAATTGCACTGGTCGGATCCCTTGGGTAAGGGATCCGCCGGAACTGTGGAACAATATGTAGTTTTTCCTATAAATAGTGAGTCATTTCTCTCTTGCTCACTAACCCTTTTAGACATATTTCCTCTCTATGTTCTAACCTCTCTAACCACAGATCCAAAGAATCATTCTATGTAGTTTTATCTTTGTGTGATTCTCTAGGTTCCTCTTAAAAGCAAGATCACAACCTCTTGAAGACGTACAAGCTCAAGGTCATGAGTTGCTAAGCTTCGTCATCATCAAGACCACTGAAGTGCATCTTGTTGATAATTCTTCTCTCCCTCCAATAGTGTGTCGTGTTGAAGGCATTGGTGTATGGTGTCGAAGGTGTACATTCGATATGATGCATCGATGTATAAGTTGTGTATTTTGGGTTAAAGGATGTCGATATCCTTTCTAGTATTGTAAAAAGGAGATTGTTTTCTTTGGGTAGTAGTTCCTCCTTTGTAATGGAACTCGATATCTAGCCTTGTACCGTATAAAGTGTAGGTGACGTTGTGATAGGTTTGGTTCTACCTCGTGGAAGAACTCGGTGTCTAGCCTTGTACCGGATAAAGTGTAGGCGACGTTGTGAAGGCTTCTCCGCCATATTAAGGAGCTTGTATTGTGTAGTGCTTAGAAACTCTCCAGTTGGATACTCGGGGATTGAGTAGGGAAAGGAAGGTGTCCTTGTAGCCAAACCACTATAAATATTCGTGTTGTGGTTTTGTGTTCCTTTACTCTTTATCTCTTTGAATTACTTATATGTCCATCTATCAATATCCAACACACGATCTAAATGGGTTGACATAAGTCGATCTAAATACTTTAAAACGGAGTTTTAATCGACAAAACTTATCAACTCTCCCTTATAGTTTTTCCACAATTGGCATCAGAGCTTCGTTACCAAGTTTCTTAGAGTATATTGTACTTTAAAAGCTTGATACGATCCGCGTATGTTTGAAAATTACAAAGAAGGAAATTCCTTAAAACAAAAATTAATGTTTTAATTTTTTTTTACTTTTAACTAAATGTTGGGTATTAGTAAATCATTATAACATTTTCTTTTGAGAAATCTTCATGCTAGGATTCTTCCAATGACTTTGTTCTATCCGAAGAAAAAGGAAGTCAACACCCAAACAAGAATCAAAAGTGATCATAACTTGCTTTTACAAAGTACGATTAAGTATTTTAAAAGCTCATGAAGTATTTCGCGTCTATGGTTTCTAAAACCATAAAAAGGGAATATAACAAAGGTATGTTCTCTTAATTACAATTAGTTGAACTAAAAATGTGCTAATCGCTTGTTGATAAAATGATGGTATATGTCTCTCTCTTATAATAAGCATCTTTATAAAGACTTTGCATATATGAAACGCTATATGTGTATATATATGGATTAAGTATTTGACATCAAAGTCACAAGTACCCTAAAAAGTCTCTCTTCACTACTTTCCATCTTAACACATCATTGGGAATAGTATTCCTCCTTGATTCTCCTAAAACTTTCATCATAAAATAAAATATTGATAACTAAATTCTTGATCCACCATTCCTCTTTCTATTTTCTTTTAAACATTTTTTTTCTTTTTCATTCAAAACGCCTTCGTTAAATGCCTACTCAAATAGGGCTATAACCAAAATCTTATTCTACGTGTTCTTCTCTAAAATAAGTTATTGTATAACTTATTACAAGTGAAAGAATACTCAAGTTGTACTAGCCGGATCCCTTAATCAGGGGAACCGGTGGAACCGGGCAAACAGAAACAGAAGAATCGTTTTTAAATCCCAGATTTCTCCATTTTCCCTCTCCCTAAACCTAAATCGACCTAAACTCAGTTCCTACCATCCTAGGGTTTCATCCTCTTAAGCATCTCACTCCTAAACATCATCGTAAGTAATTACACTCATTCCTTGTCATTTCCATCCTAGGGTTTATGGTTATAAATTTTTCAATTGGTTTCAATTTTTTTTAATTAATTAAATCATCAATTGGAAATTATTTATTATAATATTGATCTCCATATAAAAAGCCCTATATGATTAAGGTTTTTCAAAAAGGTATTGTTAATACAAAATAAGCTCATAAGATCATAAACCCATCTTGATCAATCTTTTTAACTTATTGGAATATTTTTTTGCTTCAAGGATCAAACATGCCTAAATCCATCCAACAAGACCATCATGACACCGTCCACTATATTTTTAGATACTATCTCAAAGAAAGTTTGTTAATACAAATAAGCCGTAAAAACGTTTATTTATATTTTACGATCTTCTAATGTTTTGTCGATAACAAACGTAAAATTATTTTAACGAAACAAATAAAATACGTAAATCGTTTGAGCCAATAGTTTACTAACACACTTACATTTTCATATAAAACACTAAACAAGTAATAGTGTTTACATCTTATAGAAATACATATGTATAACAACTAGTGTTTACATAATATGGAAATGTGTATATATTGTAATGGGTAAAAAACTAAGTACTTGACCCATTGACTAGGTACATTGAATATTGTTGGGTAAAACCCAAAGTCCATGACCCATACCTATGGAGCTTGATCCATAACCCATGACCCATTGTATGACATCATGCATGAAGTCATGTTAGGTATTATCCATGATCCATGACCCAAGACCTATGACCCAATGTCTAAATACATTAAATCTTGTATAACCCATGGTTCATAAGCCATAACCCGGTTTGCAACCCAAAATCCGGAATTAAGCTGACCCAGCTGTCGGATCCCTTGAATTGCACTACCCGGATCCCTCTGGGAGGGATTCGTGGAAACCGGGGAACAGTAGAGAAAATTGCCTATAAATAGTGAGTCATTTCTCTCTTGCAATTCACCCCTTTTACACATACTCTCTCTTAGTTTTGTAAACTCTCTAACCTCAGATCCAAAGGATCTTTCTATGTAGTTTTGTGTTTGTGTGATTCTCTAGGTTCCTCTTAAAGGCGAGATCACCACCTCTTGAACTCAAGCAAGCTCAAATCCATGAGTTTCCAAGCTTCGTCATCATCAAAACTACTGAAGTTATCTTGTTGATAGTTCTTTCCTCCCTCCTTAGAAGTGTTGTGTTGAAGGTATTAGTGAAAGGTGCCGAAAGGTCATGTCAAAGGCATTAGTGAAAGGTACAGAAAGGTCAAGTGAAAGGAATTAGTGAAAGGTGCCGAAGGGTCAATTCGAAGTCATTAGTGAAAGGTGCCAAGGGCGTACAATCGATATGGTGCATCGATGTACAAGATAGTTAGTTCGGGTTAAAGGATAGTGATATCCTTATGATATTTTAATAAGGAGTGTGTCTCCTTTGGGTTAGTTGTGTTGTGTTGGGTAGTAGTTCCTTCTTTGTAATGGAACTCGGTATCTAGCCTTGTACCGGATAAAGTGTAGGCGACGTTGTGATAGGTTTGGTTCTACCTCGTGGAAGAACTCGGTGTCTAGCCTTGTACCGGATAAAGAGTAGGCGACGTTGTGAAGGCTTCTCCGCCACATTAAGGAGCTTGTGTTGTGTAGTGCTTACGAACTCTCGAGTGGAGAACTCGAGGAGTGGAGTAGGGCAAGGAAGGTGTCCTTGTAGCCGAACCACTATAAATACTCGTGTTGTGGTTTTGTGTTTCTCACTCTTTATCTTTGCATTACTTATTTATATGCATATCTATCATCAACCCACACACACATTAAATAGATTAACATAAGTTGATTTAAATATCTTAAAACGAAGTTTTAATCAGTAAAACTATTCAACCCCCCTTCTAGTTTTCCACAATTGGTACCAGAGCTTCGTTACCAAGTTTTTTTAAAGTATATTGTACTTTGAAAACTTGATACGATCCGTGTATGTTTAAAAACTACAAAGAAGGGAATTTCTTAAAATAAAAAGTCGTGTTTTTAGAAATCGTCATATTTTAAATGTTGGATAGTGATAGATCATTCTAACATTTTCTTTTGAGAATTCTTCATACTAGGATTTGGGCATCTTAGAAGATCATGAAGAATTTCGCGTCTATGATTTTTTAAATCATAAAAAGAATATATATAGCAAAGGTATGTTCTTTTATAATTTACTTATATATAAATTATTAATGTATGCTTCCTAGCTTTATTAGTAATATCATTTCTTATAACACGTAAAGAATCGCAGACTTAATACATATACTCCAATATCACTAAAGTTTTTATCTATATTGAACACCTCATCAAGAATAGCATTCTTGGTTGATCTCTATAGACAAAACTACAAACTATCATTTTACCTCATAATGATATTTTGGCTATTCAAAAGCCTTAGTCATCATTTCTCACATAAGGTTGTTGGCATTACATATATGTCAATAGTGTCCATGTGAAACTTCTCATATCATAATAAAATAGTATTTTTTCATGATTTTTAACTTCCCAAATTATAATTCATTCGTAAAAAGGGAACCTCGTCAAAAAGGACTAGTAAAACATGAAAACTCGTCAAAACCTCGAACCATAAACAAACCTTAAGTTATAGAGCAAAAACACCAACATTAGTCAAGAATTAAAACTCCCATATCAAAATTATCAAAGTTCACTTAAACTGTTAACTGCTGATCTGTCGGATCCCTGCGATTGAACTAGCCGGATACTTCATTCAAGGGATCTGTGGGAACCGGCACATCAGAAGACAGAATAAGTGTTAGATGATCATCGTGGAGTTTTAATTTCCACTTTACTCTCCCACTCACGAACATAAACCCTAAGTTACTGTTCATAGGAGATCATTCCTCATCATTTCAAAGGAAACAATCACTTGTGTAAGTATTATCTTCACTACATTGTTATTTCCATTCTCTAATTCCTAGTAGTACAATTTTCATCTTGAGAACTTTGGTTCAAATGGGTTTATCACAAATTAGTATCACATTGTTTTCTAAGATAAACTAATCAAAGAATCAACATTGTTGATACAAATTAAAAACTCATTTTGAATTCAACAAAGATGTATTGAGCAAAATTGTGATGAACCTAATTAGGACACTATACACATAAATGACACAACATTGTGGTTTTGGTGTTTAGGATCAACCATGCCAAGCTCAAGGCAACAGGACTATCAAGACACGGCATACTACATACCGATGTATCATAGAAAGGAAGGTCTAAGTCCTGAGGACCGAAAGGCCTTCAAAATGTTGCAAAAGAGGTTGTTCCACGAGGGCCGTGTAGTCGAACCTTCATTTCTCAATAATACCGACATTCCCCAAGTCTTTGCGGGAATCAACTTCCAATGCCTTCTAACCATCAATGAACAAGTTTGTCCGGTATTTGTCCTAGAGTTCTACAAGAGCATAAGGATCATAAGAAATGAGGATGGAACCATTTCGATCGCTTTTGTCATCAATGAATACGAATATACCTTCACCCTTGAGGAGTTTTCTAGGATACTTCGTATCCCTTGCCGAGGGGTATGCTTGTTTTCAAATGAATGGTCACTAGCCCACCTCCATGACATGGTCGATGAACATCCGGTCTATTCCACACCTCTCCCGGATCCGGCTACGGTAAGAGATACCGTCTTCATCCAAAGAGCCTCCCCGTCTTGGGTCACTAGGAAATCGAAGGTCATCTATAGGGACCCCTTTCAAATGGAGCTTTCATAGATGTTCCCGTTGTACAAGAAATGGGAACTAGTGTTAAGGGAGAATGTCCTTTGTTTTGTGGGAAATAAGGATCATCCCAACGATTTCTTATTCTACATGATCTATTGCCTTGTTACTGGGACTCATTTCAACCTTGCATATTACATGGTTAAACGGATGGCAAGTGTGTCAAGGACGGACAAGATGGTGCTCCCCTATGCCATGCTCCTAACTCGCCTAGCCAATTTTGTCTTTGCTCTAGATCCATCTCCCTACACCGATGATCACTGCTTTAGCAACAAGGTCATGCTACCCTTTTCCGATAAGAAGACTACAAGGTTTCTGGTTGAAGACAAGAGACCTCGTCCACCGACGGACTCATCCGAGGAAAGGGAGGGAGAAGGAATCAACCCGATAGGCAACTACCAACTTGACCCCGTGGCATACATTGAGCAATTTCCGGACATCCCAAGTCCATCTTAAGAATTTCAATAAACGAAAGGGATGTTTAAGTGTCTTGCCAACTTTCTTATGGGGAAGAAGAAAAAGTAGGCTTGAGGGGTTGAAAGGTGAAGCTTAGAGGCGATGGAGTAGAAGATTGAGTGAAAGGGAAGGTAAGGTCGTGGACCTTAAAATTCGAACAATGGTATGTAAAACATCTTAAACAATATTTCTGTAACTTAGGACTTAGCTTTAGTAGATAACATGATGTGAACAATGACACCCTAACTTAGGCGACCCAAATGAGAATTTTACGACTACTTGAATGAAATCAAGAAGTCGGTCTTCCTCATATTTGCTTACCTTTTAGTCACTCTTACATACCATGCTTGATATACCTTGCTTACATACATGATTGCTTGATGTAGAAATGATTAGGTTGGTTATTTACTAAGAGGTGCAAAATCTGCATATTTGCTGTGAAGCTACTGGTCAGCAGTAGCCGGATCCCTAAGCTATAATTAGCCGAATCCCTCATATGAGGGAACCATGGGATCCGGGTAAACAGATATGGGAATTCTACACTTTCACATCAATCCAATTTTCCAGACCTTATTAGACTAGTTAAACGTGTTACTTTATGATCACTTAAGTGTTCCTCAAACTCAGTTGGTCTCACATTCACTCTTAACTAACTTAGAATGAAATTCAAGGTTTTTTTGACTTATCACTTCACCAAAACTCATCATATTTCCGCTCCAATGCTCACACATTGTTCCTCACATCTCAAAACACCTAGTTTGATATTTCTCTCAATTTTAGCAAATTGATTTTAGTCATTCGTACCTCAAAATAGGCCAAAAACTAGTTTTTTATTTTTAAGGAATTTTCCAAATTTTCTTTGAACTATCATCTAATCTCTAGGATCATTTGGCTTCGTTTGTCATCCTGAAAATATTAGTGTCATGCTTAAACACTTAGTTGCATACATAAAAAGTCCACTTTTTTACCAAAAACCATCATTACATATCCTCACTCCTTATGGTTGGACATTGAAGTCCCATACCATTTAAGACATCTTAAGGAACCCAAACACTCAAGATTTATAGGTACTAGACCTTAATAGAACATAATCACTCCACCACATTACTGTCTGAGAGACGGATCCCCAGATTATAACTAAACGGATCCCCAAAATTAGGGAACCGTGGGATTCGGGTCTCCAGAACAGATTATGATCACTTTACTCATCTAATTTAAACTCTCTTTGGTAGTCTAAATACTTTACCTTGCCTTAAATGACTCCCTAGGATAGAACAACACTATAGTTGACCTTAGTGCATGCCAAAATTCTTAGTGGTCAAGAAGTTAATTCACTAACCTAATTTCATTATTTATAAACCAAATGTACTTATGCTTCCAAACCACCATTCAAAATTCAGTAGCTAAGACATCCATTACATCTTCTTTTCACTATGACTAAAGCATCTAGCAAAACTTCTTCAACCAAAGGTTCCTCCAAGAAGAATGCTCATATGGTTCATGAGATATCATCAACCGAGTCATCACCCGTCAAGAGCCCAAATACTAGAATCCCTCCTCTACAAACTCAACCAACCAAAGCTAGAAGAACCGCTAGGATTAGTATCCAACCTTTTGAGTTGGAAAGGCCTTCATCAAGCACTAAACCAAACACACCTAGCTCAAGTAAAACACCTAAGCCTTCATTTCTAGAACCAAGACTACACTCCTTTACCGCGCCTCTTTCTCATCCAAATCTCTACTCTTTAGAAGCTCACCACCGAGAACTTCTTTCTCACCAACCTTCTCATTAAATAGGGAACCACCCTCACCATCAAATAGTTCATCTTTAGGAACAAGGAATCACCAAAACCATATATAGGACTTCCCAACTCCACCACCAACTCATACATCATCACCCTCATTCTTAGTTGAACCATACCCTACGTCACTAAACTCACCTCCACAAATCCCACCATCCTTTGTGGAACCTCCTCAAAACACTCCACCTCCTCCGCTTCCTACTCATGATAACAATTGCTCTAATTGCCAACTTACCCAAGGATTAGTTCAAGAAGTACGAAATAAGTTTCATTTCATGTTTAATCATCTCCTTGAACGATTCGACCAAATCAACAAGTCTACACGTCCTTAGATTACAAGAACATTGATGTTTTTTTATTAGTTTTCGGCACTTCTTAGAATCATTAGAAAATGTATCACATGCTTTTTGTCATTCTCTTAGTTTTAGAGAAATGTATACCATTTCTGATGTTTTATTGAATGAAATTACATGTTATATGCCATGTGGTGTTGAGAATATGTTTGGTGCCTTAATACATATCTTATTTTGATGTTAACATCACATTTTACATCCACATGCTTTCATGAGAATGCAGGTATACGGATCGCTGACTTTTGCCTAGACGGATCCTTTCCATGAAGGAACCGTGGGATCTGTGCAACAGAAGCATTATTTTTATTACTAATTTGAGTCTCATTTGCAGGAAATTATGCATCATATACTTGCTTTCTAACCTTTGTTTTGTAGATTTTCAATTTACACATGAAGACTTTGACACCCTCAATAAGGGGGAGCTTTTCGTCAAAGCAAAACTATTGCAATACTTTTAGTTAGGATTTCGCTATTACTTGACATCCTCAAAAAGAGGATCACTCGTCAAGGGAGAGCATTTTCGACAAATGACGAAACCATGTGCAAACATAATTGGAAAACACTCGCTTAGTCTTCCTAATTACTTGACGCCCTCAACAAAGGGAAGCACCCGTCAAGGGGGAGCTAAGATGAGAATTCTTCTTTTCTCTTACTCTCCATTTTTCATATTATTACTTTTCACGCGTTTTTCTCAAAACAATGTGTTAGTTTCCTTTCGACACTCTTTTTGTTTCGAAAAAAAGGGGGAGAAGAGAGTAAAAACTCCAATTCAAATTTTTACGAACTTTAGTTTTTCCTTAAAATAATCTTATGTCTTGTCATCAACAAAAAGGGGGAGATTGTTAATACAAATAAGCCTTAAAAACATTTATTTATATTTTACGATCTTCTAATGTTTTGTCGATAACAAACGTAAAATCATTTTAACGAAACAAATAAAATACGTAAATGGTTTGAGGCAATAGTTTACTAACACACTTACATTTTCATATAAAACACTAAACAAGTAATAGTGTTTACATCTTATATAAATACATATGTATAACAACTAGTGTTTAAATAATATGGAAATGTGTATATATTGTAATGGGTAAAAATCTAAGTACTTGACCCATTGACTAGGTACATTGAATATTGTTGGGTAAAACCCAAAGTCCATGACCCATACCCGTGGAACTTGATCCATAACCCATGACCCATTGTATGACATAATGCATGAAGTCATGTTGGGTATTATCCATGATCCATGACCCAAGACCCATGAACCAGTGTCTAGATACATTGCATCTTGTATAACCCATGGTTCATAACCCATAACCCATAACCCGGTTTGCAACCCGAAATCCGGACTTAAGCTGACCCAGCTGTCGGATCTCTTGAATTGCACTAGCCAGATCCCTCTGGGGAGGGATCTGTGGGAACCGGAGAACAGTAGAGAAAATTGCCTATAAATAATGAGCCATTTATCTCTTGCAATTCACCCCTTTTACACATACTCTCTCTTAGTATTGTAAACTCTCTAACCTCAGATCCAAAGGATCTTTCTATGTAGTTTTGTGTTTGTGTGATTCTCTAGGTTCCTTTTAAAGGCGAGATCACCACCTCTTGAATTCAAGCAAGCTCAAGTCCATGAGTTGCCAAGCTTCGTCATCATCAAGACTACTGAAGTTATCTTGTTGATAGTTCTTTCATCCCTCCTTAGAAGTGTTGTGTTGAAGGCATTAGTGAAAGGTGCCAAAGGGTCATGTCAAAGGCATTAGTGAAAGGTGCCGAAGGGTCAAGTCAAAGGCATTAGTGAAAGGTGCTGAAAGGGTCAAGTCGAAGGCATTAGTGAAAGGTGTCGAAGGGTCAAGTCGAAGGCATTAGTGAAAGGTGCCAAGGGTGTACAATCGATATGGTGCATCGATGTACAAGATAGTTAGTTCGGATTAAAGGATAGTGATATCTTTATGATATTTTAATAAGGAGTGTGTCTCCTTTGGGTTAGTTGTGTTGTGTTGGGTAGTAGTTCCTCCTTTGTAATGGAACTCGGTATCTAGCCTTGTACCGGATAAAGTATAGGCGACGTTGTGATAGGTTTGGTTCTACCTCGTGGAAGAACTCAGTGTCTAGCCTTGTACCGGATAAAGAGTAGGCGACGTTGTGAAGGCTTCTCCGTCAGATTAAGGAGCTTGTGTTGTGTAGTGCTTACGAACTCTCGAGTGGGGAACTCGGGGAGTGGAGTAGGGCAAGGAAGGTGTCCTTGTAGCCGAACCACTATAAATATTTGTGTTGTGGTTTTGTGTTTCTTACTCTTTATCTTTACATTACTTATTTATATGCATATCTATCATCATCCAACACACACATTAAATAGATTGACATAAGTTGATCTAAATATTTTAAAACGAAGTTTTAATCGGTAAAACTATTCAACCCCCTTCTTGTTTTCCACAAGGTTTATCAACTAGTGATCGCAAAACCTTCAAAATGCTTCAAAAATGACTAATCCACGAAGGTCGTGTAATTGAGGAATGATTCCTAGAAAACATCGACATTCCTCAAGTCTTTTCCGCAATCAACTTTGATTGCCTCCTCAAAATAGATTAACAAATTTGTCCGGTTTTCATCTTTGAATTCTACAAGAGCGTTAGGATTATACAAAACAATGATGGAACCATTTCAATCGCTTTCATCATTAACAACCAAATCATCGTCTTACCTCTCATCACATTCGCACAAATCCTTTGCATACCATGTGAAGGAATTTGTATGTACTCTAAGGATTGGTCGATCGCTTGTCAACACCTCGCCTTAGACCCTAAACCTATATATTAAACTTCACTTGATGATCCCGTTGTAGTTCGATATGCCATCTTCACAAAAAGAGTCGACCAAACTCGTTACAACCGCATCAAAGAACTCATTCATCGTGAACCCTTTCAAATGGAACTCTTTGAAATGATTCCCATTTACAAAAAGTGGGAGGAAATTCTTAGAGAGAATTTCATTTGTTTGGTCAGAAACAAAGACCATCCCAATGCTTGTCTCGTTCGAATGATCTATTGTCTCATCCACCAAAAGCCTTTCAATCTCGCCTATTACATTGCCAAAATAATGGTAGGTGTTTTCAAAACCGACAAAATAGTTCTTCCTTATGGTATGCTCCTAACCTGTCTCCTTGAGTATGTTAGTGCAATGCAACCTACTCCTATTTCTGATGACCACTTTCTCGCAAACCATGTTATGGTACCTCTCACCAAACGATTTATGGTTAATGGGAAAAGGCCTCGTCCTCTCTCGGACTCTTCGGATGAAGATGATGATGAAATAGACCCCGTTTCCAATTATCAACTCAATCCCATGACTTACTTTGAGCAACTCCCCACTCTTCCAAAGGAAACCGAGGAATTCAAGCAAACAAAAGGAATGTTCAAATGTCTAACTCATATCCTCATCAACATGAGTAAGAAGAAAAAGTGAAGAGATTGACAAAAGAAAACTTGTACCTTATGTCTTTTATATGGTTATTTCATTTTGACATTTCGGATGTTTTGTGATTGTTAAAAACAACGTGTGATCATGCAAGCCATGTTTGGTTGCTCTTATGTCAAAATTTGGTCATTATCTTATTTGCTTGCCTGTATATGGTTTATATATGCTATACTTTCTATATTTTACTTATATACATATATGCTTGATGTAGAGATCATTGGTTTCAAAATTTGATATGTTGAACAAAATTTTGCGACCATTCTGTTAAGAAATCTATCTCAGATGCTGGATCCCTCAAGGGAAGGATTCGTGGGATCCGGGTAGACAGTAGCTCATTTTTAGCCTTCTTGCATCAATCCAACCTTCCAGATTGTATTGGACTAGTTAAACATTCTACATTAGGACCACTTAAGTTATCCTTAGGCTCAGTTGATCTCACATTCACTCATGAATGACTTAGGATCACATTAAAGGTGTTTTTGATTTATCATTACTTCAAAACTCACAATCTTTCCACTCCAATATTTACACATTGTTTCTCTCATATCAAAACACCTAGCTTGATATTTCTCTCAATTTTAACCAAATTTATTTTAGTTATTTTGACCTTAAAATGTTCTAAAAACTAGTTTTTCATTTCTTGTGATTTTTAAGGAATTTTCTAAATTTTTCTTTGATCACCATCTGGTTCCTATAACTATTTTCCATCCTCAAAACTCTTAGTGCCATCCTTAATCACTCATTGGTGTTTCTAAAAATACATTCTTTCCATAAAAGTCATCATTGGCTATCCTCACTCATTATACTTAGCCATTTAAGTATTATACCTTTTAAGACACCTTAGTAGACTAAATTACTCAAGAAATATAGGTACTAGACCTTGCTAGAACCCAATCACCCTTTTTCTTAGCTTTTGATAGCCGGATCCCTAGCTTAAAGCTAGTCAGATCCCTCAAGGGAGGGATCCGTGAGAACCGGCTGCACTTAAAGCTTAATATCACTTGATATAATCATTTCAAACCCTCTTTGTTAATCTAAACACTCCACATTGTCTTAAATGACTCCCTAGAATAGAGCAACACTGTAGTTGACTCTTGTGCATGCAAATCATTACAATTTGAAGAACCTTAGTGGTTTAAGCTTTAATTCACTTGCCAAATTTCTCCTTTTATAAACTACTTGTGTTTGTACTTACAAACCACCATTCAAACACTCATTCTCAGTAGCTGAACTTCCTTTTTTAATTTTCACCTTTTTAACATTTCACCATGAGAAAAGCACATAGTGCAAACTCATCAACCAAAGGTCCTCCCAAGAAAATTGCTAATATTATTCATGAAATTTTTTCAACTGGGTCATCACCCATCAAAGCTCCAAACACTAGAGTTCCTTCCTTACCAATCAAACCAACTCCCAAAAGACTTGTTCCCACCAAACAACCTTTGCCAAACACTACCATACCTTCAAAACCAAACACTCTTATCTCCACTAAAACAACCAAACACTCACCTCTAGAGACTAGAGCTCTCTCCTTCACCACACCTCTTTCATCTCCAAACCTTTACTCTCTAGAAAACTTGCCACCTAGGCCTTCTCATCCACCACCATTGTCCACATTCTCATCAATTGAGAAAATGGTACCACAACAACCTTCTCACCAAAACCTCGGTGTTGGAAATTCACTAGCACCCGTGTTCTACTCTCCTTCACCCTTAAATGGTCCATTTTGGATTATGAGGAATATCCTAAATCAACAACAGGACCACATGGAAGTAGATACTTCTTTACCTCCACCACCAACATATATATCACCACATTCATCCTTGGTAGAACCACCACCTACTTCATCAAACTTACCTCCATAAAACCATCCATCCTTTGTGGAACCTCCACCTCCATCGTCAAACTTACCCCCTCAAACTTCTCCATTCTTACCGCCACCATTTCCTAGTCATGACAATGATTGCTATCATTGCCAACATGTCCAAGGTTTAGTCCATGAAGTACGTAATGAATTACATTTCATGTTCTATCACCTTCTTGAACGTTTGATGAAGTCAACAAATCTAATTGTCCCTAAACCTAGGAATACAAGCACAAGTGGTGTTCTCTCTAGTATTAGGCCCAACTTAGATTGTTAGGATTCTTACTTTAATACATGTTTTTATCATTTTATTATTTTTAGAGATATGTATATCATTTCTCTCGTTTTATTAAATGAAACTACATGTTTGTATTTTATATAGTTATGTGAACATGTTTGGTGCAACAAAACATAACTTACTTGGACGTTTACGTCATTATTTATATCTACATTGCTGCTACTAAGTTGCAGGTACACGGTTCCCTCCATTTTGCTTGGACGGATCCCTCAAATGAAGGATCCGGCAAAACCGGTGGACAGAAAACAATTTTTTGAGTTTTATTTAAAGCTCATTTGCAGGAAACAATGCACCATATACTTGTTTTTTAACCTTTGTTTTGTAGATTTTCAAAATACACATGAAGACTTTGACGCCCTCAACAAGGGAGAGCTTTTCATCAAAGCAAGAACATTGCAAAACACTTGCAATAAATTCACTTAGTCTTCCTAACTACTTGACGCCCTCATCAAAAGGGAGCATTCGTCAAGGGGGAGCTTTTTCGTCAAAGCAAAAACGTTGCAAATTAATTGCAATACACTCGTTTAGTCTTCCTAATTACTTGACGCCCTCACAAAAGGGAAGCATCCATCAAGGGGGAGCTAAAACAAGATCCTCTTTCTTACCTTACTACTTCTTCTCTCTACATTTCTTTCTCTACAATCTTTCTCATTTTTCACTTTCCATAAGTTTTTTTTCTCAAAACTCTTTCTACTATGTGTTAGTTTCTTTTCGACGCTCTTTTTGTTTCGACAAAAAGGGGGAGAAGAGAGTAAAAACTCCAATTAAAAATTTTATGAATTTTATTATTCACTTGAAATAATCTTATGTTTTGTCATCAACTAAAAGGGGGAGATTGTTAATACAAATAAACCATAAAAACGTTTATTTATATTTTATGATCTTCTAATGTTTTGTCGATAACAAACATAAAATAATTTTAACGAAATAAATAAAATACGTAAAAGATTTGAGCCAATAGTTTACTAACACACTTTTACTAAACATATAAAAACCATCAAAACATGTTTAGTTAAATAAGTTATATAAAACCAAAACCATTTTTATAAAACACTTACAAGTAATTTTGTTTACTTATATTTTATAAAAATATGTATGTATTTTATATAACTTGTAATGGGTAAATAATGGGTAAAAACCAAAGTCCATAACCCATGACCCAAGACCCATAATCCATTAACTAGGTATAATGAATCTTGTTAGATAAAAACCAAAGTCCATAACCAATACCCATGGAGCATAATCCATAACCCATGACCCATTGCATGACATCATGCATGAAGTCATGTTTGATATTATCCATGATTGATGACCCAAAGTCTATGACCCATGACCCAAGATCCATAACCCATTGACTAGATACATTGTATCTTGTTGGGTATCCATGATCCAAAGTCTATGACCGAGGGTCCATAACCCATAACCGGGTTTGCAACCCAAAATCCGGACTAAGCTGACCCAGTAGCCGTGGAATTGCACTGGCCGAATCCCTTGGGTAAGGGATCCGTTCGGAACCATGGAACGTTAGGCAGTTATGCCTATAAATAGTGAGCCATTTATCTCTTGCTCACTAACCCTTTTAGACATATTTCCTCTCTATGTTCTAACCTCTCTAACCACATATCCAAAGGATCATTCTATATAGTTTTATCTTTGTGTGATTCTCTAGGTTCCTCTTAAAGGCGATATCACAACCTCTTAAAAACGTGCAAGCGAGGTCATGAGTTGCTAAGCTTCATCATCATCAAGACCACTAGAGTGCATCTTGTTGATAATTATTCTCTCCCTCCAATAGTGTGTCGTGTTGAAGGCGTTGTTGTATAGTGCCAAAGGTGTACATTCTATATGGTGCGTCGATGTATAAGTTGTGTAGTTTGGGTTAAAGGACATTGATATCCTTTCTAGTATTGTAAAAAGGAGCTTGTCTCCTTTGTAGTAGTTCCTCCTTTGTAATGGAACTCGGTATCTAGCCTTGTATCGGATAAAGTGTAGGCGACATTGTGATAGATTTGGTTCTACCTTGTGGAAAAGATAAAATTATAAACTTTAGAGTGTCAACTTTGTTATATACTTTGTTCCTAAAGAAAACTTTGTCATATTCCATGTTTTGTGACTTTTCTTTTTTCATCTCATTTTTCCATTATTTTGTACTTATTAGAGTGACAGGTGCAAGTCAAGTTATAGGCAAGTTATAAATGCATCATGGTAGTTTTTACTGTATAATATTTTTATAACACAAAACCTCAAAAACACCATTTCTAATAGCTTTTCTATAACATGCCATAAAAACCCACACTTTCACTAAAGGTATGTTTGACGAGGAGAGGTGTGTAGCTTTTTGAGGCAGTGAGCGGTGAGCAATGAGTATTTTGATTTTTAGTAGTCGTTTGACTAAAAAACAATGAGTTGCGGCTAATTTTTAGTAAGACTAATTCTCCGATGCTTGTTTAAGAAGCTGTGACAAAAAAGCTACTTTTCACGGCTACTGCTCACAACTACTGCTACTTTTAACAAACACACCCAAAAAAATAAACAAACAAATCAAAAACATCACACACACAAAAACCGTGTATTATGCACGTAACTTCCACTCCTATAACTTATCTATAACATCGTGTACCGTGTTATAGGAACCAAATTTATTCCAATGGAAAAAAATATCTTTATAAACTTTTATTTTGTACTTTCGTAATTTAAATTTTCAAAAGGTTTTAGGAGGAAACTTGAGTAAGAGGGTGTTTCTTTTTTACTCTTAGCTAAGGGATTGGTTCCACAACAACATTTAATTTTGTTTTTCTTCTAAGTGAGCTTCACATATTTCCCTTATTTAGTCTATATCACTAAAGGAAGAAAAATGATCTCCTCCCATTAAGTGATAATAAGGGACATTGACTTACTATTGACTCACTTGTATTTATAAACCATTTAATGTGAAGAAAAAAAAAAAGTCATTCACTAGTAGAGACTTGAGAAACTCAGGTCACTGCTTAAAAAAAATCGCTTTAATGGAAAAAAATTTGCATTCAAAAAAGAAAAGAAAAAAAAAGTCATTGTTTTGCCTTGCATTGAAGATGGCTTAAAGAGAGCAGAATGCAAATTCGCTACGCCATTTTTTTATTTTATTTATTTTTTTTTTCAAATCACCTTTCTAATCCGTTTTATCATTAAATACTTTATGGTATGATTAGGAGTTTAACTCAAGTCATTCCTCAAATGACTTGAGAAAACTTAAGTTATTAAAAAAAAAAAAAAAAAAAAAAAAAAGGTGAAAAAAAAATCTATTTCTAAGTTTCAAAAAGTTTTTCAATAATTTCTTAAAAGTAAAAAATTCATTACTCTATTTTCAATTAAAAACGTCTTTGTATACCTTTTAAGTCTTTTAACCTTCGTAACTTTTTTTCTTTTTTGATAATTCAATATTACACATGTTAAAAAAAACAAAATAATAATAATAATAATTATTATTATTATTATTTACTTTTTGAATATCAACTAATTATCTTACAATATATATATATCACAAACTATCTCAAATATCTTAGACAGAACTTAAAATTCACAATTTTTTTATTGAAAAACTTCTTGCACCAGTAACATTAAAACACAAGTCTTTTGTGTTACACATTTAACAATACTTTGGAGTTCATACATCTTCTATTATCATAACTAAAAAAATTAAGACAATTATTCTGTTTTTATCTAGCAAAGCAATTATTTTGTTAATTAGATATTAGACCTAAAACAATTATTATAAAAATTATAAATGTTAAAAACTTAAGTAGTAGATGAAATCATTAATCTATGCAATTTGTAGTAAACTAATCATTGTTAGTACAGAAGATTCCATCGACACAATTATTCTTTTGAAGGTCATTTTCTCTCTTTTGTTAGAAAAGGGACCTGGTGTGTGAATAATTGATCGTAGACCATAAATATTTCTTGTCTTTATCCTCATTTAGCCTGAACACGATAGCGATCTGAGGCGATTCTGTCACATCAGTTTTTTTTTCCAGCGATTTGAGACGATCAATTTACCACAATGGCTACCAAGTTAATAATATATATATATATATATATATATATATATATATATATATATATATATATATATTTTAATTCAAAATTTTTAAACAACAAATTTAAACTTCATTAATAATAAAATTGAAACATTACAATACTTGAAATAATAATAAAAACAATACAAAGACAGCTAAAAACGTAAACTAATAATCTAAGTTATACATTATCTTGAATTGGTCACCTTAACTTTTTTTTAATACTTACAAATCAGTAAATAAACGAAAATATAATACAAATTCAAATTTCAATTTCAAAATTCAAATTCAAACAGTACAGTTACGGTACGAATTCAAAATTCAAATTCAAATTTAAAATTAAATAAACCCTATCTTTTTTCCCTATATATACCCACTATATTTTCAACCAAAAAAACACATCTCACACACACAACTTAATCAAACTCTCTCAAGAATGTCTCAATAAAACACGGTTAACAGTCCACCAGCAGATATCTTCTTGTTATTCCCAATGGAAGGGGAATCGGTTTAGAAACAAGAACAAAATCTATTTGGACTTACTGAGGAACAACAACGACTTTTTCTCCAAGATGAAGAAGCACTAAGAGAAATGGAGGAAGAACAAGCACGGGAGGAAGCTGCTCGTAGGGAGCAAGCAACAAGGAGGAACAAGAACGTCAGGACGAATAATTCGACGTTTTGGAACGAGAGTGGAAGGAGAGCAGGTTTGCGAACTGGTCTCCTTACGACGATGGTTATGACTCAGACAACTCTAAAACCTGGAATCACTTGGATTAATATATGTGTTTTATTTTCTTTATCACAGTTTTATTTTCTTTGCTATGTAGTACTCTGCTTTGTTTCTATAATAAATAAAAGTTTGACTACTACTTTGGTTCTTTGTACCCGAAAATAAGTTTCCATTCATTAAAATACAGATTAAGATTTACACAATTTAACATACAATACACAAATGCTGTAAAAGTGGTAAAGTGTTTGAAATTGTGAGTTTATAAGTGTGTTTGAGGTTGATATTTATAATGTTGTAAAAATGGTGAAGTTAAATAAAATAATAATTTCAAACGGCTATTTTTTTTTAATGTGTTTCATTCGGTCATTTGGCCGACCGAGATCTTGGTATTTTCTACATCTGACCGATCCCAACCCTAGTTCCACAACGGCCTGACCGATCACGACCCAACGGTCGACCAATCGTGAAGGAAACCATTGCGTTCGCCTTACATTCTTTTTAAGTCAATTCCAACAAAGATACATTATCAGGTTACTTGATTAAATTACAGCATGTTGTAAAATGCAAGTCATTCGATGTCTGAATTTCTCGTGTAGGAAATGAGAGACGAGCTTTGAACTAAAAAAGATTACAGGCGCATGAGAACCGTGGGAATGTTGGTTGTGCAAGCTCGGACTTTAAAGCACAACAAAAAATACAATATCATGTCATAAAATGATACGTGCGACTAAAACTAATCCCTAATGATATATGTCAATATCAATGAAATATGTCAATATCAATGATAAGAGTTACAAGGAGAATTAATTACTCATTCTGTCTCACATTAAGTGTCCATCATGATTTTTTTAAGTTTTTTTTTTTTAAACTTTAATTTTAAATATTTTTGTTCGTGTTATATAATACTTGATGCAAGATATATGAATAAATTAAGTTTTTAAAAATATTTTCATTTATATAATTTTCATTAAGTATTATATAACACAAACAAATAATTTAAGATCAAAATTAAATAAAAAAAACTTTAAAAATCATAGTAGACACTTAATGTAAGACGAAGGTAGTATATGAATCATGTCCCTCTATCATTACTCATGTTGTCTGTGAGTCCGTAGATACTTCTACAGTTTCACCCTTGGAAGCAATTAATTGCAACTAAAGAATTGTTATAGAGATTTTTGTACATTAGTTAACATCTTTTAAAAAAGCTAAGCATCAAGGCTTTAAAAAGTCTAGTTTAATATCAAAGTAATACACTCATTTTCAGAACACACAAAAACCTTGTTCTTAGCATAATCAAGTCCTACACATAAATCAAACACCTTCAACATAATCTATCAAAATAATTGTATATTATTAAGCTACAATATATATAAATTACATGAGACATAAAATAATTCCTAACAAAGTAACAAGTAATAGATACTAAGTCCACAATTTGTCTCGGCTGAATAACATAATCTATTAATTTCGAGCGACTAGATCAGAAAAGTTCGGACTAGACTAAAAATCTTAGAATATTAAATCTATGAGGAGAGTTATTTTACATACAAAACTTTTCTTACATACTAAGGAACTCATCTCCATCATCCATCTAAAAATAAATCAATGGATGAGATTAAAAGCATTTTATTATTTCACATATTTTTTATAATTTAAATATCTCTTAAACCGTTAATCGTTAAGTGAAAATATTTACACCGTCGCGAAGAGCATTTAATTATCTTTCTATAGACGGACACTTTGATATACTTTTGACAAAAGAAAAAAATTTCGTTTTTTTCACGTTTTTTTGTTTTTTTTACGTTATTTGAAATTTGCATGAAAAAAATCATATATGATATATGATATCACATGTGATATTACACTAATATCACATGTGATATTACATATCATATATGATATAACACTAATATCACATGTGATATTCAAATTAGTGTTTTATCATATATGATTTTTTTAATGCAAATTTCAGTAACGTAAAAAAACGAAAAAACCTTAAAGAAAGGTGAAAAAATACGATTTTTTTTTTTGTCGAAAGTATATCAAAGTGCCTATTTATAGAAAGATAATTAAATGCTCTTTGCAATGATATTTTTTTTCCGCTTAACGATTAACGGTTTGAAAGTTATTAATATTTAAAAAAAAAGAATGAAAGTGGGTTTTTTAAAATGTTGGGATTAATCTCATCCATTAGATCAAATAAAAATGGATGGTGGAGATTGATCCCTTGGTATGTAAATAATCTTTTGTCCTCAAATGATCTTAAATCTAAATCTATTGAGAAGGTTATTTATGTTAGGAAGTGTACTGATATAGTAGCAATTCTTAGTAGGCTAAAGTATAATTCGTCTATGTATATGGATTTAATTGTACTTAGTTAAATAGAGTTTGTTAAACTTAATCTAGGATTGTTTTGTCTACAAGGCAAGCAATGATACTATGGAATTCTAATTCCATAGGCATTGTACCCATCATCTCTATAAATAGAGGTGAGACTTCTTGTCTTGATGTAAGTCTTTATTGGTTATTAATAAAGGGGGTTTCAGGTTATATATCGTGTGCATGTTATTTTTCTTTTGTCGATTATCTTGTGATCTTGATGTGTTGACTTTTCTTGTTGGAACTTTGATCAATTCAACGCTAAGCTTTAGGTTTGTTATAGGTTTTATCCAAAATTGCTATAAGAGCCTTGTTCGAAAAGAAGGAAACACATAATAAGGGGAGAGCCAAAACAAGAGAAAATAATAAATTCTGTTTGGTTCGTCGGTTTCTACGCAACTATGGTGGAATGGACACTGCGGGTTCGTTAACCGTTGGATTTCTACAAAATAAGAACTGTAGGTTTAAGACACATATATCTAGGTTCTCACCGGAGGGATCTTACATCTGTAACACCTCCAAAATTATCGCAGCGGAAGATAGTGTCACTGGGTATTATTTCATAGCACACAATACAAGTTACAAAAAACGACTCTAAATGAGACGTTTTGAAATAATTTATCATTCGATATAAAATATCAGAGTTTACAAAGAGAGGTCCCAACAAGTTTAACATACAACAAAAGTACAACATAAAAGTTGTAAAAGTTTTATATGATAATGATGCATTGTCGTCAAAATATTCCCGTGCGCCTTCACATGCCAGCTAATAACTTAAAAACATGAGATAAAACATGCTAAAAAGTCAACACAAAAGTTGAGTGAATTCATAGGTTTAATAGTAATGGACAATAAAGTTTAAAGTTGTAGTAATAATTGCAATGCGTACAATTATCAATGTGCGATATATACATTAATAATGGCCCCGTGTAGGTACTTGCCAAATACCTAATAACTTAAATATAGTGTGTTTGTGATGTCCTACAGTATGATCAACACAAACGGGATTCGTCAATCCCGATAGGCCTACCCATAATATTTGCGCTCACTTGCAAGTGATTAGTGGCCCATGATGAAGGGGACTTTTGGCATAACGATACTTAGGCATGCAATAATACATTCACTGTAAGCATACATTTTGCAAATAATTGTCCATAATAAAAGTTTTAGCATGTATCTCCCCCAAGTAGTTTATTAAACAATAAAACAAAAGTTGGGGCTATGAACTCATCGTAGTGATTAATAATGGATTATAACGATAGATAGTGTATTGCAAGGTCACGGTCTTTAACGATGACCTACGAAAGTATAGTGATCATGTCTTAGCATAAGGTACGATAATATGAGAGTGTACAAGTTTATGTAAAGTTATTGACTTTGATTAAGATGTTGTACATAGATCTTAAGTTGCTATAGAAGTGAAGTATTCCTAAAGTGTCATTTGGCTATTAACCTTATATAAATAACATCGTACTATCGTTCAGGCTATCATAATTTAGAGGTCATGTGGTGAACGTATGAGGAGTCAGGACACTCAACTCGTCGATACGACACTCCGGAGAGGCCTCATATGATTATGAAATTCCCTACTAAAATAGCAATAGTATTTATAATTTGTAAGAGTTAGAAACGAGACAAGCGTTTGATGGAAACGTTTGTTATGTTTCGTTAAGAACTCTTGGTAAAACGAAAGTGATGTTGAAATGGTATAAGTCACATGCCATGAAAATAGTTTGGTTTAACATTCGTCAAGTGTGAATGTTATTATTCCAAAGTTTATGTGTATGTCGTGATGAAAAAGCTCTTCACAAGTTGTTTATTATGAATCGACAATACATGTCGTAAGAATAGATAAATGGTTCAATTCGGTCTTTAGTTATAGTACTCGTTAATATGAGAAATATCAATTCGAGAGTCAAATAAGATTGATCTTTTATAAAAATGATGTTTGTTTATTTGTTACAAAGTATAGTAAATTTTATAAGTTGTCGAGGTAGGGAAATGAGTCAAATTAATGAAAAGTCTTAAAAATGAAATCCGGGTCAAGAGTACAAGTCTAGCCATGGTTAATAGCCTTGAGACACATAGTCGTGGCTGTGTCTCGGCTATAAGGCCTTGAGACAATAGTCTTGGCCTAGCCGTGGCTATGTCGTGGCCTCAAGTGATCAATAGCTCACGAAGGGCATTTAGTCATGGCCTTGTCGTGGCTGTTTCTCGGTTTAAAATAATCCCAGTTGTTTCTGTGGTTTACAACCCTTGTTTTACACTTTCAGGCTTAAATTCCCGAGTGTTTTATGTAAAACATTATTCTAGACAACTTTTGAGTTTTACACTTTCGCTGGTTCGACCCAGAAAGAGGTCAAAATCGTGTTTTAAGATAAGATCATAAACCTTTTTACTACATCATCAAATTTCAAACCATAAACTCTTTTAACATGGTTCCAAAGATTAGATTCTTGTCTTAACTTCCTCTATATCTTTCTTATCTTTCTTATGTTTATATAAGTCCAAAACTTATTACAATTCACTAACTTTCAATTAGTTACATAAAAGAAGTTTATAAACAAATTTTACTCATCTTTTTAGCTATGTACAACACTTTATCAAGTCATATTACATGCATAACTAGTACATAGTATAGAATATACCAAAAGAAAGGCAAACATGAAATCTAAACATAATCCTTACAATGATTTGGTAGGAAAACAACAAGTATCACAACATAAATCAATCCTAATCACCTCTAGTCTTCAACACTTCTCTTGAACCCTTTTCACCACTTGATTCTAACCTTGTGTAAGCCTTCTAGGAACTCTTTAAACTCAGTCTCTAAACCTATGTATATCTTAAATTTCATCGATGGAATCACCAAACTAACACAAGAACTATATAATGATCATCAACACCTTCATCTTTTGTGTGTATCTTGTAACTTGAAATCAAACTTATGATGATGATGGTGGGTATATGATGTACGGTTATAGAGAGACAAAGAGAAAATTTGAGAGAGTTTGTGATGAGTTATCTTTGTGGCAAAGTAACTTGTGAAGACTTTTATATTTTACTAAAGACATGTGTGGTCTTATAAGATCACAAGTGATGAAACAAGGCCAAATGGTCTTGTGGTGTAGCATATGCACGCAACCTCCTACTTGAGGTGGTGTGGTGCTTGATTATTTTGATAACTTTTGGATTACGGGGTATAGGTTGGTCTCAGTAATTACTAATGTTAAGCCCTTAAGTCTCAAAACTTAAAAGCAGGTAACGTAAAAATGTAATACTTACAAAAATATCAAAACTTATCAATATACTCCAATTAAGTATATTAGATGAGTGATAAGCTTAACGGAGTGCGTATACATTGTTAAAACCTAATTACGTAGGGTTTAAAGGCATCAAAAGGTTAAAGATTTAAAGTTCCTTGGTGAAAATCAATCTTGAAGGTTAAAAATCTTCAAGGGTTTTTAGCTATTAGGGGGATTGATAAATCGGGTTCGAAGGTTCCCGCGGGTTTCTTGAAGATCAAGTCTTGGTGGTAACTAGGAAGACAAGCAATGTTTTAGTTATTTCTTGAGGATTCAAGAAAAGTGATCGTTTGGAGTACAAGTTTTGTAGGCTTGAGGTGGAAAATCGAAACTTTAGGGTTTTATAAATGTTAGTAGATCAAGATTTCAAGAAGCGGGGTTTATAGCACATGACTTGTGAGACTTGTTGGTAAAGTTGGTTAAGAAACAACTTGACAAGGTTTATAACAAGGTTGAAGAAGAATGACTAGTACAACTACTAGGTTAAACATAGAAAAGCTCGATGGGAATGTTGTACAAAAGCATGGAGATTCTAACCAAGTTGGTTTCAAGAAACTTGGTCCTGGTGTTAAAATAGGAGTTCATGGAGTGCATGTTCAAAATTATGTTTGGTTTGAGGTGGAACTGCAGGGAGCTTAAGAAATTCATGAAGCTAAGGTTATTCAAGATAGTAACGGTGATGATGCAATGGCTAAAAGATAGTTGGAGGTTAAACAACTTGAAGAAAAGACAAACACGGATTGCTTGGTAAATGAGCATGTACACCTTAGTGCAAAGGTGGGGCAAACATTATGAAAACCGGAGTACCTAGTGAAGATGGTGTAGAGGGTAATGTTGTTGAAAGAAAGAAGGCGCAAGGGGGTCTAAATAAGCTAACTTGGATATTTACCAAGATACAATGTGTGGTTAACAAGGTGGTCTCAGATTTGAGGCTCCAACATTGGATGAAGATGTTGAGTATCAGTATAAGAATCACTACCAAGGTGAAAATTGTCATGATATAGTAGCAATTCTTAGTAGGCTAAAGTGTAATTAGTCTATGTATAAGGATTTAATTGTACTTAATTAAATAAAGTTAAGGTTAGACTTAAACTATGATTGCTTGGTGTAAAAGTCAAGTAATTATATTATAGAATTCTAATATCATAGAGATTGTACGCCCTCATCTTTATAAATAGAGGTGAGAGAATATGCTAGTGAATTAATTTTTCTTGTCTTGATGTAAGCATTTATTTGTTATTAATAAAGAGGGCTCGAAGTATATATTGTGTGCAAATTCTTTTTTCTTTTTTCGATTATTATGATCTTGATGTGTTGACCTTTTTTTGTTAGATCTTTTATCAATTTTGTGCTAAGCTTTAGGTTTGTTGAATGTTTTTATCTAACAGTGAGATCTTGTTGGCGGCTCAACATTGGCAAATTAGAGTTTAAGAGAGAGAGAAATTTTACAAGTTAGTATAGAGGCAGCGATTATGACATAGGATCAAACCCACCCACTCTAATGTTTGATGATGAAGTGCCCCTGGATGTTATGTGTTACTGAGTCACAATAAGATTACACGAGAAAACGAAATTGGATCGACTAATCTAATTAATCAATCATCTAATACTTTTGTTTTGGCCGCTAATCATAGGCAGTTTACCGCTATGAAACTCATTTCTTCAACACTGATCCCTGTGTAAGGTTCAAAAACTAGTTATGGCATCTGCATATAGGATGCACATGAATTGGTGTAGTTCTGGCCTCTTGGCACTTGCTTCATTGTGTTCAACCATGGCAATTTGTACCTCTTCGCCTAGTGAACACATGATAATTCTTGTAGTATAACACGTGCCGATTCCCAAGCATCAGCCTTCTACTATACATCTCCTTACGTGACTAGGAATATTAGCTTATAACAATTCTTGACTTTATGACATATACCACTAACATTAAAATCCTGGGCCACCAGTTGGTCCGTAAGCATAAAGGCTATCAATAGGACATACATTTAAAAGGTAAAAGTAATTATAACAGCTTGATCAGCAACAAAGTTACTGTTGCATCTCGTTTACTCAGTTTAATATCTTTGTTCTCGATTGTTTCTCCTCCATTTCCATGGCATTTCAGGATTTGATGAAGCCCACAATCCAATTCTCTTAGCTCTCGCTTCTTTCTCCCACTGATATTAAACCAGTTCAACCATTTTCAGAACACTAAACAGAAAGACCTGACTGTTCTTAGGACAATCACTTAAAACAGGTGATTAATCAATCACCTTTTCAAATTCTGGCCATTTGTCATGGGCAGTGTAATGCCAAGTAAGTCCTTTCTTCAACATTGATTCCTGTGGTGTCCAGATCACATATTAGTTGCATTATAATTGTAGGTGTATATGACATTCTGACAGACATCGGCTAAATTACCTGGACAAAAATTCCATTACAGTAGATGTCTCCAACAAAACGTCCATACTGATCTTCATCAAATATCAAAATTTTCAAACACTTCCCATCAATTATCTTCACCAACTCATCTTTAGCCTCTTTCCCGTAAGGCATTGAGTTTTCAGGCGCATCTATTCCCCTGTGTCCATTCACTCACTCATATTACACCATGAACAAAAAATTAATGAAACTCTTAGCTTAGCTATTCACTATCTTACTGGATTTAGCAGTCTCTTCTAGATATTAATCTTATGGTACAAAATGTAAAGAACAAAAGCGAACACCTATCTAAAATATGGTATCATCTCTATATCTAGACCATTAAAACCATGAATATTCTATAATATATATATTAATGAATTAGAGTGGTTGATGATAACGGGGTTCAAGTTACTAAAAAAAAAACAAAAAGAAAGTAAAAGGTTTTTTCTAGCCTGAAAATGTTGGTTAGCTAAAACAGAAATTGGATCTATTTTTATTTTTTTAATCTTCTTATGCAATTAGCCCTTCAAGAAATGCAATCGGGAAAACAGAAACCATAAGTATAGTTGAAATCAAATACCTTAGCTTAATCCGGTACTTTCGCGCTAGAATTTTCTCATTAGTAGTAATATTTAGTACCCTGGGTCAACAAGTAGTATAAACACAGAACAAAGTTAAAGGGACTAGTCTCATTATTATCACATAGACATGAGTAATTACCTGTAGCCTGCATCTGTGATTTGCTTCTGTAGTGCATCTGCTTTTGTGTAGTTACGTTCAGCACGTGCTTCTTTGCGTTCAAGTGCCACCCGTATTACCTCTGGAGGAACTTGTTCCCGAGTATACGAGGTATCAGCATAGACTGTTACACCATCCCCATCTGGTACTGCTTTTGCATCCACCTTTTTTTATCAAGTTCTTCAAAAGGTGAAGATCGGTGGGATCACCCTGGTCCCATGCATCCTAAGGATGCCAACCGGACCCTCCCCCAAGGACCCGGCCCCCAGCAAATGAGCATCTGTCCCAGTGACTGTACTTATCAGGAGGTGGGCTTTGAACCCTGGCCATTTTCTTCAATAGGCCCTCGCTGACCAGTCAATCTGAGCATTTGCGGTGGGGGGATGGTACCAAATGACCTTTTTTTATCAAGTTAATTTGCTAAAGTACTGTTAAATTGAATTTATAGATCTGACTTGTGAGTGTATGTGTAGCAATGACTTGTTCTTACAGGAAGGGTGTGTAACTCAAACATGAGCCCATCGGCAAACAATGGAGCTTCACCATTGGTGAGTTCAACTAGGGAATGAGGAAGAGGGAGACCGTAAAATGACAAAAACCCCTTCAAAAAAACAGATAAAAATGCAAATGGAGTTTAAGTAAAATGACAAAAATCCCTTCAAAAAGAGAAACAAAAAAACGCAAATGAAAATAACTTTAAGTGCCTAAATTCTGGGTTGAGTGAACAACCACAACATAACTATGTGAGCGTAAAAATTAAGAACAGATATTAAAATCGATACATATTATATTCATGGTTTGACCGTTGCGTTCTAAATTTGATGGAAAAATAGAAAAGACATTTCCCTCACAATTACATGTGGAAATATACAAGTCCCGACCTAAATCTGTGCTTATAATTATATATCATGGTGTCATCAAGAAAGAGGTTATGGGTTCAAGCTTTTATTATGAACAAAAGAAGTATTAGGTGTGGCAGAAGTGTCTGTATTTGACATTCAATAAAAAATTATACATATGCTAGACCCTTAATTCTACTATACCATTTCTTCGAGGAATCAGTGTTCATGTGACACGCATGGTTTTGGTTGGACCAACAATAACGTGGTGTTTGGGTAAGCATCTTTCTGCTTCTTATCGACTTGATCTGTGATTCGCATTATCAGAACATAAAAATTTATTTTCGGTACCCAGGCTTGATAGCTTGCTTGGCACAAATAAGATGTTTTATAGAGGCCATGGTTGAGGTTTTTACCTAAAAGAGCTTCTATAGAGGCCATGATTAAGGTGTTTACCTAAAGAGGGCATTCCCTCCCCGCATTAGATCACCACATTCAATCCCAAACCTATTACAAATCGGGGATCTAACTTACCAATCGTATAACAAAGAGGGCATTTGGGATAAGGGTAGCAAGGAATTTAAATTGGAGAAACAACCACATTTTAAAAGGGGCGGCGTAATTTCAGTCAGATTTAGTATTATGTGTATTATATATACTAGCATGGTACTTGCGGAAAGTGGCAATGGTAAAACGTTTCCTACAGTTTACGGTGGTGTTGGTGCAAGCTAGAGTGGGGGAGAGGTTGTGACATAGAAAGGCTAGAGATGATGTGCTACAATTATAATTGATTGTACAATAATTCGTACGATCAGACCTTCGATGGTGATCGAAGGGTATGAGGGGTGATATGCTTGCGCCAAACTTGTAGCCAATCTGCAATAAGAAATAATAGACACTTCGTTAAGTGGTTGCGCAGGGGGTGGGCCCTGCGAACCACCTCCGGCGTGAGAGTAAGTATGTGATATGTGTTGTAAATAATATGAAGTATGTGAAATACTGTGTTGAATGAACATACCATTAAATGACTCGTCCACCTATTTATAGGTGATGAAAATAGCTTGGAGAGTGTTAGCACACTTTGGAGATCATGCATGGGCCCCCTGATTTTTTGTAACCGCTAGGGCTTCATCCCCACTATCTCGGACTTGGCGGGGAAGCTAGGAAATAGTGGGAACATGGGGGAAGACCAAGTCAAGGTTCTTCTTTGTCTTGGCATCTTCAAGAGAAGACACCGAAGGCGCATAGCCTTCGGCTGTCGAATTCCCAACTGTAACCCATGTCAATGATGAATGGTTTTATACACCAAGACCTTATGAAGAAAGACTTGGGTCTTCGGTATGCAATTTCGACTAAGGCCGAAGGGGGGTCCTTCGACCTGATCGGAGGGTACGTCATCAAGTCCCCCCAGTCGAAAGTGATATGTACGAACAAGAAATATTGCTTACGACTCAGAAATAGGAACGAAATTTCCCCTTCGTCACAAAAAACGAACGAAGATGAAAAGTCTTGCACCTATTGACCGTAATTAATGCAAATAATTATCCTAACCACCCCTTTTCCTCGGTAAAAGATAACGTCTTTTCAAAATTTAAAAGAGTTTTGAAATCCGGTGGTAAGGGGATAAGTAATTACACGTGTAGGGCCGAGATTTACGTATGTAGGTATATAAAATGTAAAAACGTAACCCTAACAAAGTTTTATCTCTCCCCAAGTTTTTCACTACTAAACCTCTTCCATCAAGCTTTCGAATCAAACAAGGTAAAGTGCTCCTTCATATCTGTATTTCAATACTTCTTGTGGATTTTTAGAAGGCTCAATGTCGACCAATAAAAATTTGTAATCAAGCAACAAGTTGCACATTAACAAAGGAGGAGCTTAAAGCATTCCTCGCTGATTACCTGATTCCAAAGGAACATAAAATCATGCTACCTAGTAGAAATCAAGGGATATTTGATGCCCCTGAAAACTATGCATGCCCTGTATCCCATGCATTCACCACCTCCAATCTTAGGATACCCTTGCACCCTATGATCTTAGAATTCCTCCGGTACTATGAGGTACACATTTCTAGGTTCAACCATTTTGGCCTAGCCAGCTTACTACATTCATCGTGATGTCAAAGTTTATGGGTTCGAACCTCCTGACTGTGCTTAGGATTTTCTCAATCTATACCCAGAGGAGATTGGTTGACCTTGGCCAAGAGGGGTGCAAGGATGTGCCCATTCTGATAGATGGCCTTTTACGAACATAAGAACTGGAAAGGCAATTCTTTTATATCCGAACACCATTATCCCTCCTCGGATACTCTGCAATTGTTAAACCTAGAATTTCAATATGACGAAAAAAGGTTCAACGATCCCTTGCCTATACTGTAGAAGAAACCCTTTGTATCAGCGTTTGGCTCGTCATCTAGCTGATTGCCAAACATTCCCCGAGCCAATTCTTTTCATGGTCTGCATCGCTGAAGATGGGGGGTCTCCTTTGGTACATGATTATTGGTTATGGGAGAAGTATGTACTTTTTTGATTAAACATAAAAAATAAAACTTATCTTTCTGATATTTATCTTATTTGCTCCTTTGTGCAGAGATGTCG
>OU343220.1:91738850-91943216 GCA_910596185.1 Chrysanthemum makinoi | reverse complement strand
AAAAACTAAAGTATAAAAATGAAAATTTTAAAACTTTTTAAACTTAAAGAAAATTAAAATCTAAAAAGAAAATATTTTACTAATATTATATTAATTTAATATTAATTAATTAATCAAAACTATTTTAAACTTATTTAAAATTTAGTTTAATTAATCTAAAAAGGATTTATAATACAAAAATAACTAAGAAAATTACAAATTTATTTTCTAAAAATCTAGAACAACTTAAAAGATTTATAAAAATTAAGAACAAATATTTTTGTCTTTTAGCGAAGGTTTTATAAATTAAAAACTTAATTAATAATTCAAATATAATTAAACTAATCAAAGGATTAAAATTAGAAAATAAAAAGGGAAAATTATAAGATTAATTTTATAGGTTCTAATTAAGTTAACAAAGCTAAGAAAAATATAAAAACATGGTTTTACTTAATAAAAATTAATTTTACTATTTAATACTTTAATATTAATTAATTATTAATTAAACTATTAATAATTATTAAAAATACTAGATGACAAAGGAAAAATCTTAGAAAATTTCTAAAAGTACTTTTATATGACAGAAACTTAAGAAAAATATAAAAAACATATAAGTGCTTAATAATGTGAAAAGAAAATTAAAAAGCTAAATTATATTAAATAAACGCTATCACTTTTTTTAAAGTTGGATTTTCTTGATTTTTCTTTTACCAAAACTACTTAAACTGAAATGACAAACTATTTGTGAAACAACTCAGCTAGGTCTCAATATTAAGCACTTTTGAAGTTATTTGATTACGCTTGACTTTGGTCAACTGCTAAGGTGAAAAGCTGTATAAGCTCCTCACCGAGTGGGAGGATTATGATGCAATCTAGCTAAGTGGGATGAATTGAAACAAAAACAACAAGTAGCAAGCACTAAATAAGCTGGAATTGCAAAATAAGCAATACAACCGCACAAGGCGTGCTGAGACAGTTTTGGGACAAGGCTCAAGGGCAAAACAAGTGGGGTCCACAGAGCTAAGCTCTCAAACTTGGCTTTGCAGATAGCCACTGGGTTGTGAGCTCAAAGGAACCAAGAACAACCCCTAGGGTCCACTTATGTGGCCTGTGGGACCCACAAAAGGGTGGTGATGGCTACTGTGGTCGTGGTGCATCATGCATTGGGGAGATCACTTCCCTCACAAATGTTTGGGGAGTGTGGAGCCCAAACAAAAATTCACAAAAATAGTGTAAAAATAGAAATGAGTACACAAGCTGGGACTAAGTGAATTTCCAAAAGATCAAAGGTTCAAACTTAAAAACAAGCTCATAAAAATTCCACAAAGATCTGCTTATTTTGAAACTATCATTTTTTGACTTTTTTGAAAAACTTGAAAGGTTGACTTATATGAACTTTGATCACTTCTAATTGACTGATTATGTTATATTAGACTATAATGAGACTGATTTAAGCTATTTTAACAACTAATGAAAGGTTTTGATGAGTTTTTGAAATTAAAATTATGGCAAAGGAGCTAAAAATTGGAGATAAGAGGTAATTTTGACTTTTAATCAAATGAGGCTTGGTTTTTATGACTAAATTAACCTATTTAAACCTAAAGTGACATGTACGAACTAGAAATATCAACAAAAACATCCTCTGAGTCCACAAACTCAGCAAATCCAAACAACCCCATATAATACCATTTTTGGTTTTAAGGCAAATGAGTATCAAGGCTTTTGAAACTGCTTTTTATCAACTTGTTATGAGTTAATAAGCTTAAATGAACACGTAAAACACTAGCTTAAACTACAATTACCCTAGATTCTATTTTATGCTATTATGACAGTCAATACAAAATTTTTAGCAACTACAAATTCTAGAGAACAAGCAAACTGTTTTAATGTATGATTCTACTTAACTACAACTCAGAAACATAAGAACACAAAGCTTTAAGCTATAAGCTACTTATATAGTGAACTGCAAAAAATGCTTAAAAAGGGCTTACAACTGCAATTCAGCTGAAAACCAAGGACAAGGACCAAGGACCACTTGCAATACCCTTCCACTAGCTTCTGAACCCAAAGGCCATCCAAGATTTACCCTGCTCCAGCTTTCTTGAGAATCATTGCTGAATTTCTTGATTTTTATCTAATTATGTGATTTTTTGGTATTTTGGTATTTTAACTTTAAACCTTTTATGGTTTCTAAAAGCTTTCAGAAGCTTTATAGGAGCTTATATGATCTATTTGAGTCCTTATCATCAACTAAAACAACATACAAGTAAATTTGAGAATTTGAGCTCTAAAATGGTATAAACCCAATTTGCATACTTAAAACTTGAAATTGATTACTTAAAAAGGTTTACAATGCAATCAAATAACTTAATTCAAGACTTAAAAGCTAAAACATACACTAGAAATTGGAAATTGATTTATACGAAATACATAAACTACAATTATATTAGATATCTTTTTTCTTCCTTCCTTCTTTATAGCTTTTAGAGACTCCCACATGCTTTGAACATTTCCCATCAACAATCTTGACCATTGGATGAGTCAAAGTCATCCTATCCGCTTAAACCGCTTTGGCGCTAAAAGTATTATACATGACTGGCGGCAATTTGCAATAAATGCCCTTTGGAAGCTTGTACATGTGAGGAGACACAAAGGAAAGGGTAAGAGCAAGTTGGTACATTTGGAAAGAAAAAAACAGGGGAAAGTATGGTATTGAGGATAAAGTGGTGGGGAAGCATTAATTGAGGTTGTGGGTTAGTTTGTGAGGTGGAAGGGATGAGAGTGAAGGGTAGGTATGAGCGGTGTGCGAGGATGTGTGGTGGTGAAACCGTGTATGTGGAATGGTGGTTTTGGCTCAGTGGAGGAGGGAAGGGATAAAGGGAGCGGTTTTATTTTAAACCGTGGGTTGGTTTTGGTATTGGGCCAAGGTAAAAAAAGAGTTAGTGGGGTAAATATTACAAAGGGTCCGCTTTGTTTTGTAGAAATTTAAACCAAGGACCAAAATTGTATTTTTGAATTCTCAAGGGTTAAAACTGAATTTCCCAAAAGTTTTCAAAAGGGTTTAAATTGTAACATGTGAATAGTACAAGGGTATAATTTGATAAGTTTCCATTTTTAAATACCCAAGGACTATTTTTGCCAATTTTAAAACTTGAAGGACCAAACTTGTAAATTCTCCAAACTTTTTACCCAAGGATCATTTTTGATAAATTTTGATTTTAAAAGGGCTTCGGTTGACTTTATTCCAAAACAAATGCTTAGGGACTGATTTTGTCAAGATTTGAAAGTTATGGACCTGAAACGCCAATTATGCAAACTTAACTCGTTTTTCATCTGTTTTTAAACATTTTGCATCTAAAACATATAAAATACAATCCTTGGATATATTTTGTATTTTGTCGCATATTTGAGTGTTTTAAGTGTTTTGGCAGCTCAGATAAGCAAAATGATGAGTATTTACACTCATCAGACCTCCCAAGATAGGAGAGGGTCCGGGCAGAAAGGTGTCGCTGCTAAAGCCGTGAATTTCGCCAAAAGGAAGCTCATCCTACCTACTCCTCCTCCTCAACTACCCGGCAAAAGAGTGCCCGTGGTAAGGCTGTGAAATTTAGCCATCGAAGGCCCAAATGCATGATATCCATGGTTTCTTGCCTGTGAACAAAAAATTAGGTACCGTATATAGTATATTAACAAATTTACATATGTTGCAGGACTTCCTCGATACGAAAGAACTTCCTCTCCCTAGCTTGTCACCCAAATGGAAGGGGGTGATGGATAACATGTCCATAGAAAGGCTCTGCGACCTTCATGACAAAAGTTATGTTCGACAGTGCATGCTAGATAACCAACTCAATGCTAGGACAAGGAACTACTCCGGCCGTCACCAAAGCTCGAGAAGAAATGGATGTTATGTCGAGAAGGGAGAAGGCTAGGATCGAAGTATGCACTTAGAGAAGAAGTGTGCGAGGATGCCTGGAAGATTTTGACAAGAACCCTTGGTGCAAGATCTCTGAGCTGAGAATGAAAAGCTCAAAGGTCAACCGGCAACGCAGTGAAGCGAATCTGTGCAGAGTCATCAAGGCTCAATGGTCGTGAGGCTATAAAGACCGATACTGCTCTTTCATCCAAGTGTGAGGCCTGAACAAGAGAGGACGGTTGTGGACCAAGAGATCAAGCTCGTGAGAAAAGGTAGATGGGTTAAACCTTCATCTAAGATTTGAAGAAGGACAGGTGGACTTGGTAACAAGGTGATCCCTACATTGCTATGGAACTTTACCATAGCGATGATGTGGGATTGCACTGGGAATGTGGTAAATGCGCCATTTTCCATGGCAAGTGTACCACTGAGGAGATAGCTAAGACTGGGAACCGTGAAGTTGGAGAAAGTTCCTTACTATAGGGCAACTCATGAGAAAGAGTATGATGATGCATGTAATCAATTAATCGCTTCTAGAGTTCCCTTTCCTGCGTGATGTGATGAAGGACCGCCTCATTGAGGACCCGCTGCCAAGAAGCTGGAAAGTCTAGCCTCCTCGCCTCCCTCCAAGAAGACTCACACCCAAGGTTCCCTCCCAGTTCACCTGATCCCACTCATTCCAAAGTTTGATGAAGGCAACCATGTGGTTGTAATTTGATCCCCAGGGTGGTATGTACCCTGCTTAAAACAATTTGTCTGGTCCTTTCGTGCTTCGTATTGATGAAACAATTAACATGTGGTATGTGTGATGTAGGCTACGCCTAAGACTATTTTGTTTGGTTGGATCAAGGCTACACTGCTTGGGACTAGTGAAACTAGTCAAGCATCTACATAAAGCCACTAGGGCTTGAATTTTGCCATGTGTGATTCTTCTTTTTTATTTTTTACCATGTAAAAAATATTTTTTTACAACCTAAGGCGTATGGTAGATGCATAGCCTCATTGTGTGTAGTTACTTCACCAAGAATATTAGCAATCGATAATTGGATCACGACAGAGGGTCACACTCCATCTTGATCCTTTGGGCAGTGAAAGGCTTAAAATACCTTAAGGCCATATAGGAAAGTTAATGTGAAGTTGAGATGGATGTTATGCATATGAGCAAGACATGTTGTTTAGTCTTTGTACATCCCTTCGACATTGAAACTTATAAAGCGACTTGGTGGGCAAATCTTTGTTGTATTGAACTAAACAAGAGATTTGAGGGAAATGTGTTATATCATTATGGGTAGGAGGATTACATCATTTTAAGAAATGAATACTAGACGCCTACCATTAATGCTTCTTTCCCCAAGTGAGAAGAATGCAAATACATTGATTGAAAGCAAAAATAAAGAATGTCCTTGGACATTGTAAGTTTCATACATAGAACTTACGAAGGGTAGTGCCATTCCAGGTTCTATCAATAGCGTCTCCATCCAAAGTTTCCAAATTTGTAGGCTTCGTTGCCATATGCTTCTTTAATAACATAGGGCCCTTCCCATGTAGGTCCTAATTTACCCTGGTACTCAGCCTTACTTGCGATGTTGAGTCGGATGACGTATTTCCCTGGTTTGAAGGTCGAAGGCCAAACCCTATTGTTGTAGTACCTTTGAATCTTTTGCTTGTGGATAGCTTCTCTGATTGAGGCTATTTCCCTTCGTTCTTCAAGTAGGTCCAGGTTACTACGAGTCTTTCTTCGTATCTGCTGCTCGAAGTTCATGACCCTCTTCGCTTTGACACTTACTTCAAGGGATGACGCTTCCGTACCATATGTCAGACTAAAAGGTGTCTCTCCGTGACTTGACTTTGTATGCGTTCTATGAGCCCAAAGTACTTGAGGTAGTTCATCTACCCAACCGTGGTGATCAGATCTCACCTTCGTTCTATTCCTTGTATGATGTCTCTGTCAGTAACTTCCACTTGTCCGTTACCTTGAGGATGGTAAACTATGAAAGATTGTTTGATATTCGTGCCTCTCAAAAACATGGAATACCCTTCGGCGAACCGCTTCCCATTATCTCAATGATGATATGAGGTACTCCGAACCGACATATAATATGCTCCCATACAAACTTTTCCATGTGCCGCCTGAATGGATGCCAAAGGCTTCGCTTCCACCCATTTAGTAAAGTAGTCGATGGCCACAACCAAGAATTTTACTCCTCCAGAGCAATTGGCGGGGACCAACGATGTCTATCCCCCATTGGTGAAGGGCCATGCACGCCACGAAGTCATATCTTGTTTTGTAGCCTTGGGACCTTGAGTGAACTCTGACAGCTTCACACTTCAATGATTTCATTGCCCTGTGCATCAAGGCCGTAATATCCCACCTCATGATTTTGAAACAATGAGCTGGGTCCCGCGTGAAGTCCATAGATCCTTCATGCACTTCTTGAATGATGTTGGCGGCTTGCCTAGGTCTACACAATGAAGCCACGGGATGAAAGGATCTTCTCAGATAAGTAATTTCCCATGATTTTGTATTGTGGTGCTTTGATGCTAACCTTTCGAGCTAAATTGATCTTCCGGCAAGATACCACTTATTAGATATTCTCTAATCGAGTCATCCATTCGAAGTCTCCTCAGATACGCCGACACCTCCTTTCGACGATGGACGATCCGCCAACACTTCTAATAGAACTTTAATTAAATGAGCAAATGCCATTGATGCCAATTTGCTAAAGGCGTCCGCCTTCTTGTTTTGGTCAACATGCTCTATGTTGTGATGTGAACCTTCGAGCATTTCCTTGGCCTTATCCGTGCTTGATCATTGTCTTGCCTCAGAGAGCCTTTATCCGGTGGCCACCACCAAGTGAGTAACTAAAAATAGCTGAAGTCTTCTACCTCCATGTCTTTTGGCCAACGGAGCTTGCTAGCAAGGCCACTCCACTTCATTGTTCAGAAGGTTGAATTCAAACGAGTGCATAAGTGTACTCCTTCCCTTGGGATCAACAAGCATGAGACTGCGCTGTAACCGCCTGAAATGAGGCTTCATCAAGATAAAGCTTCCACCCTTCTACCTCTTATCAAGTTTTCTTTTCAAAGAACCTTGTGTCATGTTGGCTCGGAGGGATGCTTCGCAAGAAGCGCCAATATTTGCCCTTCGATCGAAGTTTCTACCCTTGTATTCACTCGTGTTTCCCAGCTTTCGATAATTCATTGCTATCCTTCCAGATTTCTCGCTTCGAAATCCGCTAATTGGCTTGTTAGTAAGTAATGTTATAGTGAGCTTGGAAGTACCTTCGGTATGCGCCTTATGGACCAAGGCCAAGATTAGCTTCTCCATGCCGATAATTTAGCTCACTCTTCTTGTAGAACCCCTGCTAATGAAGTAGATAGGGATTTGCTTTTCCCTTTCTTCGCCAATAACAACACAGCTGATGATTTCAATGAGGTCGCTGGAGTACATAAACAACACTTCGCTTTGATCGGGGCAAAGTATGTAGGTAGAATAGCCATGAAATCCTGAGTTGAAGGCTGATAACGCCAGATTGTGCATGTTTTTAGTAGCGTTATGTGTGCTTTTATATATGTTATTTGGTTATATTTATGTAATTATAGTGCTTAAACGCATCAAGATGTTTGCCTAGTGTTTATAACCAAGTGTGAAAACGGAAAGTAAAGAAATGTTCAAGAAATGGAAGATTCCCGCTTCTTAAAAGTCTTAATCAAGATCTCAAGTACCTTTGAAGACCATAGTGATTGAAGAACCAAGTTCTACAAGATAATGAGAAGAAAAGATCAAGTTTCCTTAACTCAGGAAATCCAACCGATCGGTTACAAATGTAACCGATCGGTGGAATATGACCAGAATGACTTTATGACCATCACCAACCGTTCGGTCGCCACCGCAACCGTAACGGTTGTCGCTTTTTAGAAGACCAACCGATCGGTTGGTCATATGACCGATCCGTTGGAGCTGCAGCTGCCAAATCTTCATCACTAAGCCTTCCCTTTGCATCCAAACGATTCTAGATCCTTCTCTTGGTGTATTCTAGTCCCTTCCTTACCCCTTGGAGGCCAAGTTCAGCAATTAATACCCTAGGCTTTGGAACTAGTATAAATAGAGGCCATTTGTGAGCATATGAGACACACACTTCAAATACAAATCTCTATACTCATCAAACAAAGCTTTAAACTCTCAAATTTGTCCTTAGAAGTCCAGAAGTTTGGAGTTCCGTAAGTTCCACATTGGAGGCCAAATCACAAAGAAGTCTACCCTAATACTTTGGGAATCATTACTTCACCATTTGTAATCTTATTCCAAGCATTGTAAGACTTTTAATCATGTTTTCTAATGTTCAAAGTTCTCAGTTTATGTTCATGTTACTATGAGTGGCTAGTTTCTTTATACACTTGCTTAAATGATGTTGATTATCATATGATTAGTTAGATTGTGTTAACATGTTTTAATTCAATTTCAAGTTGATTCTAAGATCCAATTGTGCTAAAGTTTGATAGTGACATTTGTTAATCAAGTTTGGCTAATTGATAGTAATCGTTGAGGTCGAAAGAACTTATTGTTATTCAACTAGTCATAATCATTTTGTCTATAGATGATTGTTTTTACCCATTATTCTTGATTATACAAAGGAACTAAGGTGTGGTTGTAATAGAAACGCTTTTGATTATCAAATTGGATTGGTTGGAAACATCTAAAAGGTCGTAAGATTAGTTGTTTATAATCAATTGTAGCCTTTTGTCTATGATCGGTTACCTTTTGTATTGACCATTTCTTAAGCAATTTGATGAACAAGTGGATGTTTTTGTGTTTAAGTTTATGTATGTAGACTTATGAAACTTGAATTGATCTTGAATTGATTGGTTAAACTTAATGCTTGTTTTATGAACTAAAATCTTGACGAAGGTTTAACTTGTAAGAACAATAGATTAGTCTTCCAACTAATTATCATAACCAACATGTTAAGAGGTTAACACAATCACATTAATCTATGATATGAAACTAGTTTAAGCAAGTGTAGTTTTTAATCATCTGAATTTCATTATATCTATTTGCTTTGTTATATGTTTTGAATAGACTCTGTTGATTCAAACTTGTGCTTAGATTCACTCAAATCCTCAAGAACGATCCCGACTTACCTTCATAATCTTGCTATAACGGACGAGTATACTTGCTAGTATGTGTTATTGGTAATATTGGTAATTCACCTTTTATAAATTTAAAACTTGTACAAACCCAAAGCACATCAAGTTTTTGGCGCCGGGATTTGTTTGTGTTTCAACAAGTTTTTGAATTTTCCTCGTCGATTCAACCAAAAATTTTTATCTCAAAACCTTAACCGGATCCGGTTGTCCTTCAACCGAATCGGTTACAATTTTACCCATTACCCAAATGGTCTAACCGATCGGTCGCAACCCGCAACCGATCCGTTACGCGACTCTGTCTCAGAAAAAATTAGTTTCGTTGTTTGTCCGTGTGTTTAGATATTGCCTGGATTCTCCAGGACATTGTATGAACACTCGAAAGCCGAATAGAACCAATTACACCTCTTACCAACCCCGAACGTTTGATTAGAAGAAGAACACTTTTCATACCATTGGAAAATCATGTACCAAGAGTACCAAACCCACCATTTGATAACCTCATAGAAGCCAAAGTTGTTTACAACCCTTTCACCAATTTACCTTTTCCCATGGCGGACGATCAACCCATGTGGGGAACCAACCGAGCCGTAGCACCAACTCCCGGAAGTGCTATTGTTGCTATCAACCTTGGTGACAACTTCACCGTGAAGGGACATCACCTTTCTATGATCAAAGACCGCCAATTCGATGGTCGTGCGCTGGCCGATCCAAGACAAGCACATTGCCGAATTCATCGAAATTTACGGCATGTTCCGTTATGGCGACACCGATGTCAATGCCATCAAACTCAAACTTTTCCCATCATCACCCGCCGGAGATGCTAAAGTATGGTACAATGAATTAACCCGTGAATCATCAATTGGGAGGAGATGAGGCAAGCTTTTGTGCCGATTCTTTCCACCTGCCATGTTTGATCGATTAATGGGAGAAATCCGTGCTTTCACCCAAAACCCAAACGAATCACTTGTCGGCTTGGCTTCAATGAAAGATTTGCTCCGTAGTTGTCATGGACATGGACTATCCAAAGGAACCATTATCCAAATCTTTTACCATGGACTAGATGAAATCTCTCAAGGCATCCTTGATGCCGAGGAATTTTTCTATATAAAACTCCCAACGATGCACATCAATTGCTCGAAGATCGAGTACTTCTCAAACTTGATTGGTCCAAAGATTCCAAAACTAAACCTCTCCGAAAAGCTGTTGCTTTTGTCGAAAACACCGATGCTTCAAAACTCATGGAGAAGATGGAAGCATTAACCTCAAAAATCGACTCGTAATACAAAGATATCAAGGACGAAATGAAGGAAATGCAAGACGGATGCAACAATTGTGGAGGAAATCATCCATCGTCCAAGTGCGACGATAAGCCTATGAGTAGACCAAAGGAAGGAGAAGCGAGTTACGCTCAAGGAGGATACCGTGGAGGAGGATATCGTAGTAATTATTATGGTCGAAATTCTATAAATTGGCAAGATCGCAGACCAAGGGATGACAATCGCGGATTCTCAACCACCTAACCGACGATCCACCACCACAAAATCCGGACAAAAAGATGGAAGAAACCGAATTCGAGAAAACCATGAGAGAATTCGTGCTGCCAAAAATCTTCAAATGATTTTATCAAAAATCAATTTTTCAATCTCAAAGCCAAAGTTGAGTAAGGACAGAAAAATCATCAAGCATCTATCCAAGATCTTGAAAACAAGTTTGGTAGACTTTCTGACCAACATTCCTCTAGACCATCCGTTCATTACCAAGTAATACCCAATCCAACCCAAAACCATCAAATGATAAGACGCACGTCCACCACAAACGAGAAATGAACATATCAATGCTGTCTTCACAAGAAGTGGTCTCTCGTACGATCCACCAACAAATCCTAATACTCCTGTCACCATTGATAGTGAGGATGAAACCGAGGAACCAAACACAACTCAAACCACAAAAAGAAAAACATTCCATCCATCAAGGCTTATACACCAAAGATTCCTTATCCTCAACGCCTGAAGAAAGAAAAGATGGAAGAGCGTTATAAGAAGTTTATTGAAATTATCAAAGAGGTTAGACTCAATGTTCCTCTCGTTGATGTCATAGCCGAATGCCCAATTACGGAAATTTTTGAAAGAACTTCTTAATAAAAAAGCAAGCTTGAGCAAATATCGCCAGCCTTTTCTTAACGAAGAATGCTCAGCTATTGTCCAAAACAAGATCCCACCAAAGCTCGGAGATCCCGGGAGCTTTCTTATTCCATGTACTTTCAGGAATAATGTTAAATGTGATGCTTTAGCCGATCTTGGCGCAAGTATCAATTTGATGCCTTATTCGATGTATTCCAAATTGTGCAACAATAGCCTGAAACCAACAAAGATGAGCATCCGATTAGTAAATCATTCCTATCAATATCCTGTGGGTATTGCCGAGAATATGCTCGTTCAAGTCGGTAAATTCATTTTTCCCATGGACTTTGTGATCTTGGAAATGGAAGAAGATAGTAAAGTTCCACTCATCTTAGGAAGACCTTTCCTAAATACCGCTGATGCAATCATCAAAGTGAAAGGAAAAGAACTCAACCTTGGAGTTGGGGAAGATCGAATCACTTTTCTAATCGAAAAAGCGATGCGCTACCCACATTCCAGTGATGACACTTGTTTTAACATCGATATCATTGATGAAGTCACTGATGAAGAATTGAACGCATTACTTAACGAATCCGACCCATTCATGACTACTTCTGAAAAAATCAATGAAACAGACTTTGACAAAGAGTTTGATGATTTCATGAAAGTAGAATTCGGGGAGATAACTCTAAGAAAAATAAATTGAGGAAGAGGAAGAAAATTTTGAATAAATAACTTTCAATGACGAGATGCGAATTAAATCCTCTATCGAAGAACCACCCACAGATCTCGAACTCAAACCTCTCCCAGATCATCTTGAATATGCTTACTTGGAGGAAAACTCACTTCTTCCAGTAGTCATATCTTCATTGCTCGAGGATGGAGAGAAAGAAAGTTTAGTTTCTGTCCTCAAAATCACAAACAAGCTTTCGCTTGGAAAACATCCGACATCCCGTGAATTAGTCCTAATTTCGCAAACACAAAATCAATTTTGAAGAAGGGATTAAACCTCGTGTAGAACGTCAACGTTGACTAAATCCCAACATGAAAGAAGTTGTTAAAAAGGAAATCATAAAACTTCTCGATGCTGGAATCATTTACCCAATTGAGGATAGCCCTTGGGTAAGTCCTGTCCGTTGTGTTCCCAAGAAATGAGGAATGACGGTTGTGACTAATGAACGAAATGAACTAGTTCCAACTAGAACTGTCACCGTTGGCGCGCTTTGTATTGACTATCTAAAGTTAAACAAAGCCACCAGAAAAGATCACTTTCCACTACCGTTCATGGATCAAATGCTTGAAAGACTGGCAGAAAATAAATTCTTTTGTTTCCTCGACGGATTTTTAGGATATTTCCAAATTCCTATCGATCCTAACGATCAAGAAAAGACCATTTTCACTTGTCCTTTTGGAACCTACACGTATCGGCGTATGCCTTTTGGTATTTGCAATGCACCTGCGACTTTTCAAAGGTGTATGATCGCCATATTCCAAGACATGCTAGAAACCTCCATGGAAGTTTTCATGGATGACTTTTTAGTCTTCGGAGACTCATTTGAAGCTTGTCTTTCTAATCTCGATAAAATGCTCGAAAGATGGGTTTGCACATCTTGTTCTTAATCGGAAAAATATCACTTTATGGTAACCGAAGGAATTGTGCCCACAAAATCTCCAAAGCAGGAATCGGTAGACAAAGCAAAGGTTGATGTTATCCAAACTTCCACCACCAACTAACGTCAAAGCCGTTAGAAGTTTTTTAGGACATGCCGGTTTTACCGCCGATTTATCAAAGATTTTTCAAAAATATCTCGTCCGATGACAAAAATTCTTGAGAAAGAATCTATCTTCGATTTCAACGCTGATTGCATAAAAGCTTTCGAAACATTGAAATCTCAACTTACTAGTGCTCCGATCATGGTTTCACCTAATTGGTCACTACCCTTCGAACTTATGTGCGATGCAGCGATTTCGCTGCTTTAGCCGTCTTAGGCCAACGTGAAGGAAAACACTGCCTATATATATTTTGCTAAAAGACAATCAATAGTGCTCAGCAGAATTATACCATCACCAAAAAGAATTACGGCCGCCGCTTTCAAGATTCGACAAATTCGATCATACCTCGTGCTCTCAAAAATGTCGTTTACCGATCATTCAGCACTCAAATATCTGTTCACCAAGCAAGATGCTAAACCACGTCTTATTCGATGGATTTTGCTATTCCAAGAATTTGACATCGAAATCAAAGATAAGAAAGGAGCGAAAATCTTGTCAGCTGATCACTTATCTCGCCTAGAAAATCCGATCTTGAGGAATTAAAAGAAGAGGAAATCGATGACTATTTCCCCGATGAAACTCTCATGACCATCGATGGAACTGACGATCCTTGGTTTGTCGACTTTATAACTACCTCGGAGGAATTCTCATAAAAGGATCAACTCGGCTCAAAGAAGCAAATTCTTTTCAGAACTTAAATACTATTTTTGGGAAGAACCATATCTTTTCAAAATGTGTCCAGATGGAATGATCCGAAGATGTGTTTCTCGGTTCAACCCGAAAAATTCTTGACGAATGTCATCATGGCCCAACTGGGGGACATTATGGTCCTTCCACCACAGCTAAAAAAGTTTTTGATGCCGGATTCTATTGGCCAACAATATTCAAAGAAGCATATACACTTGTTCAAAATTGTGACGCTTGCCAAAGGACCACCAATCTCTCTCGAAGAGATGAAATGCCATTAACAAGTATCCAAGTGTGTGAAATATTCGATATTTGGGGAATAGATTTTGGGACCTTTCCTAAATCCCACAAATACGAATACATTCTCGTTGCTATAGATTATGTGTCCAAATGGGCGTAAGTGAAGCTTTACCAAAAACGATGCTCGTGTCATCGTTAATTTCCTAAAAGCTTTTCGCCAAGTTATGGAATCCCAAGGACTTGATAGCGATCGAGGAACTCATTGATGTAACCAACAAATGGAGAAAACCATGAAAAGATATGGAGTTCATCACCGATTCACACTTGGAATTTAACAAGTTGAAAATACCAACATGAGCTCAAAAAGAATACTAGAGAAACAGTGAAGGACAATCCTTCAAGCAGGTGGGCAAAGAAACTTGACGATTCTCTGTGGGCATTTCAATACGGCTTATAAAACTACAATTGGCACAACTCCGTACAGACTCTTGTATGGAAAGACTTGTCATTTGCCGTTCGAAGTTGAACATCGTGCTTATTGGGCTCTCGAAATCTGTAACACCGATCTCAAAATAGCTGGAGTAAAGAGATTCCTGCAATTGCACGAACTCGATGAATTAAGACTCCAAGCTTATGAAAATTCCAAACAGTATAAAGCTAGAACAAAACCTTATCACGACTAAAAGCTACGAGTTCGAAAAGAATTCAAAGCCGAAGATAAAGTTCTGATTTTCAACATGAAATTCAAATTCAAAGCTCCTAAATTACAACCAAAATGGTTTGGACCATATATCGTTAAACATGGATATCCATCAGGGTATGTCGAACTCTATGACAAACAGGGTGGAAGTTTCATTGTTAATGGGCACCGAATCAAGTTATATTACGACAAGGAGCAAACGAATGAAGTTTCAGTTGCAACAGTTTCCCATGAAAATGATTTCGAAACTATCACCTTTGTAGCACCATTTCCGGGAAGAATCCCACAAATTGTTCCATGGAAACCATCTGCTGAATTCGTCTGGGACGATATTGAAGCTACTGGTGAAGAATTCATGTACATCCCGGAACTTTTCAAAATGTTCAAGGCTGCTCTTGTAGCCAAGTGAATTCGGGAAGATTCGAGTCAGGTGATGACTCGATATAAAACAAGCGCTTCTCGGGAGGCAACCCGTGTGTTTCAGATTTGATTTTATGTGGTCACTCCCCAAAGTTTTAACCTTTGGTTGAACTTAAGTGTGGGGGGGGGGGGTGCCACCTTTTAATAAAACATTTTGTTTGTTTATAAGATTTTGTGCAGGTAATGATTTCTCCAGTGAACGCCAGGAATGAAGGAAGAATTTTAAGCTGACAACTCATTGACATATCTGATTTCATCTCTATTTTCCCTATTTCTATGCTTTGAAGTTTGTTTTTCATTGAGGACAATGTCTAACTTAAGTGTGAGGGGGGGGGGGGGGGGAATAGGAAAATTAGAGTTTTCATGCTTAAATTTTAAATTTTGTTTGCCCTTGTAATCTAGTTGTTTTCACGCTTTTAGGATTATATATTAGAATAACTGGATCAATCCACTAGTAAAACTGGTAATTTTTGAAAAATTTGAGATGTGTTTCGATTACTATTGCAATCCATTCTAGGATTGATAAACATTTGCTAGCACATATTATATCCCTTTTCCACTAAATTGTGAGGATTTGAGCCTATTTCATAAACAACATACATCTTTTATGCTTGGATCTTTTACTATGAGTGTGTCGGTGATTTTATTTATTCTAGAACTTGTGCTTGTAAATCATTACCAGACCGCAGTGAGATCGCATTCGTGTGATATAAGTAAATTCGTGTGATAAAGAGGCACCTTAGGATTTAACCCAAATGGCCTTCCATTTTACATCTAATGATATATTAGCTATCCGCATCGGTTAGTTAACCACCCATATGGACCCATTTGTTAGCGCTCATTTTTAGCGCTAGATACCCTTAGTACACCCTCCGAGCCATTCTTTTCTTTTTGTTTCATCCAAAAAAATACAAAAATATTTTACACTTTAAACCTTAGCCTACCCCCTTGTCAATGTCTTGATGGTTGGTTGCTAGTTGCTTGGTTGTTGGATTATTTTTGATGATTATGAGTTAGCCGCACTTTGCCATTCGTGTGTGCCATTCCGACAAAGATGAAGATTGATCACCTTTATATTTTGTATTTTTTTGGTGATGCTTATACGAAGTGTGGGGGAGATGTGATGTATGCGAAAAGAAAAAATATATATGAAAAAAATTTGAAAAAAAAGAATAAGTCATCGGAATATATATATATATATTTATATATATATATATATATGTGTGTGTGTGTGTGTGTGTGTGTGTGTGATGACAGTTATAGCCAATGTGCTATATTATTATGTAGATGAAGGAAGATGAAGTGTGTTTGAGATATCGATTAGCCAATGTGCTAAGACGTGATATATATATTTGGTGATCGATATGTGAAGAGGAGAAAGATTGTAACTATAATCATTTTCAGGTTTGCGGATTGTTCGGTAACTAGCAACATGGGTATTAGACTTGAATTTATTTTTCTTTTAAAACCAATTTCATAAATTATCCCATGCCTTATCCATACCCTTTAATCACCCGAAGCTTATCATTTTAACCCGAATAAAAGTCCTCTTTAGATGTTTTTACTTGGTGCTCAAGCCACATCGGTGGAGTTTTGTTTCTTGTACAAGCTTATGGTAATAATCTAATCATGACTGAGCAATGAGTGTGATTTATCTTGTTACTCCCCTAAAATGAGTGATTGAGTGAATTATATTTCGTTCCTTTTTCGTGAGGTGTTTTGTAATGTTAATCATGCAAGAAAATCATTGGATATTGTCAAACATCTTGATATTTCACCTTTATAAAGCATAATTGATGAATCTTCTCTCGTATTTATACTTGGTTGATTTGCATCACATTTTTCATAATCACGATCTTGTATCAGTGGATGTTTTTCCTAGATTTGCTTGAGAGCAAGCAAAGTTTAAGTGTGGGGGAATTTGATAACGCTCAGATTGTGCATGTTTTTAGTAGCATTATGTGTGCTTTTATATATGTTATTTGGTTATATTTGCGTAATTATAGTGCTTAAACGCATCAAAGATGTTTGCCTAGTGTTTATAACCAAGTGCAGGAAAACGGAAGGAAAGTAAAGAAATGTTCAGCAAATCGAAGATTCCCGTTTCAGTAAGTCTAAATCAGTATCTGAAGTACCTTTGAAGACCATAGTGATTGAAGAACCAAGTTCTACAAGATAATGAGAAGAAAAGATCAAGTTTCCTTAACTCAGGAAATCCAACCGGATCGGTTGGAATATGACCAGAAACGACTTTATGACCATCACCAACCGTTCGGTCGCCACCCGCAACCGGAACGGTTGGCCTTTTTTGTAGAAGACCAAACGGATCGGTTGGTCATATGACTGATCCGGTTGGAGAAGCTGCAGTTGCCAAATCTTCATCACCAAGCTTCCCCTTTGCATCCAAACGATTCTAGGTCCTTCTCTTGGTGTATTCTAGTCCCTTCCTTACTCCTTGGAGGCCAAGTTCAGCAATTAATACCCTAGGCTTTGGAACTAGTATAAATAGAGGCCATTTGTAAGCATATGAGACACACACTTCAAAATACAAATCTCTCTACTCATCAAACAAAGCTTTAAACTATCAAATTCGTCCTTAGAAGTCCAGGGAAGTTTGGAGTTCCAGAAGTTCCACATTTGGAGGCCAAATCACCAAGAAGTCTACCCCAATACTTTGGGAATCATTACTTCACCATTTGTAATCTTATTCCAAGCATTGTAAGACTTTTAATCATGTTTTCTAATGTTCAAAGTTCTGAGTTTATGTTCATGTTTACTATGAGTGGCTAGTTTCTTTATACACTTGCTTAAATGATGTTGATTATCATATGATTAGTTAGATTGTGTTAACATGTTTTAATTCAATTTCAAGTTGATTCTAAGATCCAATTGTGCTAAAGTTTCGTAGTGACATTTGTTAATCAAGTTTGGCTAATTGATAGTAATCGTTGAGGTCAAAAGAACTTATTGTTATTCAACTAGTCATAATCATTTTGTCTATGGATGATTGTTTTTACCCATTATTCTTGATTATACAAAGGAACTAAGGTGTGGTTGTAATAGAAACGCTTTTTGACTATCAAATTGGATTGGTTGGAAACATCTAAAAGGTCGTAAGATTAGTTGTTGAGAATCAATTGTAGCCTTTTGTCTATGATCGGTTACCTTTTGTATTGACCATTTCTTAAGCAATTTGATGAACAAGTGGATGTTTTTGTGTTTAAGTTTATGTATGTAGACTTATGAAACTTGAATTGATCTTGAATTGATTGGTTAAACTTAATGCTTGTTTTTATGAACTAAAATCTTGACGAAGGTTTAACTTGTAAGAACAATAGATTAGTCTACCAACTAATTACCATAACCAACATGTTAAGAGGTTAACACAATCACATTAATCTATGATATGAAACTAGTTTAAGCAAGTGTAGTTTTTAATCATCTAAATTTCATTATATCTATTTGCTTTGTTATATGTTTTGGATAGACTCTATTGATTCAAACTTGTGCTTAGATTCACTCAAATCCCTGCGAATGATCCCTACTTACCTTCATAATCTTGCTATAACGGACGAATATACTTGCTCGTATGTGTTATTGGTAATATTGGTAATTCACCTTTTATAAATTTAAAACTTGTACACACCCAACACATCAAGGCTGCTTCTGCATCTATGCTCCACTGGAACGTCTTTTTGTCCGTGCATCCTTTGAGTGTTTTGAAGAACGGCAAAGAACCAGCTGAGGGCCACTAGCTTTCCGTTCAGACTTTGTACTTCCTTTAGGGACTTAGGAGGCTGCAAATCTGTGATGGCCTTAACCTTCGAAGGATTGGCCTTAATACCTTGCTTGGTGATCAGATGCCCCAAAAATTGTCCTTCTTCCACACCGAAGGAACATTTCTTGGGATTTAACTTCATGTTGATGGCGCGAAGCTGGTCGAAGGTTTCCTTGATGTCGGAGATCATGTCCTCCTCCGTTCTACTCTTGATGACCATATCGTCTACGCGACGCCTCGCATTCCTTCCTATCCGCTTGTGGAAGGCTTTGTCCACTAAACGTTGGTAGGTAGCACCTGCATTTTCAAACCAAAAGGCATCTTTTTGTAGCAATAAACGCTTTTCCCGTAAAAAAGGCATCTTCTCTTCGCCCTCTTCCGCCATTTGTATCTGATGGTAACCCTTATAAGCGTCTAGGAAACACTTTAGCCGAAACCCTGACAAGGATTCCACTTTCCAATCAATTTCTAGCAGAGGATAGCAGTCCTTCGGGCAGGATTTGTTAATATCTGTGAAGTCCACGCACATTCGCCATCCTCCATCATGCTTCTTGACCATCACCGGATTGGCCACCCAAGTTTGATACTTCACCTCTCTGAGTATGCCTGCTGCTACAAGCTCGTCCACTTCTTTGCATGCGGCGGCACTTCTTTCAGGAGCCAGGCTTCGGTGCTTTTGCTTGATAGGTTCAATATGCTTGAACTCATTGAGCTTGTGTTCGGTGCGAAGGGCTTTCCATCTATGGTGAGAGTTCTGGGGACCCCGTCTCATGTCGAGTAGGTCCATGCGAAGACATCTGCATTAGCACGTAGTGCCTTTTCCAATTCTGCTTTAAAGGAGGTTGGGAGTTGCTTTCCGATTACCACCGTCCCGATCAGGATAGAGATCATTTACTACAATGCGCTCTTCAAGATCAGTACAACCGAGAACATCCTTCTGAGGCTCTTCCGACACCTGTTTGATCCTTTTGCCTACTCCGTAGGCTTCTTCACATTATAGCCGGAGAAACCGCTTCCAATGCCGAAAGGTGTTTGGAATTTGATCGCGGCATGTATAGTTGAGACAACGATGCCCATCTTACGCATTACCGTTCTCCCTATCAATAGGTTATAGGGAGATTCAGACCTTACGATCGTGAAAACCAGAGTTTCGCTTCTTTTTAGCCTTCCTTCTCCAATCGTAACCTCTAGAGGGACTTCTCCCAAGGGCCATGAATGTTCCCCTGAGAATCCTACTAAGGGTACCTTCGAATCTACTCTCTTCGACCTTATCGAAGGCTTGAGCTTTAGAAAACGCGTTCGTAGATTACTTCACAGAGCTATCGCAGCTCTAGGTAGGCCCTGTTTACTTCTCTATTGGAGATCAAGACCTTGATGACCACGGGGTCATTTGAAAGAACTTTCCCTGTGATTGAAGGAAAAGTGACATCTCCTACTTCGCATAATGCTTCCTCCGCTTCTTTCCTCTTTAAACCAGAGTCATCCTTGTACACCATGAGGATGGGTGCTTCGACAGGTGTGGTATCTTTCCCCAACTGTGTGTCAGAGACCTTTTCTTTACCTTTCTTTATACCCTTCACCAAATGTCCCAATTGGCTGGACTTCACGGCCTCTTCTATCTGCTTTCTTGAGTTCTCGCAATTGTTGGTGTCGTGTCCGTAATCGTCATGGAAGTAGCAGAATTTAGAAGTATCTCTCGGCCTTCCCCGTTTGCCAAACGAGGAGGAGATCAAAGGTCTTTGCGCCTTTTCCAGTAGCAAGTATCTCCCTTGGAGACTTGGATAGATTAGCCAAGAGCCCATGGTTGATGTTTTTGTGGTACTGTAAACCTGCCCCTATTTTTGTGTCGTTTCTTTGACCCTTCCCACGAAGGATGCTTCGGGCTTTGTGACTTTCTTTATTTTCGAGGAGCCGTTGGTAGACACTTCTTTTGCTTCGAGCCAGGTGTAAGCCTTCTCCACCAAACCCTTATAGGTTGCGGGAAGATCGTGGAGAGGAATTCAACCAAACTTCTGTTCGTAGGCCATGCACCTAAACCCGAGATGCGTTGGTCTTCGTGCAAGCCCATTATCTGTAAAGTGTCATCGGTGTATCTCGTAATGAAAGCCCTGGTGCTCTCGTTTTCCTTCTGCTTGATGTTGTGCATTGTTAGGTGCGTTCTTGTAACCTTTTATATCGTTGGCTGAAATGTGATCTAAATTTCGCCTTGAGATCATCCAAATTCACAATGCTACCTGGTTTTTGCCCGTTCCACCATATATGAGCAGAGTCTCGTAGGGTGTATGTAAACATGTGGCAGGCAACATGCATAACCCACTTCTGCATTCTGATAGCCCCTTCGAACATGTGTAAAAAGTTATCCGGATCCCCTTTCCCATCGTAAGTACCAATATGTGCGGGCATTTTCAACCCATCAGGCAAAGGGTAGTCTTCTATCCATCTTACTAAGGGTGTTGTGGAGCCCGAATAAAGGCAGTTATAAGGTGGCATATAGGTAGGGGCAGCATTGTATGGGTTATGGTTCGGAGGTATTCCAACAGGGTTTTGGTTAACATATTGAGGATAAGCAGTAGGTATGTAAGGAGGGTGACTTTCGATAGGATACGAAGGATATACCATAGGTTGCCCATAGGCATGCTACCGTATGGTTGAGTAAAACTAGGGTTGTTAACCTGCCCATTAGGCGGGGGGTGGACCCCTTGAGGGTAAGATTGAGCTTGGAAAGGAGGGTACATACCATGAGGAGGAAGATTTCCTCCCCCATTTATTTGAGATGGATTGCCTTCTACGCCGGATGCGTGAGAAGGCTGTAACGGAATCCCTGCCTCAGTTCTACCTAGGTGAGCTGCCAAAAGTGGTGGCAAATTAACCTCCATAGTATCCCTTCGGTGACTCCTTCCATTAGAGTCTTCTATTGTGCCTTCCCTTCTAGTCGGATCCCTCTCCGGAACTTCTTCGAAACCAACTGACCTTCCACTGGGCCTTCGACTGCTCGGAGACCCACTCCTTAGCACTGAGCGTGAAGCCCAGGGACCAAGGACCTAGCCTCCATTTCCAATTCTTCTTCATACTCATCGCTTGAGTATTCTAACTCCCTACGCATCTCCACATTCCGAGCTTGCCTCCTTCGAGCCCTTAGTAAAGATTCTAAAGCTTCGATATTAGCTTCGACAAACGCTGATTCTTGGGTTCGGGTTAGCCGAGGTTGAAGCGTGGTTATTGGAAGTTATTTTAGGGTGAGATCGTGTGGTAAAGGTGGATGCGGTTATATTGGGAAGGTTGTTAGGATCATTGACTGGGATTGGTGTCAAGGTCGAGAGGGGTGTATCTTCTCTCCTTTGATTCATGCCGTAAAACTAGTGAGAGTGATTGACTGGGTGTAAGTTTGGAATAACGAGACCAATAGTAGCGGGTCCCACGGATGGCGCCACCGATTGTACAATAATTGTACGACCTGTGCCTTCGATGGTGATCAAAGGGTATGAGGGGTGATATGCTTACGCCAAACTTGTAGCCAATCTGCAATAAGAAATAGTAGACACTTCGTTAAGTGATTGGCGCAGGGTTGGGCCCTGTGAACCACCTCCGGCGTGAGAGTAAGTATGTGATATGTGTTGTAAATAATATGAAGTATGTGAAATACCGTGTTGAATGAACATACCATTGAAATGACTTGTCCAACCTATTTATAGGTGATGAAAATAGCTTGGAGAGTGTTAGCACACGTTTAGGAGATCATGGGGGGCGTCCCCTGATTTGTGGTAACCGCTAGGGCTTCATCCCCACTATCTCAGACTTGGCGGGGAAGCTAAGGAAATAGTGGGAACGTGGGGGAAGACCAAGTCAAGGTTCTTCTTTGTCTTGGCATCTTCAAGAGAAGACACCGAAGAGCATAGGCCTTCGGTTGGCGAATTCCCAACTAGTAACCATGTCAATGATGAATGGTTTTACACCACCAATGACTTATGAAGAAAGACTTGGGTCTTCGTAATGCAATTTCGACTGAGGCCGAAAGGGGGGTCCTTCGACCTGATCGGAGGGTACGTCATCAATAATTAAGTGAGAAAACATGGATTGAGTATGGACCCCAGGGGTACCAATCCCTGACCCGACCCTCGGTTTTCAATATCCCTATCCTTAACTGTCGAAGTATTTTTTTGTGGGTTATTGCAGTTATCTTTCAGCCTTATAGATAAGCCTTCTAGACACCTGTTAAGATGAACAACGCGTTAGTCTCACCCCGGGTGTTATCCCAGGACCCGACTCCGGCGTAAGAATGAGTATGTGTTTTACCGGAAGGTATAGTATAAAATGTGTGTGTGAAAAATGATACCTTATTCCCAATTACTGTATGCGTATTTATACTACCTGATGTCACTATCTGGTACCTGAGACTGTTGTACTTCATGGGACCGTTGGTGTTGTCGGGTGACCTGTCCCTGACACTGTCTCTGGTGTACCTTCTGACGTGCAGGAGAATGAGACGAATTGTATCCAGGCTAGATACCAAAGGTACTGTCAGGTCAACGAGTCCTTCGGATGGTAGCCCGTTGGTACGCCTTTCAGTGGAGCATTGAGTTCTTCCGGTAGAGCCTTGAGTCCTTTCGGTAGAGCCTTGAGTCCTTCGGTCATTGGACCGATGGACCATATACGTCGTCATGTCCCCCCCGTATCATGTTATTTGTTTTTGACAAGTGACGTGATACTTAGTCTGGTCGTCCGTCGGGTCCATTCGGATTATTGGACTTGCTATGGCTTCGCGGGCCTCTCCCCAAACAATGGGCCCAAGCCCATTGAGTGGAAAGAGGGTTAAAATAATTTTACCGAAAACTGTGGGATTTTGCCAAGTGGCAGACACGTTGTGGTTGACGGTTCAGATTCGCTCGCGTCGCTTCCTGACACGATGGGACGTTTCTTGTCCACACCCTTTTGGCCTATATAAGATGTTTTTACCCCCATTTGTAATTTCTACTTTTTACTCTCGATTCCTTCGTCCTCTGCTTGGCAAATCCTTCGCCAAGTTCAGGTGAGTTTTGTCCCACTATTCCTTCATCGTTTACGTTGCGCCTTCTTGTCAATATCCAATGGCTTCTAGCTCCGTGGCACCCACCGGCGACACTGCCCCCAAATCCGATATGCATGTATACTCTTCTTTGCTCTCCGGCGGGAGCTTGAGCATATCGTCAACGAGTATGGGATACTGGCCGATTTACACCCTCGTTTACCTCCGGCGGAGTTTACGACGAAGAATCTTCCCAACAATGCCATCGGACTTTATGAGCAATATTTTGCATTTTCAGGCGTCCGGATTCCCTTTTCCACATTTCTTTTGAAGGTGATTGATGAGTGTGTAAATACTCATCATTTTTGGTTAAATCTGAACTGCAAAACGTTTAAAAATGCTCAGAAATGCATCAAAATACTGAAAATATCTCAAAATTGCATTTTATATGTTTCAGATGCAAAATGTTCAAAATCGGATGAAAAATGAGCTAAGTTTGCATAATTGGCGCTTTCATCCCCAAGTTTCAAAAGTTGTCGAAATAGTCCCCGAGCACATAATTTCAAAAGAAAAATCACCAAAGGTCCTTTTAAAATCATAAGTTGTCAAAATTAGTCCTTTGGTGAAAAATGTCAAAAGTTTTGAGAAATTACAAGTTTGGTCCTCCAAGTTTCAAATTTGGCAAAAATAGTCCTTGGAATTTTGAAAATGTCAAGTTTGGTCCTTGTATTATTGAAACTTGTCACTTTTGGTCCCTTGAAACATCTTTATGAAAATGGCAGCCTAGGTCCTTGTATTTTCAGAATTTGCAACATAAGTCCTTGTGTTTTAAAACCCTTTCAACCCTTGGACCCTATCAAAACCATATGACCCCTGCCAAACCCATTTGGACCCTTCCCATTTGACCCCTTCCCTCTCTATTATTAAACACTGGTCAAATGAAGTCAAACCCCCTTCACGGGTTTTCCCTCCATCATCATCCCCTACACATGCCCTGCAACTTCTGCCCATTTCCCATCATCACCACTCACCCCTTATCACTCCAAACACACCAAGCCAAGAAGCATTAAAAACTTTCTTCAACCTAACACTCAACCTCCCCCCAGCTGTTAAAACCAATTTCCCGCCAAAATCAATCCAATGGCCAAAATCTATTTTAGCCATCCAATGGTCCATATTATTGCTGGGAAGTGATCAGAGGAGAGAGATAAGACATATTGGTGTATAAAGAGAAGAAGAGGCAAGAGAAAAGTAGCACTTAGTTTTATTTCAAAAATGTATGTCGTTTTTCAAATTCTTAGTCTTAATTAGATTTTTAGTTGTATTTTCAAGTTTCATTGTATCAAAGTAAGTTGTTTTAGTGTATTGCAACTGTTATCAAGTATCAATTCAAGCTTTTGTTCACATTTCATATTTGATGTCAACTGTTGCAATTTTCAATTTCAAAATCTGATATTAAAGTTTCAAATAGCTTATTTATAAGCTCAAATAAGCTTATGCAAGCTCCTCATAGCTTTTTGTAAGCTTGTATTCAAGTTTTAAGCTACTTTGGATTTTGGTCAACATAATTAAAACTGGGGCAAAAATGATGCAGAAATGGATATGGGTTGATGCAGCATGGATTTGGGTTGATAATAAGCTAGGTTAGGGTTTGGGATAGGTTAGTTGATCTTGTGTACTTTGGCAAGCCACTGTGGCTAAGGACCAAGTGTAAGTCATTTTCAAGATATATTGCATAATCTGTATATGTGGCTTAGAATAGTTTAAATCTGTTAATTAGTTGTATTTAGGTTAAGTTAACTCAGTTTGATCAATAATGCAGGCTAGATCAGTAGTTAGGTTAGTTTAATTTGCAAATCAATGTTTTAAAAGAGTGTTTGGATCAGCTGCATATACTGATCTTGAGGTTCACTCAGTGGTAGAAACTTGTTGTGTTAGGTTTGTTTAGCTCATTTACTCTTAAATCTGTCTTGATATTGCACTTGCAGACCTCAAAAGTCAAAATCACATAAATCTGTCATAACTAGCTTATCTGTTGAGATTTTGTAAAAGCAAAATCTTGTTCTGTGTTTAGAAATCTGTAAAATAGCCTAATATAGTTTTATTTCACCTTATTACATCAATCTCTGTCCTTAAAATCAGTTGCAAAGTTCATTAAAGTCAAACCTTTCAAAACTGTTAAAAGTCAAAAACATGAAATTCCAGTTTTGAGCCCAACTGAGAGGATTTTTCTTGAACTCATTTCTGGAACAAATTCAGTGAAACTTGGTATTTTTAAAACTTCAACTGGTCTAGTTTATTTATATCATTTTTGTGGATTTTTGTCAATTTTCTAAAAACTTCAAAAAGGCTTGTGAATGTGGGCTTATATGCCCTGTGCACCCAAGAACTGAACTGCACAGGTTTTGTGCAGTTCTTGCAGTCCTCGCACAAAGCTCCTAAGAGCTTATCTAGGTCTTGTTTTTGGTTTGTAAGCACCTAGCCAGGTCTAGTTTATGTTCCAACATTTGTTTTCTAGTTTCCAGCTTATTTAAGTGCTTATTCTTAGGCTGCAAGTAGTACCCTCAAACTGTTCTTAGCACTTATTCTCAATTCACCAAATCATAGCAGTTTGTAATTCAGTGGTATAGGATAGTTGTTTCTTGTTTCATTTGAGTACTTTTAGCTTATTATAGCTTCTGTGCAAGTTTGGTGCTTATTGGTGTTCATTGGCTCATTCTAAGTGCTTATTTTTAAGTATTTTACACTGCAGTTGCAAAATCCCACACACAACCCTCTGTTTTTATATTTTTCTCAGCTTTAGTATATTATTTTAGATTTATCTTGAATTTTTCAGATTTTTCTAGGTCAGTTTGGTATTTTTCTTCATTTTAATTAGTTTTTAAGCATTTTTAATTAGCATTAAATACAATTAATTAAGAAAAGTTTCAAAAAAAATAATTTTTCATTTTTCTTAAGTTAAGATAAATATAAAAAGTCAAAAAAATATTTTTCCATATTTTTCTTAGTTAAATTTGTATTTTTAAGCAATTTAAGTAGTTTTAAATAGTTTTTAATCCCTAGAAAATACAAAAATAATCAGAAAAATACAAAAAATAGTTTTGAAAATTCTCTTTTGTTATTTTAGATTTTTCCAAGTCAAAATTTCATTTTTCTAGCTTTATTTTATATTTTCTTGTATTTTAGGCTATTATTAAATAGTTAAAAATAGTTTTTAATTAACAATAATTAGATAAATAGTTCTAAAAATAATTTTCTTTTTCTTAAAATTTTCTTTTATCATTAGGATTGTAAAAATGTCTTTTTCATATTTTTAGGATTAATACTGCTTCAGTTTCATATTTTCATTTGTACGTCACGTAGTTTTTAATTCAGTTTTATAAAAGAAAAAAATCAAAAACATCATTTTGCAAATAGTGATAGCGTTTATTTAATATAGTTTATCTTTTTAATTTTCTTTAATTTGCATTTAAGCCCCTGTAATTTGTTTACTTTTTCTTTAGTTATAATCATTCAAAACTCTTTTCCGTTCAAATCTCTCGATCACTACACGTTTGACTATTCTCGCACAGCTCGTTGGGACATAACGACCTGGGGAAACACTATACTCCTCTAGATCTTCATTGCATTCGTGTCGGAGCTGTTTTAAGTTTCTTACGGTTGGCCATTCACAAGTGGCCAGCTTGTGTGAGAAAACTTGACGGTTTAGCACGAATCAAATTTTGGCGCCGCTGCCGGGGAGCTGTGCTGATTATCTTCCGTTTAGCAGATTAGTAGTTTGAATATTCACTCTTTGTTCATACCATCCATCTATATATATATATATTTTCTTATAAAAAATCCAAAAACCCAAAAACATCCAAAAACGTATAAAACACAAAAATATTTTCCTTTTGTTTCTATATATATATCAAAAATAAAAATACAAAAAGATTTGTCGTTTTCTTTGTTTAATAATAACAACATAAAAGATTACCACCGCAAACCAAGGCAGTGTACTACCTAACTGGGGGTACGACCATAATAAGTTCCCGAACTAAATATTTAAAACTTGCCTTTGTGTCCTTGTGATTGGTGTACCTTTTTCAAAGAAGCCATTCATCTTGTGATTATTGGTTTAAGTTCACTGTTGTTTTGCCTCGATTTTGTTTTAATTGGATTTGTTGTTATATCTACTTGTCAAAACCAGAAAACTCAAAAAGATTCTTCTTGCCCAATTTTCATAATTCATAATTCACATTCCTTTCCTTAACTCTGAGATTCTTTAGAGTTAACTCTAGTGTATGCGCACTCGCTCTTCTAGATCTGTAAGCCCATTTCGTGAGCTTGTCAAGATTCCAAGAAGGCGTGTCCGTAGACTTTCTGCTCCATCAGTCGGATCTGAGATCCGGACTGCTCACACTACTTCCGCTATCATGGCGGAAGAACGTCCTATGTGTGAGCTTCTCCAGGCACCCATCGACGGGTATGGAGACGCTATTGTTATCCCAAACCATTGTGGTGAAAATTTCGAACTCAAAACCGGGTTACTGAATCTTGTAACCTCAAGTCAATTCTATGGTTTTGAGCGGGATGATCCTCATGCTCATATTCGATGGTTTAACAAGATTGCATCTACCATCAAATACAAGAATGTCCCTACTGATGTCGTTAAGCTTCTTCGTTCCCATTTTCTCTAGAGGGGCAAGCCCGGATTTGGCTTGAAAAACAACCCCCTAAATCAATTGAGACATGGGAAGACCTGGTGAAGAAATTTGTGAATGAGTTCTATCCACCTTCCAAGACCACGAGTCTTAAAAACAAAATCATCAAGTTCACACAAAGTTTGATGAATCCTTCAGTGAATCGTGGGATCGTTTTAAGGAATTGCTTCGCAAATGTCCTCACCACGGTTTCTCCGAATTAATGCAACTCGATACTTTCTATAATGGAGTGAGTCAATCTGATCAAGATTCTCTCAATTCCTCCGGGGGAGGAAATTTCTTGAGCAAAACTGTCAAAGAAGCTTTAGCGATCATTGAAAACAAGTCTAAAGTCCGCACTGCACGAAGCAAGCCGGTTGTTTCCCAAGTCAGTGTTGGTCCTTCTTCTTCATCGCCCGTGAGTCAATCTAGCACCGATGCTAAGATTGACAAACTCACAGAAGCTATTCAAGCTTTGGTTCTCTCCAACCAAAAGAAAGTCTCTTTTCCACAAACTTCACCTCCTGCTGAAGTTAAGAAAGTGGAAGTCTGTGTTACTTGTGGTGGCCCCCATGCTTACTACAATTGTATGGCCACCGATGGTAACCCTTTTGAAGCTAATGCTGTGGGCGGGATTTCCAATTCAGGAGGCAACCAATATCGTGCTCCTATGGACCCGAACCACCGTCCTAACCACTACCCTGGACCACCCGGTTTCAACCAAAACCGTAATCAAAATCAGAATAGAATGAACCAAGGTTTTCAAAACCAAGGTAATTTTAGTCCAAACAACGGTTTTCAAAATCAAAATCAAAATTTCCAACACCAAGGAAATTTCAATAGAAACCCAGGTCGGGGAAATTTCAACCCAGGGTATTTTCATGGCAATAATCAAGGAAATTTCCAAAATCAAGGCCCTAATCCTAACAATAGAGGCCGAATTTTCCTGGCAAAATCAAGCCATTGTTCCAACGGACCATCATCGATGAGTTGTTGAAGCAATTCATGAAATCCCAAGAGGAAATGAATCGGTTGTTGGTTAGCCAGATTTCTGACATTAAGAAGTCTTTAAATGATCGACCCTCGGGCTCGGGTACTTTACCTAGCAACACGATCGCTAATCCGAGGGGCGATGCAAAGGCGATCACAACCAGAAGTGGTACTTCATATGCTGGACCCGCTATTCCTACTACCTCTTCTTCTTCTCTCCTGTAGGTAGTGGAAAGTGAACCTGAGGCGACAAAGGACAAGGAACTTCCTACTAATAACGGAAGTACCAGCAATGTCCATCCTCAGGTTGTCCCGAAAACCAAACCTGGAGTTGTTTTTGAACCTCCAGTTGGTGACCCCAAATCCAAAACTTCTATTCCTTACCCCTCACGTTTACATGAGCAAAAGCTCCGCGAAAAAGCCAGTCATCAAATGGAAAAATTCTTTCAAATTTTCCAAGAACTTCATTTTGACATAAGCTTTGCGGATGCCATCATGTTGATGCCCAAGTTTGCATCAACTTTCAAACACATGTTGAGAAATAAGGAAAAGCTGTTTGAAATGGCTAAAACTCCTTTGAACGAGAACTGCTCAGCTGTTCTGTTAAAGAAGCTTCCCGAGAAGCTTGGAGATCCCGGAAAATTTCTTCTTCCTTGTGTTTTTCCTGGGATGATTGAATGCTTTGCCCTTGCCGATCTTGGTGCAAGCATCAATCGGATGCCTTATTCAGTATGGAAGAAACTTTCTCTTCCGGAACTCATTCCTACCTGCATGACTCTTGAGCTTGCAGATCGTTCTATATCTCGTCCTCTTGGCATCGCCGAGGATGTATTTGTGAAAGTAGGAAAATTCCATTTTCCAGCTGACTTTGTGGTTGTTGATTTCGATGCCGATCCTCGGGTTCCCCTCATTGTTGGACGAGGATTCTTGAGAACGGGCCGTGCTCTTATTGATGTATTCGAGCAAGAAATCACGCTACGTGTGGGTAATGAAGCTGTCACTTTTAACCTTGATCAAACTTCGAGGTACTCCTCAAATTATGATACTGAATCAATTAATCGAGTCGATTTAATTGATATTGCTTCAGAGGAGTACTCTCAAGAGTTTCTTGGTTATCTTCATAATTCTGTGAGTGGAGGTTCCACCACATCTTCTCAACCAATCATTGCCGACTCTTCCCCCTCTCTCACTCCGTTTGAGGGAGGTGACTTCCTTCTGGAAGAGATCGATGAATTTCTTGCTACTGATGAATCAATTCCGCCTGGAATTGATGGTGTTTATGATTCAGAGGGAGATATTCTTTATCTTGAGCAATTGCTTAATGAAGATCCATTACCTTCACTCCCTCCGAAAGAAATCACAAATGAGGAAATCAAATCAGTACAAACATCTACTGAAGAATTTCCCGAGGTTGAACTTAAGGACCTACCTCCTCATCTCGAGTATGCATTCTTGGAGGGTGATGATAAATTACCCATCATAATTGCTAAAGACTTAACTGAGGAGGAGAAGACTGCTCTCATAAAGGTCTTGAAGTCACATAAGCAAGCAATTGCTTGGAAACTCTCCGACATTAAGGGTATCAACCCTGAGTTTTGTACTCACAAAATCTTAATGGAGGATGACTTCAAACCAGTAGTCCAACATCAGAGAAGGGTGAATCCTAAGATTCATGAGGTTATCAAACAAGAGGTTCTCAAACTTCTTGATGCCGGTTTAATTTACCCGATCTCTGATAGTCCTTGGGTTAGCCCAATTCATTGCGTTCCTAAAAAGGGTGGCATAACTGTTGTTACGAATGAAGATAACGAGTTAATTCCGACTCGATTGGTTACGGGATGGCGTGTGTGTATTGACTATCGCAAGTTAAACGAAGCCACCCGTAAAGACCATTTTCCTCTACCCTTCATGGACCGAATGCTTGAGAGATTAGCAGGGAACGAATACTATTGTTTCCTTGATGGTTTCTCGGGTTACTTTCAGATCCCCATTGATCCGCTGGATCAAGAAAAAACCACATTCACCTGCCCATACGGAACTTTTGCCTACAGACGCATGCCTTTTGGCTTATGTAATGCTCCTGGCACGTTCCAAAGATGTATGATGGCAATTTTCCACGACATGATCGGGGAAACAATGGAGGTGTTTATGGATGACTTCTCGGTCATTGGGGACTCATTTCATACATGTCTCTCCCATTTAGAAAAAATGCTTCAAAGGTGTGAAGACACCAATCTTTGTCTAAATTGGGAGAAGAGCCTCTTTATGGTCAAAGAAGGCATAGTCCTTGGCCATAAGATTTCAAAAAATGGGATTGAGGTTGATAGAGCAAAAGTTGGTGTTATTGCTAAATTACGTCATCCTACCACCGTCAAAGGTATTAGGAGTTTTCTAGGTCATGCCGGGTTTTATCGTAGATTCATACAAGATTTTTCTGAAATCGCTCGGCCTATGACCCATCTTCTTGAAAAAGATGCTCCTTTTATCTTTTCTCCTGAGTGCATCGAAGCTTTTGAAACACTAAAGAAAAAGCTTACGGAAGCACCCATTCTAGTTGCCCCGACCGATTTACCCTTTGAGTTCATGTGCGATGCAAGTGATTTTGCTATCGGTGCAGTCTTGGGGCAACGCAAAACCAAGCATTTTCAGCCTATCCACTACGCAAGCAAAACTATGACTGAAGCTCAAACCCATTACACCACTACAGAAAAAGAATTATTAGATGTGGTGTATGCGTTTGAAAAATTTCGGCCATACCTTATCTTGACCAAATGCGTGGTGTATACGGATCACTCGGCTCTCAAATATCTCTTTGCAAAACAAGATGCAAAGCCGAGATTGCTCCGTTGGGTTCTCCTCCTACAAGAATTTGATATCATTATACGTGATAAAAAGGAGCCGAGAACCCGGCTGATCATCTTTCCCGTCTAGAAAACCCTCACCAAGATGTGTTCGAAAAAAAAGAAATAAATGAAACATTTCCTCTCGAAACAATCAATGTGGTTTCTTTTCGTAGAGACTCTTCTACCCCATGGTTTGCTGACTTTGCAAATTACCATGCGGGTAACTTTTTGGTGAAAGGGATGTCGTCCCAACAGAAAAACAAATTCTTTAAGGATGTGAAACATTACTTCTGGGACGACCCCTACTTGTTCAAAATTTGCGCGGATCAAGTCATCAGGCGATGTGTGTATGGTCAGGAAGCCATTGACATTCTCAAGGCTTGCCATTCTGGACCTACTGGGGGACATCATAGCCCCAACTACACCGCCAAGAAGGTGTTTGATTCCGGATTCTATTGGCCCACTATCTACAAGGATGCCCATGAATTTGTAAAACCTGACGCTTGTCAACGTCACGGGAATATCTCATAAAGAAATGAAATGCCGCAAAACGCCATTCAAGTGTGTGAGATTTTTGACATCGGAGCATTGACTTTATGGGGCCATTTCCTTCGTCTCGCGGTAATAAATACATACTTGTGGCCGTCGACTATTTGTCAAAATGGGTTGAAGCTAAGGCTTTGCCTACCAACGATGCCCGAGTTGTTGTGAAATTCTTAAAATCTCTTTTTGCTAGGTTTGGAACTCCACGAGCCATAATCAGTGATCGTGGTACGCATTTTTGCAATGACCAATTTGATAGAGTCATGCAAAAGTACGGTGTAACTCACCGCTCTCTCTGCGTACCACCCCAAAACAAGTGGGCAAGTGGAAGTTTCCAACCGAGGGATTAAAAGAATTCTGGAGAGGATGGTTGGCGAAAACCGTGCCTCTTGGTCGGATAAGCTAGATGACGCACTTTGGGCCTTCCGTACAGCTTATAAAACACCCATCGGGTGCACTCCATACAAGCTTGTATACGGGAAGGCATGTCATCTGCCGGTTGAGCTTGAGCACAAGGCATACTGGGCCTTGAAGCATGCCAACTTTGATATTCAGACTGCTGGTGATCACCGGAAAGTTCAAATGAATGAATTAAATGAACTCCGTGATCAAGCATACGAGAACTCTTTGATCTACAAACAAAAGACAAAGAAGATTCATGACTCAAAAATCAAGAACCGCGTTTTCAACGTCGGTGATCGAGTCCTTCTTTTTAACTCAAGATTGAAGATTTTCTCGGGAAAATTAAAATCCCGCTGGTCTGGACCATTTACCATCACTAAAGTCTTTCCATATGGAACCATTGAGTTATCTCAACCCGATGGTCCAAACTTTAAAGTGAATGGTCATAGGTTGAAGCATTATTTTGGAGAGGACATTCCTCCTGTGGTTGTCCCGGACTTACAAACTTTCCCCATGAACCAATGAATGCGGGGATCGAGTCAAGCTAGCGACTCGGGAATCAAAAACAGTAGCATGCCATATGGGTTTTCACCCATAATTCTGACTTCTTTCTATCTTTCTACCACCCTAGTGTGGGGGGGGGGGGTTGCCCCACATGTTGTGTATATAAGTTTCTCAAAAAAAAAAAAAAAAAAAATCTTTCAAAATAATGGCCGTAGTATTTCCCTTTTACGTTCTCGGTTTCGGCATAACCGCCGGTACTTTGAATATTGAGGGCAATATTCATTTCTAAGTGTGGGGGAATTCTCACGAATTTTATCATGTAATTATACCGCTGATTCCCCATTTTTGGCCAAAAAAAATTTTTTTTGGAGTAAGTGTTTTGCACTTACTCAATTGGTTATCAATCCGCCTTGTCTAATAAACAAAAGGATTGGCTAATCCAGGAGCAAACGGCTCTTGGTAAAGATATCTCAAATCCGTTGACGGCTTGCAATTTTCCCAAAATTGTATGGTATTCAGCTCACCATATCCTTAAAAGTGAAGAGTTGGCTAGCCCGCAAGTTTATGGCTTGTGGTAAAGGCAGTGGAAAAACCATAATTGGTAATCAGCTCACCAAAGATAATATTGATAATTTATCTAAGAGTTGGCTAGTCCAGAAGCAAACGGCTTCTAGTAAAGACAAACCAAATCCGTTGGAAGCTGGTGGTTTGCTCAAAATCACATGGTTATCGGTGTACCATGGTTCTTACTTGAACTGAAACATTTGGCTACTCCAGAAGTAATGGCTTTTGGTAAAGAGATTCAAATCCATTAAGTTTTTCTCAAAAGATTGCTAGGGACTAGCAATAGTTTAGTGTGGGGATTGATGAGTGTGTAAATACTCATCATTTTTGGTTAAATCTGAACTGCAAAACGTTTAAAAATGCTCGGAAATGCATCAAAATACTGAAAATATCTCAAAATTGCATTTTATATGTTTCAGATGCAAAATGTTCAAAATCGGATGAAAAATGAGCTAAGTTTGCATAATTGGCAGTTTCAGTCCCCCAAGTTTCAAAAGTTGTCGAAATAGTCCCCGAGCACATAATTTCAAAAGAAAAATCACCAAAGGTCCTTTTAAAATCATAAGTTGTCAAAATTAGTCCTTTGGTGAAAAATGTCAAAAGTTTTGAGAAATTACAAGTTTGGTCCTCCAAGTTTCAAATTTGGCAAAAATAGTCCTTGGAATTTTGAAAATGTCAAGTTTGGTCCTTGTATTATTGAAACTTGTCACTTTTGGACCCTTGAAACATCTTTGTGAAAATGGCAGCCTAGGTCCTTGTATTTTCAGAATTTGCAACATAAGTCCTTGTGTTTTAAAACCCTTTCAACCCTTGGACCCTATCAAAACCATATGACCCTTGCCAAACCCATTTGGACCCTTCCCATTTGACCCCTTCCCTTTCTATTATTAAACACCGGTCAAATGAAGTCAAACCCCCTTCACGGGTTTTCCCTCCATCATCATCCCCTACACATGCCCTGCAACTTCTGCCCATTTCCCATCATCACCACTCACCCCTTATCACTCCAAACACACCAAGCCAAGAAGCATTAAAAACTTTCTTCAACCTAACACTCAACCTCCCCCCAGCTGTTAAAACCAATTTCCCGGCAAAATCAATCCAATGGCCAAAATCTATTTTAGCCATCCAATGGTCCATATTATTGTTGGGAAGTGATCAGAGGAGAGAGATAAGACATATTGGTGTATAAAAGAGGAAGAAGAGGTAAGAGAAAAGGAGCACTTAGTTTTATTTCAAAAATGTATGTCGTTTTTCAAATTCTTAGTCTTAATTAGATTTTTAGTTGTATTTTCAAGTTTCATTGTATCAAAGTAAGTTGTTTCAGTGTATTGCAACTGTTATCAAGTATCAATTCAAGCTTTTGTTCACATTTCATATTTTATGTCAACTGTTGCAATTTTCAATTTCAAAATCTGATATTAAAGTTTCAAATAGCTTATTTATAAGCTCAAATAAGCTTATTCAAGCTCCTCATAGCTTTTTGTAAGCTTGTATTCAAGTTTTAAGCTACTTTGGATTTTGGTCAACATAAGTCAAACTGGGGCAAAATGATGCGAGAAATGGATATGGGTTGATGCAGCATGGATTTGGGTTGATAATAAGCTAGGTTAGGGTTTGGGATAGGTTAGTTGATCTTGTGTACTTTGGCAAGCCACTGTGGCTAAGGACCAAGTGTAAGTCATTTTCAAGATATATTGCATAATCTGTATATGTGGCTTAGAATAGTTTAAATCTGTTAATTAGTTGTATTTAGGTTAAGTTAACTCAGTTTGATCAATAATGCAGGCTAGATCAGTAGTTAGGTTAGTTTAATTTGCAAATCAATGTTTTAAAAGAGTGTTTGGATCAGCTGCATATACTGATCTTGAGGTTCACTCAGTGGTAGAAACTTGTTGTGTTAGGTTTGTTTAGCTCATTTACTCTTAAATCTGTCTTAATATTGCACTTGCAGACCTCAAAAGTCAAAATCACATAAATATGTCATAACTAGCTTATCTGTTGAGATTTTGTAAAAGCAAAATCTTGTTCTGTGTTTAGAAATCTGTAAAATAGCCTAATATAGTTTTATTTCACCTTATTACATCAATCTCTGTCCTTAAAATCAGTTGCAAAGTTCATTAAAGTCAAATATACCAAATCTGTTAAAAAGTCAAAACATGAAATTCCAGTTTTGAGCCCAACTGAGAGGATTTTTCTTGAACTCATTTCTGGAACAAATTCAGTGAAACTTGGTATTTTTAAAACTTCAACTGGTCTAGTTTATTTATATCATTTTTGTGGATTTTTGTCAATTTTCTAAAACTTCAAAAGGCTTGTGAATGTGGGCTTATATGCCCTGTGCACCCAAGAACTGAACTGCACAGGTTTTGTGCAGTTCTTGCAGTCCTCGCACAAAGCTCCTAAGAGCTTATCTAGGTCTTGTTTTTGGTTTGTAAGAACCTAGCCAGGTCTAGTTTATGTTCCAACATTTGTTTTCTAGTTTCCAGCTTATTTAAGTGCTTATTCTTAGGCTGCAAGTAGTACCCTCAAACTGTTCTTAGCACTTATTCTCAATTCACCAAATCATAGCAGTTTGTAATTCAGTGGTATAGGATAGTTGTTTCTTGTTGCATTTGAGTACTTTTAGCTTATTATAGCTTCTGTGCAAGTTTGGTGCTTATTGGTGTTCATTGGCTCATTCTAAGTGCTTATTTTTAAGTACTTTACACTGCAGTTGCATAATCCTACACACAACCCTCTGTTTTTATATTTTTCTCAGCTTTAGTATATTATTTTAGATTTATCTTGAATTTTTTAGATTTTTCTAGGTCAGTTTGGTATTTTTCTTCATTTTAATTAGTTTTTAAGCATTTTTAATTAGCATTAAATACAATTAATTAAGAAAAGTTTCAAAAAAATAATTTTTCATTTTTCTTAAGTTAAGATAAATATAAAAAGTCAAAAAAATATTTTTCCAGATTTTTCTTAGTTAAATTTGTATTTTTAAGCAATTTAAGTAGTTTTAAATAGTTTTTAATCCCTAGAAAATACAAAAATAATCAGAAAAATACAAAAAATAGTTTTGAAAATTCTCTTTTGTTATTTTAGATTTTTCCAAGTCAAAATTTCATTTTTCTAGCTTTATTTTATATTTTCTTGTATTTTAGGCTATTATTAAATAGTTAAAAATAGTTTTTAATTAACAATAATTAGATAAATAGTTCTAAAAATAATTTTCTTTTTCTTAAAATTTTCTTTTATCATTAGGATTGTAAAAATGTCTTTTTCATATTTTTAGGATTAATACTGCTTCAGTTTCATATTTTCATTTTAGACGTCGTAGTTTTAATTCATTTATAAAGAAAAAAATCAAAAAACATCATTTTGCAAATAGTGATAGCGTTTATTTAATATAGTTTATCTTTTTAATTTTCTTTAATTTGCATTTAAGCCCCTGTAATTTGTTTACTTTTTCTTTAGTTATAATCATTCAAAACTCTTTTCCGTTCAAATCTCTCGATCACTACACGTTTGACTATTCTCGCACAGCTCGTTGGGACATAACGACCTGGGGAAACACTATACTCCTCTAGATCTTCATTGCATTCGTGTCGGAGCTGTTTTAAGTTTCTTACGGTTGGCCATTAACAAGTGGCCAGCTTGTGTGAGAAAACTTGACGGTTTAGCACGAATCAGTGATCCGATACTTCAAGGTTCACATTTCTCAACTGGTGCCAATCGGGTTGAATAGATTGGTTATGTTTGAGATCTATTGCCGGAGTTTGGAAATTGAACCCAGGGTGAATTTGTTCCGGGTTTTCTATACCTTGAATAAGCAGGGACATTGGTTTTCCTTTCAGAGAAGGACTGGTGGAGAGTCTCGTCCGCGCCTTTTTAAGGAAACGTGTTCGAATCTAAAGAACTGGAAGGATAGCTTTTTCTTGATTGATCGGAGGGCTGTCCCTGACGCCATGCCTTGGAGGCATCCGGATTTGAACGTTTCGGATAATGTCCCCACCGGTGGCTTTGAGGAAGCCGATGTCCGGAGGTTGTGTGAAGGGGTGGTGGAGCTCCGACCGGTTCATTTCGGACTTTTGTTTGAGGTTGGGTTGACCAAAATTTGGAAGCATTCTGGGTTACGTGTGGAGTTCAAGGATATTGACAAGAATGGTAATGCAACCGTCTAAGTTTATTTTTCCTTTTCCATGCGATTTCTTTTCTTGTCGGTGACCCTTTTTCTTTCTTGTGTGTAGTTATTACTATGTCTCAGTATCTTCGTTTGAGGTCAGAGCAGGGGTCCCGGTTGGGTAGGGGACGTCCGTTTATTGAAGGGGAAGAAATACCTCAGCATGTAACTCAACCATTGAGAGCCGACCAACCTATTCTTGAGACGAGTAGAATTCAAAGGATCGTGGAGAAGGCCGATCCGGCAGTGTTGAAGGCCAAGGAGAAGAAGAGGAAGCAGGCGGAGAGGAGGCCCACTGGAGAAGCGTCGTCATTATTGAAAAGGAGAAGGCAGGAATCTCCTTCCATTGAAGTGTTGTCCAGTCCGGAGAACTCTCAGGATGCTTATTCGGCTTCTCCCGTGAATACTTTGAGGCCGGAAGATATTGTAGATGATGTTGGGCGGGGAAATGAGGGCAGTCAAGAGGGAGGATCTTTACAAGAGGGAATGCTTTCGGTCGAGGATCCTCCGTTTTTCTCGGGACCTACTCCCAATCCTGCCGCCCAAGGTATGCTTTTTAGCTTGGGGAGTATGTTATGTTTGTTATATGTTTTTTGTTTCTGACTTCGTTTTCCGCAGGAGCTGAGGTTGGGGTATCAGGAGTGAATGCGGAGGAGACGGCTCAGCATCTGGCGGGGCCTTACACCGGAGACTACTCAGGAGGTATCCGTTAGCTTCCTTCCGTTCTTCGTCATTTTTCCGATTCTCTCTCTCTTTTATAAAGATCGTTTGTTATTTTTTATGTAGGTATATTTGGGCGAAGGGGTTCCGGGGAGCCTTTTATTCCCGGCTGGGGTTTGATGGCTAACACAAGTCTGAATGATGCTGTCCTCTGTAGAGACATGATGGCCAATCTTGCTCCCCCCTTCCTCCGCGCCGAGGGCTCTGTATAGGGGAAGTTGTCCTCTGATGAAAGGGCTCTGTATAGGGGATGGTTTGAGCTGTGCCACAGGTCTCTCGCTGTTGCCGAAGTCTTTAAGAGGTTTGAACGATTGAATCATCAGTATGCGGAACTGTACCGGGCCCATTCTACTTGCTCCGGACTTGAGCCACTGCTTTCCGAAACTCAAGCTAGCCTTCGCTCCCAAGTTGTCATCAACTAAAAATTAGCCGCTGATCACCAACCCCTTCGGTAGGCTCATCAAGGTTGTGATCAAAAGGAAGGGGACCTAAAGGCGAAGCTGGAGAGTTTGGAGGCTGAAGTTAAGTCACTAAAGGCTAAGGATGCGGAGCAGACCGAAAGGATCAGGTCATTGGAGGAATCGTTGGGAGAGAAAACCTCGGAGCTAGAGGAGTCTGAGAGAGATGCCTCGGAGTTGAGAAAGAACATGCAGGAAGTTGCAATCAGAGCTGGTCAAGAGGAGATGTTGCGCTTTAACTACATTAAGGAGTTGATCCCTGCGGTGATTCGTATGTTACAGGGTAGCAAGGAGTACCAACAGGCCTGGGGAGCAGTATTCAATACTGCAATTGACTCCGGTTGATTGGACGGGGTTAGGGAAGAGCGGACTGAGGAGGAGGTCGAGAGGATCGTTGCTGCTCAGAACGACTTCGATATGGAGGCTGTTCAGGGATTTACCAAGGCTTATGATGCGATGTTCACCCGAAGCTTCCCATATATAGAAAAAATCAAGCGGTCCTATCATCTCCCTCTGGCCGATCTGATGAATATTCTCCCCGATGGGACGGGGGCCACTCTTGGAGCTAGCACATCTGGAAGATCTTAGTACCGGACAAGGTTGTTATCATCGGGCCTGCGTGCCTTGGAACTGATGTACTTGAACAATTTTTATTTATGTTTTTGTGATGGTTGTATGTAGTGTTGGATGATTTTTTCGTACTTCTGCGGTTGTATGTAATGTTGAACAATATTTATTATTATCTATGCTCAAGCGGAGTTGTCCGTGTATTCGGACAGCCATTTTTTACTTCTCGTTTTTGCATACTTTATGGTTGTATGTATTTTATGGTCGCCTGTTGGTAAATTTACCTGGGGGCTCATCCCTGGCGTCGTCACGCCTTTGGGGTATCTGCGTGCCGTTTGGGCATATATGCCTCGGCTCTTCCCTTAATGTTTTGGCATTATTTGGGGGTATGCAGTCGCCTACCGAATGGTATATGGCCTTCCCTAGTGTCGTTGCACTTACGGGGGTAAGATAGTTTCGATAGTGGGATATTCGGGCATGCGGTCGGAGCTAGCTAGTCTCCGCCGGTTGCGCCCTTTCCCTTTGCATAAGATATAATCACAAAAAAAATTCCTCCTCCGTCATAGGTAGGGGAATATGTCATTACTTGATGAAAGTGAAAATAGAATAGTTCGTGCCCGTAGGCTTACATTTCATTTGTGAATACTTAAAGAAAACACTTCTTCAAATTCATGGCGTGCCACTTCCGGGGCACCTCCTCTTCATCCATGGTTTCTAGCTTGTATGAGCCATTGAGATTTGCTTCCTTTACCCGGTAGGGGCCTTCCCATTTCGGTCCTAGCTTGCCCTGGTCTTCAGCTCTGATGGCTTCATTCTTTCGGTATACGAACTCTCCTGGTTTGAAGGATACCAACCGTGCCTTCCGGTTATAGTACTTTTCCAATTTTGTTTTGTACCTCACTTCCATCACAGCAGCTTCTTCCCTCCGTTCCTGTAGTAGGTCGAGGTTGAGGCGGATTTCCTCTTCATTTTGTTCTTCCATCCGATGGGGGTCTTCCTCCTCTAGACTTTCTCTTATCCTCCTTACTCTATACGTCGGCATGCCTATCTCTGCCGGTATAACCGCTTCACTTCCATAGGTAAGGCTGAAGGGTGTTTCTCCGTTGCTTGTCTTAATGGATGTCCGATGTGCCCAGAGAACATTTGGTAGCTCATCCACCCATCCTGCCTTTGCATGCCCCAACCTTGTTTTGATTCCCTCCATCAAGCTTTTGTTTGCCCTCTCTACCAGTCCGTTGGCCTGCGGATGGGCCATGGCTGTGTTAATCTGCTTGATGTTGAGTTTTTCACACCAGTTCTTAAAGGGGTTGTCCACGAATTGTTTCGCATTATCCATAACTATGATGGCAGGGAGGTCGAAGCGGCACACTATGTTATCCCATACAAACCTTATAATGTCCTTTCATGTGATCCTTGCCTGTGGCTTGGCCTCCTTCCACTTGGTAAAGTAGTCGATGGCGACCAAGATGAACTTGACCTTTCCTGCCGCTGGAGGTAGAGGACCTACTATATCCATTCCCCACTGGTGGAAGGGCCATGGAGCCATGATTGGAGTCAGCTTGGTTTTAGGGAGCTGTGGTACCGAAGAATGGATCTGGCAGGAGTCACATTTGAGTACCTCATTCCTGGCGTCCCGGTGCATAGAGGGCCAATAGTAGCCTTGCTACATGGCTTTTGCCACGATCCATCGCGGACCCGAATGCATCCCGCAGGTCCCCCATATGTATTTCCCTTATAACGTAGTTTGCTTGCAAAGGACCCACGTACCTCATCATGGGCACCAGATAGGATTTTTTGTATAGCACTCCATCTTCGATGACATACTGGCTGATCTTCATCCTCAGAGTACGGGCCTCGTTGGGATCATCCGGCCAGACTCCCTCTTCAAGACACCGAATGATAGGGGTCATCCAGTTGTCCCCTTCTTCCTCCACGATATTACTAACCTCCTTTCCTTCCGTCGACCTTTCTCTTAACACCTCTACTAGCACCTCCTTCGTCAAGTGATCAAAAGCAACGGTGGCCAGCTTACTGAGAACATCTGCCTTTTGATTCTGCCATCTGGGAATGTTCCGAATGGCAAACTTTTCAAAGCCCGCTATGTAATCCTTTGCCTTCGCCAAGTATTTGATCATGCTTTTGTGGCTTGCCACGTAATCCCCGTTTATCTGGTTGGCCACCAGCTTAGAGTCCACACGAACCTCGAGATCGCTGACTTGCATGCTCCCTGCCATTCGTAACCCTGCCAGTAGCGCTTCGTACTCAACTTCATTATTGGTGCTTTCAAAATCTAGACGAATGGCATAGGTGAACTCCATTTCCTCGGGACTAATTAGTACAAGACCTGCTCCGGAGCCTTTGTTGTTGGATGCTCCGTCCGTATACAAAAGCCACTTCCCTTCTTCTTTCTTCTTCGCCGCTGGCTACTCAAAGTACTTGCCATTGCTTTCTCCGATGGGTGCTTCTGATAGAAAGTCAGCCAAAACCTGGCCCTTAATTGCATTCCGAGGCTCGTAGGTGATGTTGTAAGCACCCAATTCCACCGAGTATTTGGCTAATTTCCCGGATTCTTCCGGCTTGTTGAGGATCTGCTTTATAGGTTGGTCGTTGATTACCTTGATGGGGTGTGCTTCGAAATATCTCCGGAGCCTTCTCGACATGTGCAACAAATAGAGTGCCAGCTTTTCAATCGGAGCATAGTTCCTTTTTGCTTCATTAAGTGTCCGGCTTACATAACGGACCGGCAGCTGTTTTCCCTTCCTCTCGGTTAGCAGAACTGCACTTACTGCCTCCTCAGAAGCTGCGAGGTACACGTATAGCGCTTCCTTCGCCATCGTCGTGGTTAGCGAGGGAAGGTCCGTTATTAACTTCTTCATCTCTTGGAACGCCTTTTCCGCCTCTTCCGTCCACCGATATTCCTCCTTGTTCTCCTTAGTAATGTTCTTTAGCGTTTCGAAGAAGGGTAGGGACCTTTCAGCTGAACGAGATAAGAAGCGATTAAGTGCTGCCAGTTTCCCACTGAGGCTCTACATCTCTTTCAAGGTCCTAGGCGACTGCATGTCCATGATTGCCTTTGTCTTCTTGGGTTTGCCGGATCCCTTCTCAAGTTACCATGTACCTAGGAATTTCCTTCTTCCATCCCAAGGGAGCACTTTTTTGGATTCAGCTTCATGTTTATCTTCCGGAGGTTGTCAAACGTCTCGGCTATGTCCGCCAACATTCCTTGCTCTTCCTTGCTCTTGATAACCATGTCATCCACGTATGCCTCCAAGTTCCTTCCTATCTACGACTGGAAAGCGGAGTCAATCATCCGTTGGTAGGTGGCCCCTGCATTTTTCAGGCCGAAAGGCATCTTGGTGTAACAGTAAGTCCCTTGCTCAGTGTAGAATGTTGTTTTCTCCTCATCTTCCCTGGCCATCTGCACCTGATGGTATCCTTTGTAAGCATCCAAGAAACATTTGTACTTATACCCCATGACCGACTTGATCTTCCAGTCAATCTCCGGCAAGGGGTAGTAGTCCTTGGGGCAAGCAGAGTTGATGTTCTTGAAGTCGATGCACATCCGCCAGCTCCCATCGCACTTCTTTATTAGGACAGGGTTGGATATCCAGGTAGGGTACTTGACTGGTCTGACAATGCCAGCCTTGACCCACTCTTCCTCCTCCTTTGTGACCGTTAGACTTCGATCCGCCGCCAACATTCGGCGTTTCTGGCACACTGGGTCCACTGACGGATTGGCATTCAGCGTGTGCTCGATGATTCCCCTAGGGACCCCCGTCATATCTGCTGGTTCCCATGCGAAGATATCAAGGTTTCTTTGCAGCAGCTCTCTGAGACGTCTTTTGCATTCGGAGGACAGGGTACCTCCTATTATCACGGCCTGTTCGGGAAAAGCTGGATTGATCGTCTCTTCCTCCGTTAGACCCACTTCATTGGTCTTCACTTCTACCTCATCATGCACAGGAGGATTGGTCTGTAATCTCTCCAACCTTCTACATTCCTAAATGATGACGGAACGAGTGACGAGTGTGGCAATTCCCTTAGGGGTTGGGAACTTCATCATGGAGTGAACTGTGGAAGGTATGGCTCGTAGGATCTTCAATCCGGTCCTTCCTAAGATTACATTATATGGCGATGGTGCCCGAATAACCGTGAATTTCATCCTTACCTTCTTGTATAACCCTTCATCTCCGAATGAAACATCCAACTAAATCTTTCCCAGTGGTCTGGTCACCTGCCCGGCGAACCCAAGTAAGTCTGTTTGTGTCTGCTTCAACCGGGATCTTATCTCCGGAGGCAAGTTGTTGAAGCAGTGTTCGAACATCACTTCCACCGAAGCTCCTTCATCTACAAAAACCCTCCTTACTAGATATCCCTCCATTGTAGCTTCAACTATGAGGGGATCATCCGACACATCTCCTTCGGGAAGAGGGGGAAAAGTTATGGGCACATTCATCCATCTTTCTTCTTGCTCTGGTGACTTCCTCTTATTTCACTCGGGCCACGCCCGGATCATGTTGATGACCTTATCCTTGGCTCCTGCTTCGTTCTTGGGAGGCTCTCTTCTTCTCTTCTGCCTGAGATCCCTGATCAAACGGTTCAACTTCCCCGACTCCAAGGCCAGTTCTAACTGTTTTTTAAGCTGATAACAATCATCCGTGAAGTGCCCTTTCTCTCCATGATAATCACAGTATTTATCCTGGTTCTCCTTCCGGGGTGGGTCACGCATCGGCTTCGGAGGAGGTAGGCGCAGCTGGTGCTCTGTGGCCAAGATTTCTTTCGGGGGCTTTATGAGTGACTCTAAAGTTAGACGGGGGTTGCCTCGGTTCAGATGATCACCGCAATGGGGTAAGTAAGGCGTCGACCTGTCACCGTGGCGGTGAGAGCTTCCCCGATCCTTTCTTGAATATCCGTACCGTCCTTCATTCTTCCTGTCCCCTCCGTAGTGACTTCTGGCAACCCTTTCTTCCTTTCGGAAGGGTCCGGTTGAGGCTCTTCTGGTTGTGTCATAGTGCTCTCCTCGGGGTAGTTCGGTCTTTGGAAAAGGCCTCTTCCGACCTTACAAAGTCATCTACCCTAACCATCATCTCCTCCATAGTCTTAGGAATCGTATCGGCAAACCGCTTGGCCAGCTCAAGACACTTGCATCCATTCATGAAAGAGGAGATCCTCATGATCTCCGGAGCTCCCTGTATGAATCCCGTCTCGGTGGTCTACCTCTCTTTGAATTCAGGCAATGTTTCGTTAGCCTTCCTCACTAGCTTGGCAATTTCGGTGGGGTCCTTGACACAAGCCTTGTGTAGGGAGAAGCGAGTCTCGAACTGGTCCCTAAAAGCTGCCCATTCGTCTATGCTCCCCGGAGGGAGTCCATCGAACCATCCCCTGGCCTTTCCATCTAAGGTATGTTGGAACATGCGACACCATACTGGCATCAGCCATTCTCCATGTCCTGCAGCTCCGGTGAATCTATTGAGATGATCTTGAGGATCCGTCGATCCATCGTACAGCTTGATGTGAGTGGGCATCTTTTGCTCCGGGGCGGATAACTCGATGATTCGCCTGCTGAAGGGAGATTTTGAGACTTCCTTGAAGGGCTTCGCTAGATCTTCGTCTTTCACTTTACTCCCGGTTACTATCTCCTTCTTCTTGTCCGCCAGCTCGCCCTTATCAAGGACCATTTCGTCCTCAAAATCCAACCGTATCGACTCCAACGGTGTCCCTTCGGCTATTGTGTTCTTTTATCATAGACTTGAGCGCAGTTACATACCCTTCCAATTGCTCTCTCGTAATTGGGGTGGAACTTCCTTCTCCTCCTCCGGTTACCGAGGTGTCGAACCCGTCATCCTATAGCTCTAGTAGATTGAATGCGGGTCCCATGGATGGCGCCAATGTCGAAGTATTTTTTTGTGGGTTATTGCAGTTATCTTTCAGCCTTAGAGATAAGCCTTCTAGACACCTGCTAAGATGAACAACGCGTTAGTCTCGCCCCGGGTGTTATCCCAGGACCTGACTCCGGCGTAAGAATGAGTATGTGTTTTACCATAAGGTATAGCATAAAATGTGTGTGTGAAAAATGATACCTTATTCCCAATTACTGTATGCGTATTTATACTACTCCGATGTCACTATCGGTCCACGAGGCTTGTACTTCATGGGACCGTTGGTGTTGTCGGTGACATCGCTATCTCGGTGTACCTTCGACGCAAGGTGAGAATGAGACGAATTGTATCCAGGCTAGATGCCAAAGGCTTGTCAGGTCAACGAGTCCTTCGGATGGTAGCCCGTCGGTACACCTTTCAGTGGAGCATTGAGTTCTTCCGGTAGAGCTTTGAGTCCTTTCGGTAGAGCCTTGAGTCCTTCGGTCATTGGACCGATGGACCATATACAGTTTACGGTGGTGTTGGTGCAAGCTAGAGTGGGGGGAGAGGTTGTGACATAGAAAGGCTAGAGATGATGTGCTACAATTATAATTAAGTGAGAAAACATGGATTGAGTATGGACCTCAGGAATACCAATCCCTGACCCGACCCTCGGTTTTCAATATCCCTATCCTTAACCCTAGTTGAGATCAAGGACTGCACGCATTCCCCATTGGGTACGGTCTTTTGCCATCTTTACTCACAATCTCCTATAAATAAAGTAACCCAAAGGCCCCCACACAGCCTCGACAAGTTAACAATAATTCAACTTCAGTGAGTAAATATAGAAATTAATATAAAAGTAAATTAACGGGTCAAAGAGGTTGAAAGTTAATAAAGATATAAACCTCAAGATCATTTCCTTGGGGTTTCTTGATGATGCGAATTATAAGCCTGGAAACCTCTTCAGGTGACTTTGGTGGCTGTTTTGATTCCCTCCATTCCTTTAATAGTTTTTTGTACCTTTGTTCCATTTTTTAAAAATGTCAAACACCAGCTAGTAGGAATAACCAACATGTGCTTATTTTTCTGGCTTATAGTCTTATTTGAATTAAAAAATCGATAAACTCATATTTCACGAATTGAAAAAGTTGGTTCAACGGATCACCTCAACAAATGATCCATTTTAAAACAATGTTTACTTTTTTCTAAGAACCACATGGGGAGTTGGGATCGAACCCGGGGTCTATTTCACACATTTAAGCCCTGTACTTCCCAACCCCAACGCTTTTTTTTTGTTGGTAACCATGGTTTCCGACCTTTTGGCCGACTAATCCATAAGGTTTGAACCAACCGCCACACGGACTCAAACCAGGTAAAACCCTCCCTTTTTAGGAGGTTGGCGTTGCTACTTCAAGGTTGTTTGCACCTAGCTGGAATCAAACTTGAGACCTCACACATATTAAAGTGATAGTCACAAGTACTTTCCCCACTAGGCCACCCCCGAGTGGCTCCCAACCCCAATGTTTGCATTGGGGAATAGCCGATTAGGCGCCCTAATGCTAGCCCCAAGCTATTGCCTTGAGGTTTAAACTACTCGTGAACAGTTAAAAATGAGCTAACCGACTCTTCCAAATTCATATAAACCCATAAAGCCAGGAAAATAAGCTAATGCAAACACTCCCAACAAGCATGAAACTATACCACTTTGACTGATGTTTTTTAGTTGAAGTAACATGCTTACTCAAACCTTCAGGAACCTATATATAAATCATCAACATGGTATAAAAAATTAACTGCATGTTGAAAAAAGTTACTATTGGGTAGTGAAAAACTTACCGAGTGATTTCAAAGTGAAAAAGGTGGTGGGCAAGGGCGGAGACACCAACGGTGGATGATGAAACTCCGGGGTGGCCAAGTGGTTGGTCATGATCAGAGAAATAGTGGTGATACAGTAACCGAAGTGCATTCCCCATTTTTTTTTGAATTGTTATCTCTCTAGTTTGATTTTTTGTGACATTATTATATGGAGAGAGAAAGAGTGAGGAAATAATTGGTAAATGGATATTATCGTAAAATATATTTAATCATTTTCCATTCCTACTACAGTATGGATAGATTTTAAGATGCCAAATGCACATTTTCAAACCAACAACATGCTAAACATTTTACCAAGGAACAAACTATTAATGAGTAAAAAAAGAATTGAGTTGGTAGAGTGCTTCAAGCCAAAGAAGAAAGAAGACAAACTTTTGTTTTTTTTTTGTTTTTTTTTTTTTTTGTTTTTTTTGTTTTTTTTAATGTATTATGAGTGAGTGGTATTTTTAGTGGGGTATTTTGTGAACTCAAAAATATGTTATTGATGTGTTATGAGAGAGGGTGTTTGAGATATTTGTGAATTATTGAGAGATGTATGTGGCGGTAAAGCGGCATACCAATAACGTGTTATTGGTATCCATGATACCTTGTGCTCTAAGGGGGTGGCAGTCATGCCACCATACCTATCTCATACCTAATCACCTACCGTTAATATCCTTCCATCTCATCTCATACATATCTCATACCTAACCATAGATTTTTAGTAGCAACCATGCCTAACTCATACCTCATCTAATTTTATTTTTATTTTTTTATATTTATAATTATATTAAACAATTTAATAAAAACAAAATATTTTATTAATACTTAAAAGAAAATTACATCCTAAAAATCGCATTAATAAAAAATAAAATAAAAAACGAACTAAAACACATATCTAAAAATCGCAAGTCCATCCATATTTCGCCGCGAGCTCACGTTTTTGTCAAGAGTGAACGCTAGTATATTTGGATCGGTTATGTTATCGTGCGGTTCCCTATAGAATTTCATAGCCCTAAACATATGCTTTTCTTCAAGGATACGGATTTGTGTCGCCAACAACTTTTCGGTCATTTCATCCTTTGCAGTTTTTTTCTCCACCGCCGTCTGCAATAGTTGTGTTTTCCTTGATGTGTAGGTGTTGAAGCTCGCAGCTACACTATGCATTGTCGACGACTCGCTTTCGGCCTTTTTGCCTTTTCTTTTCCGCATAGGAGTTGTGTCGTCATTCGATCGGAATCACAGTTGTCATTGCTTATGGACAAGTAGTGGCATGGATTCCGGCGACTTTCTTCGTTTATCGAATGACGAAGATCCTTGCGCTACATCTGGTTGTTCCAACCATTTGTCTTCTTACTTAACAATCTCCCAGGCTTCAATATGAGTAAACGACTTGCCAGTTTTCTTCTTGTAATCGGCGAAGGCATTTGTCATGACGTTAACATCGCTACACCCACTCTCACAAAGACGTCTCTACAATTATAAAAGTAAAAAGTATAAATTAATAAAAGTATACAATTATAAAAGTACAAAATATAAATTAATATAAAGTGTAAAAAGTATAGACTTTAAAAATTACTTATTGGATGAATAGCCCATTAAAGACACTCATTTCGCCGTGCATAGTTTTCCACTTTGTGTTCAAGCCATGTAAAGTTCGAGTAGTGTCTTTCACGTTTTGCTTGAAATGCTCAAGAATTCTTTTCCAAAAACTATCTCTAGTTTGTTCATTCCCGACAACTCTACATGTCGAGATATGAACCAAAGCTTTAGCCAAAGCCGCCTCTTCGACCAGGGTCCAAGATTTTTTTTCCGCTTTATTCGGGTGTCTTCTTTTTTGCACTTCTTGGACTTTTTGAACTTCTTCATCATTTTCTAACAAACAAAATTTTAACAAATAAAAATTCTAACAAACAAAATTTTAACAAATAAAAGTGTAATAAATAAAATTATAACAAATAAAAATTAAAACAAGTTAAACTTATAACAAATAAAATTATACCGATTGGAGTTGGTGGTTGCGTTTCGGGAACCAATTCATCTTCATCATCATCCAATTTTTTGATAGATGATGGATAGTTGCGTTTCGGGAACCACTTTGTGGTTGGTGACAATAACGGGTCCGTGAGCTTGCCATTTATATTTTGTGATTTTGACGATTGCTAAGTTTTTAATCAAATTTTGGTGATGATATCGACAATTGGTTTGTAATGATTTTGTGGTTGGTGACGATAATGATAAACGAATTTTTTTGATAGATGATGGATAGTTTTATCTGCTATTCAGAAGTAATTGTCGTTTCAACAGATGTGATCTGCTATTCAGAAGACGGTGCTTCAACAGATAAGAGAGATTCAAAGATCTCAGATTAAACTAAAAATTTTAACTCTTAATTTCACACGAAATTCACACACTTTATTTCATGAGGCAAGGCCTCTATTTATACAAGAGAGTGGTAGGTGTAATAGTTACATCCTACGTCACTGCTTACCTAATTTACATAATAATACAACTAGGTGGCCGACAGGCCTTACATTATTAACCTAACACCTACCACTCTCTTGTATAAATAGAGGCATTTCCTCATGAAATAAAGTGTGTGAATTTCGTGTGAAATTCCTCTTTCATTACAATCGTGTGAAATCCTTCCTTGGTAATTTATATGAATCTCCTAAACCCTAAACCGATAATTCGTGTGAAATTACGTCGAAGGCAAATAAAGTGTAACACCCTGAAACTGGGCCTAATCAATCTATTACAAGAATGCCATTTGAATGGTTGACTATAACTTTTATAAGTTTTGGGGACTTACGGGATTGGTTAGTCAACCCCGATAGTCAAACTACAAGTATTAAATGTTATGTAAATGGCTATGGAAAATATGATGTGTCACATTTACAAGAGAAATGTACTTAAGGGACCTAAGTTGCCAATTGCTTTATTATAAACTTGTTATAAAAGTGTAGTGTGGCAAAATTATGAAGAATGGGACTTGAGGGACCACTTATGTCATTCGGGCAAAGTTGCCCTCTACATATTTCTGGATAACTCTATCAACTTCATTCATTTTACAGAAATAAAATGTGTAAGTGTGTGTGTCGAGTAAGAGAAATGGAGGGAAAAATATGGGTTGGTCTTGTAGGCCAATTGGTGATGAATTAAGGGTGTTTACCCTAATGTGAAGTCATAGAAAGGATCCTTGCAAGGTGAGTAATCATTAATTGTGTTTAATTGATGATTGGAAGGTTAGGGTTTATGAACCCTAATTGGGGAAATTGGGTAAATGATGTTTATAAATTTAATTAAGGAGTTATAATGAATATGGGTTAACTATTATTGAGTTAAGCCAATAAGCTAATGGGATTGATTATCATATAGTCATCATATGATTATGTGATAATTAGTAATGATTAGAAAGTGGTTATCGTTATAGTTATGGTAGCCATGACATAGTTGATTAATTATGTGTTTATGTCTATAGTGGTGTTGGCTTAAATGTCATGTATGGAGAAGATGATGTCCTTAGTTTCATTAGCTTGGAATCAAGGTAAGTAAACCGGTTATAAGTTAATGTTATATGGATTTCAGTGCATTATGTGTTATGTGATGTTTATGTTAAGTATATGGTATGACTTGATGTATATGTGTTTGTGTATAAATAGATTGTAGTGCTACTTTTGCATAACTAGCATGAGATTGATAAAGTAGGATGGAAATGGTTAGAGTATGTACGGTGATGCTTAATGATGTCCCAAGGTATGTTTATGATTAAAGTTGTAATGGAAGAATGGTTATAATTTGTAATGTGTGATTGATGTATAATGTTAAGTTATATCCGTTTTGCTTACTAAGCCTCGTGCTTACGGTTTAAGATGTTAATGTTCGTAGGTCCATATATGATGGCGATGGTAAGCATTGGATTAAAGCTTATGGATTGCTAGATGAAAGTTAGAAGAATGGTAAGAAAGTAGAGCTTAGGTAGATACCGAGCTCGTTTCAATGTTGTCCCCCGAGAGTCTTTGAATGGGTTGTATGTATGTTGTCGAGTGTCAAAGTTTATGTCCTTACTGTTAAAGCTAAATGTGACAAATGGTTCACTATAGTAACGGGTTAAAGTGTGTATATTTAGTAAAAGGGGTGTTTGGCATAATGTGTAATTATACCCATTTTGGGTTGTAAATGGGTTAATGATTATGAACATGATTTAATATGTTAAGTTAATGCTTTTTGAAAAGTTTGAAGTAATTTCGGAAGTGGTAAAGGTTGTATGTATTGAAAATGGGTCAAAATATGCAAGTGTGCAGAAAATGGGTCCATACTAGAGGTAAATGGGTCTATTTTAGACTGCAATGAGTCATTCTTAGAGTAACAGAAAATGGGTCTATTTTAGAGGTAAATGAGTCTATTTTAGACAGCAAATAAGTCATTTTTAATGTGCAGGAAATGAGTCCATTTTATATGCAAATGAGTCTATTTTAGGGTGCAGGGTAAATGGGACTACTTTAGACTATAAATGGGTCTCGTTTAGACTAATACTTACCTTTAAAGGATTCTGCAGAAAATGGGTCCATTTTAGAGGTAAATGAGTCAATTTTAGAGTACTCAGAAAATGGGTCCAAAATAGATGTAAATGGGTCTATTTCAAGGGTCTGCAGGAAATGAGTCTTTTTCAGAGTATAAAAGGGTCTATTTTAGACTAATACCATCAAGTGTAAAAAAAAAATCGAGTCGGGAAAGGGGCGTAACATAAAGTGTGTGAATTACGTCGAAGGCAAATACGCCCCCTAATCGATCCATCTTGCAGGATCGGTGCCTTTCACCTAACGCTTTCATCTAAAAATGAAAGCGTTAGGTGAAAGGTCCAGCGGCCACCTAGTTGTATTATTATGTAAATTAGGTAAGCAGTGACGTAGGATGTAACTATTACACCTACCACTCTCTTGTATAAATAGAGGTCTTGCCTCATGAAATAAAGTGTGTGAATTTCGTGTGAAATTAAGAGTTAAAATTTTTAGTTTAATCTGAGATCTTTGAATCTCTCTTATCTGTTGAAGCACCGTCTTCTGAATAGCAGATCACATCTGTTGAAACGACAATTCGTTTATGAATAGCAGATAAAACTATCCATCATCTATCAAAAAAAATCGTTTATCATTATCGTCACCAACCACAAAATCATTACAAACCAATTGTCAATATCATCACCAAAATTTGATTAAAAACCAAGCAATCGTCAAAATCACAAAATATAAATGGCAAGCTCACGGACCCGTTTATCATCATCATCCAAGTCATATAGCGGTAGCTCTCGTTCAACGCTTGGTTCACGCCGCGAAGGACCGTCACGGTAGTCGACGAACAGGTCGAAGTCACTTGTAGGGGACATCGTGTATTGATTTGGATTCATTGGTGGTGGTTGGTGAAAATATTGGGGTTGAAAGTACAGTGGAGATGTCATTTGAGGATAATATTGTGGGGGACTCATTTGAGAAATGTAGGGAGTGGGTTGTGATTGAATTTGTGGACGAATGGGACGAGAACCTCGTCCACGGCCTTTGGATGACGACGAACCTCCTTACTTTTTCCATTCACGCTCCCACACCAATTCGGTGTCTTTCCCCGATTTCGTTCATCAACAATCCATACCGATTGGGTGGCATCGGTGTTACCGATCGGTATGGGAAAGATGACAGGTATACGTATTGCTACACTTTCAACACATGCCACGTACGCACGTTGGAAGATGACAGGTATACGTATTGCTATACTAAAAGAGTTGCTATTTTTTAGGAGAAATTTGGAGTGAGGTTGCTTCTGTTGACCAAATGCTGAGAACCACCTCCTCCCATTCCCCTTTTATGTCCTTTGACAAAATGCATTGTTGAATTTTAACCGTGCTAACTTAGGACGAGTACAAATTTAAACCCTAATTGATAAAATAATAAGATAATAATTTTTTAGAGACCCCAGTGTATATATATTACTTCTAACGAAACTATAAATTAATAATTACTAGAAATTCCATGTATATATGTGTGTGTGTGTGTGTGAGAGAGAGATAGAGAGATACACTTCAAAATCCTAAAATTGTTTAGTAAAAAATAAATCAATAATCACTTGTTTTTGTTAAACTTCAAATCTATATTGCGTTTATCTTAAAATCTCCTTATTGCACTAAAGAATTGGTGCGTTGTCTTCTCGTATTACAACAAAAAGTGTTAATTTTATTTTCATTAAGTGTGAATGTGAATTTATAAAATGTTAATTATAACTTGTTTTTCAAATTTATTTTTCTTCTCTAATGAGTATATATTGTAACTAGCTAGTATATTAGACTTGAAAATTTAATAGTCATATGTAAAACTTTTTTAAATTAATAAATTATTAATTTATCGATATAATAATATCTCACTAAATTAATAAAATATTCAGATCTCAACACTATTAATTTACAGAGGTTTTAGGATACTCTCAATTCTCACCAACTAAATATTACTTTCCTTCTTTCATTTCTCTCTCACCCTAAATTAACCGCATTTTACTTTTCCGACAACATACTTTCATCGGAAAACAGAGGTTAAAAAGCGGCCTAATTCTTCTAATGAGATATTTATCCGTTACCCGTATGGGTTAATTTTTATTGATGCATTTTCTTTATCAAGTTTTTTTATATTTGGTTGTTTTGTTTAGGTTTGATCACTTGTGGTGTGGTTCAATATTGAAGAAAGGTATATATAAATAATGAATTTCTTGAATACATCTTCTTGTTTCTTTCCATCTTATTTTAGCCTTGATTCTTGAACCTTCCCCCTCTATAATTTATAAGGCTGGTAGCAGTTGTGACTTAGGTCAACCATGTCACATCAACTTTCTCTCTTCGATAACCTGACGATAACCTATTTGCTACAGTAGTAACCTAATTAATCATTTTTTTTCCTTTTTTCTTTTAATTTGAATATTTTTAACATCAAAATTAAACTTCATTAATAAAAATACTTAAACATTACAACAATAATTAAAAACTTAAACTAATAAAACGTAAACATTATAAAACTTATTAAACACTAAAAACATCACAAAAAATCTTCATCGTCAGTTGCGTCTTCATCACAAAAAATCTTCATTGTGTTTGAAATTGTGTGTTTAGAAATGTGTTTGATATTGGTATTTATAATGTTGTGAAAGTGCTAAAAAATTTTAACCTTTTTTTTTTTTTTTTTTTCAAAAGGTCCAAAATAAATGCAAGTTGTGAGTTAAAGTAGTCAGTCGTGTAGGCGAACTAGTTCGCCTTTTTTTCCCTCCCCAACCAAAGCCACATAATGGTCACAACCGATTAAAGGGTCGGTCGACCTAGCATACCCAACCGACCATTGTGGGAAGCCTAACATGCAAGTATTTCAACTTCTAAGGCTAGTCGCAGTCGAAGGAAAAATATCGGTTGGGCAACGTTTTTTTCCTCCCTCGACCGATGTTAACATCGGTTGTGACGGATGTGGACATCGGTCGCCACATCGGCTGTGTTGCAAAAAAATCACATATCGGTTCAAAATTCGACCAAGGTTTTGACACACTTGTTCCATGCAATTTTGACCGTTGGGGTTTCAAAAACTTACCATTTGTCATTCAAACTAAAAAAAAACTTTTTTTTTAAACAATTGTACCACTCTATAAATACCAAGCACCTCCAACACAATTCACCACTCACTATTTCTCATCTATATTCATTTCAATCTAATTCTCATCCAAGTTCAAAATGTCAAAGAAAAATACCCAAAGATCAAAAACCGGCGATCCCGACTACCACAAAATCAACCGAATATGAATTTTTCGCGGGAAAACAACTTGAGTTAATCGGCATAACACCACAACAAAACCGGCCTATTCGCTTTCATCCACAAAGTTTTGAATATCTATCACAACTAGCCCAACCAAATCAAAACCAAATCCCGTTTTACATTAACCGTCCTTTTGTCCCACCTCAACGTCCTTACACCGATTACCGGCAAGAACCTAGTGGGTCGTCGTACCATCCAAACATGGACTTCATTTATCCTTCTCAACCGTATCAACCTTATTCCCCGATTCGAAGTACTAATCTTGACATGAATTTGGAAGATTTTATGACGGAGTATCCGACACAAAACTACCAAACTCAAGATGCTTCGATGGGCCAAGGTTCGGGTCACGGTTCGCACCATGATTCCATTCCCGTTGAAGATTCTGATGATGAAAAAACCGCTTCCGCTAAAGAAATGTCCCCCATCAAACCAAAGCAACCATCAAGGCGTGCTTCAAAGGCCAAGGACAAAGGCAAGAAGCCCGAAACAAGCAAGGGGAAAGCCAAGAAGGCCGTTGAGCCATGGAAAAAGACGGAAGAGGTCGCACTTTGTAAAGCTTTGGTTTATGTGTCGAAAAACTTCGGCGAGAGGAAACGCCTGAACGCTTCAAGTTTTGGGAGTTAGTAATAGACTACTTTAAAAAGAAACTGCTCAGACCGAACCTATGACTCCATCACTACCAAATGGAAGAGTAGGATTCGTAATAGGGTTGGTAATTACTGTGCTATCATGGAGAATATCAAGAATAACCATGGAAGTGGTGAGAATGATATAGACGACACTTCAAAAGCTCTTAGAGAATACCGTATGACGTACGGTCATGATTTCACTTTGGAGGAGTGTTGGGAGGTTTTAAAGGGTCATGCTGCTTGGAAGGACACTGAAATGCTGGATTTCCAAACGAATAGTCGGAAGAAAACAAAGTGTTCTACAACTACCTCTGGTTCAACCCAAGCTCGTGATCCTTTCGATGTCCAAGACGTTGATGATTCTGATGAGGAAGGGACTAGAGAATCACGACCGACTGGTCATGACAAAGCAAGGAAGAAACCATCCTCCACCTCTCGTGATGATGGACCATCAGAATCATTTGTAAAATCGTTGGCCAAAACTTTCTTCAAGACCAAGAAGCCGTCAAAAGGGGAGAAAGGTAAGAATAAGGAAGGTTTAGAAGATGCTTGGATACGATTGAGGGAAAAAGAGATAGAGATAAAAAAGAGAAACTTGAGCTCATGAGGTTATCAAAACGGGAGACTGGCATAATCTTCTACAACACCCCAATCGACCCAACTTTGACCGGACGACAACTAGAAGAATTGATGAAAGTCAAGCAACAATCAAGGCACGCTACGATTTAGATTATTAGTTTAAGTATTGTAATGTTTATTTTAATTTCGTATTGTAATGTTTTTTTTTTTTAATTTCGTATTGTAATGTTTTTTTTTTAATTTTAATGAATTTAAATTTAATGTTTAATTAATTTTAATGAATTTAAATTTAATGTTTAAAATGTTTGAATTAAAAAAAAAGAAAAAAAAATAATAAAAAAGAAAAAAACATTGGGTCATCGACTGTGGCATCCTGGTCATATCTGGTCGCCGAAGAGAGAAAGCTGATGTGTCATCTGGTGACATGGGTTATCTCCGATCACGATTTTGATTAGCCTAAGAGTGGACGGTGTGGGCTCGCCGTCGCCTACGTGGCCGGGCGCCGTGGCTCGCCGCCACACCGCCCTGCCTTGTTGTGGCTCGCCGTCGGATACCAAATCGTGGGGACGACGAGGTGGAGCTCCTGACACAAAGCAAAGTTTACGTTATAAAGTGGAGTGGTGGAGCCCAAATGAAGAGGTTGAGGTTTGTTATGAGTGAGGAGGGGGTTTGTTGTGGTTAGTTGTGGGAAAATGAGATGCTGATGTGGCGCTGAGGTGGCGCGACGATGAAGTGAACCCTTGTTATGGTACCTAGCTCTCTAAGTATCCTTTCAATATAAGTTTTTTTTATTGTCAGCCGTCATAAATGCAACCATCTCGGATTGTTGAATCAACTTACCACGAGAGGTCAAACGGCAAAGACCCTGCAGTTAACTCAAAAGCAAATTATTATTATTATATTATTATATTATATTATTATTATTATTCTTTTTATATAATAATAATAATAATAATAATAATAATAATAATAATAAATATTTATTATTACTATTATTATTATTATTTTTTTAAAAACATCACTTTCATTAGAAACAAAACCATAGGATTACAAGAAATTAATGGGGAAGCCCAAACTATCTGGCAGCTCTCACACTTACTACTAGCATAAGAAACTAATCCTACTGAAGATATGAGTAGCAACACGCGCCCCAATATCTTGAGTTATAGAAAACTTTCGGATCCGCTTATTAATTATTATTTGGATTATTTATTTATTATTATTATTATTAGTATTACTATTATCTTATTATTTTTATTTATTTATTAATTTTTTATTTATTATTATATTAGAATTATTATTATATTAAATTTTTAAATTTTATAAAAAATTTGAGTTACATTACATTACGAGTCAACAAAATATATCAACAAATTTCATCAATTACAATTACAACACATTACAATTACAACATATTCTAATTCTTTACAACACATTACAATTACAACATATTTCAATTCTTTGAATTACAATTACATCAAATTACAATTCTTTCCAAAGATTACAATTTTTTCAAAAACATTCTGTGAACCAAACGTCCCCTTAAAAGATAATTATGAAACATTCTAGTTGTATTAAGATTGTTACTTGGTTAGTTTACGAAGTTGTATTAGGATTGTCTGTGATATCCTATAAATAAAAAAAAACCTAAACTATAAATCACTTTAATTCCTCTAACCTTAATATCGACTATACCCTCCTCTATTCTCTTGATTGTTGACTTAAAATCAATGGGTTAAAAACCCTTAGTCGACTTCCATATATCGACCCTAGTTAATCTTTACTCTCCAAACTGTACATAGAATAAGATCTAGCCCTAGTTCTGTTTGTGTAGACTGGTGGATACCTGACGCCAACATGGTGATGCACCTTAATAAACCCTTGGATCGATCGATTGAAGCAATTTAAGTCAAATTATTATAAGCTCGAGTTAGCTCAATATATGTTTCAAGCTTGCTTTTATCCTCTCGATATAGTTTGACTTGAACAATTTCTTGAGCTCGACACTTAAGGTCTTTGGTCTAGTGGTATGTGAATTGCCTACCAACTTAAAAATTATGGGTTCAAGTCATGCTGGAGGTATTTATAATAGCATCTACAATGCATCAAGTCTTTAAAAACTTAATGCATGACCCATTTAATGACTTTTAGTTTTTGTAATAGCTTGGAAAGTTTTTTTTTTAAACTTTTTAAAAAGTCATTGTAAAATCTCATACCACAATGCAATAAAACTCTTACAAAAATTTGATAGAATAGTAAAAAGCTTTTGATAGTTTTGCTCATTGTGAATGCATTAAGATAAATGATATAGAATGTTAAAATTTATCGTTGAAATAAAATGAAATAAATAAATAAATCTTGAGCTCGACTTTGAAGGCTATTCATAATGAGTTAAGACGCTAAACTCAAGCATATGCCTTTCAAACTCGTCAATCTACAGTTAATCTTAGACACGCGTCTTTTTTAACAAATCATGCTAGATCCAATAAAACATGTTTGTACGGTGCATAATAGCTAACGGAGTCTCTTCCATTACCATGATGTCAACACGCAAGACTATAAAAAAGAAGCCAAAAAGTGAAATGAAATTGGCATCCAGACAGTGAGCATCCAGTTCCCTACTTTTTACCCTCTTTAAAAAGCCTTTATTTGCTTCACAAATTCCTCTCACCAATTTGAAACCCATACTTGTCTACTAGCTCTACTTCTCTAATGGCTAATGTAAGTGTTTTGCTACAAATTTCTGCAATTTATACCAAGTGAGCGTTACTTGTAAATTAATTTTGTTTATCTTAAAATAGGTTGTAGAACTGAAAGTTGGTTTACACTGTGAAGAATGCATTAAGAAGATCTTAAAGACCATCAAGAAATTTGAAGGTACAATTTATTCATCTATTTCACTGAGTTAGTCAAGAACATGATCTGTTCTATATATGGGTATATGTTGTGTCCTAACGCTTTTTGGGCTTGTTAAGTAACCGAAAACATTCTAAAAGAAATAACAGTGAAGATAATTTGATTAAAGATACCCAAAAACTCACTAATCCATAAAATATTTTTTGAGCAGACATTGAAGCCTATGATGTTGACACAAAACTGAACAAGGTAACTGTTACTGGGAATGTAACGAATGAAGAAGTGATCAGAGCTTTACACAAGATTGGTAAGCAAGCAACCAATTGGGAAGATTAAACTGCAAACTACTGGCCAAACGAGATTGATCTACAATTACTACGTTCATACTTATATTTTGTTAAGTCGAGCTTCAGGTCTTCACGACTCTATTGTCAAAGTTTTGGGATCCTTTAGAGACCAGGCATGTAATATACTAATATTATCCGTTTTCTTAGATTATTATAATTTATTTAAATCAAATTTCTTTCGTTCTTCTGCTTCAAATTTTACACTTGTATATTTACTAATGAATTTTCAGAATTATGATCATGTACATGGAGTATATGTTTCACCTATAATAGACATGTTTTCTCAAGTCTTGAAAAACTTCATTTCCAAACAATTAACATAACTGTAGAACTTTCTATTAGAAAACAATCAACCAATGTTTTTGTTGTATTTTCTTAATTGTTATTTCATTATATTTTAGTAATCTGAAGTTGTGGTGCTTTCATTATTCATAAAAGCATATAAATAAAAATTATGTACAGTTATGACTTATGAAGATTTGATTAATAAGTTTGTTTACTTGTTTTACTTGACTGGTTGTTGTTTTGAATCACTGAGAATTGTGTATGATCTTTTAGTCATATGATCGATCTTTTTGTTGGAAAATTTAGTGCACTTGTGGGATTAGTTCACACCTTGTAATGGGCTAGGAGGTACGGAGTGTACACCCATAAGGTCCCTGAACACCCTGACTCTAATAGTGGTTTGTATTGATAGTGCTCGGTTTCCTGGTAAGTAGTGTTTCCAAGCTGGTGTTTTCCGCTGGCGGTGTTTCCACCGGCAAGTTTCAATAGTGCTATGAAAGTCTTGATGAAAGTCTTGCTTGAAGCGGGCTTTGACCTATTCAAGTGTCGATTACAAGCCATAATGACCGCGTTTAATTGGTCATGTAACCACTAACGGCTATAATTGGGATAATTATGAGGCTATTAATGGGCCGATTAATACTCATAATTCCATTTGACTAGCTAAGAGTAATCTCCTATAAATAGGAGATCTGATTATGCATGAAAGATACACAGAAAACGATTAACACTTATAAGCGCAAGGGTTATTGAATTGTGCCTAATTCTATAACTGCATTTGGTCTTATCCCAAGTAGATATTCTTGTAACCCAAGCATTAGGGTCGAATAGTTTACTTTGGAAAGTGATCACACGGTTCCCAGTGATATCCGGTAACCACCTAGTGGTATTGTTGCTGCCTTGATTGTCTTAACCCTGTTCTGGGAACTAACCCCCAACAATCAAAGTAAACTATTTGTGATAATCAATGGCTGCGGCTGCAATGAAACACATGGCTTCAAACTTTGCCAAGCTTGATAAGTTTGAAGGGGTGGACTTTAGGAGGTGGCGGAAGAAGATGCACTTCTTGCTGTCAAGCATGAGTGTGGTTTATGTGTTAACCACTCCTATTCCCGATGACGGGATGATGCTACTTGTGGAGCGATCAAGAGAAGGAGCAAATAGGAGAATGATGACTACATTTGCAGAGGTCTAATTCTCAATGGTATGTCCGATTCTCTGTTTGATATTTATCAGAACTTTGAATCTTCCAAAGAACTGTGGGATTCCTTGGATGCCAAATATATGGTGAAGATGCATCAAGTAAGAAGTTCCTTGTTAGTAATTTCACAAATTACAAAATGACTGATTCAAGACGACTTATGGAACAATACAATGAACTTCTTGGTATACTTGGAAGGTTTACACAACACAATATGCACATGGATGAGGCTATTTCAGTCTCTTGTGTTATTGATAAACTTCCTCCTTCTTGGAAAGATTTCAAGCATACCTTGAAACATAAGAAAGAGGAGTTAACTCTAGTTGAGTTGGGCAGTCATCTGCGAATTGAGGAATCTCTCAAGGTGCAGGATAATGACAAGCCAAAGAGTAGCAATACTACTGGTGCATCTGTTGTCAATATGGTGGAGCATAACAACTCCTCCAGGTACAATGACAACAAAGGCAAACGCAAATATCATGATAACACAAGGTCAGATCCTAACAAGAAGGCAAAACCTACTTGTTGGAAATGTGGCAAGACCGATCACATTAAAGGGATTGCAAAGGTGTTAAAGTTGGTGGTAAAGCCAATGGATCGGGCACTAATGGTTCAGGGAGTGGTGGTTCACCAACTCGAAGGTCGAATATGTTTAATAAGTCTTTTCAGATTTATTATGTTACATATGTATCTGAATCTTATTATGTGAGGATGATGATGTTGTGTGGTGGGTTGACTCTGGTGCAACAGTTCATGTGTGCAAAGATAGAAGTTGGTTCAAGACTTATGAGTCATTGAATGATGGTTCTATTCTTCACATGGGAAATGAGTCAACGACCTTGGTGCATGGTCGTGGTTGTGTAGATCTTAAGTTTAGTTCTGGAAATATTGTAACTTTGTTTAATGTTATTCATGTTCCTGATATAAGGAAGAACTTGGTTTCAAGTAGTGTTTTGAATAATCATGGATATAAACAAGTTATTGAGTCTGATAAATTTGTCTTGTCTAAAAGTGGTGTTTTTATTGGTTTTGGCTATTTATGTAATCAAATGTTCTGGCTTAATGTTTCCATTGATAGTGTTTTTTCAGCCTTTGTGACCACCACTGACCAGACTGACTCTACCCTATGGCATGCAAGACTTGGCCATGTACACTATAAAAGGATGCAAGATATGTCTAAGGATGGGTTGATCCCAGCATTTGACATGGACACTGAAAAGTGTAAAACTTGCATGTTGACCAAGATAACCAAGAAACCCTTTCGGGGTGTTAGTCGTGAGACTAAGGTCTTGGAGCTAATTCACGGTGACCTGTGTGATTTGCATGCCACTCCTTCTTTGGGGAATAAGAAGTACTTTGTGACATTTATTGATGATGCTTCTAGATTTTGTTATGTCTATCTTTTACATACCAAGGATGAAGCATTAGATAAATTCAAAGTGTTTAAAACTGAAGTTGAATTACAACTTGGGTCTTTGATCAAAAGATTAAGGACCGATAGGGGAGGTGAGTACATGGATACTTTGTATTTTGTCTGTTTAGAATCCATGAAACGACGCCCCTTATACTCCTCAGCAAAATGGTATTTCGAAAGGAAAAACAGTGGTCTTGAAGGAGATGGTTAATTCCATGTTGTCCTATTCAGGTGAGTCAAGGGTTCGGGGTGAAGCTATGTTAACGACTTGCTATTTATTAAATAGGATTCCCAACAAAGGAACAAGGTTACCCCTTATGAACTCTGGACTAAAAGGAAACCCAACCTGAACTATCTCGTGGTTTAGGGTTGTAGGGCATTTGTAAGACTCCCGATCCAAAGTTGAAAACTCGGGTGAAAGAGGCATTGACTGCATCTTTGTTGGATATGCTGAGCATTCCAAGGCTTTTAGGTTCTATGTTATTGAACCTAATAAATATGTTTCAATTAACTCCATAATTGAATCAAGGGATGCAAACTTTGATGAGAATAGACTCTCATCAATCCCTAGACCAAGTCAGAGGATTCCTAATGGAACTCATGACACTCGTGTATCGAGAGGTCCCGATGATGAACCATCGGTGGTCCGATGAGGTTGTGGTTCAACAACTGAACCTTGCGGGAAGAGCAAAAGGGTCAGTCTCCAAAGTCATTTGGACTGAGTTTGAACTATACTTAGTTGAAGGAACGGGGATGAGGTCTCGAGACCAATACTCCTATAGCTTCATTGTTGAGGATGATCCCAAGACATTTGAAGAAGCAATGAAGTCCCGGACATTTCTTTCGGAAAGAAGCAATCAATGATGAGATGAATTCCATCATGGGCAACAACACTTGGGTGTTGGTTGATCTACCACCAGGTTGCAAACCTTTGGGTTGCAAATGGATTTTCAAGAAGAAAATGAAGGTAGATGAAACTATTGAAAAGTTCAAGGCTAGACTAGTCATTCAGGGCTTTAAACAAAAGTCAGGGATATACTATTTTGATACTTATGCCCATGTGGCTCGTATATTAAATAAGGCTGGCGATTGCTTTGGCATCTATTCACAATCGATTATTCATCGGATGGATGTGAAAACAGCTTTCTTGAATGGTGAATTGGATGAGGAGGTTTACATGAACCAACCTCATGGCTTCATCATGCACGGCAATGAAAACAAGGTGTGTAAACTGATTAAGTCTCTTTATGGACTAAAGCGGGCACCTAAGCAATGGCATCAAAAATTTGATGAAGTGGTTTTGTCTAGTGGTTATGTTCTTAACCAAGTTGACAAATGTGTATATAGCAAATTTGATGAATGTGGTAAAGGAGTCATCATTTGTCTATATGTTGATGACATGTTGATCTTTGGCACTGACCAAAATCGGGTTGACTTGACAAAGGAATTTTTGTCATCAAGGTTCTCCATGAAGGACATGGGGAGTGTTATCCTTGGTATAAGGATTAAACATGAAAGTAAAAGAATTTATATCTCTCGGTCTCATTATATTGAGAAGGTGCTGAGGAAATTCAATTACTTTGATTGTACTCAAGTGAGTACACCTATGGATACTTGTGAGAAGCTTATGCCTAATAATGGCAAATCTGTATCTCAACTTGAGTATTCTAGGGTAATTGGTACGCTTGATGTATGTCATGACTTGTACAAAACGACATTGGTTTTGCGATTGGGAAAATTGAGGTATACTAGTAATCCTAGTGCTCATCAGCTGGCAAGCGCTTCGAGAGGTGTGAAGTATTTGAAGAGAACTATGGATTATAGTCTCTCATATCTTGGTTACCCATCGGTGTTGGAAGGATACACTGATGCAAGTTGGATCGATAACACTAAGAGACAATTCGTCTACTAGTGGCTGGGTATTCCTACTTTGTGGAGGTGCAATTTCTTGGGCATCCAAGAAGCAAACTTGCATCACCAGTTCAACAATGGAATCTAAATTTGTGGCTTTAGCAGCTGGTAAAGAAGCTGAATGGTTGAAAAACTTGCTTCTTGAGATTCCATTGTGGCCTAAACCTATAGCACCTATTTCTATCGATGTGATAGTGCAGCTACTTTGGCTAAGGCTTATAGCCAGATGTACAATGGTAAGTCTAGACACTTAGGTGTCGGACATAGCATGATTCGTGAGCTTATCATGAATGGGGTGGTATCTATAGAGTTTGTTAGATCTCAAGAGAACTTAGTGATCACTTGACGGTATGCGGCTAGAGACTTGGTTTTAAAGTATGCTAAAGGGATGGGTTTAAGTCCAACTTAGTCACTGAATGCTAGGACACCCAACTCCCTCCTAAGGAAACTTGGGAGCTGAGTTCAGTGTGAAAGCTAAACATTCTGGAATGGAGCACATGTTTTATTTACATCCCAAGGTTGTGCTGAGAACCTGCTGAAAGGAGGATGAAGTCTTTACTTCTTAATGGTTATTTTTCTTTGAAAAAGTGCTTGGCGGGAGCATGAATAAAGAGGAACCACCTATGTAAATGTTGAAGTTTTGCTTTTCCAAGCTTTTGGACTTTTAACTTTTACAACATTTATGGATTTGGATATGGACACATGGCTTGTATAGTGTCAGGAGCTTTTAAGTGTTTGAAATCTTGTGTGTATTTTATCTTCATGTATTCAAATGGGTTGAAGGGTTCAATTCTTAGAACACCATGATTCTCGAATATTTGAACGTGTAATTTACTAAGATGGAAATTCAATCCTCGGGACATTTTCGTTTATGCACATGTTTTGTTTAATGTTTGTTTTCATGCAAAGTAAGTGAACTAAATTTGGGGAGGATTGTTGGAAAATTTAGTGCACTTGTGGGATTAGTTCACACCTTGTAATGGGCTAGGAGGTGCTGGTGTACACCCATAAGGTCCATGAACACCTCGACTCTAATAGTGGTTTGTATTGATAGTGCTTTCGGTTTCCAGCGATAAATAGTGTTTCCACTTTGCTAGTGCTCTGAAAGTCTTGCTTGAAGCGGGCTTTGACCTATTCAAGTGGCGATTACAAGCTGCATAATGACTACGTTTAATTGGTAATGTAACCACTAACAGCTATAATGGGGATAATTATGAGGCTATTAATGGGCGATTAATACTCATAATTCCATTTGACTAGCTAAGAGTAATCTCCTATAAATAGGAGATCTGATTATGCATGAAACGCATACAGAAAACGATTAACACTTATAAGCGCAAGGGTTATTGAATTGTGCCTAATTCTATAACTGCATTTGGTCTTATCCCAAGTAGATATTCGTGTAACCCAGGCATTAGGGTCGAATAGTTTACTTTGGAAAGTGATCACACGATTTCAAGTGATATCCGGTAACCACCTAGTGGTATTGTTCTTTGCCTTGATTGTCTTAACCCTGTTCTGGGAACTAACCCCCAACACTTTTAACATGATCTTTAAGTAGTTTCTCAGTGTTCTCTATGAACTTTTGTTTATTATTTTGCTTTCTTCACCTATTCACCGTCTATCACAAACTGATAGAAAATAATAACAAGAAACATGAGCCATTCAGAAAGACTCATGAACCATTGGAGGAGGGTTTTCCAACCCCTTTTTTCTCACTGGGTGTCTGAAGATCAAGTTTGCTTTGTTGTATGTTTATGCATTAAACTAAAAGTTCCTGCAGTATTTACCACACAAATTGAGAATATATCCTAGAACAAGAATTATGAGAACAGAAGATGACTTCAGGACTTGTGGGTTACTGAGATCGATCTGAAGGATGGAGATGAATTCTAATTTGTAATGATTTATGGTCTTGTCGGGTAACAGAAAATTTCTAAGTTTATAACATGGAATTTGTGTCACTAAAACTTACCTATGAGCTATATCTTCTATGACTTAACATACTAAAATAAAAGAAATATCTGATATGTTTTATGAGTAGACATTGAAGCTTTAAACATATAAGAACTGAACAAGGTCATGGTTACTAGGAACGTAACAAACGAAGAAGTGATCACAGTTTTACAGATAATGGGTAAGCAAGCAAACAACTAGGAACAAGCATCAACAACAAACCTAGCTAGTAGGCTGAGATTAAATCTATAGTTAATTAGTTATAGTTACTATTTTAATACTTTCTTTGAGTTGTAACTTGAAGAGCTTCAGGATTGTTCCAATAAGCGGTTATATTCACGACTCTTTTGTCCAAGTTTTGGGATGTTCTTAAAACTGAGCATTTAATTTTATCCATTTTCTTCAATTAGTGTAATTCACTCAGAATAATAATTTTCTTTCTTACTAAACAGGTTTTCTAGTTTACTTACATTACTGATGTTTGGTAAAATACTTGAATCATATTATGTGTATTTTAGCTAGGTTACTCATATAAATTCTATAATTCTTCATAAATACCGATAAGTACAAGTCAGTAAGGTTTATGTTATTTATGAAGTTTTAGCTTAAAGTGCTTCTTCTATCATCTAGTCACGTCTCACTGTATCTCGCAAAACCTGTTACTATGCCGGTGAAGATGAAAACCTAGTTAAAAGCCTCAAGCCAACTAACGAAACTCTTGAGCCACTGGGAGAGGGTTTTCCAACCTTTTTTCTCATCATATGGTCGCAAATTAAGTAGGTTTTGTTGTATGCTTGGGAATTCAACAAAGTTCCTGCAGTTCCAAGAACAAGATTGATAAGAGAAGTTGACTTGGAAGACTTGCGGGTTAATAAGACTGTTTTCTAATAATCCTAGATTAGTTCTATGAGCCTCGGGTTGCTATTGTTTGAAACATGTAAGTGGGCTGGCCCCCTCCTTTTGTTGTTAATAAAATCATTACTGTTAAAAAAAATATATTGGATCTATGATATGCTATTCTTTTACATTCTACTTCGTATTAGGAGAGTTTCATAGAATGTATAATAATGATAACATCACAATGAACTTGATGCAGATTGGATGTATAATACTGATAACATTACAATGAACTTGATAATGCAGATTGGATTAAATTTGTTAATATATTAGAATTGACAAAGTTGACAGTCAACTTATTCCAAAATTTGATTGAATTTGTTGAGAGATTAACCATAGATATTATATATGGTTATGCATTCGGACTTCATAAGGATTTAGATGAAGCCCTCGAGCCTAATTTATCAGATTTAAGCTTAACACCTAGAAAGGGAGTTTAAATTGAGAAACAACTGCATTCAAACACACTAGCCTTAACCAAAAGGGTCTCTGGTCTAGCGGTATAGAGGTTTTACCCTTCTAGGCAAGGTCTCAAGTTCGAGTCTTGTTTAGGGCGATAGGGGTTTCCTTCCGCGTGCGTAAAAGGAAGGGCGCCATTGCCTTCTGGGCTGGACCCAAACTGGTTGTGTGAGCTCGCTACGCCTTCTGGGCTATAAGCCATGTAGCCACAATTGCCGTTCAAAAAAAAACACACACACCAGCCTTAAAACTTCTAACCCACCCATGAGTCGAGGTGCGTGCACCAACATAACCCTTTTTAGGTTTTTTTTATTTTTTATCTTGGGTGTTTGAAATTGCTTTTTTTCCTACTTATGCTTCTGCTTATAAAGTTATAAGCAGACTACAGTTTGAAGAAGGAAAAAAAAGTACAGATTAGTTCAGAACATAGTGTTTGAATGCTGTAAAAAATGCAATTAGTCGAAAAAGGAATAACAATTTAGAAGGTGCAATCAAATTCATTTTAGGTTAGATATGAGATTAAAAAAATTATTTTGATTTCATCTAACATAAGCACTTTCAATAAGCAGGTCATAACCTGCTTATAGAAAACTGTTTGTTACCACAAGATAATTAGCATATAAGCAAAAGAGGCAGGTTGGTTTATCCAAACTGCTTATGTGCTTAAGAATGAGCACATAGGCAGAAAAAGAATGAGGAATCCCAAGGACCCTCTTAAAGAGACAAAAAGTGATGTTATTTTTCGAGCACCAGGCACTAAGTTCATCTGCAACAAAATGATCATATATAGTATATTATCTCTGGCATACAAAAACATGGCAAATACAAGTTATAAACTTTCTAGTTGTTGAAATTCATGATCGTTTTGTTTTTGTTGTTGCAGATCTAAAGTCATTTTAACCAAACGGGCACTTGAATGGCAAGTTGCATTGCCAACAAAATGCCCTTGCCCACAAAATTGACAAAGGCAAAAATGCTAAACATTAGAAGAATACAAAGGATTTGAAATGAAAAGCAAACTTCAAGCCTTAGGGTTCTCGAAGAAAGCAGACCAAGAAACTACTTGAATAGATGGTGATGGTATATTATTACTTGATATCGTGAAATGAGGGCAAGACTGCAATGATGGGATCTCCGTACCCAACTGCCTCTGCACAATTACAGTAAAATTTGACATGTTAAACGAGAAGAGGTAGCTATCTTATTAAAACCAACATAACAATTACTTTTGTAAAGATATTTCATACAAATATTGTTTAAATGATGCAATAACACAAGTATCTGATAATCCATATAATTAGAGGTGATAACTTTAACCCATCAACTTAAGAATGGACCAATTTGGGCTGTGTTTTATCTCAAACGGGTCAAATATGTTAAAAGTCCCCAAAGTCTATTTTTAGTGCATACAGTTATACAGCCTCCGGAGTTGTTTTATTTAAAGATTTGGATTACTACATAATAATACTGTTTTTATAACAATGATTAACACATTGATTATTTATAATTAATTCAATATAGGAAATAGTGATACTGGGTCAACCCATCCGACCCAACCTATTTTAACATATACCAAGGTACTCTCTCATTTCATGAACCACTCTTGAAATAAGCATGTTCTATTCTTAGTATAGTTTCATTTATCTACAACACTATCTTACTTAGGGGTGTAAATGAGCCGAGTCGAGCCAAGTACCGCCAAGCTCGAGCTCGACTCGGCTACAAAAACTCGGGCTCGATCGAGCTTTTAATTACATGCTCGCTCGGCTAGCTTTTTAAAAGTTTAAAACTCAAGCTTGAAACTCGACTTAAGCTTGTATGTGTGTACCTTTCAAGCTTGAGCTCAATAAATACTATTTTGCTCAACTTGACACACTTATTAGCGATATTTAAGTAATTTTATGCATATAAAGGGGTAAACATGTAATTTTATCAAAGCTTGATATGGCTCGCGAGTTTCACGAGCCGAGTATTCTGAAACTCGAACTCGACTCGAGTGCATACTCGAGTAACTCAAGCTCGAGTTCAACTCTATTAAGGTCGAGTCGATTTCGAGTATTTTCTGAGTCGATCTCGCATAGCTCACGAGTTGTCTAGTCTCATTTTCCGAGTAGAGTTCCTACTGATTGGTCAAAATATTTTTATGTAATTACTTGTTCGTATAACTTAAGTAAGTTGGCTTAATGATTAAAGTGAACCAGAGATGATACCTCCATCGTCAAAGAGGATCTTAACAACTTCTCCAGCTGCATCTGACTGCATCATATAATAAACATATCATTAGATTTAAATTAAGTTTTTTCAAATATAATGTAAGCAAAAACCGTTGAGCATAGTATCTCACCTTCACCGGAAGTTCAGTGCCAAACTGGTCCAAATAGCATATAGTTTGTCCTTCATTTATAACATCACCCTGTTTAGAGAAAAGACATCCATTCAGCCATTCAACATATTTGTTCATCGTGATAGTGGATTCCATTTACTTCCAAGTGAGGAAAAATGAAGATTTCCCCATTAATGGAAATCAAAGAACAAAAATTAGCCGAAGGACATCTAGTCCAGTGGTGTGTTGCATGTTTAGCTTCGCAACTGTCCCTGGTTCGAACCAGGGCAGTGGCACTTTTGGGTTTTATTTTTTTAAGTGGCCACGTCAACCTCCTGAGGGACCTGGTTTGAGTCTGTGTGGCGGTGGGTTCAAACCCCGTGGATTAGTCGGCTAAAAGGTCGGAAATCATGGTTACCAAAAAAAAATTAAAAATAAAGAACAAAAATTAAGCACGTCCGCAATGGTAAATTGTCATACTGACTAAAAAGCTTTAAATAAGTCTAACCTCCACTGCAAAAGCTTTTCAACAATATTGAGAGAGAGGGTTTAAGAGAATTTAATTGAATACTAATATTTCTAAACAAAAAAAAAAAAAAAAAAAGTCACTCACTCCAATCAAAACAATATTTCAAATGACTTAAAAGCTCTGAAGGGGAAGGAAGAGGGAGGGGGGAGACAAAAAATGAAAAACTCACATTTGAGATTTCCTAAGAAAAGCGGTATAGTTTAATGCTCCCATATGCTTATTGGCATATATAAATTATGAACATCTTTGTATACAAAGCGATTTGTTTTAAATTCAAGTTTTCTCTCCCATAACTTAACAAAATAGGATCATTCAGTAAACAAAAAAAAAAAAAAACCTCTTTAATGAGAGTAGGTTGCTTCTTCCCTTTGAGTGTCCTGCTTTTGCGGAATGTTCCAACCTGATAATTGAAAAAAATAATGAAATACAAACCCATAAATCTTTCTGCATAAACAGAAGAATCGGATATGAAATATTATACCGTTGGACTCGAGACTAGAACATATCCTGTGGCGCCAGAAGCTTCCAATGCTGCTAACTTCTTTGACTTTTCAACAGGGATGTTTGTAAATGGGTTTGTTTTTTGAGAAGGCTTAGGTGGAGATGGTGGGGTAGCAATGGCAGATTCGGTCATTGGTTCACTAGGGATTGGTGGTGCTTGTGTAGGTGAAGCAATAGGCATGATGGTTTCTGCTGATTTAATGTTTCTCTTGAGATGCATTTCAAATCCCCCAATCTATAAGAGAAAGAAAATTTCCTGATTAGATGACCTTTAACTTATAGTAAGATGCAAATGAGATTATCTATATCAGAGCTTACCTTCAATTTTAGCTCAGCAATTTGTGTCTCGTCACAGACACCCAAGACAAGATCCTGAATAGTATAAGAAAAACATGTCAATCAAAATAAATTTATTTAGTAAACAATTGCACATCATAACAAATATAGGTAATACTATCTGTTGTTGAGGTATATGTGGTCATATTTTGAGACACTGACCTCAAAGCCATCAGGAAAAGTCGCCCCTGTTGAAGTATTCTTCTCCACTGATCCTTCAGATCGAAATGCCACACAGGAATATCATAAATATTATAGTAAACAACCAGAATGAAATACGTTATTTAGGTAGAAACTTGAACTTCTAAAACCATTTCGACCTGACTAGTAGGATTAAAAGAAAAAGTATAATGGAATTTGACTTCATACAATGCAGATTAATGTTAACCACAATTGTTGATATTGCACCAAAGAGAAAACACTCACCATTAGCCTTGTCAACAACAGCAACTTGAGATGACTTCACAGCTGACACAAGAGCTCCTGCCCGCTTATTCTGAGACTTGGTTGGAATGATCCATGTTGCATTAGGCATAGAAATCATACCAGGTCTCTCAAATGTAGAAGGCAAAGGTGAAACGGTGCCCATCGAATCTGCAAACACAACTTTTATAAATAAATACAATGATAAAAATAAAAATAACTTGATTGTACAATAATCCACTGAACATCATGCTTTTTGGAAAAAAAGAAGGAAAAAAAAAATTAAAAAAAAAAAAAGACGACTAAGAACATGTACAAATTCTTTCAAGATCTGACATGCAGCGGTTTGAGTACGTATAGAGGAAACGATAAAAAGAGTAGACAGATGCAGTTATCTTAATGAAGTGGAGACATAACTAAAAATGTATGTTCATTTGTACAATATAATTGACAAATGCAATACAAAAAACACAAAAGTTAGAGATTAAGCTGGTCCTCAATCATGAACGAAAATATAGCCTCTCAATGGCACATCAGAGAAACAGATTTACAAACTATCTGTAACATAGTGGCACTGGCATGTTAGGAAAATAAGTCCTCATCCCACAACAGCCAATTTTATGAGACGAAAACCCATAAAAGTTCGTTTTCATGGCATGATAGCCTAGTTTGATGCATTTAATTTGTCCAAACTTCTGAACCATAAGTCCATAAGTCACTCAATTTGTGCACTTATTAGCCTTAATTGTCTAATCAGTACTCCTGTAAGAGGGCATGTCAGGAGCACAAGCCCCACATTCATTTTTGGAACAAATCATATTATATTAGTATCGACTAGTAAAACAGTGGTCATGCAAAAGAAATAGCATAACCAAAATTTAAACCTATGATCATCAACTGAATTTCAAATAGAAGTCCATACGGACAATATAAGAAACAACATGTTAAGGTAGCTTACACCCCCGATATTTGTGGTGGCTTACACCTCCAAAAAAGCCTATGATTAAATCACTGTTGGTAAGTGAATAATACTGGCTCGACTAGTAAATACATTTAGGGCAGCTAATCTCCTCCCCCAAAAATGGCTTCTACCAATCTACCCCCAATACAAAAAGATACCACTGGTATTAAGTTGATAATCTAGAGAAAAATAAAAACAAATGCCACTAACTGATTTCCACCTATTGCAAACCATAACCTCTTAGCTGTATGCTGTTCGTAACTAAACACTCGGAAAATTTCACATTAAACTAAAACTTTAAGAAAACTCACGCCTCTGCTACATATAGCTAGACCATCTTCACAAACAGAACACATATGCCGGTCGCAGCTAAATCAATCAAATGTAAAAACACCAATTTCACATCAATTTGCACCAAACGTAGCTCAATAAGTCAAATAAAACCTCATGACATAACAGTCTCATCTAGCTAAATTATCAAGACAACAACAATATCCAGTTTGTTCTTAACTAAACGCTCCAAATTTCCACATTGAACTAAACTTACTAACTAAACGTATAACCGACACATTTGCTAGACTACTACCTACCCCTCAAGCATTTTTACTAACAGAAAACATATCCCGCTCTATACCTAAATATTAACCGTATAAACACCGTTTCCACCTACACCGCATATTCACATACAGAACCAAAATCTCAATCTGTTCCTATCAAAACACTAAACAAACCCGCATAAATAAACGAAAACCGACACATCTACTACATGCAGCTAAATAATTATAAGACATATCAGGTCACTCGATCTGTACATAATTAGCTAAATCACACTCTGTTAATCAATCGATTATACATTCAAATTCATGATGCAAATATCGGTAACAAAGCAAGGATCACGAAAATAAGCATCAAAAGAGAGATAATAAATAGAATAGGTTGAAGAAAAGTTACAGTGAAATGATCGCAATACAGCTGCAGATTCCATTTCTAAAATGTGAGAGAGATGAAATGAAATGGAGGAAATGTTGGATATGAATTAGGTTTTTATAGTTGAAGTATTTTAAATAAGAAATGTTTCTTCGAAATGTCCGCCCAGTTTCATCAGTTTCTTCACCCACTTCTTCACTGTTGCCCCCCTTTCTTCTTGCTAACTTACGCCACCCTTTCTTCGTGACGTGGCTTTTTTTTTTTCTTTTTTTTGGGAAAGAAAATAATCATGACTTACTTATTTTTTGTTTTCATAATTAACTCGTGGACGCACAGAGTTAGAACTTAGAACAGATTCTATAATAGGTAATAATTTTTTAATAATTTTATTTTCAAGTTTAATATTATGACAATTCATAAATCTATGATTTTGTAAGATATAAGAATTTTTTTATAAAATTATATTAATATACGTTTTGTTAACGACAACTTTATGCTTAAGTTTTCGTCAATTGTAATAATCAACGCTAATTAACATAAAGTATTCCATATTTAATAATATTTTCTATAACTATAATCATTAAGTAGGTATAAATATGAAAATAATAAGTTTATTAAATGTTATTTTATATAAATTATGAGGCTTAAATACAACTTGTTGGGTTGTGGTTAGCAAAACCCATTAAATATTTATACTTATATAGTTAAAGTTATAATACTCGTGCAGACGAGTTCTTTACATAAATTTTTTTATGTATTACATCTATCAATATTTTGTATAGATTTTTGTTGCACGAAGCACATGAGTTTGTTTAATTGGCATGGTGTGTAGGTTGATGTTGTTTAGATTTAACTATTGATGTAATGTTCTAAACATTATGCGTGTTTAGTATACATAATGACCCTTGAAAAAATATGTGTTGTTGCTATACGTAAATTCTCGTCCCCTATTTATTTTTATCTCATATTAACCCGTGAGGTCGTGCCTTCACTTTAATATTTATATTCGCGTTAATAATAATTTTAGTCGTATTTAAACTTAAAACTCGTGTACGTGCGAGATTAAACTCGTAATGATATAACATGAGTAGTTCGTACATGTATAATCTCGTGCATTCATTCACATATCACAGTAACTCGTGCTTTCATTTTGATGTTTATAAGTTCGTACAAATACTTTAATTCGTTATATACCGATAATAATATTTATAAAAAACAACATATGTGTTGCACCTGAGATACATGCTTAAAACGGTCAACACAAAGGTTAAGTGATATTCATAGAGTTTATAGTTAATCAGTTGAACACATAATTTACTGTGTGAGTTAGGATCTTACATCTAATTGTTGAAAACAAAACAGTTATTATTGCACTAAGCTCATGATTACAAATGTGTTAACACCAGATGGACTTCATGTGCACATGACTACAAATGTGTTAATCACAAAAGGACTTCATGACATCTTAGACAAGAAGCAATTATTATTGCATTAAGCTCATGACAACCAAAACATTAACAGTTGATTCAATACAGTAGTGGCCCTAGTAGGTAACTTTCCATTATACCTATAGTTCTCAAATAGAGTGTGTTTGTTTGCCAGGACATGGCCAAATAAACGGGATTCGTCAATCCCGATAGATCTATCCACATTATTCGCCTTCACTAGCTCATGATTAATAGTTCATGATATAGGGACTTCGAACATGGCAATTGGCTACTTAGTGCCAATAAAACATTCAAATATAGCATAGAATTTCAAAGCAATGTTTTCAGTTTAAAAATAATAGCTTGTATCCCCTCAAGGGTTTGTAAAACAATTAAGTAATAAAAAGTGGGGCCATGAACTCACCATGATTTAAAGATGATAAGTAGATAAAAAATGGATGAATATGCCTTGAAAACTTCTACGTACAACCTAAAGTATGATAACATGACTTAGGTATTTGGAATACCGATAAGGAATCTATACAAGTCGTTATGTTGATCATGATGTAGTACATAGTAAGTTGTTGTGATCATGTGAGTTGTTTTAAAGAAACGGTTTTAGTTTGTGAAAACGTGTTTAGTTTATATATATCGAACTACCATTCGGGCCATCATAATTCAGAGGTCATGCAGTAAACGTTTGAGGAGCTAGGACACTTTAATTCGCAAATCCAACAACTCGTCGATACGTTTACCCAAATGAAACCCCTCATATGAAGCTCTCTAATTTTGTAGTGCTCGACATGGAAAAACATATGTTTTGCTTGTTGTTTATGTAACATATAGATTAAGTGGTTACATGTTTTGCAAGAGATTTTTTGGTTGATTTAAATGTCTAACAAGAGTTTATATGGTCCTTGGTTTATGATAAGTAACTTAAATGGTTTATAAGTTCTCGTTAATTTACAAAAGTCGCTATTCCTAAGATCGAATAAACTTAGGAATGTTTATTTGAATGAAGATTGTTATTTTACAAAGTTTATCATGTTTAGTAAGTAATTAGTTTTGAAAATATCATGGTTCTTAATTACTTGACAAGTGAAAACCAAATTTTGACGCCAAAAAACTGTCTTACCATTTGAGGCAGAAGGCTGCCCTTGTTTGGTGTTTTCAGACCGAGTTCTCTTAAGGTAGACGTAAAACATCATTCTGGACAACTTTTGTGTTTTAACTTTTGATGAATCGAACCAGAAGTGCCTCAAAAAATTTCGAAATACGTGCTGTAGGTTTGTGACATATTCAGTTTTTCAATGTTTTGGTTTCGCTAATTTCTTTTGATCATAACTTTTTACTCGAGTGTCCGTTTTGGGTGATTCAAATTGCTATAGGTTCCTTGTGAGTTCCTCTATCATTATCTAAGTTTATCCAAGGTTATATGTACCTATTTTGGTCGAATTTTATTACACAAATAGCCTAGTCACACTAGTTTGTACAAGTAGGTTTTAACTTAGGTTCTCTTTATAAGATTTAGCCATGTACCCATATGATCAACATACTAAGCATGCATATAGACCTATAAGAAAATAAACAAGAGTATGTGATAAGTCCAAGGTTTGGCTTACAATGTTTGGCCTTTAAACAGGGAAAAAGAACAAGGACATGGACAAGGACTAGAACTCTTTTCCACTCCTTTAGAATCCTTCAACTTTTCTTGTGATCTTGCAAGACTTGTGATGGAACCCTGGTGACTTGAGTGGATCTAAACTCAAAAGGATTACTGAAGTTTTTAGTGATTTGATGTAGTTTACTTTGGCCTTTAATCTTCTTGAAATACTTGAAGTAGGAAAACAATTTATGAGTGTCTTTGTGTGTGTATGTTGGCGTCAAAAGGGAGAGGCCAAGGGAGGGCTTATATAGCCTTTGTTGTCTTAGCAAGGATGATAAGAATGTGATGACTATCAATTCTTATGTGCTAAGTAAGACATATGTGTGATCATCAATTGAAAGATTAAACCCTTGCATGACTTGTGTCCTAATGAGTCATTTAGGTGTAAAAGAAGATCAAATTGGTTACTTCTACTTAGGGATGAGTTGTAATTAATCATTTATTGTTAACTTAGGAACCAATGACATATTGTTAACTTATGTAGTTATGACTCATCACCAAGACTAACAAGTCTTGGTGATCCTCCCATTTAAACGCCTAAGAGGGGAGGAGGGAGGGAAATGATGAGGTGAAAACAAAGAAAAAAAATTGTTTTCTTAGCTTTAGTTTTTGAGTGGTGTTTTGTTGTGCTATGATTTGATCCCGAGGATTGTTATTTGTTACGTAATTTAAATTATGAAATCAGATGAGGTAAAATATAAAAATTTTGAAAATGTCAAAACTCGCCAATATACTATATCTTAGTATATTAAATGATAGATACGTTTATTTTACTCGTAGACGTTGTTAAAACCTAAACTTGTAAGTTCATTGTTACGTGGAATAATAATCGTACAATGTTTCCATCGAAATGGAAAAATAAAAATGTAACTCGTAAAATATTTTCTAAATAAAATATTTAAATGACGTAATAATTTGAAGAATGACATCGTATTTTGAGAAAGGTTACAAAAACTGTATCCTTAAGTCCATATAATTTATTTGAAATTTAACAACTAAAGTTTTATTTAATAACCCCCTCCTTTTTTAAGTTTTTCTTTTTACAAAATCGACACATGTATTTTTATACATATTTATTTGTTGTTGGATTGAATTTAGATTTGTTTGACCAAATTGAAGCTAATTTTGACTTTCAAATGACCAATAGGAATGCTCAATTTTATCACGTAGAAAAAAATGATGCACTTCTATTGATTTAATTGAATTCTTCAACCTTATTTTTTCACTTTTTAAAAATATTTTGTTATATAACAGATGGTATACACGGAAAATAAAAATGAACAAATAATTTAAGATGGAAATAGTACTTATTCTTATGCCAAATATATGTCCTTTTCTTTCTATTTGTCTTCAAACAAGTTTTTATTTTGAGATTTAAACTTAAAGAAAACTCATAAGGTTGTGGTTAGCAACACCGTATTATATTCTTAGACTAGTTGCATAACCTGCCTGATGGGCAGGCTACTTCTATAATTTTCGTTCTTGGATATCTATTATGTACACATTATTTAGATATAGTTTTCTTTAAATAACCCATTAAGTGGTTTTCTAACTTTCTCTAATTAAACCATTTAAATATAATCATAAAGGATTTAAAATGACGAGACCTTCACAATTACTAAGAACAGACGTTATCACTAAGGGTATGTTTAGATAGAGGGTTTTGGGAATGGGGAATGGGAATGGGATTGATTGAGGGTGTTTGGTTAGTTTATATGGGTTTTAAATGTTGGAATGATACCCTAAAACATGGGTTTTCCCATACCCACCTTATGTGGTGGGTTTAGAATTTAATTCCCAATCCACTTATTTACCATTACAAATCCAAACCCAACCAATAAACCTAACAATAATATTAGATGTGATATCTAAGTTCATACCTATTCTCATTCCATCTCATAATCAAACCATACCCAAACCCATTCCTAATAATAAATCAAACGACACCTAAGTTATGTTACTGAACTCACATAGCAATAAAGCATAGATAGATAACAAACAATAATACACTACCTTGTCAGCAAAATCATACAAATCAACATATGCATATGAAAACAAGTTAAAATTTCATTGTATTCTATTTGATATATTAATAATATATGTACAAAAAACATATCTACATTATGTAAATTTTTTCATTTTGGCATAAAGATCAACAGTCGCCTCTCTCCTTCATGCGGTGTTTCTAACTATGTCTTCATTTGTGTTTGTACTATCCTTAGATCTATAGCACCAAACCTTACCAATTGTAGCAATTCATCTTTGTTTACAACTACAAAATATATTAAAAAAATTCATCCAGACGTTTACATATGCTCTCTAAAGATACAATTAGTTCGGATGCAGCAACCCTAGGGTCTTGGTGCATCGACATGGGATCCGTTCCAACATGTCCTTGTAATCATGTCACTATTAGTTGCAACATAGAGTCTGTACATATAAATAACTGCATCATAAATTAATCCTCATTACATAAATGGAAAGCTTTAGCAAATCATGTTTTATTAAGAAAAGTGTACAACTCATATTATCTGAGTTGCTTTAGTACTTTTGATGAAGTATTATGAAATAACTAGATGCAATATGATTTATAGCATAGCTTTATTCGTGTATTTCCAACAATTCCTTCAGCCACATATAGAGTGTAGAACCGTAGAAAGGGTGAATACATTCTTTTTGTCTTCTTTTAGTTTAAGTAAGTTAAGTGTCAAGTTTACATACAAGTGTGTATAAACAATTAAGAAATATAAGTCATTTGTAAAGTAATGAAAGAGTTAAGGGAAGTGAGAACAAACACAACGATTTATACTAGTTCAGGATGAGGGGTTTGGATCATTCGTATGTCCAGTTTCAAATCCGCGACACCTATACTATTCACTAGTGCCAAATCCTTGTGGTGAATGAACCGTACACCTTAGCATTCATCGATATACACCTAGACCTAAGCTATCACCTAAAGGAGTCCACACCTGGAACCACACATAAAGACCTCATGAACTCTCCACACTATTACAAATACTTCTACCAAAGAAGTACGAAACCCCAAAGCTTGACTGCACCCGGTACAAGACTTTACACCCTTGCTTCTCCGCACCCTAAGTAAGAATTTGACACACTTGCTTCTCCAGCCGAAGTAAGACTTGATACTTAGTTACAAATGAATATTAGAGTTTAAGTAAGTGTTACAAGACTACAAGAATACCAGAATGTACTAAGATAGAAGAAGAAAACTTCTAGACAACACATAAGAATGGAATAAGTTCTTGTGTGTTCTTCTCTTGCTAAAAAGGTTTGCTTTCGATGGATGATTGAAAGATGTTTTGACACAAGTGGGTATAAAAGACTTAGAGAGATATAGGAGATAAATAAGAGAGGAGAAATGTTTGGCAAAATATGAGGTTCAAGGATGGCAAAAAGGTGCTATTTATAGGCAAACGATCCAAGACAATTCATGACACACTGGTCTGGCGTGCTAGCGCACGAGCCCATTGTGTCGGGTCTGTTTTATCTCTTGCAAAATTAAATATGTGAAAAACTAGAAGGGGGGGTTGAATAGTTTACCGATTAAAAACTTTGTTTTGAAACTTATTGAAAGATCAATTGATATTGATCTTAGATATGTTAGTGAATGATAATCAATATGCAAACAATATATAAAGAGTAGATAAGGAAAGAAACAATCAAACCGCGACAAGTTGTTTATAGTGGTTCGGTCTACAAGGACTCTTTTTCCTTGCCCTACTCCACTCCTCGAGTCTCACACTCGAGAGTTTAACTTCACTACTCAACAAGCTCCTTTCACCGGTGGAGAAACCTTTACACTTCGCTTACACACAATTTCCGAGACTAAGCTAGATGTCGAGTTCTTTTCAAGGGTACAACCACTCCCACACACAATGTATTTTAAGGACTAAAATACTAACCGCTCACACTCACAAGATTATGATGGTTTGTTACAACAATGATGTATGAATCAACACAAGATCATACAACAACAAACAAACAAGACTTCCAACAACTTGTTGAAGCTTGAATATGCCTTGATCTTCTTTGCTACAAAAGAGACCACTAATATGATATGAAACTGAGTTAGAAATGTTAGAGAGAAGGAATTTATGTGAATATGATAGAAAGGGATGAAAAATGGTATATGTGAAAACATATACATTTTTCTTTATTAAAACCGGACCAAAAAGACCAAAAACTAACCCCTAAAGCAATAAATATTTGTGTTTTTGTGTTTATGTATGTGCAGTGAACGGATATTATAAAATGGACAAAAGAAGACAAAATGGACACAAACGAGCACGAGAATGGAAGGAGCACGAAATTACGGGACCAATGATAATTTTATTTGGAGCATCGAGGCAAGAAAAGAAAAAATTTAAAGACTACATGAAGCCCGAACGAAGATTGCAATTAATTAAAGATGATTAAAAAGAAAGAAAATGGATCAGCAAGAAAAGGAGATTAAATGGAAATTAAATGCATCATTAAACACAAAAAGACTCTTGGTCTAGTGGGTGGAGACATGTTTATCAACCAAGAGGTCTTGGGTTCTACTCCAACTCATGACACTTTTAATATTTTTTTTTTGCCACACTTATATTTCAAAAAAAAAGAGAAGTAGCTGCGCCAAATGAAAGACAACCCAAGATGCTGCTATCCATTGAGTCCCATTCAGATCCGGCCCAACCAGGCCTAACATCGTGGCCCAAACGAAGTCCAAGCCCAAGCCATGAAGAAACTGAATCTGCTACATTCGCATATATTAAACTTTGAGGACAAGTTTTAGAAGAGGATTTTTTAAAGTTAAATAGTTTAGGGGTCTTTATGAAATATTATTAGGAGCCAAAGTGTAACTTGTGGGTTTATAAAAACCCACCTCCTCACCTCATTTTATTATCATCTTTATTTATTTTTGTACCCAAACTCTTGTAATTTTTATGCTTATTTAGTTTTATAAAAGTTTTATTTAATTCTTGCAAGTTAGTTCATCTATTTATTATCTTTTCATCTTTATTATTCTCATCTCTTAATCTTTTTTCTTTTTATTTTATTTTATTTTTATAAAAATATGCCATGAAGAGTTGAGTTATAGTAAGATTGTGTGAGTGTATTTTATACGCCCGCACACGCCAACATATCATATTTATAATTTTATAAAAGTTTTGTTTTTTATTGCTTATTTTTATTAAAGTTCACGTTTGTGTTGTTTTATTTAGCTTAAAAATAGTAAAAAGTCTCTAAAAATCTTGTCCTTTCCACAAAAAATCCAAAAATATATTTTATTTTCGTCATACAATTTTCGTATTTTTCTGAGTTGTTTTAGTATTTTTAAAAATCAAAACTGTTTCTTATATTTTCTCTTAAAAACTGTTTCATTTCTTTTTAAAAATAGAAAAACGTCAAAAAAAATATTTTTATATTTTCTGGTAGCTTTTCATAGTTTTCTTAAGATAGTGTGAATTTTTCATATTTTTTGAACTAGTTTACTATTTATTTTGATTTATTTGCTATTTTAAACATTAAAATCAAAAAAAAATACTTATTTAATTCCAAAAATTCTAAAACTTTTTCTGTGAGTTTCTATCACTTTTATTACGTTGCTAAAAAATATTTGGAATTTTCGGAGTTCATTTGATATTTTTCCTTTATTTATTTCCTTTCCTTTATTAAAAAAAAAATCCGAAATTATTTCTTCTGTTTTTAATTAGTTTTTTTTTATTTTGAAAAAAAAAAGTTAAGTTTTTTTTTAGTTCGCTATTTAATTTTAAATTTCCTATTTATTTAGTTATTTAATACTTTCTTCTCTTTTCTTGTTAAAAAAAAAAAAAAATTATATTTTAAATCTTTGACCTTAATACCCAAATTAGTTTTTGTGAAAACATATCTCCTTGAGAGAGTTTGGTGGTTAAGATTTGATTTATTAAGATTAGTTTATCTATTATTTTAGCTTTTTATTATAAAAATCTTCTATTTATATATTTGTGCTAACCCTTAAAGTTTTGATTTTGTTTGTGTAATCCGATTCTACCTCATAAGGCGTGGAGCTTAAGGGTCTTTAAGCATGTTTAATACATAAAGTTTGAAGCTTTAGTAATTTTTAAGCTTGTTGGTGAATAAAGTTTTAAACTTTACTCACTAATTAGTGGATAAGATTAATAAAGTTGTAAACTTTTGTATTAATTTGTGTTTATAAGATCGGGTGGTTTTATTCCTCTCGTTTCATCACCGGGTTTTATTCTCTTAACTTTTTATCATTTTTAGCTTATAATCTTAGTTTAACGTTACGTTTAATTATTCGTATTATGCTTGTTAAGTCTTTTTAGTATCATTCTCTTAGCTTAATAGTCATTGTCACTAGTTGTAGTTTGTCATTTAAATTTTAGTTTAAACTTTAATTAGTTAAATTAGTTTAAAAAAAAATAATAAAATAAAAAAAAATAAAATAAAATAAAATTTAAAAGTAAAAAAAAAATTAAATTATATATTCCGCCTTTTTCTAAAATTATCTTTTATCATTTAGAGTGTAGGAAAAATAAATTTGCATTCCTAAAGTTAAATTTGCAAAATTTGGTTTTAAATCGCGTTTTTAAATTCCCGTAGTTACGTTTTTAGAATAAAATTGCATTTAGGATATATTTAGGTAGCTTTCTTTAGTTTACTTGCTTAGTTTGATTTAAGTGTTATTTACGTGCTTTAATTTCCTTTCCGTTATTTAATTTGAATCTAGAAAGTAATAAAAAAAAAAAAAAAAAAAAAATCCAAAACATCGAGCATTTTAATAACAAACCAATAACGACGTTGCCCATTCACACCTCGTTGGGAAACGATTCGGGTTGACTAATCCGTATCAACGATCACACACGGGATTTGATTTATTATTCTTTTCCCTAAAGGAATTTTGAATCTATCTTCGTGATTATTTTTGATATCGATATTGAGGTTTTATCCATACACATACCCATAAGCCTTCATTATCAGGAATCGTTCGAACTGTTTTATGTTTCTTACGGTTAGTCATTCACAAGTGGCTAGCTTGTGTGAGATAACTTGACGGTTTGGCATTGTAAATCAAATTTTGGCGCCACGCCGTGAGGTTGTGCGACAATATCATTAAAGGTTTGACGATTAGTGACTCGAGATCCTTCCTTTGTGAAGTTACTATTTTTATAAAATCAAAAAAAGTAAAAAATATTTTCCTTTTTCTTTTGTATATATATATATCATATTAAAAATACAAAAGATTTTCTCTTTTGTTTTTGAGCTAAAATAGAATACATCAATTATATAACATTCTCAACGGAGGTGTTATCATTAGTAAGTTCCCGAACTAAAGATCAAAAACTTGCTTTTGTGTCGCTTGTGAGTCGATTTATTTCTATTTGATAAACAAACTGTGGGGTGGGTATAAGGACGGCCACATTAAATTGCGGTGAAAAGAAGCGGGTGTTTAATAAGCTTCGCGCTGACCTAAAAAGCTTCTCCGCTCGCTTGTGCGTTTGTCTTGTAGAAGTGATTTATTCACTTGGGATTATTGGTTAAGTTCATTGTGTTTTCAAATACCGTATCATTTTAATTGCCTTGGTTTTTAAGTGCATGCGCACTCGCTCTCGATCTAGACGACTTCGAAGTAATCGAACGCACCGAAGTTACGTAATATGGGCCGCCCCAACGTACCACCCAACCCCGGTCCTAATCCTCCTCCCGTTAATCAAAATGTAGCTCCCGATCTCCGAACGATGGAGGAGTTATGTCAACCTACAATGTATGGGAGGGGAGGACCCATTGCACCGACTAATTTTCAAGCTACCGATTTTAGCTTGAAACATCATATGATAGAACAAGTAAAAACCAGTTGTCAATTTCATGGTTTACCCGATGACGATGCAAACAAGCATCTTGATAAATTTTTGACCATCACTCAGAGTATGAAACAGAATGGGGTCTCCGATGACGCCCGTCCAATATCTTTCCCATACTCTTTAACTCATCATGCCACGTCTTGGTTTGATCGACTCCCGAAGAATTCGATTCATACCTTCGAGGAAATGGTTTGTTTGGAAAAATACTTTCCACCATCGATGGTGACGAAATTGAGGAACGATATCAGTAATTTCCGGCAATATCCCGATGAATCTTTGTTTGAAGCTTGGGAACGATATAAGCTTGCGATTGATCGATGTCCGAATCATAACATGTTGCTTGTCACTCAAATTGATACGTTTTATAATGGTTTGACGTTGAGACACCGTGAAACAATCAATGCTGCTGCCGGTGGAACTTTCATGAAAAGACGCCCCGAGGAATGCTACGATCTTATTGAGAACATGACCGCTTATTACAATTATTGGGATTCTACCGCCGAAAGGGGTGCATCATCTCGATCAAATACGTCTTCTTCTCGAAATAGCCGCTATGAACAAAAAGATCGACGATATCTTACGGATTACTCCGATGAATAATCGAATCGAATCAACAAGTAAAAGCGGTGCAACCGACTTGTGAGACTTGTGGAGGTCCACATTCTTATTCCGAGTGCCCAACCATCGGTGGCTACGCACATGAGAATGTTTACCGCAGGGAACTACAATCAACCGCCAGGAGATCGAAATCTTCTTAGCTACCGTTCAAACAATTATCTCGGACCTCCAGGTTTCAACCAACCTCAACAACAAAACCAGAATCAAAACCGTTTCAATGGTAACCATAATGTTAATCATAACCGAGGAGCTAATGTTAATCATGGTAATCAACACTACCAAGCTCCTCCACCTCAAGTTTACCAACAACCACCTCCTCCTCAACATCAATATCAACCACCTCCTCAAGTCGCCCCAAACAACGATTTTCTAACTTACATGAAGAACTCCGACACACCATTAAAAGTTTGCAAAATCAAATTAGCGGCATGAGGACGGACTTCAAAAAGGAGAGATGGAAGCGCAAAACAAACAGATGACTAAAATAAGGAATATGATGGCTAGTTTCTTTCAAGCCAATCAACCGTCTACGTCTCAACCCTCGGTTCCTTCTCTTCCAAGCAATATGATTCCAAACCCGAGAGGTGACATGAAAGCAATCACTACCCAAAGTGGTGTAGCTTACGATGGACCCACGATTCCTACCACTAACACTTCTTCTTCCTCTCGTGTGGTAGACCGTGAGACCGGTGACAAAGGACACGGTACTTCCTAACGATAAGGGAGTATCGTGTGAATGTCCAACCCACGGTTGTCCAAGATTCTGAGCCCAGATGCTCCCCATGTGAAGAAAGCTAATCCAAACCGCCTATCCCATATCCGCCTCGCTTAAAGATCAAACTCTTCGTGAAAAGTCGAATCATCAAATGGAAACGTTCTTCCAAATCTTCAAAGACTTGAATGTGGAGATCGGCTTTGATGCCCTTCTCATGCCTAAACTTGCTTCAAAATTAAGGATTGCTTACAAATAAGGAGAAACTATATGAGCTTGCTACGACATCTCTGAATGAGAATTGTTCGGTGGTTATCCTCAAGAAACTTCCCGAAAAGTTAGGTGACCCCGGCAAGTTCCTCATTCCATGTGATTTTCAAGGAATTGTTCAATGCTCCGCCGCGATCTTGGCCAGTATCAATTTAATGCCAAATTCAATCTACGAAACTTTCGTTACCCCACTTACCCCAACGTATGACCCTCGAGCTAGCCGATCGTTCGCCGATTCCGCCCAAAGGGTATAGCCGGGATGTCTTTGTCAAAGTGGGGGAGTTCTATTTTCCCGCGGATTTTGTTGTGGTAGATTTCTATGCCGACCCTCGAGTACCCATTATTCTTGGAAGATGTTTCTTACGGACCGGTCGTGCCTTAATTGATGTGTTCGAAGGAGAGATTACGTTGAGAGTTAATTAAGAAGCCGTCACATTCAACATTAATCAAACGACAAGATACTCCTCAAATTTCGACGATGCTTCCATCAATCGAATCGACGTTATTGATGTTTTTTGTGAGGAGTACGCTCAAGAAGTTCTCGGTTTTGCTCACAATTCTACTGATTCACCTTCGAACAACTTCTCGAGCCTATAATTGCCGACTCTTCCCTCTCACTCCATTCGAGGGAGGTGACTTCCTTGGAAGAGATCGATGAGTTTCTTGCAACGGCCGATTCCACTGGAATTGATAATGGTTTTATGATTCGAGGAGATATTCTTTATCTTGAACAATTGTTGAATGAAGATCCGTCATCGTCACCCTCCAAAGAAATTACGATAGAAGAAATCAAAGAAGTACAAACGTCGACGAAAAACCTCCGAGCCCGAGCTCAAGGATTTACCCTCATCTTGAATAATACGCTTTTCTTGAAGAACCGAACAAGTTTCTCGTCATCATTGCTAAAAACTTGAAAGATGAGGAGAAAACCGCACTTTTGGATATTCTTCGAAAACATAAGAGTGCCATCACTTGGCAAATTTCCGATATCAAAGGCATAAACCCTCGTTTTTGTACTCACAAGATCTTAATGGAAGACGATTGCAAACCCGTTATTCAACAAAGGGTTAATCAAAAATTCATGAAGTTATCAAAAGGAAGTTCTTAAACTCCTCCGCCGGAATCATTTATCCAAATCCGGATAGCTCATGGGTTAGCCCCGGCCCATTGTGTCCCGAATAGGGGGGATGACCGTTGCTAACGAAGATAATGAATTGATTTCCACACGCTTCGCCACGGATGGAGGGTGTGTATTGACTACCAAAGTTGAATGATGCTACACGAAGGACCATTTCCGCTACCTTTTATGGATCAAATGCTCGAACGGTTAGCGGGGAATGAGTTCTATTGCTTTCTCGATGGTTTTTCCGGTTACTTTCAAATTCCGATCGATCCGCAGGATCAAGAGAAAACGACTTTCACGCGCCCTTATGGAAGCGCTTACCGCTAATGCCATTTGGTTTACGCAATGCTCCCGGTACATTCCAAAGGTGCATGATGGCTATTTTTCATGACATGATCGAGAAGTCTATGGAAGTTTTTATGGACGATTTCTCGGTTTATGGAGATTCTTTCACTTCTTGCCTCTCACATCTAGACCACATGCTTAAACGGTGTGAAGACACCAACTTGGTCTTGAATTGGGAGAAGTGCCACTTCATGGTCCGAGAGGGCATTGTCCTCGGCCATAAGATTTCAAAATCTGGGATTGAGGTCGACCGCGCTAAAGTCGACGTTATAGCTAAACTCCCTCATCCCACTACCGTCAAAGGTATTCGGAGTTTTTAGGTCACGCCGGTTTCTATCGCCGTTTCATCCAAGATTTCTCTAAGATAGCCCGCCTTCTGACCCATCTCCTTGAAAAGGATGCTCCGCTTTTCTTCACAAATGAATGCGTTGAAGCATTTAATTTTCTTAAAAGAAATTAACCGGCTCGATCTTAGTTGCCCCCGACCGATTTGCCCTTTGAGCTTATGTGTGATGCAAGTGATTACGCTAATTGCAGTTTGGGGCAACGTAAATCGAAACATTTTCAACCCATACACGCGCAGAGACACATTGTCCGAGGCCCAACACAATTACACGACTATTGAAAAGGAATTATTGGCCGTTGTTTATGCTTTCGAGAAATTTAGACCTTATCTTGTCTTGTCGAAGACCATAGTGTATACCGACCATTCTGCCCTAAAGTATCTTTTGGCAAAGCAAGATGCTAAGCCACGATTACTTCGGTGGGTTCTCCTCCTTCAAGAGTTTGATGTTACTATTCTTGACAAAAAGGAGCGGAGAACCTTGCTGCCGATCACTTATCTAGACTTGAAAATCCCCATCAAAGTGTGCTCGAGAAAAGGAGATCACGAAACATTTCCTCTTGAGACACTTGGGATGATTGCTTAAAAAGACCCAAACACCCCATGGTTTGCCGACTTTGCAAATTACCATGCGGGCAATTTCAGTGAAAGGGATGTCGCCCCAACAGAAGAAAAAGTTTTTCAAAGATGTTAAGCATTATTTCTGGGACGATCCCTATTTGTTTAAGATTTGTGCGGATCAAGTAATCCGGCGGTGTGTTCATGGCCAAGAGGCCCTTGATATTCTCAATGCTTGCCATAACGGACCCACGGGTGGCCATCATGGTGCAAGCTACACCGCTAAGAAGGTTTTTGATTCCGGTTTTATTGGCCACCATATATCGATGCTCATGATTTAGTTAAGTCTTGTGATTCTTGCCAACGCCAAGGGTTTCGCAAAGGATGAAATGCCACATAATGCTATTCAAGTTTGTGAGATTTTTGACGTGTGGGGCATCGATTTTATGGGGCCATTTCCTTTCTTGGTATGTTAAGTATCCTCGCGTCCGTCGACTATTTGTCTAAATGGGAAGGCGCTCCCCACCAATGACGCCGGAGTGGTTGTTAAGTTTCAAGAATTTGTTTTCCGATTCGGAGCACCTCGCGCTATCACTGATCGCGGTAATTTATCGTAATGAACAATTCGCTACAGTTATGGCTAAATATGGAGTTACCCATCGTCTTTCTACCGCGTATCACGCGCAAACGAGCGGACAAGTTGAGGTCTCGAATCGTGGTTTGAAAAGGATTTTAGAAAGAACCGTAGGAGAAAATCGAGCTTCATGGGCCGATAAGTTAGATGATGCATTATGGGCTTTCCGCACGGCATACAAGACACCCATCGGGTGCACCCCATTTAAGTTGGTGTATGGAAAAGCTTGTCACTTGCCCATCGAGCTCGAACATAAGGCATTTTGGGCCTTGAAACATGCTAACTTTGATCTTAAGACCGCTGGTGATCACCGAAAAATTCAATTGAATGAATTAAATGAGCTTAGGGATCGTGCCTACGAGAATTCTTTAATTTTCAAAGAGAAGACTAAGAGGATTCATGATTCTAAAATCAAAAACCGCTTTCAACGGTGATCAAGTCTCTTTAACGCTTGAAGATATTCTCGGCAAACTCAAAACCCGTTGGTCCGGACCATTCACCGTTGCTCGTGTTTTCCCTTATGGAACGGTGGAGCTTTCTCAGCCCGATGGTCCTAATTTCAAAGTGAATGGCCATCGTGTGAAACATTATTTTGGAGGGGACATCCCATCTATGGTTGTCCCGGATCTCCAAACTTTCCTAAGGACAACCGAATTCGGGATCGAGTCAAGCTAGCGACTCGGTAACCAAAAACAAGTAGCTTCCGTGGGAGGCACCCCATGCTTATCCTTCTATCTTCTTTCTATTTTCTAATAAGTGACGCGGGGGGTTCCTCTTCGATTTCTCTTGTTTGGTTGTTTGTGATGTTGTGTAGGATTTTCCCGATATGAAGACTCTCGTGCTCGAAGTTTTGTCTTTTCTCCACTCGAGTTTCATGTTTCGACGCTCTTATGGAAATCCGATATCCAAAATCTTTATCGATTATCGTTTATCTATTAGCATAACTAACCAATGGCTTTAGATTTGCATTGAGAACTCGTACCTTTAAACATTGAGGACAATGTTTCATTTTAGTTCAGTGGGTAATCTTCGACGATTTTTGCCTAGCACTTTGCCGTACTCGTAAACTGCTTTTTCCTTACAAAATGTCTAAAATTGTGCAAAATTGTGAAAAATTTAAAAATTTTGAAGCTTTTGTTAAGTCATTTTGATTGAAAAGTTTGCTAGTCTCTTAGACAAGAAGCTAAAAATGTAATTCTAGCTCACAAGGCCAAGAATTTGCAAGTTTTCGAAAGTGATTTTAAATATGCATAACTTGATTTCATTTGACAAAGCATTTGCTAAGTTAATATATGTTTTGACATCTTGTTGACTTCTCTCCGGTGAGAGTAGGAATGGAATTCTCGACTGACCGTGTTGAGCCCTAGCTTGTTCCCTTAACCATAGATAATCTAATTATCGGCTAAGCATCCATGGATCTCATTATTTGGGATTTTAAATCTAAGACGAGAAATGATAGAGTTACTTATGAGTTTAGATGCTGTGAGTAGTTGGTTCTCTTTAGAGCCCATCGAAGGTACTTATGGTTTTTGTTCCCACAAAATTGTTTCACCCTATATTTGTTTAATAATAATTAGAGATGTTGAGTTTTTGGCGATAGTTAGTTCTTTGTCTTCTTTAGAGAATCTTTGCCCATGAAAGTTGGGTACACATCGAGGTACTGTCAGTGTTACGGTGTAATAGACAACTGATTCCCGATAGTTTTTGCTATTGTTTCTATTGTTATAAAAGCCGTAGGGTTTGGAGTTTGGCACAAAATTAACATGAAATAAAGCCCAAATATTTTAAAATTAAAAATCCAAAGCTATAAAAGTTGTCTTAGACTTCTATAAAGGCAGAGGAAAATCTAAAGTCATAATAAGACTTCTGATTAAGCGGTAATCCCGTTGAGTTAGTGGTTGAAAAGACAAGGGCCTCGAATTGCAAAATGCAAATGTGTGAAATAGTGTTAAGCCAAACTCCGGATCCGGAGATGTCTAAATAAAGCTTCGTCTCTCGACTAGATGAGTTGTCTCTGTTCGCCATAAAAGGATATTCTCCCAAAATCATGTGAAATTAGGACCTTGATGTGGACCTCATTCTTGTGTGCAATGGTTTTTGAGGAAGGTGGATAATTAGCTTAACTTAGCTTCATATCTTTATTGGAATAAAAGTTATCGAAACGAGAATTATGAAGAAATTCATTTCTCACAAAAATAAAAAAATTCTAGAGGCAAATAGGAAAATGGGAGCAAAAGGTAATTACACAAGTAACTTCCATGGGTAGTGTTAGCATCTAGAGTCATTTTAACAATGATTTCATTTACGCATAGTTTGAGGACTTGTGAAAAATCAGGGACGATGTATTCTATCCGTATGGTCACTTCACGCTGTGTTGTGTTTCTTACTCCGTGATCCTAACGTGTCGTTTGAAAAATGTTGGAGTTATTGGTCGACATGAAAGTTCAACAAACCGTCACTCATAATTGGAATGTGCTTAAACTTAATATCTATATGAGAAATGAAAGGTAAACGGGGCGTTTTTAGAATTGAGGGTTTCTTAATCTCTTTTGAGGAATCTTTGCTACTTTTCATAGGTTTAGTAGAAAGAGATTGAAATCTTTGTTTTTAGAAGCGTGATTTGATGACATTGCGTGAGGACACGACAATCTTCTCGTCTGGGGTATTTTGGTATATGTGAAAACATATACATTTTTCTTTATTAAAACCGGACCAAAAAGACCAAAAACTAACCCCTAAAGCCATAAATATTTGTGTTTTTGTGTTTATGTATGTGCAGGTAACGGATATTATAAAATGGACAAAAAGAAGACAAAATGGACACAAACGAGCACGAGAATGGAAGGAGCACCGGTTACGGGACCAATGATAATTTTATTTGGAGCATCGAGGCAAGAAAAGAAAAAATTTAAAGACTACATGAAGCCCGAACGAAGATTGCAATTAATTAAAGATGATTAAAAAGAAAGAAAATGGATCAGCAAGAAAAGGAGATTAAATGGAAATTAAATGCATCATTAAACACAAAAAGACTCTTGGTCTAGTGGGTGGAGACATGTTTATCAACCAAGAGGTCTTGGGTTCTACTCCAACTCATGACACTTTTAATATTTTTTTTTTGCCACACTTATATTTCAAAAAAAAAGAGGTAGCTGCGTGTAACACCCCCAAATTTGTTTAGCGAGCATAATGTTATTCGGAGCTACTAAATTGGTGGATCACAACACAAGTAATAAAGAACGGAATACATGCTCCGTTTGATTTCATAAAAGAGTTTTAAAATATTATCTTACAGCATAGTTTAAATAAATGGGTACATCCCATTAGTTATAGTGGTCCCAAAGTAAAAACATTATTTTTGTGTAAAAACACTTCTTTAAAATTTCTACGACCATACATCCGCTTCTTGCCTTGCCTTCATGAACAAATCTTAAAACACCGAAAATATGCTAAAAGGTCACTAAAAGCGGTGAGTTCATAGGTTTAAATTAAATTAGTAAGCTTGGACCATAAGCAAAGGCATATAATCATTACAACGAATATAATGATATATGTATGAATGTCTGTTACGTTAGCTCTAAGTTCATGCAACCGATATACTAACGCATGTTTCGTATGCTAAAAGATGCCATACAATATAGGGGCCCATAGCAAGTGTTTTGTCCCTCAACACTTGATTCCGACATGGTATACGTTTCACCTTGGCCTAAGCATGGCCAACCGAACGGAGGAGTCACCCTCAATAGATCTATTTATAACATTCGCGTTTCCCAAAGGGGAATTGACGGTTCATGAGAAAGGGCATTCTCTAGGGACATAAGGGCTTAGGCTACACCACGTAATAGTAATCATGTAATAGTTTTGGTCCATAAAATGTTTTGCATATTTCTCACCCCCAAAATGTATAAAACAATTTATCAAGTAAAAGTGGGGCTATGAAACTCACCAGCTTTTAGCTGACCTTTTAGCATATTTTCTCAGGTGTTTAAGATTTGTTCTTGAAGGCAAGGCAAGAAGCGGATGTATGGTCGTAGTAATATTAAAGAAGTGTTTTTACACAAAAATGATGTTTTTACTTTGGGACCACTATAACTAATGGGATGTACCCATTTATTTAAACTATGCTGTAAGATAATATTTTAAAACTCTTTTATGAAATCAAACGGAGCATGTATTCCGTTCTTTATTACTTGTGTTGTGATCCACCAATTTTAACGCCCCGATAACACGTATGCCTGCCTAAACAAATTTGGTGGTAAGATGTGATTGGCATCAGAGCCTAAGTTATAGAGAACTAGGTACATATAAACCCTAAACTATAACCACTTTTCACCAAAAACATCATACTACTACCGCCGATTGCAGCTTGCCTTACTTGCCATTTTACTTAAAGTTCATTTAATAGGATTACATGTTTTATTTCCTATTTACTTATGCACTATTTCATATCCATCATGAACATATTTTCCACATACTTACACATATGCACCATCTTGTCACAGACTATGCCTTCCCCAAATTTCTTCCTCACGATGTTCAGGAGGACGTCCTACTAGCACACTCACCGACCATCCGCCAGCTTGCACACTCCACCGATCCATATCAAAGCACACTAGCAATCCAGCCTATTGCACCTACTCCACTTATACCTACCCTCACCACCACTCCATCACTTGACGCCAGCAGCAAAAGCCCGTATGATTGTGAGAGTACCGGATATCGAGAGCGGTATTCATATGTGCCTCACTAGCTTCTGGATGACCCAGCGCTACATGGGTCCTCCTACTACTCGTGAGTCATTGACACCGCACCCATCGAGTCACCACCTCATCGAGACTCAGAGATCTACGATTCTTACTCGAGGAAGATCGGGAAGAAGATCCGAAGAGGATCCCGAAGAGGAACTACCAGAGCCTATACCGATGAGAGTGTCCCCGGCTATGTTAGCATAGCACAGATGTGAGTACACAGGTCTGGAGATTGTCCAGAGTATACAGAGCTAGGACAAAGCCCGTGATGGCTCGAGAGATTAGACGATGACATGGATATTGATGCACCATTTGGATTAGGGCAGAGAGTCTTTTCTCCACAAAGGAGAGAGTAGTGAGGTTGATGGAGAGATATTGATTGCTTGATCGGTTCACACCACTTGTCACTAGTCCGAGCTATAGTCCGTCATCACCTTCGTTTGTACCATTCGCGAGACATGGAGCCTTGAGCGCACCACTAGACAAACTTGAGACCATTGAGGAAGCTGCACCCGGTTGAGGCACAGACCGAGCCGACTTGTCGATCTCCAGCGACCGACCCTCATTGAGAGGATATTTATCCAGTTGGACTCTCGAGACTCGCTAGGAGTCCATTCGATCACTAGAGAGGATCGATTCGACACGCTTGCAAGCTTACGAGCAGCGTGTTGAGGGCTTAGACCGAGTTACTGATGTGTTGTTTGAGAGCATGGGACTCGAGAGACACGAGAGGATGCGACGGGATTTAGGGTTGAGACTCGTTGAGGACGTCGAGAGTTGGACAGCCAGAGTACGAGCTTTGGGTAGAGGTCGACTCAGATACACGGACGATTAGAGGAGCTAGAGAGTCCAGTGGATTAAGAGATACTGCCAGAGAGGGATGGCAGAGGACTACTGGTTTAGAGTCCATGTTGGCATCACAGATGAGGCGATCGAGAGATGGAGGATACATACGAGCTGATTGCATAGAGCGATTACGTACCGATCATCCTTAGATTCCATTGCATGATTGTAGTACACTAAAGCGAGCTATAACAGCTTAGTGTTAGTCATTATCATCGTATTTCAATTGTATGTTTCCATTGTATTTCCTTTGTATTCCGTTGTATTTCGGTTGTACTCCGCTTAGTATCTCATCATGTACCACAGGAACCTTGTAACCGAAATTCTATCTATGACAAACTTATTTTCCTACCCAGTTGTCTTTACGTTTATAGATTGCACATATAATCTATCTACGATAACCACACTATTACGTGACACTTACCTTGTTTAAAAGGTTCTATATCTCATCACCTTTCTTGCTGCGAGAAATGCCGCCAAACGAAGATCTAAACGTACTAACCCCGGTGGAGCCTCAATGCTCCCATCCCATGAGAGTCACTCACAACCAAGCTGCAAACGCTGCTATTCCAAACAGTCACACCGATCGATCGCCGAAGCCACTACCTCGCTAGGGCTACTCCAATCCAACCCATCATGAATCAAGCCATGATCGACCAACTAGTCAATGAGCGGGTAAACGCCGCTTTAGCTGCAAAGAAACCACTCGCCTACTAATGCTGGAACTTCAAGACCACCCACTCACAACCGCACTTGCACTTATCAAGACTTTCGTAAAACCATGACCGAAGCTTCTGGAACCGAAGGAGCTGCCGGTCCGACTAGATGGATCGAAAAGCTCGAGATCAGATTCGAATCTGCAATTGTGAAGGAGATTCTAAGGTTAAGTATGCATCATTCACTTTCACAGATGCTGCTTTGACTGGTGGAACAATTTTCTAAAATCCGCTAGTATCGATGTTGCCTATGCCATGCCATGGGAAAACTTCAAGGAAATGGTACTTCGAAAGTACCGTCCTCGTAATGAGATCAAGAAGCTCGAACATGAGTTTTGGAACCTCAAGGTTCAAGGCACCAATATGGTGCTGCCTATAATCACGATTTCAAGAGCTAGCCTTATTGTGTCCTAAATGGTTCCCACTCGAGACCGATTATTGGAGAGATACATCGGAGGATTGCCTCAACCTATCAAGGGCAATGTAACCACTTCTAAGGCTGTTGATCTTCATGAAACCATCGAAGTAGCCAACAAACTCATGGACCAAGTGATTGAGGATTCCATGGACAAAGTGGTTGACAAGAAGAGGAAATGGGATGACCATTCTCAAGGTTACAACAACTATGAATACCGTGGTAACAACAATAGGAACAACCGCAACAACCAAAACAAAAGGCAAAATGTTGCTAGAGCTTATGCAGTGAATGTCGGAGAAAGAAAACCGTACTCGGATCGCACCATTGTGCAATCGATGCACACTGCATCACAAGGGGCAGTGTACCGTTATGCCGTAATTGTCGAGAAAATCGGACACTTAACCAGAACTGCAGTCCAAATCATTGGCGACAGTTCAAAAGCTCCAGTCAGTCGACCCAAAAGCTAATACAACTTGCTTTGGTTGTGGTGAAAAAGGGCATTATAAGAATGAATGCCGAAAGACCGAAACCAAGGCGTGAAGGAAATCAAGGAAACCGAGGGAATCCGTGAAGCCATGGAATGGCGGTGGATTCAGGGAATGTTGGACAAACGAGTAATCGTGGAAATGGAGAAGGAGCTCGTGGGAGAGTCTATGCTGTAACCAAAGTGGAAGCTCGGAAGACCGAATGTTGTGACGGGTATGTTCCTTATAAATAACCGTTATGCATCCATATTGTTTGACACGGGGGCCGATAGGAGTTTTGTTTCTAATACATTTAGTCCACTACTCGATATTACCCCAACCGCATTAGGAAATGCATACAACGTGGAACTAGCTAACGGTAACATAGAAAGGGTAGATACCATCATAAGAGGTTGCACCCTTAACTTGTTAAACCACCCATTCAATATCGACTTGATACCAGTAGCATTGGGTAGTTTCGATGTTATTGTCGGAATGGATTGGTTAGCAAAATACCATGCTACCATCATTTTACGCGAGAAACTCGTTCGAGTACCCTATGGAGATGAAGTCCTAACAATAGAAGGAGACAGTGACGAAGCGCTTCAAGATTGCATGTCATCTCCTGTACCAAGGTGTTAAGGTGTATCGAGGAAGGATGTCATATCTTCCTAGCACAAGTCACGGAGAGGACGAAAAGAAGGGAAGAAAAACGCCCGGAGGACGTGCCAATAGTAAGAGAATTCCGTCTTTCCCGAAGACTTGCCGGGACTTCCGCCGACCGACAGTTGAATTTCAGATCGATCTAGTGCCTAGTGCCGCACCAGTGGCAAGAGCACCTTATCGATTAGCTCCAACGGAACTTCAGGAGTTATCAAACCAGTTGTCGGAACTTGCGGAAAAAGGGTTCATTAGACCAAGCTCATCACCATGGGGAGCACCAGTCCTATTCGTCAAGAAGAAAGACGGAACCTTCAGGATGTGCATCGACTATCGTGAGTTGAATAAACTAACCATCAAGAACCGTTACCCACTCCCGAGAATCGATGACTTATTCGATCAACTTCAAGGTTCGAGTGTTTATTCAAAAATCGACTTAAGGTCCGGATACCATCAACTAAGAGTTCGAGAAGAAGACATTCCCAAAACCGCCTTCAGAACTCGTTATGGACATTACGAGTTCCAAGTCATGCCTTTGGGTTAACCAACGCGCCAACTGTGTTCATGGACCTCATGAACCGAGTGTGTAAACCCTACTTGGATAAATTTGTGATCGTATTCATTGACGACATCCTAATTTATTCCAAGAGTGCGAAAGAACACGAAGAGCACCTTAGATTAATCTTGGAATTGTTGAAGAAGGAAGAACTGTATGCAAAATTCTCGAAGTGTGAATTTTGGATACCTACCGTGCAATTCTTAGGTCATGTAATCGACAGTCAAGGCATACATGTAGACCCCGCTAAGATCGAGTCAATAAAGGATTGGGCGACACCCACAACTCCTACCGAAATACGCCAATTCTTAGGACTTGCTGGGTACTACAGGAGATTTATTGACGGTTTCTCAAAGATTGCCAAATCTTTAACCAAGCTAACCCGGAAAAACGCTAAGTTTGACTGGGGAGAGAAAGAAGAAGAAGCTTTTCAACTCCTTAAAGAAAAGTTGTGTAGTGCACCTGTTCCGCCTTACCGAAGGTAGTGAAGACTTTGTTGTATATTGCGACGCTTCACATAAGGGCTCGGAGCAGATAAATGCAAAGGGAGAAGGCGATAGCATACGCCTCTCGCCAATTGAAGACTCACGAGAAGAACTACACGACACACGATTTGGAGTTAGGAGCAGTTGTGTCGCACTCAGAATTTGGAGACACTACTTGTATGGCACAAAGTGTGTCGTATACACTGATCACAAAAGCCTACAACACATCTTGGATCAGAAAGAACTGAACATGAGACAGCGCCGATGGTTGGAATTACTCAATGATTACGACTGCGAAATTCGTTACCATCCGGGTAAAGCGAATGTAGTTGCTGATGCTCTCAGTAGGAAAGAGCGACCAAAACCTCTTAGAGTCAGATCCTTGGGTATGACAATTAGTTCACCTCTTCCAACCAAGATTCTTGAGGCTCAATTGGAAGCACTCAAAGAGGAAAATCGTCCGAAGGAAAACCTTTACGGAATGCCAGAAAGTGAAAATGGATTCAGAAAAGGTCGGACGAACTCGTGTTTCAAAGAGCGAATTTGGATACCACTCTACGGAGGAATTCGCGACATCATTATGCATGAATCCCACAAGTCTAAATACTCCATCCACCGAGGATCCGACAAAATGTACCTTGATTTGAAGAAATTGTACTGGTGGCCCAACATGAAAGCCGACATTGCAACATATGTCGACCGATGTTTAACTTGTTCAAAGGTTAAAGTGAACATCGAGACCATCAGGCCTACTAGTACACCCGAAATCCCCGAAAGTGGAAATGGGAACGTATAACAATGGACTTTATCACTAAGTTACCTAAAACCTCTAGAGGCTACGACACTATTTGGGTAATAGTGGACCGTCTCACCAAGTCAACACATTTCCTACCGATGAAAGAAAGTGACGGAATGGAAAAACTTGCACAATTATACCTGAAAGAAATCATCGCACGCCATGGTGTACCAATTTCCATCATTTCGCAGAGAGATAGCCGCTTCACCTCAAACTTCTGGAAATCACTTCAAGATGCTTTAGGATCTAACCTCGACATGAGCACCGCTTACCATCCTCGTGACGATGGACGCGAGAGAACAATCCAAACACTAGAGGATATGCTAAGAGCATGTGTGATAGACTTTGGAAATGGTTGGGATAAACACTTGCCATTAGCCGAAGTTTTCTTACAATACGCCTATCACACAAGTGTCAAAGCCGCACCATATGAAGCACTCTATGGTCGGAAATGTAGATCACACTGTGTGGGCCGAAGTTGGAGAAAGTCAACTTACTGGTTCGGAGTTAATCCAAGAAACTACCGAGAAAATTGTACAAATCAAAAGCCGACTACAAGCAGCTCGTGACCGCCAAAAGAGCTACTGGATAAAGGAGGAAGCCACTTGAGTTCCAAGTGGGAGATAAAGTTATGCTCAAAATTTCGCCATGGAAGGGCGTAATCCGCTTCGAAAACGTGGAAAGTGAAATCCTCGTTATATTGGACCTTTCAAAATTCTTGCTAGGATCGGACCGGTAGCGTGCGCCTCAATTACCAAGAACTCAGCTCTGTGCACAACGTATTTCACGTGTGCAACCTAAAGAAATGTCTTTCCGACGAAACTCTTGCTATTCCATTGGAAGAAATCCAAGTCGACGAAAGATTGAATTTTGTCGAGGAACCCATTGAAATCATGGATAGAGAAATCAAACGGCTTAAGGAAAGCCGCATCCCGATCGTCAAAGTCCGTTGGAACTCTCAAAGAGGTCCGGAATACACGTGGGAACGTGAAGACCAATTCAAACGCAAGTACCCACACCTTTTCTCTACTTCACAAAGCATCCTAAGCCGAAAACCGAGGACGGTTTTCTCTTCCAAGACAGGGAGGATGTGACACACGGTAAATTTTCACCAAAATTTAACTGATAATTAGTAATTTATTTTACTAAGCCAAACTTATTAAGCATGCACAAGCTTTGCCTGATCATTCGAGTAGTTAACTCGCATACAGATAGGTAATCGCATCACTCTTTCATTCATATCATTTTATGAATATTTTATTTTGTCTTATGATTTAAATTATAAGACGAGAGGGTATCTCGTTTTCCCCAGGACCGACACCAACGCATCGTACCGACACTATGATAAGGACTCGCTAAAACAATTAACAAATGTCCGCGACTTGGAAGGTTACAAAGATAAAATATTTCAAACACGTAACAATAAAATACCACGGACAAAAATTGTCAAACAATGATACCTTAGTCACAATATGACTTCGCGGGACGCGAAATACTTAAACACATTATCACTTAAACAATGACTTTATAGACTCGAGTGCAAACATACATAACTATAATGTAAATACATACACCTTATGCAATCATTATCCCACATACAAATACTTACACAAAATAATCCTAAGCATACAATACACCTACTTTACTTACATTCACTTACATTATCATTATTATTAAAACCCTTGTTATATCTTTACAAGTAATGAATTGGTGAAAATTAAATACAACCCCTTTGTCTTACCCCTCCACTCACGACAAAGACCAAGAACCAAGAAAAAGGAATCAAGATCCATCTTCAACCTCTAGCTTGTACTCCCACCCTAGGCTGAATATTTCTAATAGAAGATAAACCAACATCTTCATCCAACACACCCACCTCTCTCATACCCAATCCATGAAAAACTTTACTTCCCAAATCTCCCTAGATGCACCTCTATCTTCGAAGGGATCCAAGGAAGATCAAAACAAATCACAAGGAAGAAGTAAAAATCTTTGCACCACTATATCTCTTATGTCCAAAGATTCGTATGTCTTGGAAGTAAGCCATTTTTGGCTTCAAACAAAACTTCAAGATGAAAAGAGATGACCAAAGACTTCCCTCTTAACCTCCTCATAAGCAACTTGAGAGACCAAGGACACCCACAAATCAAAACTCAAACTCACCACAAGAGAGTAATATTCTCAAAGTGACCAAGAAGTTGTTGGGTTTGCTCAAAATCGGATGAGTTGATTTGTGTGGAGGACCCTCGACTTGGCTTTCATCAACATATTCACATCTCATTCTTGATAAGGTTCATGGTCTTTTCCTTCCTCATGATTTTCGTTGTTATGTAAACATTTATAATGAAGTGCTAATTTGTGATGTCTTGTTTTCATTTAAGTTTGTAAGTATAGAATGTACAACTTTACAATATGAGTATAGTCTTGTTACTTTAGAACTTGATTTGGCCATCCTATGGTTAAAAACAGTTTCCTGTCGAGGAAAACAAGCCAAAAAAATGAGGGTTAAAGCTTATAGGAACTTAGTAATTTGACTATGTAACTAGGTACTTTGATGTTGTAATACTTGCGTTTTGATAAACAAACAATGGAAACTTAGTCTTAAGTGGTCATTTGTGAACAAGGGGCCGTTGGTTTTCTGTCGAGACATGGACAAGAACAAGATAAATGAGTCAAACTTTTACAAGTCTACTAGTAAAACCATGTCGAGACTCACATTTTTCCCGTCGACATTCATATCATTTAAAAGTATGTCAAACCTTGAAATTTTAACCTTGCTTGTACTTGAGAAACATGCTAGTCTTTCATTGTCTTGTAACTCAAACCTTAGAGATGAACCATGTGTCAAAACCTCCGGTACCTAGTGAGAAACCCGAGTCGAGAGTGTTCTTGTGTTAAAATGTATTTCGAGAGTCTTATACTTGTCGTCTTCCCTTGTTGACTCATCTTTAATAAGTACTTAATGGTCATCGAAAATAGATGTGCTTGAGACTATGAAAATGGGTCGACAACTACATCTTGGTAGTACCATGGTGACGAATCATATTCACTAGTCGAGAGACTCGACATCATAAGATAGAGCATGAACAAACTAAGTACACTTCGAGTCTTGAAACTTATGTTAAACGCCTATAACTAAGTTGAGAATACTTTTGGCACAACAACTTGGGAATGAGTAACACTTCAAACTATTGGTTAACTAATTGAAATACTACATGTTAGTCAAGCCTTGTTTTCTCCTTTGTTTTTCTTTTTTTTTCCCATTCGTATAAGTCACAAAAAGGGGCCACAGCCCAAGTCACAAACTTAGTCTCATTGAAAGGATTATTAGCTAGTTTGGGCCCAAAACCCAAACTGGGTACCCAACTGCTACCAACGCCGGGCCACAACCCACGAAACTTCGAGTGTCCAGTTGAGTAAAATGAGCTAACTCACGAGGAAAAGATCTAAACGTAAAACTATTACTCAACGACGAATAAGTCTATACACGCATACGCGCAATATATCACATAAGTTATAAGCTTACGCGAGTTACCAAGTAAACAAGTGCAAAAACTATTTTTCTTACATAACTATATAAGACGACAAAGGTTTAAAAACTTGACACACAATAACAATGATTAACGACAATGGGTAGACATATATATATACATGTCAAGTAACGATCTCTAGTCGAGAACTATATATATATATATTAAAAACAAACTTTGACAAATAAAACAAGGACTACTATATCATTTTGGTCAACCTATAAACCTGAGAGTTTCCAAAATTTAACTCAAGTATTTTCTTAATACAATTAGAAAATAAATCAATTATACGTAATTTTGACAATACCACTTTGTGTCAACTTAAATAAGTATATATACATTTATATACTTACTAGTGGAACATAGTAATTATTTTTCAAATCAAACTTCGTATTTTAAAACCATTATAGTGTCAACATGAAGAAGTATATATAAACACTCATATACTTACTAGTAAAACCATATAATCATTGTTACAAACAAAAGTTTAGCTTTATTTCAATTATAAAAACAATTGAACTATTTTAAGTAAGTGATACTTAAAACAATGAACTGAAACATTTCACTCCTTATCTAGGTCGCGTGTCGGTGCCGCTTCACAATATTCACTAATCCCACATTTGGATTTGCACTTTTGCTAAGGTGAGTTTCATAGCCCCACTTTTACTTGATAAATTGTTTTATACATTTTGGGGTGAGAAATATGCAAAACATTTTATGGACCAAAACTATTACATGATTACTATTACGTGGTGTAGCCTAAGCCCTTATATCCCTAGAGAATGCCCTTTCTCATGAACCGTCAATTCCTCATTGGGAAACGCGAATGTTATAAATAGATCTATTGAGGGTGACTCCTCCGTTCGGTTGGCCATGCTTAGGCCAAGGCGAAACGTATACCATGTCGGAATCAAGTGTTGAGGGACAAAACACTTGCTATGGGCCCCTATATTGTATGACATCTTTTAGCATACAGAAACTGTCGTAGTATCGGTTGCATGAACTTAGAGCTAACGTAATAGACATTCATACATATATCATTATATTCGTTGTAATGATTATATGCCTTTGCTTATGGTCCAAGCTTACTAATTTAATTTAAACCTATGAACTCACCAGCTTTTAGCTGACCTTTTAGCATATTTTCTCAGGTGTTTAAGATTTGTTCTTGAAGGCAAGGCAAGAAGCGGATGTATGGTCGTAGTAATATTAAAGAAGTGTTTTCACACAAAAATGATGTTTTTACTTTGGGACCACTATAACTAATGGGATGTACCCATTTATTTAAACTATGCTGTAAGATAATATTTTAAAACTCTTTTATGAAATCAAACGGAGCATGTATTCCGTTCTTTATTACTTGTGTTGTGATCCACCAATTTCGTAACGCTCCCGAATAACTCGTATGCTTCCGCTAAACAAATTTGGGGGTGTTACACTGCGCCAAATGAAAGACAACCCAAGATGCTGCTATCCATTGAGTCCCATTCAGATCCGGCCCAACCAGGCCTAACATCGTGGCCCAAACGAAGTCCAAGCCCAAGCCATGAAGAAACTGAATCTGCTACATTCGCATATATTAAACTTGGAGGACAAGTTTTAGAAGAGGATTTTTTGTACCAAGTTAAATAGTTTAGGGGTCTTTATGAAATATTATTAGGGGCCAAAGTGTAACTTGTGGGTTTATAAAAACCCACCTCCTCACCTCATTTTATTATCATCTTTATTTATTTTTGTACCCAAACTCTTGTAATTTTTATGCTTATTTAGTTTTATAAAAGTTTTATTTAATTCTTGCAAGTTAGTTCATCTATTTATTATCTTTGCATCTTTATTATTCTCATCTCTTAATCTTTTTTTCTTTTATTTTATTTTATAAAACTTTTTATAAAAATATGCCATGAAGAGTTGAGTTATAGTAAGATTGTGTGAGTGTATTTTATACGCTCCGTGCACATGTTAGGAATTAGAAAATTCCTTAGTGAAGAGTCGGTCACCCCAAATGTTATCTAGCTTAAGTTAGCTCGTAGACTTGTCGTTAGTTTCGTTATTTATCTGTTTATTAGTTAGTTATTAGTTTAGTTTAGCGTAGTACAACATCGTGGAGGAAGGACGGGTCTTTACCCACTGTATACCTGATCCACAGGCCGATAGGAGGTCGTATTTCTTGTAAATATAAATACCCCTTCCATCCATGGAAGGGGTGGTGCTTTTCAATCTAATTTTACAACTTTTGTGAAGTAACTCTCTACCAAGAAAACACCCAACTCTCTAACTTTCTCTCTCTAATGGCTAACATGTATTTTGATCTCCCAAGACCACCCGAATCATCAAACACAATAAATATTGGATCCTATCAATTGGTACCAGAGCCAAGGTTGATGTGTTTTGATGATCTTTCTTGTGGTTTTGATACTTGGTTGAAACTGTTTTTGTGTAGTTATGTGGTCGGTTTATTCGTTTTGGGCAAACTGTTTTTTAACAAGTTTATGTATTCTCTTTTGGTCAAAATGTCATATGGTCTAATGTTTAAGGATTCTGTCTTGTGTCTTGTTTGTCCAAACAAGAATATGGTTACATGACTTTTGTTAACAGTTTATGTGTATGTTATGTGGTTAATCAGTCATATTAGTGGTCATATGGTCAGTTTTTAAATGTCCAAGCAGTGGTCTATTGGGTCAAACAAAGCAATCTTTTTATGCATTTTTTCTGGGTCAAAACTGTTTTTCTGGGTTTATCATGAATATGGTCGGAAAAGAGGTCGGAAAACTCATCGGAAAAGTCATATTTCATGCTAGCGACTTGTCACTAACCAGTCCAGATTCAATGTATCTTTCTTAGCGACTTGTCTTTACAAGTCGTAGCGAGTTGACCTAGCGAGTTGGGTTAACGAGTTGGGTTAGCGAGTTGGGTAGCGACTTGACTATTGAGTCAATTGTCGTAGCGACTTGGTTTGAAAAAATTGGGTAGCGACTTGGTTTGGAAAAAGTCATAGCGACTTGGTTTTGAAACTGGTAGCGATTTACTTTGAAAAATATAAGTAGCGACTTGATGCTAAAGACTAAGCTAGCGACTTGACAATGTTTAGACAGAAAGGAAGAAGAAGAGTTTGACCATGACCTCACAACCATAACATCAAAACAGTTCTGAACATATACCACAACAAATACCAAAGACCAATATACCATAAACATCATGACCTCAGTCCTTGTCAAGACCATCATCAGTCCATAAACACTTACCACACATCAAGACTCTATACAACTTAATTAATACCACTGATCTCAGCTTATTCATTTTCGTGTGTTACTTAAGGTAAAACAATGGCATGGATCTTAAAGTCCAATACACGAAAAGAACATCTCATCACAGATCCTAGCTCAAACAACATACATATTCGAAACAAATATAAATTCATGGAGAGCTATCAAGAATCGATCTCAGCTTTGTTTCTTTTTTTGTATGGTTCTCATAACACATAGATCTATAGAGATCTACACACAAAAGAAGTAACTTCATTGATCTTAAATGGTTGTTAATTATCCGAATGTTAGAAGCAAGATCAAAACCATGAAAGGTCTCATCCTTAAACTTCTTGTTCATTTAAAACGAATTACTTAGAGGATTAAAAATCAAAACGTTAAAAGGTGAACGATAGACAATTGATCTCAGCCTTTCTTTGTCGTGGGCAACTTATGCCATAAATCTTAAAGATCTTTACACGAAAAGAACAATACTTCACGGATCTATGATTTTTTGTTTTATATGTCCGAACAATAGAAGATCAAACAAAACCCATTTTGGTATTTCATTTGACTCTTAAGTTAGTTTAATCAACACATGGGTCAAACTTGTTAACATAACTTACCTTCAACCATTTTTGTTTGAGCCATCCCTGTGGCTTTGAAGACCGTCGAGCCATCCCTGTGGCGTGGTCAAAACTGGTGGGTCTTCAATGATAAATGATTCTCATGAGCTGATGAAAACAGTTAGTATGTTACGATTTGCTTAAGAAGCTAGTGGGTATGAGATTTGTTATGGCAGGAGAGAGGTGAAGATAGATTTTCAGATTGGTTTGAGATGGGAGTGATGAGTTTGGAGGGGGGCGGATATATTTTATGACTGTGTTTTTTTTGGGGTTGTGAAGGATTAGGTTTAGGGTAAAGTGCATATGGTGTTTTATATAACCGGGTGTGATTGAGGTGTTGGGTCGGATGGGTTGCTTGGTTACTACTTGGGCCTCAACTCGTTTTTGGACTGATGTAAAAATGGTGTACGATGGACTGTTATAGGTTGTGAGTTACACTCATGTGTGTTATCCGAAATTTCTCATGAATTGTTGGATACAATTATTCAAGGTTGTTTTTATGAGTTGGTATTTTGGTATGATTAATATTTTCACGGAGGGATACAAAATTTATGGCTTGAGCGAAAAAGTGAAAAATGATTACGGGGTTGTGTACGGTTTTATTAAAGTGACGTTATCGTCATACGTGGTCATTACTATTAGCTGTTGAATCAATGGAGGTTCAATTTCTGCAATTCCCATGAGATATTCGAAGCCACATAATGTCAATGATATTTCACAGTCTAAGCAATATCTTTCTAAAAATCGTAAGCGTCAGTCATGATTTTTTTAAGATGTTTGCTTATGACAAGAACTTGTCGTGCAAATAGTCGTACACGTTATGATGCTTCCGAAAGTTCGAAACCATCATGGGGGAGAAACGTGTACTTTGATGTGTTACGGTCAACCTCCAGGGGGAAGTAGTATATACTACTTGACTTAGTATGGTTTGTGAAGCTGTCTACATTTGGGTATAGAACTGTTCATGGTGGAGAAGAATCGTTGAAGAACCAATGCATGTTCCCCTAAAACAGATATTCACTGAAACCAAAGTTGTCATAACACACTCAAACTGACATTGTTTACGGTTTTGTCTTGATTTTGTAAAATCCCGCGAAAGAACCTATTTCTCGGTTTAAATCATAGACTTGTAAAATCCCGTGACAATGGAAACATCCTGGTTTTAGTAAAGTGCATTTCCGGATCTATCTTACGGTTTATTCTTGGTTTTGTAAAATCCCGCGAAAGAAACTATTTCTCGGTTTAAACCATAGAGTTGTAAAATCCCGTATTGATGGAACCATCTTGGAGAAGAGAACGATAATTCGGATCTTACTTGATGCTGGTGCTACGGTTTCTGCTTCAAAGAAGGGATAAAAGGGTTTATTTCATGAATTAGATGTGTGTTTGGATATTTGTCATGGCAGTATGGTTATTACTTGGTTTTACGGGGCTCTGTGCTTGTAACCATGGTCGGGATGAAACCATTATCATAGTTCACTTAAAAAGTCAAAGGAGGCTAGATTTGAGCAGTTCAGAAGATGTGACAACGGCGTTAATCCAGTATTATTTATTTGAGGTTGAAGTGAATTATCACGGGCGAGTGTACTTAGTATCTGAAGGTATCGGGGATGGATGGATGAAGATTCTTCATGATCCTTGTTCGAGCTTATTATCAAAAACGAAGACTTGGAAATCTAGTTATTGTTGAGTGACTTTTACCTTTTCTTTTACCACTTGGGGAAATTGGGCTCTTATCATCTCAAAATAACTATCACTTTAAGGAGTTACGTTGTAGTGCTCAAAGGTCACATTCAATTGTTGATTTTCAAGAGGTGATGTACGTCTTATACTTGATGGTTGGTTGGTTGAAGAGTATAGAGTACTTAGAGATTCAATGGAGGATGAAGTCTCGGCACCGCTCTTTGTTACATATCTGCAAGTATAAGTCACGAGTTCGGGATAATTTACTTGTGGTCAAATTCATCATACTGGGTTTTCTCCATCAGCTGTCACTACAAAAAATCTACTGAATGATAATGGGTTGATTACATGTTTTGCTAAGAGAGTTGAAAAGGGAGAGATTATGACGTATGAACACTACAGTTCATGCCTCGTACTCTAAAGAAAAGAAAAGTGTACGCTTCAGTGCGCTTTATCTTTGAAAGAAGAGAAATCTTCTTATGACGCCTGCACATCGTTCCAGCCTCGTACTCCAAAGAAAAGAAATGTGTACGTTTCAGTGCGCATTATCTTCCGAATAAGAGAAATCTTCTTATGACGTATGAACACAACAGTTCATGCCTCGTACTCTAAAGAAAAGAAAAGTGTACGCTTCAGTACGCTTTATCTTCTAAAGAAGAGAAATCTTCTTATTATGACCATTCTCATCAACATGCTTCATACTTTTTCCATGCGCCATCACCATCAAGTGAACCGGGCTACTATTGATTGTTTTATGATTCCACTTTCTCAACTATAATGACGATGGCGACATCCTGTGCTAATTTTGCGGGTGAGAAGTGTGAATAGACTACATTTGGATGATGTTCACTTGTTTAATCAAGAATGGCAACTCCGTATGCAATTCTTGAGGGGGAGAAGAAGTGTGATAATTTTGCATGGTTGATTGATTTATGAGAATATATGGTCATACGACTCCTAACTCATGTAAGAACCGAGCTTCTTCTTATCGGGTCATCTTTACATGGTGTTTTTCTTCTATGAGCCGCTGGTTGACATCTTCACAAGCTGATATGAGTTTATTGACAAAGTGCTTCCGTTAATGCTTCACGTGCACATCAACATGATGATTCGAACAACCGTTCTTGTTTGATGTGATTGTTTGCTTGGTGTTACCATTTCGTGTGTTCGCTAGCGGCCGATTGTTGATTTCCTTGATGAACATCTTTCTGTTCTTGTTTGATTGGGAGGATCTTAATTAAGGGATTTGCAAGATGTAAGTTAATTGGGATGCTTTTGGTGATGTTCTTGTGTTTTTGGTGAAATGAAGATGTTAACTATCTATTCCCCAACTCGACAATCTTGAAGAAGGTCGAGTCTACAATCGGTTCTACATTTTTCTGCTACATGTTAGAAGACTAAAGACGAGTTGCATTTAACGATCTAAAGACTTCTTCTTTATCCGGGCATTTATCAATCAGATTGTCGGTTTAGGGGAGAGCACTAATTGGGAGAAAGTTATAAGTCAGATTCAATTCCCAATTAGACTTGCTCATATTTTTTAGCAGTGACTCCTCGAGACGTTGATATTGACTATTGTTGGACATTTGACACAAGGTGATTACTTCGAAGTTAATCATTTATCACTTATTTGAGATTGAAGTTGACTTTCACAAAGGCGTGTTCTTATTTGATAACTTGCTCGGGCTTAAGAATTTGAGGTGAAGACTTGGTTTATCTAGTTACCGCTAATCGAGCGGATGGTTGAAGACCGGTTAACAATCACTATTAGGAGTTACTTTGTTTTACTAGTGTCACACGCATATGACGGTGTGGATAATCGCAAGAGGTGTTAATGTCTCATACTTTGTTTGGGTAGTGAGTACTTAGAGATTTGCTTGAAGCATAAATTCTTACAACCGTTCTTCCATCATTAGGTGCAAGCTTAAGATACAAATGTGGGGAAGTTGACTTCAGCTTCAAGTAGGGTATATCGGTTTTTCTTCTTCAGTGGTCACTTCAAATTGTCTACATAAGGGTTGATAAAAATAGTCGAGAGAGTCTTCAGAAGTTGATTTTCACAAAGACTTCAAGCGATCTTCTCAACAGATTTCAAGTATTTGGGCTGATAAAGTGTTGCTGATTTTGAAGTGTCAAAACCAATAAGGGGAAGGAGACAATCATCTAAACGCGAGTAAACTTGATGAACTTAATACTTCTAAGTAATTGAAGATATCCCGGGAAGACTATTGTCATTACCGCAGAGAAACTCAAGATTTGACTCATGGCGTCGTTGTTTTTTTTCCAACTATGTAGGGGAAGAGATGGAAGAGTTAGTTTCTGATGATAAAAGAGGTACACAAGTGTGTGATGATGCTATCGCATTCATCGAGAGATTGTGTACATTGGGGACGCTCACCGCCTCACTTGAGGGATTAATCACTTATTCCTGGTGGACATCCGCAGAGATTGTCATCCGCAGAGATAATCCATGATTCGCCCGCTTCTTCAATGTTATCGATTATTCTCTCTTTGGGCATTCGGTACTTCGGTTTTTGAGCTTCATACACTTTCTTCAGGGAGAGAAAGTATACATCGGGTTATTCTTTGGCTATTGGACTTAATCGCTACTGATGGTATAAGTTTCTTTGTCTTCGAGTATGTGTATTCGAGTTCTTGATCATTATACAAAGAAACCGACCGCATCAATTCAACTATGGGGAATTGTTCTCTTGACACCTTTTTGGAATGGATTGCTTCGACTCTGGTTGTGAAATTTGAGAAGATTATTTATGTGTGGGATGATAATGCTGTCGTTCTATTGATGATATAACCCGAACGGAGAACCTTGATTATCGCTCTTAAATGGATCGATTCATGATAATGGTGTGCTTTTTGTGCACCTGGCTAAAGCAAGCTTGAAATAGAGCTCTCGACCGCTCATCTAATGGTTTTTCGTTTGGGGAAGCTGCCAAAGTCTCTTTTCATAGGCTCATGTTCTGTCTTCTATTCTAGAGCCTCGATTTGCTTTGGTGGTGAATGTTTAAGAGATGATGACTTCTTTCTTCAACAACCAACGCTTGATATCCTTATCTCGTATCAGATCATCATCTTCTTTACTATATCATCTTCTCTATCCTTGTATATATTTATTAAAAACAAAATACAAAAATATAAAACCAATAAAACCAAATAGAAAAATATAAAACTTTCAAAAATCCATAAAAATCTAAAAAAAATCTAAAAATCTTCAAAATATTGTCTATTTGTCATGTTTTTCTCGTTCGATTATATCTACGTGTTCTTGTGCTGTCATTCAAAGAATGACACGGGACTTTAGATGTTGTTCGAACTCTTAAAAAAAAAAAAAAAAAAATCAAAAAATCAAAAATATTTTTGGGAGAAAGAGAAACAATGGTTTATTGTCATTTTCGTGCAATAACCCGTTTTTAAAAGAAAGAACAGAGCCATGTTTACCATGTTTTCAAAATTCCATGCTCGATTCTATAAACATTTATCTCTGAAACTAAATGCTTTGAAAATAACTCTCTCTATTTTTGATAATCATCAGGACTTAGTTGTCAAAATCTCCATCTCTCAATCAACAACCTATGTCATTGATTGAGGGGGAGAGTGATTTAAAATAAAATATTTTCAAACGATATTTCTTCACAAAAGTTCCGCTTTGTACAATATAAGTGGTGATCTAAAGATTTAATGTTATGTCATGGTATGATTTTTCTTTAGAATCAAGGTCTTTCAAAATGAAATTTTTCTCGTTTTGTTTGATTGTGAAATTGTTTTATTTTACTTAAAGATCTCTTAAAATTATCATACCTGATACTAACAATCTTTAATGTCTAAATCGTCCCTTTCCATCATTCTTCAAAATTAAATCTTGCCACTTCTTTCCCTAAAACTTTCTAAATGATTTAAATCAATCGGGATCCAAAACCCTAATTGGTTTGAAATTTTTATCGGGGAGAGATCGATTTAAATCTCAAATCGCTTTTAATGGACTAGGTTTTAGTCCTTATTAAGACTCCTCGCTTCCATGTGCCAAACGATTTCAAATTCAATGCACATGTTGAGGAGGAGGATTTATCCAAAACCAGATGAGTATTTAAACAAGGCCACATTTTCTCCCATGTTTTCTAAACCTAATTAATTCACTTGGGATCCAAAATCTCAAAGGGTTTGATATTTTTGATCGGGGAGAATTTGTGATTTAATAATGAAATTTGATAAAAGGTGATCGTTTTGATTCAATGGTGCAATGCTTCCTCTCGTATGTGCTAAACGCTTTCGTATCTTGAAGCATATATTGAGGGGGAGCATTTTAAAGGAAAATAAACTATCGAGGTACAAAAGCTTTTATGTTTTAACATAAAGTACCTTGATTGAATTTTCAAATGGTTTTCTTAATGGTTTTTGTGATCGTGGATGTGCTTCAAAAGAACTCTTGCCTCTATGTGTTAAAATGATTTCTCTTATCCTATGCACATATGAGGGGAGAATTTTACCAAAGAAATTCAAATGGCTTTTTCGTAGGAAATTGTGATCAAGAAATTATTTCAAAGAAATTATTTCAAAGAACTCTTGCCTCCATGTGCCAAACAATTTCAATATCATATGCACATGTTGAGGGGGAGCATTTCTAAATGATCAAAACTATTAAGGTACAAAATGCTTTGATTTTATATCACAAGTACCTTGATTGTTTTTCCAAATGATTTTTCAATTGGTTTCAAGGAAGAATGAACTGTACCAAAATACCGACCATTTTACTTTATGCATGGTGTTATAAGGATGGTTAGGTTAGGTATTCGTTCCCACGATCCCGCCAGAGTCGGAGGGATCTACCAGTGATCCACTAGATAGTGTTGAGTCCTTAGGTATATTGAAAAAAGGAGAAAAGTGAGATACGGGAAGAGTGCGGATCGAGACAGAGCTAGTACTAAAATAAACCCAACAAGGTTCTAGTTATGAAGTCTCGGTAAGCATTGAAGGGGTTGAAGAATGAAAAATAATTGAATATGAAAAGGGTGAAAAGAAATAGCCCTCCAATAATTCAACATTAGGGCAAGAACCGGTTCAATACATATGCTATCGGGTTGTTACCAAGGTAACACCGTATTGAAGACAAGACGCCATGGACCCAAAGGACCACCGCACTAAACTTCCCAAAACACTCAAGTTCCTCTTAAAAGGGCTTGTTTCATTCTCACGGGGAACCAACATTATCTATCGACTTTCTCTTAGAGATTGTTGATATTGAAGAAGGAGACCCTCTCCCTAATCTCCGACACAGGAACCAAATGTGCACTATTGAGTCTAGAGCCAAGAGATCATCCACAATATCTCATTAGGACACATATTCTTGAAGACTTGCTGTTTCACATAATGTGGAAAGTAAGTATATATTAAGAGTCCTACGCATTATCCTTGTGGTATTGCCAGAACATCTGAGTGGTATGTAAAAGTATTCACTATGAAGATGGAAATCCTTCTAGAGCCAACATCAAACAAGCTCTTGGTGGGTGACATGTGAGATCTTCTCGTAAGATCAAGCCATGTGACAACCGATAGAACGATGGGCGATTCACTGCGGAATCAACCTTGGTCCAGAAATGGATTGACGGATGCTTTTGAAAACCGCTCGATGTGCAAATCCTTTCTTTTCTATAGCACATCGAATGTGTATTCATATTTCAAACACGTATCTCTCATTGAAAAATACTTTTGGAAAAACCGCTCGATGTGCTTAAAATTCTTCTTTTCTTTAGCACGTCGAATGTGTACTCTTTTCAAATACAAAAAGTATTTTGATTGAAAATTGATCTTTCTCATAAAACCTTCGTTGTATTGCAAAACTCTTTCTTCTAAGCAATACGCAATTGTTTTTCAAATCATTTTCATCAATCGTGAATCTCAATTTGCGGTTCACTCACCCGTGTTGTCTTCTTTGAGACGCTCCGGTTTGAGAACAACAGAAGTACCGCGAAACCCTCGCCAAGGAGATTCTTAGGAATCCTACCGATCACAAAAGTAAAGATTTCACCGATCAACGGGAACCGTGGGCCGTGGTACCTCAATTCAACGAAAGTGATCAAAGACACTTTCGGCGCTTTATTGCTAATCACTGTCGATGCAGTACACCCCGACGACATTGTACCGATCGTAATTGAGGAGTCAATCCAAAGCCACATGTTCACAAAGAACCACACTTAATTGAAGAAATCATGATCGGTGCATATCTACATAACCCGTTCTCGATATTTTTATACTATGCTTCTCTACCGCCGCAAATATCATGAACCGTTAAGGCTTCCGCTACTTTGAAGGAAAGATGTCATGATTCAAAAGTGTGAGCATGTCGGTCCAAAAGTCACAACTTCACATGTTGGCAACACAATAAAGGGTGATCCAGAGATTTATCAGAGTGATGATCTCAATGAAAGCTCAAAGATCATCAAAGATGTGGATCAGTTCAATGACCTCCACTGAAAGTACAAAGCACACGGACTTTGAAGTTGCACTTCAAAAGCACAAAGATTGCGGATTTGAAGAATTGAAGTCTACGAGCTCAAGAACAAAGTCAAGAATAGAATGCTAGGATTCAAATGTAAACATGGGGTGACCTCCTTAGAGATTGTTAGAATTAGAAAATTCCATTGTGAAGAGTCGGTCACCCCAAATGTTATCTAGCTTAAGTTAGCTCGTAGACTTGTCGTTAGTTTCGTTATTTATCCGCTTATTAGTTAGTTATTAGTTTAGTTTAGCGTAGTACAACATCGGGGAAGGACGGTCTTTACCCATCGTATACCATCCACAGCCGATAGGAGGTCGCATTTCTTGTAACTATAAATACCCCTTCCATCCATGGAAGGGGTGGTGCTTTTCAATCTAATCTTACAACTTTTGTGAAGTAACTCTCTACCAAGAAAACACCCAACTCTCTAACTTTCTCTCTCTAATGGCTAACATGTATTTTGATCTCCCAAGACCACCCGAATCATCAAACACAATAAATATTGGATCCTATCAGCACACGCTCAACATATCATATTTATATTTTTATAAAAGTTTTGTTTTTTATTGCTTATTTTTATTAAAGTTCACGTTTGTGTTGTTTTATTTAGCTTAAAAATAGTAAAAAGTCTCTAAAAATCTTGTCCTTTTCACAAAAAATCCAAAAATATATTTTATTTTCGTCATACAATTTTCGTAGATTTTCTCGAGTTGTTTTAGTATTTTTAAAAATCAAAATCGCTCTGTATTTTTCTCTTAAAAACTGCTTCAATTTCTTTTTAAAAAATAGAAAAACGCCAAAAATATTTTTATATTTTATGGTAGCTTTTCATAGTTTTCTTAAGATAGTGTGAATTTTTCATATTTTTTTGAATTAGTTTACTATTTATTTTGATTTATTTGCTATTTTAAACATTAAAATCGAAAAAATACTTATTTAATTCCGAAAATTCTAAAACTTTTTCTGTGAGTTTCTATCACTTTTATTACGTTGCTAAAAAAATATTTGGAATTTTCGGAGTTCATTTGATATTTTTCATTGATTTATTTCCTTTCCTTTTATTAAAAAAAAATCCGAAATTATTTCTTCTGTTTTTATTAGTTTTTTTATTTTGAAAAAAAAAAGTTAAGTTTTTTTTTAGTTCGCTATTTAATTTTAAATTTCCTATTTATTTAGTTATTTAATACTTTCTTTTCTTGTTTAAAAAAAAAAAAAAAAAATCTTATATTTTAAATCTTTGACCTTAATACCCAAATTAGTTTTTGTGAAAACATATCTCCTTGAGAGAGTTTGGTGGTTAAGATTTGATTTATTAAGATTAGTTTATCTATTATTTTAGTTTTTTATTATAAAAATCTTCTATTTATATATTTGTGCTAACCCTTAAAGTTTTGATTTTGTTTGTGTAATCCGATTCTACCACATAAGGCGTGGAGCTTAAGGGTCTTTAAGCATTTTTAATACTTAAAGTTTGAAGCTTTAGTAATTTTTAAGCTTGTTGGTGAATAAAGTTTTAAACTTTACTCACTAATTAGTGGATAAGATTAATAAAGTTGTAAACTTTTGTATTAATTTGTGCTTATAAGATCGGGTGGTTTTATTCCTCTCGCATCACCGGGTTTTATTCTCTTAACTTTTTATCATTTTTAGCTTAGAATCTTAGTTTAACGTTACGTTTAATTATTCGTATTATGCTTGTTAAGTCTTTTTAGTATCATTCTCTTAGCTTAATAGTCATTGTCACTAGTTGTAGTTTGTCATTTAAATTTTAGTTTAAACTTTAATTAGTTAAATTAGTTTAAAAAAAAATAAAAAAATAAAAAAAATAAATAAATAAAATAAAATTTAAAAGTAAAAAAAAAATTAAATTATATATTCCTACTTTTTCTAAAATTATATTTTATCATTTAGAGTGTAGGAAAAATAAATTTGCATTCCTAAAGTTAAATTTGCAAAATTTGGTTTTAAATCGCGTTTTTAAATTCCCGTAGTTACGTTTTTAGAATAAAATTGCATTTAGGATATATTTAGGTAGCTTTCCTTAGTTTACTTGCTTAGTTTGATTTAAGTGTTATTTACGTGCTTTAATTTCCTTTCCGTTATTTAATTTGAATCTAGAACGTAATAAAAAAAAAAAAAAAAATCCAAAACATCGAGCATTTTAATAACAAACCAATAACGACGTTGCCCATTCACACCTCGTTGGGAAACGATTCGGGTTGACTAATCCGTATCAACGATCACACACGGGATTTGATTTATTATTCTTTTTTCTAAAGGAATTTTGAATCTATCTTCGTGATTATTTTTTATATCGATATTGAGGTTTTATCCATACACATACCCATAAGCCTTCATTATCAGTGAATCAGTGTCTGAACTGTTTTAAGTTTCTTATGTTTTAAGTTTCTTACGGTTAGTCATTCACAAGTGGCTAGCTTGTGTGAGATAACTTGACGGTTTGGCATTGTAAATCAAAAAACAACTTTGTTTGGCTTTGCTATTTATAGCCAAAATGCTCAGCAGGCACCACAGACCACGGACCCCTTAAAAGGGTTCCGTCCGTGTTAATATTTGGGTCACGTCCTGACAAAGAAGATCACCAAAATCATACCAAAGTCAACCATATCTATCCAAGATTGTGTAAGATATGTAGAGTCTAAATCTACACAAAGTATCTAGTGAAATCTTCTAAAGATTTCAATGATGCACTACATGATGTCATGTGTTTGTTTTTCTATTTTTAGAAATATGTTAAAATACATATGTAATGTTTTGTTTTAAGAAACCAAACATTCTTGAACTAAAAATACTAACATACATTATGGTTTAGAGTCATATCAAAATATGATTAATCAAAATGTAAATGCTTGAGTGATGAAGATATTATTTAAAAAGCTTGTGTTAATATCTATTAAACTTGACAAGCTTTAAGCTTTATAAAAATTAAATTTACCTTTTTCGTTAACAAAACTTAGGTAAAGATCATAAAATATAAATAACATTTAATGACGATATTTGTATTAACAAAATAGTTGTCGCATCTTGCTAACCCCCCATGTGAACTTCACTTTTATGCTTTCCAAGAGTATTTCAAAGGCCCGAGAAGGGTTAGATAAGACCAACTCATTAGTCAAGAGTATTAAGAAGGTAAAAGGGCTTTGGTTAAAGAAAAAAGAGGGAAGAACCCCCATTAAACACAAGGCCTCATCTTGTAACGATGGAAAGGAGGTCTAAGAAATGCAAAGTTACTTTTAGTTTGAAATTCAAACTCAAATAATTCAACTGCTATAACCCTTTTTAATTCCACAATTAACTTATAATTAATTATATAACTAAGTTAAATACTTAGCATATTTATTAAACCATTAGCCCACAAAAAGGAGTAAACCCATTTAGCAATTAGTTAAGTCAGAAGTAAGATTATACACATTTGTTTACATTCATTTGATAATTTTATAAAAACATAAACCTCAAAGGGTTGAACTTGTTTTATACGGAGTAATATGCTTTGAGTTAGTTTTTATAATATGTTATGAGTTGGGTTTTATAAAACCGGACTAGACATTTTGATACAATCTCTTTAACGTTGTGTTCTCGAGTTACATATGTAGAAGAAGATATGAGAGATATTGAGGAGAAAAGAAAGGAAGAGAATTATCTTCTCTTCTTTCCTCTTCTTCCCAAAAGTGGGAGGGAGATTTTAGACTAAAAACACCCCAAATATTCCTTCCACTTATTTTCTTTTCTCCCCTAAAAAAATTGAGAACACAAGATTTTTATGCTTCTTTCCATTTCTTTTCGTTTCTTCTCAAAATTTAACTCGAGAACACAACGTGAGTCCTAAACCACTTATGATATTACAAAATATCTTAAATATCATGTACAAACCTGCATCAAAAGAAAAAATATTGTTGGGGATGTAGAAGGTCGTGTTGATCCCAGTTATGTACTTGATCTAATTCCTTAGCTTGTAAAGGTTTAGTTATGCTAGATAAACTAACACAACTAGATTAGAAACTATTTTGAATTAATCAAACACTATGTGGAATCTAGTATTCAATTATTAAGAAGAACACAATTTAACTAACAATAAACGCTTTAATATTATTGAATATAATATGATTACTCTCATAAGTATTAGGGTTTACAACCTTGAAGCTAAACAAACAATACGTATTTTCCAGATCTCATACTCACCAGCCTTGAGCACTGGAAACCTTGATGCAGCAACCATATGTGCAGAGTCTTGATCCATCTTTAGCATCAAATTATTGTATATAAGAACATGTTCTTCTTTGATCACAACTTCTAGAATCACAAGCTTTGATACCACTTGTTGATCCCAGTTATGTACTTGATCTAATTCCTTAGCTTGTAAAGGTTTAGTTATGATAGATAAACTAACACAGCTAGATTAGAAACTGTTTTGAATTAATCAAACACTATGCGGAATCTAGTATTCAATTATTAAGAAGAACACAATTTAACTAACAATAAACGCTTCGATATTATTGAATATAATAGGAATACTCTCACAAGTATTAGGGCTTACAACCTTGAAGCTAAACAAACAATATGTACTAATATCTATGCCCTTGGCCTCCTTTTATAGACTAAGGAGTCCTATTAGGGGTACAATACGTATTCTCCAAGATAATAATAATTTCCTAAGTATATCAAATCGTTTACATACTTATCAAAATATTCTATACATATCTTAACCGACTTAAAATACAAACAACTTTAATAAACAACCACCAACACTAATCTTGACTCTGGCAGCATTAACACTTCAGCATCACTAACTTAGTACTAGCAACACTAAGTTTTCTTCTAGCAGCACTAACTACTTAGTGTATTTTCCTTTAAAGTTCCCAGCAGTAGTAATATACACTAGCAATCTTGATCCATAACCAGCAGCAATAACATACTTAGAACAATTTACATAGATTTCCATGAGCAGTCTTACCCTTAAGAGTAGCACCAGTATCTGGAAGTCTTTGAAACCCAACAGATCGACTTTGAAAAACCAAGCGCACGAAGATAGTCTTTGGCGCATGAGCCTAGCGTGCAGGACTGCGGACTTCGTTTGCTTTCGTTTTGAGCTATCGCTAACAATTTTAAATGTCTCTTAATATAAATTTATCATCATTAAAACATAAAGGGCATATATGTACATATTTGCACCAACAATCTCCCCCTTTTTGATGGTGACAAATATATATTAGAAAGCAAGTAAAATTACTACAAAGCATGTTGAAGTAGCTTGCTTCTTGAATTTGCTATCTCTTTGAATCTTGGTTGATGTAGTTAGCCATGCTTCACGCTTTCTTCACTTGACATCAATTGTGTAGTAGGTCTTGCGATATGCATACTTCTCTTAGCAACAATTTTGATTAGCCATATGCAACTTTTGATGAAGCTTGAAATCATTCATTCATTCACCACTTGTTTCTTTTCCCCCCTTACGTCGAAGCAAAAAGATGGGATAAATGTTAGCCTCATACGGCTCCCCTGGGATCGTTTCTCCCCCTTGTTAAAAGTCGGGGATCCATGGTTCAAATAGCATCACTCAAACAACACAAATATATACATAACAAGGTAATAATACATATATATATATATATACATATATATATATATATATATATATATATATATATATATATATATATATCAATATATCACAGAAATTAGACATAACACACATAGCATAGAAGTGAATAGATCAAGTAACCTTGCTCAACTAATAAGCACTTAAGAGTGCTTTCAAATATCCTTAAGTGCACACAATATGTCTCAACATTTTGTTCTTACAACCCAATCAAATACCTTCCTTCACCATAACATTCAAAATTTCCCTTTGCATTTATCTGTCTCTATTCGGCTATTCATGTTTGAGACCAATGTTAGCAACATTTTCATCCCCTCATTAAGAGATCTGAGCATTTCTCGGGTCTCACGCCTTGAGTATTTTAAGGCATTCACCAATTGCGCGGTGTTGTGGCAACAAAAGGAGGGATTATTCTCACAATTTTTTTGTCGTAGGGGTCCCCTATCTTATCCCAAATTCCCTCTTGCCTTATTCCTCTAAAGAGAAATTCAAAAATCACTCTATCTTCACCTTCATCTTTTTGGTTCTTTGGATGAGGGTGAGAGTTTCATTTTTGTGTGTTAGAATTGGCCAAGTTTGGCTTGTTTGGGTTAACTCTTGGTTTATTGAGTGAGCTTGTTTCCGAGTTCACCATGTTCCTATGATTATTATTATATTTTTTAGAGATAAGATAATATGATGCATTCATGTGTATGTGTGCCTATATTTGAAGATCTTATCATGTCTATTATTTTCAAAATTTTTACTTGTGTACATTATTTGGATCAACAATGTACAACAATGTACAAATGTGTTGAGAGTACTTTCATGAACCCTAAGAAGGTGAATTTTTTAAAGTGTTTACATGATAATGTTTTCTTTGTAAGGACTTAGTCCATAAAAACTTACATAGATTTTTGAATGCAAAAGGATCATGCAAGAGGGTTTTGTTCAAGAGATGATAGACTCATGGATAAGAGAAAGAGAGTCTTTGGGAAAAATACTTACTAGATTTTTGATAGAAACTCTTTACTTCTTCTTTTTCAAAAATTTGTGTGTGAAATTTTTGATGTTGAAATTTTTTGATTTGGATGGACCTATAATATTGTGTTATGGGTGTTTGATGGTCACTACACATTCTCAATAGATAATAGATCTAGATTTTAACAATGTGAATTTTTAATTGTGATATGGTAAAAAGGATGATTTTGTAGGATTGTGCAAAAAATAATAATTGAAAATTTGATTTGGATGAGAGTGGTTTGAAAATTTTTTTGTTGCACCGGGCGTGTTGCACTTGCGCGTTGGCGCGTCCATTTTGCGCGTTGGGGTAGCAAATTTTGTGTATTCCTTTTTCTCGTTTCATCCTTACATTGTTTGTATGTCTTATTCTTTTTGTAACATCACAACAAGTCCAAATCTCAAGAAATTGAACCTTTCTCTAACTAATTGCTTAGTTAGTATGTTTGCTACATTATCTTTAGAGGAATTTTATCTATAATGATGTGTTTTTTTTCCAATATTATCTTTTAGAAAGTGATGTCTCATTTCTATGTTCCTAGTACAAGGATAATAAACGGGATTTGAATTCAAGTTGATATACCACATATTATCACATAAAAATAAGGATTTTTTTTAAAATCAAAGATTTAGTCCACAAACGCTTGTTTCATGCACAATGCTTGTTAACATGCCCTTCCAGCAACAACATATTCAGATTCAATTATGGAGTTTGAACTTTGAAACTGCGATGTTAGACAAGCTCTCGCAAATGTGCATATTTCATTTGTACTTTTTCAATCAACAGGATCACCCGCATGATTTGAGTTGGCATATACCAAAACACCAACGCCTGTATCCTTAGGATACAAAAAGACCTAGATGTTGAGTGTCCATAACATATCTAAATATTCTCATAACGGCTAGGTAAGATTCTCTTAGATCTTCTTGGAATCTAGCGCACATGCAACCACTAAACATGATGTTGGGCCTACTAGAGGTAAGGTATAATAAGCTACCTATCATTCCTTTATATTTGGTGATATCCTTGTCTAATGTGAGAATTCTTTTACTACAAATTGGAGTGTTAGTGACCTTAGAGTTTTCTAATCCAAACTTCTTAAGCATTTCTCCTATGTACTTAGATTGATTAAAGAAAATTCCTTCATTTAAAAAGTTTTATTTGTAAGCATAAAAAGAAACAAAGCTCCCATATCATACTCATTTTGAATTCATCATGCATTAATTTTGAAAATTTATCTCAAAGCGATTGATAGGTAGACTCAAAATGATATCATTAACGTAAATTTGAATAATTATATGACGCTTATCTTTTGTCTTAGTGAATAACGTATTATCTACCATGCCTATAGTATAACCATTATGTATAAGAAAATATTGTAATCTATCATACCAAGCTTTAGAAACTTGTTTACAATGTCCTTTTAAGCTTGTAGACATGATTAGGTTTTTGAAAATCAATAAAACCGGGAGGTTGTGCAGCATACACTTCATCTTCAATGTTCATTTAGAAAAACACTTTTAAAATTCATTTGGTAAAAATTTAAACATATAACCACATGAATAAGCAAGTAGTATATGTATTGACTCTAAATGTGCAACGGGGGCATAGTTTTCATCGTAATCAATCCATTCTATTGGTTATATCCTTGTGCTACTTGGTTAGCTTTGTTTCTACATACAACACCATTTTCATCTATTTTTATTCTAAATACCCATTTTGTTCCTATGATGGTGTGACCACTAGGACGCTGAACTAGATCCCAAACTTCGTTACGTACAAATTGTTCTAGTTCTTCTTTCGTAGCCTGATAACATCAAATAGTCTTGAATATTAAGTGTCAATTTCCCTCGATAATGCTCGTATTTTATATCATTTATATGGATTTACGCTTGTTTTCCTCTATATTTCACTTTCAGGTAAATTACGAGCATTGGAGCTAATGAGACGTGGATTTGGAGAGTTTATTGAAGATATATGATAGTATGTCCATTTTGAAGTAATTACGGCGTAACTCTTCTCTCACATTACTGCAAATGTGTGACTCGAAAACCAACTCATGAAGATTACGGCGTAGCTCCATCTTAGGATTACGCCGTAACTAATTAGGTCAAATGATGTTCCACGCCGCTGCAAGCTACGCCGTAACTCGTTCCACAAATATGGCGTAACCATGATTTATTGAAGATACGGCATAGCTAACTCCAGATGTTACGCCGTAACCAACTTTTCTAGAGCAAAATACGAAGATATTGATGTTACGGCATAACTCTCGACTTAAGTTACGCCGTAACCAGATCTGGCCTATAAATACCGCCCAAAATTCTGCATTTCTCATCATTCATTCTACACAAAAAAGCAGAGAACGTGGGTAGGAGGCTAAAGGCAGGTCTTGAGGAGCATACGGAGCCATCTCCAAGGGAGGAATCACTCCCTAATAATAAGCATTAGCAATTTATCATTTATTTTACTTTCAATTCATGTATTTCATTATGTTAAACATTGAATCGATTGTTTCAGTTAATATGAGCGGCTAAGCACCTCTGGTGCTAGCCTAGTTATGATTCCTTAATTGTTTTGTTTATGTTTATATTGCTTTCGTATAATTGTTTCTAGTGTATGCATGCATAGTTTGTTTGTAGCTACCCTTATTTCGGTAGTTTTGAATGGCGGTAGTGTCTAGTTGCTTAGGAGATATGACCAACTGGCCCTAAGTAGGTAGACTGAGTGGGAAGGATAAGAATTGACCAACTGACGCCCCTTCTTTGCTTATGCGATTTGACCAACTAATCACATACCGTTTGGATGAACTTAAGAAGTTAGGGATGAGTGTTTAAGATGCTAGCGCCCGGGCACTCATTGTTATGAATCTTGCATGTAGCGGAACTTAATGACTTGGCTTAGGGGACTAAAAACAACTGGACTTTCAAGGGTAGTAGCTTGATCTCCGGTGGAAACCTTTGCTGATAGGTTAGGACGAACTGACCAAATGTTGTCCTAGCGACTTAAACCCCCACTTGAAGCAATTGGAAGTAATTAAACGGGAACTTAACTTGATAGGATGAGTAACTAGGTTAGCACACTTCTCCTCTATTGATCACAACTCTCGCCTTTATTTGCTTTCTTGCATTTCTTGCTTTAATAGTTAATTAATAATTTCCATCTTAAAACCAATTAAAATATGTGACACCTAGACTTAATTAGAATCCGCTCACATAGCTCTTGGGACGACCTCGGTTTTACCGAATACTACACTACACACGATCGGATACACTGCCCGTTAGTGCATTAAGGTAGACCATAGGTATAACGAGACACTTATAAATATTAAAACCTAGTCAGTAAAACCTGCATCATAGCCATTATCTAATTTTTGCTTTAATAGCTTCTTTGATGTTCTTGGGGTCTATGGTCGAGACAAAGGCAAAAAAATTGCTTTTGTCTTGGGCATGAGATCTAAGAGTTCTTTTGTTTAATTCTCCTATGACTTGGTAACCCCTAGCTTCTTTGATGTTTCCTACCCTCTAAATGACTTCCTCTAAGTCTTCATTGGGTGAGGGAGTTCTAATATGGTTTTGAACGACTTGTTCTTTTACCACATCATCATCTACCAACGGTGATGTTTTAAATTCAGATAAAATTTCATCAAAGGTTACATTGAGAGATTCATCAATCCTCAAGGTTTTCTTGTTAAACACTATGTATGCTTTGCTTGTTTGGGAATATCTTAGGAAAACACTTTCGTAAGACTTCGAGTCAAACTTGGTGAGATATTCTTTGATGTTAAGTATAAAACATTTACAACCAATGACCCCAAAGTATTCTAAGGATGGCTTCTTACCTTTAACGATTTTATATGGTGTTTTATTAATGATTTTCCTAATAAGAACCCTATTAAGTATGTAGGATGCGGTCTCTACGACATGACACCAAAAGTTTTGTGGAATATATTGCTCGTTTAACATTATACGACTCTCCTCTTGTAAAGTCCGGTTCTTCCTTTTAACAATCCCATTAGATTGAGGAGTCGAGAAATTATAAGAGATTTCATGTTTGTCACAAAAGGCCCCAAATTGCACTTCATTATCAAACTCTCTACGAGGGTCGGTTCGGATTGAAACAATAGAACACCCAAGTAGGTTTTGCAATCTCTTTCCTAAGACATTAAAATTTTTAAAAAATATTCATTTTTAGTTCTTAAAAATTGCGTCCATGTATATCTTGAATAATCATCAACTATTATCAAAGTGTAGAACCAAAAGGCCTCTGGTCTAGCGGTATGGATTTTTACCCTCCTAGGTAAGGTCTCAAGTTCGAGTCTTGTCTAGGGCGATAGGGGTTTCCTCCCGCGTGTGTAAAGGGAAGGGTGTCATTTCCTTCTGGGCTGGACCCAACCTGGTTGTGTGGCCTCGCTACGCCTTCTGGGCTAGGAGCCATGTAACCACAATTGTCGTTCAAAAAAAATATATCTATCAAAGTGTAGAAGTTGACACAATAACTTTGAATAGACGATGGACCAAATAAATCCATATTTAAAACTTTTAAGACTCTACTATTTGTAATTATGTTTTTGAGCTTATGGCTTGCGTGGACTTGCTTTCCTATTTTACATGCATCACAAAAATGACTTTCAAATTTCAACTTTGGTAATTTCCTCACTAGTTCTTTCGAAACTTCCCATCTTCCTAATAAACTGCACCTTCTCATATGCCCTGAGCTCTATTTCTTTTACCAAGATCAATAGACTCATAGCTTTCTCAACGTTATGTTTTTGAATACCCCTCAAGAAAGTTGTAGTCTGCACGAGATCAATTGAACTCGTCATCCTTTCAAGCTCTTCAAGCATACCTTCTCTCTCATTAACAACCTCAAGTAACTGTGTCCAAACCCTCCTAAGCTCATTTGCCAGCCTGTAATGATTAGAAATTGACTAATGAAAATAAACAAGCATATGGTCCTTCATCTTTGCCGACTTAGCAACAACTACAAGTTCATCAAGGCGCACTAACCTAGCAATTGTTTTGATTTCTTTTAAATTTTTTATTTTTGTTGTTGTTAAAAATGTATAAACGAATGGCGTCAGGGCTCCCTTAAATAATAAAAAGGTTGAGAGAATTGACCGACTAAAGGGAAAGGAAGCGGCCGGGGATCTCCTGATGAGACTCTGGCAACTGAAACATCGGCGTATGTGTTTTCTAACAACTCTTCCAAAAGGGAATATCATTATTAGCATGACCAATAGTCAACATTTACAAAAAGGGCTTTTATTTGGATAAATTTAATAGGCTCAATGCATAAAATTAGGGCATAAACTTATACAAAAACTAATTGAATAGTAATTGCTACCAATGATAATGTATTAAAAAACGAAACCGAATTAAGTATTCGGGGGTTGGTTTAGCTATGGTTTTCGAAAACCAAAAAACTAAAGACCGATGTCGACCAATCAACAAAAACTAAAACTTTTGTGATATAAACCGCTTAATAAAGTCGGTCTCACCTTAAAAATAAAAAAAAAAAAAACTGTTGTTCTCAAAATCTTTAAAGACAATCGAAAAATTACGTTGAATAGAGTTGTTAGCTACATCTTAAAAGAATAATTGTAGTACACAAAGATCTCAACTTGCCATTTATTTTCAAAAGGAAACAATTTTCGGTCGAAATCGAGAATATCATGAAGCTGAAAAATTAATAATAATACCGGCATCAAATCAATAACAACTTAAGTAAGGAAGAAAGGAAAACGATTTTGTGTAACTTTACGTGTATCTTACCTACAAGCACGATTAACAAATGAAGGACAAGTACAACACTAACGTATACAAGCACTCCGTGGTAACGCGCGGGTGAAATTCCTCGTTGAATACATAAGTTAAAAGTTTATAATTTGTAATGCATAAAATTATGTATTAATTGTAGTACTTGTTGTGAGGTTAAAACTAACTAACAAAAAGAAAAGGAAAGGAGCTTTCATCCCACATTGTATGAGTGATACAAAAGAAAGGGGAGGAAAAAGCTATAAAACTCAAATTCCGAATAAATTGTAAAGATAAAACTCTTATAAGTGATGTTAAATAAGTTAAAGTAAAAATATATTCTTATTAAATTTAAACTCGTTTGACTCGTGAAACTCATTTAGCTTGTTCAGCTCGCTCGACTCGATTAATTAAACGAGCTTTCAAATGAGTTGAGCCGAATTTTACTTTTTTACAGCTCGATTCGTTAGACTAATCGAGTATTAATCTATGTTTGAGCTCAATTCGAGCTCGAAAATTATGTAGCTCGACTCAAGTTAAACGAGCTCGAACTCGGTTAACAGCGTAGGATGAGTTTTGGTCATTTCCCCGCCATCATATCCCTTTGGTCATGCTGGACTTTTTTATGGGCCACTGGGCTTGAGTTATAAGTTTTATGTGGAACTTTGTTGCCCAAATAGCTTATTTGAGTCTTCTAAGTTCTAACTCGTGCGTGCAGTTGAGTTAAAGCCATTTGTTTTCATCCACATAATAAAAACTTTTAGTCCAACAAGGCGGTCTTTCTACAAGTAAATTTAGTTGATCTGAATTAAATATCCATGTGTATAAAGCAACCTAGAGGTCATAATTCTTTAAGATAGAAACCTGCATTAAAAAATTTCAACTTAACCTCCTTTTATTTAATATTGAATAACTCACACGACAATTGATTTGTCAATTAAAATCGTTTATCCTCTCCAGAAAGTAGAAAAAAATGTCTAGCACGAGTTTTGGGTTATATATATAGTAGAAAGTACATTTGGACTTGCTAATCTTTTCATACCTTCTTGAAGTATTATTGAGACTTTAAACTATTGTTATTTTTATGATCATGCAATCCGACCTTTTAGCTAACTTATACAATTTGATCCCACCCAATTTCTAAATGGGGAAATGATCCCTGCTGCTAGCGGCAGCTAACTTACCTGCTGCAAGCCTATTTTTCCGCCCTTCATCGAGTTTCTCCACTGAGGGGATTTGAGCCCGAGCCACTACTAGAGTTGCTGGTTTGGGGCAGGAATGAAGAAAGGGAGTTTGGGAACTGCTGCAAGTGCTTTTTTAGCCTTTTTTTTTCCTATGTTTTGCTCATTTGTTCTAACAATTTCTTCATCTTTTTCAATGGCTGGTAAGTTCCCAAACCCCCTTTCTTCATTCCCGCTCCAAACCAGCAATTCCAGTAGTGGCTCGGCTCAATCCCCTCAGTGGAGAAACTCGATGAAGGGCGGAAAAATGGGCTTGCAGCAGGTAAGTAAGCTGCTGCTAGCAGCAGGGATCATTTCCCCTTTCTAAATTTCAATCTTTTCTTTATTGTTACATTTTTCAACATAGTCCTGAGCTTCATAGACGGAACTTGAGGTCAAAATTGTATTTCCTTTAAGCAAATATAAGTAAAACCTCAAAGTTGGGAGGGTCGTGGCCCTCCCCGATCTCCATTACGGTCCGTCTATGCAAGCAATCGAGGACCTCAAAGCCTGTGACGACTCTGTAAGGATAGCTAGGGTTTATTGGTGGGAAATCTTTGCTGGTCGAAAGCAATTGAAAAAGTTGTGAGAAGAACACTGAATAGATAAAATGTCTTAGGAAAACATAGAAGATTCTTCAAAAGGTGAAGATCTGTACGATCACCCTGGTCCCATGCATTTTATGGATGTCAACCGGACCCTCCCTCAAGGACCCGCCCGTGCAATGAACACCGCTCGTGATCTTATCAGAGAGCTTTAAACCCTGGCTATTTTCTCCAATAGGCTCCTCGCTGACCAGTCAATCTGAACATTTACGATGAGAGGATGATACCAAATAATCTTTAATGCTTTGGAAGAGGTTTGAATCTGGGTCTATTGACCCAAGCCCAACAGCTCTTGAGGTTATTAGTTCACGTACTACACAATTTAGTTCCCACAATCCTTAATACCATCATACTAAACGATATAAAAACACTATAGCACCCAAATTTCGGATGCATGCAGAAGATTATTAGTCCAGCTTAAGTGCTTATTGAACTTTTGAAAAAGTTAATAAGCACAAGTTGATATATTTATAATAAAAACTATTTAAACTTAACAGAGTTTCAAATGTTAAAAAAACTACTAGTAAAGTAGTAAGTATACAAATGGTTTAACAAACACCCTGTCGCTAGCACTGTGTTCTTAAGTTTTAAGTGAAATGAAACGGAAAAGAACAAGAAAGGGAATAGAAACAGAAAAGAAAGGGAAAGTTGATTCATGTGTTCTTAAGTTAGATAATGGGAAGAGGAAAGTAGCAAACTGCTGTGTTCTTAAGTCACAGGAAAAGGAAAAGAGTTAAGCCAAATTACAATATTACCCATTAGTTGTTCATTCAGTCACTTGGGAGAGGGGGCGTTTTAGTCTTTTGGACCAAATAGTATAACAATCCTTTCCTTTTCCGCTCAAATATGGCCGGAAGATTCTACCACAAAAAAATCCATCCTTTTCCTGTCTAAATCCTTTTCCTTTACTGAGTTTCCTATCATAAAAAACTAGAGAACACAAAAAGTAGTATAAATCCTTTCTTTTCTCCTCAAATTACAACTCAAGAACACACCGTAGGTGTAGAAATATGTAAAACCAGTCACTTAAAAAAACGAGCTGCTTGTATTGATGACCGAGATATGATACGATTGAAGGGAGTTGGGGAAACCGTGAAAATTTAAAGCAGTGTACTAAAATGTTGCAGAAAAGATTCGCAATATCAAACAGATCATAATGCAAGGAAAGCTCACATGGATAATGAAATAGAAAGAAATAAAGATCCAAACTGGTGAGCTAAGACCTATGGTACAAGAATCGAACTATATTAAGCAATGCTACGAACTATTGACGGAGGGGCATCAGAGTTGTGTACAGTGTTCTGCAAAGACGATGTTAACCAAAGCAAACTATACACGTTTTATATACCCACGTGAAGCTGACTAGTTCAAATCGGTAGGTACAAAAGTTGTTGCTATATTTAATGTCCTAATTGAGTTTTAGCACGTGACTTATTTGACCACAATGATCCAAGTTAACTCATTTAACATGTTTAGAGCAGACAGTGGAGTGCCAAAACTCTCGTGCCGTTTCTAGTCTTAAACTGCCACGTCCGCAGTTTTGAGTTTGGCACCAGAAAATGTTTGGACCATTTCTGGGTATCCGTTTGGCACTGAAATTTCGGTGCCAAACTTTTTTAAATGTAAAAGAATATATTCTAAAATTACTTTATTCATTAAAAAAACATTACAATAAAAAACATAAAACTTAAAAGATAAAAATTACAAACTAGTTATAATTTCTCCAAACATGTTCCACAAGGTCATCTCAAAGATCGTTGTGTATTTTGCTATCTCTGAGTTCTTTGTGTTTTCGAACATGTAAATCACATCTTTCGGTCCATTCCCGTGCAATGTCTGGCGTTGGATCAACGAACACATCTCTTAAATTCACTACGTAATTTCCGTCTTCCAATATCATGTTATGCAACATTACCACGGCAATTCATGATCCTTGTCAAAGCGTTGATTTCGAAAAGCACGTCGCGGGTTGTCGTATAATTCCCAACGACCTTGTAGGACTCCGAAAGCTCTTCGATATCCTTTCTAGAACTTTCCTGATTATTTTAAACCTCAACGTTTTTCGACCTTGCAACATGCGAAAACGTTTTCACAAACACGGACCATGTTGGATAAATGCCATCAGCTAGATAGTAACCTTTGTTGTACACATGCCCATTTACTTCAAACGGCATTCCGAATCTTAGGCAAGTTCATCATCATATAACGGAGAACCATATAAAACATTTAGATCATTATTTGCACCAGGAACCCCAAAATAAGCATGCCATATCCATAACCGCTGATGTGACCGCAAACCGCTTCTAACATAATAGTTGGGTATTTATGGCCACGCCTTTTGAATTGAGGGGCTAAGGCTTTTGGGCAATTTTTCCAATCCCAATGCATACAATCAATACTCCCGAGCATTCCCGGAAGTCCATGTTTTTGTTTATGCAATTCATATAACATTTCAATATCAGCTAAAGTGGGCTTCCTTAAATACTTCTCAACGTATAAAACATGTATGCATTTTGTAAAGTCGATTAAACATTGTCGTTGAGTTCGTTCGGCAATTTGCAAGTACTCATCAAACGCATCAGGCGCTTGAGTCTTGAAAATACGCTAATTGCTTAGTATAGCGGATGTGAACTTCAAAATAGGATCAATACTCTTACGACCGGTAGCATCATAACCATCTCTAAAAAATTGAAAGTATTTGGGAAGGGGGCGGGGCATAACTTAGAATAGCATTAACTATTTTTTTAAAAAGTATAGAGCTCATACGATACCTTCGTCGAAAATTCTTTCGGATATTTAGGACCAATCTCTGCGTCGCAGAAATAGTCGTCGATTAGACGTTCCGTCGCCGTTTCTCGTTGACGTGGTATATATGCCCTCCTTTTAGGACTCGATCTTGATCCACCGTCTTCTTGATTACACAAATTCATATATTGTTCATATAACTCTTGATACGAATATATCTCTCCGATGGTCCGCCTTTAAAAAATCTTCATAATTGTCTAAAGTGCTTCCGCGAGGGGAGATGGTTGGATCCATAATGAAAGAAAAATGAGTGTTTTTGAGGTGTGAATTAGGTTTGAAGAGTGTGTGAAAATATGGAAGAATAAGGAGGTTTTTATAAAAAAATTTGGGTACAAATTAAAAAAAAACGGCTATATTTACCACCACCAAATTTAGTTTTTCAAAAAAGAAAAAAAAAAAAAAAAAAAAGAAGTCTTAAGTTTGGCGCGAGAGAGTTTGGCGCGACAGGGGTAACGGTGCGCCAAGCTTGGCGTCGCGCCAAAGGGTTTGGCACGAGCCAACAGCTCACCGTACCCCCTGCTCTTATTATACTCTCCAAAAGGTGAAGAATGGTGGGATCACCATGTTCCCATGCATCCTAAAGATGCCAACCGGACCCTCCCCCAAGGACCCGGCCTCAGGCAATAAGCACTTGTCCCAGGTAGTACATACTTATCAAGAGGTTGGGCTTTGAACCCTGACCATTTTCTCCAATAGGCCCCTCGTTAACCAGTCAATCTGAGCATTTACGGTGATGGATGGTACCAATTGAAAGCTTTTAGGCCAATGGATGTTGACCAGTCAACATGTTTATTATACTACGTATAACACATGATTTAAAACTCACTCGAAAGTAAGTGATTCAGAGTTGTGTTTAACTTGAGGTCGCGCACGGTTAACTCATTTAACATGTACCACATGTAAAAGAAAAATGGTCAAATTCAAAATAAAATATTGAAAGTCAAATGTGAGAAAAATATATGGTGTAATTAATACTCTTATTAAAACACACAATTACTTAAAAATACAATAATTTATTCACATTGTATAACCAATTAAACATAAATCTATCAAATTAAAAACAACCAAGTAAAACACCACTTACTAAAAAGTAAAATAAAATTTTCATAATTTACAATTTAAACAAACTATAACATAATCAAAATATAAAATAATTAAACACACTAATTAATGTTACTTTTAAAACATCTTAAAATGAAAAGTACATATTATTATACACATTATACAAATTAATAAAACACACAAAGATTCATACAGTTTACAAGTTGATGGTACATAAAGTTTTGAAAATCGGACCGGATCAATGGGTTCAACCGGGAACCGGTCTCGCCACCGGTTCGGCTAACCAATAAAAGCCATCCAAAAACGAACCAGAGAGGACCCGTTGAAACCGATACAAACTGGTGATTCAGGTCTCATCGTGATCTATTTCTCTGGTTAATCGTCACAGGGTACCCGACGCCGCAACGCGCAAGTACCCTGCTATACTATATATAAAGTAAAAACCAAAAAGTAAAAAGTGATAAGTCGAAACTAAAAAAGGAAATGTTGAACATATATTTCAAAAGGAAACTATTAATACATATCGAAACCGGGTTAACCCGGGACGCTTCAAACCCAATGGGTTGATCCGGTTTAATTTGACCAGTTTTTGACCCAACCCGTCGGGTTGACTCGGTTTCAATCGACCCAATTTTCTTCTGGAACGGTTCAACCGGTTGAACTACCCGAGTCGAACCGGGTTTTAAAACATTATATTTAATCCCCAAATATTCAAACTTTTATTATTTTTCGTTTATAACCATAATCTTTTTTAACACAAAACGATCTGTCGCTATAAAATCCCGTTACTATGCACGGGTACTCGTCTAGTTATATAAATTGACTTTCATGTTAAGAATATTGATCCGTAAACATGTCAATATCTGATGATAGTTTCTTTATGTTTTCTCTAATACACCAGGTAGTATTGGTTTAGTGACTTAAGATAGCATTTTTTTATGAGAGTACTTCTAGCTTCCGACCAACTTGTTCATGGAGCTAAGAGCATTTCCGATGTATAAACTAGTAATAGCTTTTTACTATTTTAAAAAGTCTTTTAAAAGAGCTTTTTGACATTGCATTGAAAGGTTTTTAAAAAGTTTTTTAGAAAGACTTGATAAAGTTCAAGTCTTTTCTCAAAGTCTTATACATTAATTGTGATATGCATTAAATGCAAAAAGTCATTAAAGAATTTATGCATTGTAGATGCTTTTAAAATGCCTTCGACACAAAGTTAAATAAGGTAAAACATTTTGATTTAGATTTCTCTCTCATGTTTTTTAATGTTAAACCAGTTAAGTAAAAGTAAATTAAATAACAGGGTCATTATTAAATAAAACATGAGCCCTACTAAATTGCTTCCTATCACAATATGCAAACATAAAAAGAACATAATAGATTTTAAAATAAGAGGATCTCAATTCAAAATTTTTCTTTTTAAAAAGTTGGTGTGACAACTTCAATAAGTTTGCACCAAAACAAGGTTTAAACTCATCGTGGTCTCTCATACTTTTGATGACATTTGCCAAGAACCGTTTACCAACTCGACCACTCATGGCCAAAATAGCAAAATTATACCAAAGTTAGAGTAAAAAAGATTTGTAACGAGTTCATATTAATTTTCTTGTGAATATCAGCATGTTTATAACCAACTAAAACATGTAACTATTTTTTACCCAAGATATTTACGCAGAAAGCATCACTTTTAATAAGATGAAACCGGTGCTAAAAGTGAACATGTGCACAAATTGGTAGGGTTCATGTTAACCTCAATAAGCCCTAGTATAACATAAAAAGACTAAGAAAAATGGGTAAACTTTTGAATTAGCAAGGAAAAAAAAAAAAAAAAATTATCTCTCATACGAGTTGTACTGGTGCAGACTTTTGGCGAGGACATGTCTTTGTCAAAAGTCTGAACTAATATAACTAGCGTAGGATTTTGGCGAGGACACGTATCGCCAAAAGTTTATGATATAATTATTTAGACTTTTGGCGAAGACTGTTGTCGCTAAAAGTGTAATTAATTAACATTACTTACTTAATTAATCTAACTTTTGGGGAAGACATATCCTCGCCAAAAACATGGTTGCCACGCTGGACTATTTGTGACCAATAAAAGTGTGTGGCCCCACTTGTCCTCGTCAAAAGTTTAAAAAAGTCATTGCCAAAAGTATTCTCGACATCGTGTTGAATGTTGTAGTGTCACACGAACTCGATCCTAAAAGCATTTGCTATCATAACTTGCAAATGCATGTTAAGGTTTAACATTTGGGTGTTAACCCAAGTTATCCATACCGTCGTCCATGTTATTTGGGTGTTAAAGGTTGGGCGTTACCTTTCTAACATGAGTTATTTCCTTTTTCCTTTTTTTTTTTTTTTTTTCCTAAATGAGGGTTGTTTTTGTAAATTGCTGGTGAGTTGATGTTTAACCTTGTGAATGTCATGATTGCGGGTGTTTTTTTTATGAGCTAAAGTGAAATGTTAAAACTGATGTGGCGCAGACGTGACGCTGAGTTATGGCATAACCTAAGTTATGATAGCAAATGCTCTAATAAGAGTCCGGGTTAACCAAGTTAACCAATCCGAAAAATGATTTTAGCCCGTATAATCCGACATATTGGAGCTCGGATAGTTTTGACGGCCTACCTAAGAGTACTAATGTACACATGTGACCGAGCTTAAATGTTGAATGTACATGATTTCTTTTTGTGTTATGCATGTATGAAACGTTTAGTTATTTGGTGTAGATTAATGTCTGATTTATCTTATGCATCTATTATATACACGAGTTTAATGTGTGTTACTTGAGTTTTACATCTTATAAAGTTCTGCCACAGGGCCACACATTATATATGCTCCATGTTTGTTCTCGTTGCAATGCGTCGTATCCAATTAGGTTAGTTTGTGTCGGTTGAGCCTTTTTAAGATTTGTTTTAAACTTTGACTTTTAACTATTTTTGTGTTTTATAAACTCTGATCTGAAAATATATGAATGGATTGGATTTTAAATGTATTTTTATTGGTATAATTTTTTTCAAGAACATAAATAAAAATATTTAAGATAAAAGTTGAAAAAAAATTTTAAAAAGTCAAACTGAACACTTATTTTAAAACAAAGTAATATGTTTTTATCAACTTTTAATGCATAAATCTTAAAATTGGTCAAATGTTTCATGATAGCAAGGAGCTTCATCCATTTTTCCTTATTGAGTTGTTTTAAAATAGTTGTCCACTACTAAAAATAAAAGTTATAATTCTTTATGTTTGCCGTATCACCCCTAATCAAAATTATTATTTACAAAATTAAGTGAAACGTTTGATAATTGTCAAAGGATAAAACTATCTTTTTGTAGATTTTGCAAAAATCAAAATAATAATAAATGCATTTTTTTTTAAATATATATTTTCGTCGATGGACAATAATTTTAAGACATATGAAGTATTGAATTAAATTTTAGGGTCATTTGCATATATATCCCTCCAAAGATGCAAAATTGCATATATATCCTTTGCATGCATAAAAATCATTGTACTATATGCATCAAAAACTTGTAAAAGATATATATTAATTATTCACCTTTGGAGGGATATATATGTAATTCCCCCTAAATTATATATATGCATCATCTAGATACACGTAATGTTAATAATTCTACACTGAGATGCTACTAAAGTTTAGTGGCAACTAGAGGTGGCAAAATGTGCCAAAAAGTAAAAAGATGGGTGTTAATACAAATCTGGGCGCTTCCCTGCTGAGATTAATGTATGCTAACTCCTTGGGGAATAGATCTTGTACTAAGTATGAATCTCGGCTAAAAGCTGCTAAGAAAACAGACACCATTAGCCTCACCGCGAGCGGTTCCGCGGTCAACCTCCGGTGTTAGAGTAAGTAAGGGTTTAGAGAGATAAAGTGAGTTCTAGAGAGAGAGTGAGTGTATGTTACCGTTTGATTCTGGGTAAAACCCCTATTTATATGGTTGACCTTTCATGCGTGTTCTCATGGTCACGGGACATGAGAGCGGCATAGTTATAAGTGGGAAATGACATAAGTCAACTCAGAGTTTGTCTCGTTGTCATGACAACAATGCTTTTGGGCGGGAGCTTACCCCGCTTTCCCTTTTTAGGGACTGCAGGTTACAGTACCTCAATCCTAGGTGAGATTCCTTACCCCTTGTATGGGGCGCGGTTGGGGCTTCCTCCGGAAGTTTCTCTTACCCGCGGATTTGTCATCTCCGTCCCGGTGGTGCCACGCGGACATAGACAATGCTTGAGTGACTGGTCTGACGGGTTGCGTTCTTGGTCCGCGTCTAACCCTTCTAAGTGTCAGGGGGTCATACGCGATCAATGGGTTAAATGGGTAAATTTTTAAAAGATTTGGGCATATTTAGCCCATTCTTTTTTTGAAATGGGCACATATAGCCCATTGAAAACTTAAATGGGCACTAACGACACTTTTTTTTCTCAATTGTAGAACATTACCATTGTTTTAAAGAAGTATTTTTTTTATATAACATATTTAAGTTTTTTAATATAAATAAGATATTACGTTTAAGGAATTTATTTAAATCGTTTTAAGTCTTTTATTAAGCGATTTATAACATGAGCCTGTTTGGCGGCCCGCGCGTTGGAGCCAGTGCCATTTAAGCCCGTGTGTCTATTCTAGCCCGTGTCCGTTTAGGCTCATTGCGTGCAGCCGGGCCCGCTAGCTTTTGCCACCTAGTGGCAACTTTTAGATGTTACTTATGTTTAGTGGCAAATTTTACTTAAGTTTTCTTGTTAGATGGAGTTTGAAGAGTATTATTGGTTCATTGTTTGTCTATATAAGTATAAACCATGCTACTAGAACACTTAAACGCACATCATGGCTTCCTTTGCAACACAAGCACCTCTTGCACCCCAAACCACCACTAAAACATTAACTTCTTTCACCACAACTTCCCCAATCATCTCTTCCTGGCCACTTTTCTCAAAGAAATGTTACCTTAACAACTCACTAAAACACAAAGTCTCATGCAATGCTGACAACTCCTTTGATCGTCGCAACGTTCTTCTGGGTCTAGGTGGTCTAGCTGGAGCCGTGAACCTAAGTTCTATTCCGTCAAGTGCGGCTGCACCACTAGCCGCACCTGATATCTCAAAATGTGGGACCAAATCTCTCTCCGGGTTTCAACTAGGAGAGAGTACTCCTACTGGCGGGGACTGTTGCCCGCCGGACTCTAGTCAAATCTTGGACTTCCAGTTCCCAAAGAACCAGGCGTTCAAGATTAGACCAGCTGCTCATTTGCTAAGCCCAAAGTACATTGCTAAGTTCAACCTTGCTATCAAACGCATGAAGGAGCTTCCTGAAGATGATCCACGTAACTTCTTACAACAAGCTCGTATTCACTGTGCTTACTGCAATGGTGCTTACACTCAGTCTTCGAGCGGGTTTCCTGACATCGAAATCCAAATTCATAACTCGTGGCTGTTCTTTCCTTTCCACCGTTGGTACCTTTACTTTTATGAAAGGATACTAGGGAGTTTGATCAATGATCCAACGTTTGCTTTGCCATTCTGGAACTGGGATACTCCTGCTGGAATGACAATTCCTAAATATTTTAAGGACCCGAAATCAGCTCTTTTCGATTCCAAAAGAAATCAAGCTCACTTGAATGCAGTTGTTGATCTCGGTTATGATGGCGCAGATAAGAACACCACCGATATCGAAAAGGTCAAGAACAATCTCGGTATCATGTACCGATATATGGTGACAAACGCCACTGACCCTGAAGGCTTTTTCGGAAAACCGTATCGTGCTGGAAGTTCATCTGCAGGTAGTGGGTCAATCGAGCAAAACCCACACGTACCAGTACACAGGTGGGTGGGTGACCCCAGAGAGAAAAACGGCGAAAACCTTGGAAACTTCTACTCTGCTGGCCGTGACACTCTCTTTTACTGTCACCATTCCAACGTCGACCGAATGTGGTCATTGTGGAAAATGATGGGAGGAAAACATGTAGATATCAATGATCCAGATTATCTTAACACCTCCTTCGTTTTCTATGATGAAAACAAGAATCTTGTTCGAGTGTACGTTAAGGACAGCTTGCTTACGAAAAAGCTAGGGTACGACTACCAGAGAGTAGATGTACCCTGGCTTAAAAGCAAGCCAGTCCCACGTGCACCAAGGTCCGGTATTGCCAGAAAACTTGCTGGGACAGTAAAACAATCAAATGATTTTAGCTTCCCCGTGAAGCTTGACAAGATCATGAAGGTTTTGATACCAAGGCCAAAGAAATCGAGAAGCAAGAAGGAAAAGGAGGATCGAGAGGAGCTTTTGATCATTGATGGAATCACTTACGATTCTGAGAAGTACGTCAAGTTTGATGTGTATGTGAATGACGAGGACGACAAAGAAGCTAGTTCACCTGATCAGTCTGAGTTCGTTGGTAGTTTTGCACAGTTGCCACACAAGCACAAGGGTAAGATGGAAAGCAAGGCTAGCTTTCGTGCTGGACTTACCGAGCTCTTGGAAGACCTCGAGGCTGATGATGATGACAATGTGTTGGTCACACTTGTTCCAAAGTCCGGGTGCGAAGACATCACCCTTGATAACATTTTCATTGTCTTCGCTTAACCTTACCATTTGACGACTTCGTGTTGGTTGATCGCTGATCATGTTCGAGTGTTGGTCTTGCTGTTGTCCTTAGTGGTTATTATTAGTATGTGTATGTGCTAACCCTTGATTGGTGTTAAGGGTATGTGTTTGTAGCCTGTAAGTCTAGGTTTGAGTCGATCCGAGTTCTTGTCATGCCATGTCTTGGATCAAAAATAAAGTTCTTGTGTAGTTGTGTTCGAGTCTTAGACTCTTTGTCATGTGCTGATGAGGGGTTTTCACCCCCAAGTAGTGTTTAATCTAATCTACATTAAGTTCTTGTGTCCCGATCTCATATATGATCATTTCAACCATTCAGAACTTTTAAGAAGTTGGTTAATTAAACAACAAAAGAGTAGGTGTGTGAAACCAACCTACTTACATATTCAATTCAAATGGATTTCAGGTTCATTCAAGTCAAAAAGACTTGGCAACAATATAACTCTGGGATTGATACAACAATAATGACGATACCAACATATTAACTTTAGGATAATGCCTATATTTTGAACTATTATCCAAAATCCAAATTATGGGATCACATTATTTAAAGACTAATGATACATAGCAAATAATACATGGACTAGTTGTGTTTAAAAAGGAAACCGTATGCAAAGATTAGAAACTAGTAACTGAAATAACAATGCATGTTTTGCATTAACAACATCTCTCTGCATTTAAGATCTTGCAAATCAATACCCCTCCCTCGTTTGGCACCAACAGAATATGATGGCGCATGGGATGATGAAGGCAAAGGCCAAGACAACGGCGCCATCACGAATCCCTCAAACTACCACCCAAACCGCCACCCAGCGGTTGATCCAACCAACCCCGCCACCCACCAACAACAACCCCGACCTCCGCCCTTTTTTCTCCCGCATGTCAGTGTCCATCACCCAAATCTTCTCTCAGCGGCGCCCATGGTTTGAACTCATTGACCGTTCAACTTTTTCTCAACCAGATACCCTCAAAGAAGCCATGTCTCGTGTAAGAAAAAATTTAACCTACTTTCGTGTTAATTACACCGCAATTATTGTCTTAGTGGCTGCATTTTCTCTTCTTTCACATCCCTTTATTCTTTTCTTCCTTGCATGTCTTTTATGGGCGTGGTTGTTTTTATGCGTATTTCGTACTCTGATCAACCGTAAACATGTTTGATAGGACGTTTAATGACCGTGAAACGTTAGGAATATTGATCATTTCAACAATTTTTATTATATTTTTGACGGGATTGGGGGCCCTTATGATATCTTCTGTTGTGGTTGGATTTGGGATTACATGTGTTCATGGAGCGTTTAGGGTTCCACAAGAGGTGTTTGTGGATGATCAAGAGCCGATAAATATTGGGATCCTTTCGTACATTACTGCAACCGCTGCATCTGGTGTTGTTGCCGCTACTCCCACTTTGCAACGCGTTTGATGAGCAAGTTAAAGGGCGCCGTGTTTGAGATGGCTTACTAAGACTCGTTATATGTTTCATTTAAATGCAATATTCAGATAAACAACCTTGAATTGGCCACACCAACCTTCTAAATGAGATGGCTTTACCCGTTTTGAGTATGGGTGAAGACGAGCCCAAACCTTATAGATTAGTCGGCCAAAATGTCAGAAATCAAATCACGATTATCCAAAAAAAAAAAAAAATCTGATAAACAATTCTAATAAGCAATCGAAATTAACAACCTCGTCCGAGAGGTTTGATACCTAGCTATTGCATGTAGCATGATGATTTCTCAATGTAAATACTCCGTATACTGGTTATGGGTGATATTAAGTACGTGCATTTGGCTTTTGGGGAATTTATTGTGGTTTGGTTAAACTAGATATGTTGAAACATGTCTTCATATTCTTAGCAATATGAAATGTGAATAAGCCCATGAAATGAAAATGATAACTCTTTCTCAAATGAATAAACATTCTCGAATGTTGTTGTTGTTGTTGGTTTTTCTGTTTGAAAAATAGACTGAAACCTATAATTTCTATAAAGATAACTTCATGTGAATGAAATTGTTTAACTTTGCAGAATAATAAGATACATTGTTCATATATGTATCCATTTGTATTCTGTCGAGTATCTATCTTCAATTCATCTTGTTACGTTTTGGTTACATAGGTTGATAGATATAGGGGTGTTCACGGATCGGGTAATATCCACATTAACCGAAAACCAAAACCGAACCGAACCGAAAAACCGAACCAATTCTAACCGAACCGAATTGGTCATAACGAACCGAACCGAACTAAATATTTGGTTATCGGTTTGGATATGGTTATGGCAATGAAAACCGAAAACCGAATTCTTACAAATATATATTTTTTCTATGTATTTATATGAAAAAAAAGTACTAAAACTTTTTTTTAGTAAAAATATAACATTTTTCTATGTATTTATATGAAAAAAATTACTAAAACTCTTTTTTTAGTATAAATATATCATTATTTAAGTTTGAAAATAAATTTTGTACTAAAAATATATATAATTAATAAAAAATAATTAAAATTCTGTAATTCGGGTTATTCGGTTCGGTTTTCGGTTCGGTTGAGTCAAATAGGAATTTGGTTCGGTTTGGTTTTCGGTTTGACCCAGAAAAAATTTTAAACCGAACTAACTGAACCGAATAAACCGAATAACCCGATAACCGAACCGATGAACACCCCTAGATAGATACGTATAAAGTTAAAATCATTGGGCTAAAGATTGGTCCTAGCCCAGCCTGGAAAGCCCGATCTTGGGTTGGTTGGCCCCAAGTAGTGGCTGCATATCTGTCAAGCCCAGCCTGGAAAGCCCGATCTTGGGTTGGTTGACCCCAAGTAGTGGCTGCATATCTGTCAATCTGTCATACCGTCATAGTGTCATACGAATAATATTGTTAGGTATCATCTCAGCACTTTTTGCATATGACACCAGTTTTGGCTATGACACTAAAACACCTCTCTTGAACATGACACATGACACCAGTTCTTTGAAGCCGTCATGTGTGACAACCCGTACTTTCAAGTCATTTCTCGAAACAATTCTTGCTTCATTATTTCAACATTTACCGTAAACTTGGTTTACTTGTTCCAAATTCGCGTAACCTTAATGGTTTAGCGGCGAATTCATGATCATAACATCACGTATATTTCATATGGACTAAGATTAGTCTACATTTCATTGACATCATTTGCATCATGATAATTCATTCATGACATTTTATTTCACATTCATCGCGTAATTTTTATATTCAATAAACGTTATCGCGTGAGTTATTATTTTAATATTTAATCCGTTAATTTCAAAATGATCCGACATATTTTTATACTTACAGTTAGTTGATAAAAACTATATTTTGAGTTTAACTAGTGTTTGGAATTTATTTTGAATATAAATCGTTAAATTTATATTATTACGACGCTTTCTTAAAAACTACACGATAATTACTATATCACTCAAATTTTACAAGAAATGTATTATTACAATTTTTATGACCTCAATATATATTACTTTGATCCATTAAAGTTTATTTTTAGCTAAAACTACTTTAAATGCACAAATGTATACACAAGTTACCATTTATCTTTATTTTAACTTGCAATTACCTACACCTTTATATACATAATAAAAAGAAAAAAAAAATATATGTATTGTAAATACATACCCCTTAACCCATTGAGGGGGTGATGTATTAATGATTTGGCGGAAAATTTTCTTACATGTTTATATCTACACACAATCTTACTTACACATTCATTCACCACAATAATTCACACACTCAAAAACATTTTCTCTCCTTTTTCTTCTTTCTAAAACCGGCCATAGGAGCTCAAGGAAGAAAACCAAAAAGTTTTTCAAGATCAAGTTATTTACAATCTAGTTATCACTCTTTATAAGGTTTTGAAATAAAAACCAAGAGTGTTTAGGCAAATCCTTGTTACTTGCACCTCATCACATTAACTTGTAAGCATGATTCTTTCATTTTCATGTTTCCTTATCATTTCATATGTATCTTTTTATTTTTGGAGCAACATGCAAGACATATGTGATTTATACCATTTTTCATGATTTTAGAGTATATATATATATTTGGTCATCCTATAATTATCCCCTTGGTATTGGTTGGTCTTGATGATGTCTAGGAACCCATGACACCCTAAGAAGGTGTATGGTAGGATTAGATTAGCTTTGGAGTTGATTTGAAGGGATTGGAATAGGTTTAGTACGATAAAAACTATTTTCGATAAGTATAAAAAGGTTCTGTCCTTGTTTCGAATTTCTGGAAAAACCTACAGTTGGTACGAAACTTTGGCCTTGATTTTTAGAAAATATACTTTAAAACGAATCCGTGGCAGCTTGAACGGATAAAAACGGACTTATAACGAAGAAGTTATGGATTTTTGAAGTTTGACGATGAAATATATTATTTTCAGAAATTTCAGCATACTATATTTATTTTGTCCGAGTCAAAAATGAGCCTTAAGCTTCACAAATTATTTCAACTTGTCAAAAATATATTAGTATACTTTGATACGAAGCTAAGGACGTATTATACGTAGAAACGGATTTGAAACGACAAAGATATGCACGTTTTCATAAACTTGCCGTAACTAATTTTCTGCACAATTAGCCAAAACCACCATCTTTAACCCTTATTATCTTTATGTTCGAGACCTTTGGGACGAAAACTCCTGAACTGAAACTTTTAGATATCGATACAAACTTTCCAAAACAGTCGAGTTCGTTCTCTAACGTCTGACGATTACACCGTTTTTCTACTGACTATTTTTCGGAGCCATTTTTGTTAATTTCATGATAATTCCGACATTGTTTTCGCGACGAAAAGTGAAAATTTCACCATAAATCATTATAAAACCATTGTAGGATGACATTTGGCGTAAAACATGTAAAGTGATTTTTGGATTGGTCAAGACGTCAAACGAGTATTTTTCGACGATAAGTAATATTTTCAAAACTCATAAATGGTATAAATAACATACGAAATGCATGCATAACATTACATTGCAACTCATTACATGTCATATCGTTCATCATAGGTCAAGATTTACGTATCACATTACATCTCGGTGTACTCACTTTTGTCTTCGCATCATTCCACCAAGTGAGTTTTCATAGCCCCACTTTTCTTGTTTTAATCTTTGTTATTAAACTCTTTGGGGGAGATACATGCTCATCAACAACTTTTATGACATTCATGATTATTTGCAACTACGTGTTTATCTAAACTGAATGATAGTCATATGAAGTAACATTATTGCCATACTTAGAATTTCTATATCATATATTCAATGGTCTAACGGACTTGGTATATTCATTGGTCTAACGGTCTTGGTATATTCATTGGTCTAACGGTCTTGGTATATTCATTGGTCTAACGGTCTTGGTATATTCATTGGTCTAACGGACTTGGTATAATATTGATCTAACGGACTTGGTATACGATTATGGACTAATGGTCTTGGAACGATTTGAACATTAACTATGCATATTCTGGCAATGGGTTGTGAACACACAGGTTGCAAGTTTTGTATGGGCGGGACTTGGAACTGAGTGGATTTACAATGCCTTTGCTGCATAAACGATTTCAATACATTGAGTCATGCACTATTGTGAATTCATTTGACGATTTCTGTTTGAACATAAACTATGCATATTACAATGGGTTGTGAACACATGAGGTTGCAAGTTTTGTATGGGACTTGGGCTGAGTGGATTTACAACGCCTTTGCTACATAAACGATTTTGAAAGTCTTTACATTTCAACGATTTACAATGCCTTTGCTTCATAAACGATTTTGAAAGGCTTTACATTTCAACTCAAACTCTATGAACTCACTCAACCTTTGTGTTGACACTTTTAGCATGTTTTATCTCGGGTATCTAAGGCATTCACTTCATGGCATGCATTTGGACACATCATGGAGTCGTGGTGACGAGCGCTGCTCACTGGGTTTTACGTACTTTAAAACATCGTTTGAATTGTAACAAACTTATTTTTCCTCAACAAGTTGATTTTCAATTGGGACCTACTTTGTAAACTCTGATTGTTTTATTAAATCAAACGATGTTCTTTTCAAACGACACTTTAGGTCGCTTCAATATAACTTGTGATTGTGATGCTATGACAATCAATCCCGAATTCCATTCCTGGTAAAGCAGTAATTTGGGGGTGTGAAGATTGGCATCGAGCTTCGGTTATAGATAACTAGGTTGCATCATTGACCCTAGACTATAACTACATTATCATAGCATCTCATCATTTCATCATAAGTGCATGTTCACTTTACATGCGGTTTATAAGTACATTTTTTCGAGTTATTTACTTTCATTTCAGATCGATTGTCACATGGATGCCTTTAAATACCCATCCCATTATCCTTTTCTCATACTCTAATGTGGAGAATTCCTTGTTATTCCCTATCACAATCTTTACATCAATTGACTCATCACCGATAACGACGAATACCGAGATAAACCTTTATATAGGCTTAAGTCACTCTCACTCCTTTGTTTCACCACTAACATGTCGAGTTACACGTTACTAACACATTAAGTCACTAAACCATTATACACTTGAAGCACTTACGACACCTCATAACCCATCTTTTCGGAACCCGTCGATTATTTTGAAAAATAACCTCAAACTTACCATTTCTTATCACATCTCTTTGGAGTGTTTATTATTAACATCGGATTTTTCGTCTCACATTTCCTCTTGTTTTGAAGAAGATATGCGCAAAAGAAAGCTACAGTTGAAATGACCCAAGCGGCTATTCAAAAGTTGGTGAATGATAGCATAGCCGATGCTTTAAGAGTCGAAGAGCGATTGAAACAGCTGCTGCTGCCGAGGCAGCGGCCGCCATTTAACCGCTAGGCTAGGCTAGCCGCTACTAAAATGCCGGAGGATCCGGAGTTAAGAGATGTTCGTACAAGGATTTCAAAAAGTGGTGAGCCCAGTTTAGGGGATGAAGGAGCGACCATGGTGCGATGGTTTGAAAAGTTGGAACCGTGTTTTTGCTTTGTAATTGCCGGATGATAGTAAGGTCAAATTTGCTACAAGTACATTACTCGATGGAGCATTGTCGTGGTGGAATTCATATGCTCAACCGATTGGAATGGAGAATGCTTTCAAGCTTACTTGGGAGCAATTTAAGGGTTTGGTGACTAAGAAGTTTTGTCCTCGTCTGCGAAGTGAAAAAGAGTTGGAGGCGAGTTCTGAACTAGTAACGATTGGGTACGATATTGACACATACATTGGAGATTTCAGAATTGGCCGTTATGCCCGTGATGGTACGGATAGCGAGAAGTTGCTAGAGGCTTTTATCGGGACTTTCGGTTATTCAAGGAAATGTGACTTAGTTTGATCCACAAACAATCGAGGAAGCTATTAGGGTGACTCAACTCATGGCCGGTAGTGAAGAGAGGTAAGTACACCAACACCAACCAAAACAACAACAACCCCAACAACCGCAACCTACAACAATAACCAAAATAACAACAACGGCGATAACCAAACAACAACAAAGGAAATGGGAAAACGACCAAGGAGATGATAACAACAACAACCAAAACCGCAACACTAACCATCATCAACAACGTAAAGAGGGAAAGCTGCAATAGTATATGCTTTGCGCTCAATAGAAGCGAGAGGTTATGCCGGAACCTACCCACTATGTAATCGATGTAAGTATCATCACACGGGTCTTTGTCCTGCTAAGTGCTACAAGTGTCAAAAACTAGGACACAATGCCAGGAATTGTAGAGGCAAGACCATAGTTCACGTGCTTGAATGTGGGGAGCAAGGGCACTATCGAAGTCAATGTCCTCAAAACCAAGGTCAACAAGTCGAAGGTGCTCATGGGAATGTATATATGTTAGAAGGAGGAGGAGGAGCTCGTCAAGGTATTAACGACGTGAAGCCGAAGAAGTTCGAAAACTAACAGTCTTATTTCTCCTTATGTACTATGTCGTACTAAGTTTATGTTTTCCATCGCATCCGAATCTTTATAACCTAAGATGTACTACTTTTGCTAAACCACTCGTTGTAAAATATTCTCATCTATCGTACTTTATTTTCTTTCCGATTTGTTATCATTTACGAGGATTTTCATTCTTTTTACTTTAACTATCATTTTAACGACACTTCTCCATGTCTTCTCTCCTCGATGTTCATCACAATTTTAACATCAGTTGACTCAACACCAAACAACATATGAGTCGATTAGTCCAAGCATTGCATAGTTACTCCTAAATTATACATAGCGTGATCACCTATGTCTAATTCAGGAAGAATCATGCAATGAAGGAGAATGTAGGCTTATATGTGTAAGCAATCCATGTCGGCAAATTTTCAAAAGATTTTCTTCAAAACTTGTTTCCGTTTGATCCGCGTGGCAGTTCTTGTTTGATGAGTTGCAAAGATCGAGCTAGAAACAAGTTGTTACCTAAACCGATTTAGCCTAATCGTATGACGGTTCTTGTTTGATGAGTTGTGGGATTAAGCAAAAATCGGTTACCTAAAAGTCTTTTGGAAATTTTGCTCGAGAATGGGAAAGCTTGCCACATCAAACCCTAACCCAGAGACCAACAGGAATCGAATTGTGGTGAATTCCTTTTGGATGGGAATGCTGACAACATTACTTCGGTCATTTACCGAAACAATTCTTGCTTCATTATTTCAACATTTTGTGAAACTTGGTTTACTTGTTCCAAATTGTAACCTTAATGGTTTAGCGAATTCATGATCATAACATCACATTATATTTCATATGGACTAAGATTAGTCTACATTTCATTGACATCATTTTCATCATGATAATTCATTCATGACATTTTATTTCACATTCATCGGCGAATTTTTATATTCAATAAACGTTATCGCGTGAGTTATTATTTTTAATATTTAATCCGTTAATTTCAAAAATGATCCGACATATTTTTTGGAGTTAGTTGATAAAAAATATATTTTGAGTTTAACTAGTGTTTGGAATTTATTTTGAATATAAATCGTTAAATTTATATTATTACGACGCTTTTCTTAAAAACTACGCGATAATTACTATATCACTCAAATTTTACAAGAAATGTATTATTACAATTTTTATGACCTCAATATATATTACTTTGATCCATTAAAGTTTATTTTTAGCTAAAACTACTTTAAATGCACAAATGTATACACAAGTTACCATTTATCTTTATTTTAACTTGCAATTACCTACACCTTTATATACATAATAAAAGAAGAAAAATATATGTAAATACATACCCGCGAACAAAGGGGTGATGTAATAATGATTTGGTGGAAAATTTTCTTACATGTTTATATCTACACACAATCTTACTTACACATTCATTCACCACAATAATTCACACACTCAAAAACATTTTCTCTCCTTTTTCTTCTTTCTAAAACCGGCCATAGGAGCTCAAGGAAGAAAACCAAAAAGTTTTTCAAGATCAAGTTATTTACAATCTAGTTATCACTCTTTATAAGGTTTTTGAAATAAAACCAAAGTGTTTAGGCAAATCCTTGTTACGCACCTCATCACATTAACTTGTAAGCATGATTCTTTTCATTTTTCATGTTTCCTTATCATTTCATATGTATCTTTTTTTATTTTGGAGCAACATGCAAGACATATGTGATTTATACCATTTTCATGATTTTAGAGTATATATATATATTTGGTCATCCTATAATTATCCCCTTGGTATTGGTTGGTCTTGATGATGTCTAGGAACCTATGACACCCTAAGAAGGTGTATGGTAGGATTAGATTAGCTTTGGAGTTGATTTGAAGGGATTGGAATAGGTTTAGTACGATAAAACTATTTTCGATAAGTATAAAAAGGTTCTGTCCTTGTTCAATTTCTGGAAAACCTACAGTTGGTACGAAACTTTGGCCTGATTTTTAGAAAATATACTTTAAAATCGAATCAAGTGGCCTGAGCGGATAAACGGACTTATCTTGAAGAAGTTATGGATTTTGAAGTTTGCCGATGAAATATATTATTTTCAGAAATTTCAGCATACTATATTTATTTTGTCCGAGTCAAAATGAGCCTTAAACTTCACAAATTATTCGACTTGTCAAAAATATATTAGTATACTTTGATCTGACTAAGGGCGTATTATCGGTAAGCCGGATTTGAAGCGACAAAGATATGCACTTTTCATAAACTTGCGTAACTAATTTTTACGCACACAATTAGCCAAAAACCACCATCTTTAACCCTTATTATCTTTATGTCCGAGACCTTTTGGACGAAAACTCTGAACTGAAACTTTTAGATATCGATACAAACTTTCCAAAACAGTGATTCGTTCTCTCAACGTTTGACGATACACCCACGTTTACTACGACTATTTTTCGAATTTTGTTAATTTCATGATAATTCCGGCTGACATTGTTTTAAGCGAAAAGAGTGAAAATTTCACCATAAATCATTATAAAACCATTGTAGGATGACATTTTGGCGTAAAAACATGTAAAGTGATTTTGATTGGTCAAGACGTCAAGCAGTATTTTGACGATAAGTAATATTTTCAAAACTCATAAATGGTATAAATAACATACGAAATGCATGCATAACATTACATTGCAACTCATTACATGTCATATCGTTCATCATAGGTCAAGATTTCGTTATCACATTATCTGATGTACTCACTTTTGTCCTCGCATCATTCCATCAAGTGAGTTTTCATAGCCCCACTTTTCTTGTTTTAATGTTGTTATTAAACTCTTTGGGGGAGATACATGCTCTTCAACAACTTTTATGACATTCATGATTATTTGCAACTACGTGTTTATCTAAACTGAATGATAGTCATATGAGTAACATTATTATTACCATACTTAGAATTTCTATATCATATATTCAATGGTCTAAAGGACTTGGTATATTCATTGGTCTAACGGTCTTGGTATATTCATTGGTCTATCGGTCTTGGTATATTCATTGGTCTAACGGTCTTGGTATATTCATTGGTCTATCGGACTTGGTATAATATTGATCCTATGGTTGGTATCGATTATGGACTAACGGTCTTGGAGCGATTTGAACATTAACTATGCATATTCGGCAATGGGTTGTGAACACACAGGGTTGCAAGTTTTGTATAGGCGGGACTTGGGCGAGTGGATTTACAATGCCTTTCTTGCATAAACGATTCAATACATTGAGTCATGCACTATTGTGAATTCATTTGGCGATTGTTTGAACATAAACTATGCCGGCAATGGGTTGTGAACACCGCAGGGTTGCAAGTTTTGTATAAATGGGACTTGGCTCGAGTGGATTTACAATACCTTTGCTACATAAACGATTTTGAAAGTCTTTACATTTCAACGATTTACAATGCCTGCTGCATAGCGATTTTGAAGGCTTTACATTTCAACACAAACTCTATGAACTCACTCAACCTTTGTGTTGACACTTTTAGCATGTTTTATCTCGAGGTATCTGGCATTCACTAAGGCATGCATTTGGACACATCATGGAGTTAAAGTGGTGGCAATGGCGTCTCGCAGGTTTCGTGCTAAAACATCGTTTGAATTGTAACAAACTTATTTCCGCAAAAGTTGATTTTCATTTGGGACCTACTTTTGTAAACTCGATTGTTTTATTAAATCAAAGCGATGTTCTTTTCAAACGACACTTTAGGTCGTTCAATATACTTGCGATTGTGATCTATGAGGTCAATCAGAATTGATTTCATTTGTAAAACAGGTAATTTGGGGGTGTGACATCATGCATATATATTATTTTTTTCATTTTTTTAATAAAACAATATATTTAACTAAAATTTAATTTCATTTATAAAAAACACATTACATAAAATTAAAAAAGACATCAAATTAAAATAGTACATTAAATAAAAAATATACGTTAAATAAAAATTAGACATAAAAATAAAAGTAAACTATTTCTTGAGAATAATACAAGGTTCGGTTTTGTTTTTTTCCCGCCTCGACGATAGATTGGAAAATAATGATACATTGAAAAAATAATACAATTTCTCACCGGAGCGAAGTGGGCGAACAACACCTCCTTTCCTTGCATTAGCCGCTTTTCACATCCACCGGGGAGAGAGCAAGTAGCGAGGCGAAAGGCAAGGTCACATCCTCGCCATACCTCCCATTGCTTTCGACCGAAGAGCGATGCGTAAGCGTCATAGGGGAACAAGCGTAGAGCAGTCTGTAGTCAACTACCTGGACTATTCAAAATAGAATAGATTGGATACCTTGAAAAAAATAATACAATTTAATGATTAACGTTCAATAAAAATGAAAATAACAATACGTTATGGCCGAATTTTTGATGTGTGCCCTTGTATTAATCAAAAGACATTAACGTAAACCAATATAGCTTAGTTTTATGCATTTTTGCAAAATTAATATAGTCCAAATACTAAATCTAATGGAATCAAGTTTGACATTGTGACCTATTCTTCAATTTGTCAACCGGTATTACCCACAAGGCCACAAGTAATAAGTTTAGACACACTCACTTCATTTTACCCCAACAAACTCATTTTCATCTACTTTGGTCATCTTCCTCACTCAACCATATCATATCTACAAGCACCCACTTTCAAGTTTTCATGGTTTATAATCCATCCTCATCAAAACCATTTTCACATCTACAAAACACTTCCATATACAACACTCTTTTCTTTTTTTGTTTTAATAACCGAATCACAAACATGGGTCCACATTAAACACATAAGAACAAAAAACAAAAAAAAGGAAAATGGCTATGGCGTGGTAGTGGCCCGCGACACAAAGAGGCCGACCAATCCACCTCCGGTGTGGTTCTCGCGCCATAGATGTTGGCTTGTATGATGGCGCCACCCCTACTAGCCCACAGGGCACTCTTAGCCCTTTAAATGCCCAATTATAGCCGGCTTATTAGACCTACATGTGTAGTCGTATATGAACTAAATATTTGAACATCTCAACTATTATGTGTTTACGTATAGTATGTAAATCGGTTCAAGAAATGATATGTGAATGGTTTTGTTGTTTGGTTTCCCGTGTAGAACGGTAAGGACTCGATGAGATTGATGAAGATCAAGAAGCTCGGGTAACACTTAAAAAAAGACCATACTTTACTACTTTACTAATCTGAGGCAATATTTGCCCAAGTGTGTGAAAACTTGTGAAGTTATGTGTGTTGTTTGCTATTTATTGAGAGGAATAAAGTTTAGAGATAAACCCTTGCGTGATAATCAACGACTGCCAGGGAGCCAGGTGTTGATCATCCGAGGAGCAGACAACGGGGGACAAGTGGACTGCCCTCCTTGGCTCGTACAAAATGGTGCTTGTCGTGCGTCCTAACAGCATAGTATCAGATGGTACATCTTAACCGTTAGTGACACTTGGGGAGTAGTAGTACTATATGCTCAGTACAACCCGATAAGTTTTCTTCAAGCCTTACGTGGCCTGGGATTTAAGCCGGACCACTATCAAGTGTATATTGATAGGTCTAGGTAATGGGTTTGATTTGAGCGTATATTTAGTGGGTCCGGACAACTAATCCGATACACTATCAAGTTCCCCATAATCTAGTATTAGATCATGCAATAATGCTTTGATCTTTGGACTTTTTTTCCGAGTCCCCTAGTCCGTGCTGCATTACTAGGTTTCATTCTTAGGCATCTCATTTCCAGGCTTGGTGCTATATTTTTGTTTTTAGTGATGATGACTATATGCAGGCTTTTTTTTTACCTCGTTCAGGGTTTTAAGCTGAGTTGGGAAAGATGGGTATTTAATGCTTGTAATAAGAAGTGCAGGAAAATCCCTTTTTGGATTTATTCACTATCTTTGGGATTCGACGCATCTCTTTTATCTTTTCGGTTGTAGACGGCTTCATCCCCGACATTTCTTGGCGGTGTGTTTGACTTGTCCCTTCGACTGTAGCGTATATGATGATGTCGGTTGTACTTTCGCGTCTTTGCATGGTGAGTTCCATGCGCCCTTTAAATGCATTTTGACCCAATGGGCCTTTGCTAACTGTAATCGGCCGATTCGCTTCTTTTGTCTATAAATAGAGCTAGAAGGATGGGGAAGTTACAACTTGAAGCGATAAAGTCTCTTTCCTTCTCGGTTTCCCAGATCTTTTCTCAAACCCTAAAAACTTTCTTTAAAGAAAAATTTTGAAGGTTTTTCTTTCCATTTTTACGAAGGCCAGTTGTCTTTTTTTATTTTAAGAAAAAACGTTGCTTTAGTTTTGCTTTCGTTCTTGAAAGATGAAATTTAGTCGTGGTGATGTCGAAGAAATTATTCCTGAATCCTTTACCCGTGTATAGGGTTTGGACGTATAGATGTTAACTCATCTTTCATTCTTGTCTGACATTGCTCTCCTTTGGGTGTTTTTTTAATCCCAATGGAATATCACAAGTGATTGTTAGAATGGAAGATGTGGAGGGTCTTGCATCTAACTTTCCAGTTTCTCCCTTTAAGCACTATCAGGGTGATTTGGTCGTCCTGGTGAGAAACTTAAATGTTATACCGTATACTCAAGGTGGGCTTGGCCTTGAGGTGAAACAAATGTTTCACGTGCGTCCGGACCAATTTCCTTGTTGGTCCTGGGTGATTTTATTCAATAATCTACGAACAATGTCAACTAGTATTCGCAGATCAACTATACAGATCTTACAGGTCAGTGGGGCAGGGATGTTAGGAATAAGTTGTTTACATGTTCCCTCCCTGCTGATCGGTATGTTCTTTTTACCTTTGTTATGCTTCAAGGGTTTTTCTTATTTTATCCTTTTGATGACTTTTGCCTTACTTTTGGACTACGGTAGCATGAACGAGTAATCTGTTGCGTACTCCTAATGCGAATCTCAGTTATTACCCAGTTAGAAATTTGAAGTCATCATCAGGTTGAGTCGATGAGTTCTTCCTAACGGCCCCGGGATTGGCTTTGTGCTTGTGATTTCCTAGTAGTCTGTTCTGGCTGAGTGTTTGGTGGTGGTTTCTGGCCTGCCGAGAACTGTAATAGGGAATGAGTTTAAGTAGGGACGAGAGAGTATATCAGGAAATTTCTCTTCTGGTTCCTCTACGTGAAACTTAATGTTCCCTTAGTTCTGCATTTATGCCTTTATCAGCCATTGTCTGTTTTGGTCTTAAGTAGGCTTTGAGTTTGATGTTTTCTGATCATATTAGCTACTGTAAAACTTGTAGATGAATGTTTGTAATCCATGATGTTTCAAGATTGTTTTGTAGAATGTACCAGCCATGTTACGTCGTGGGTTTTTGTAATAGGGTGGCTTACCCTGATTTTATAATGAAATTAACTTGTTATCAATTTATTATTTGTATTTACCAGGTTTGTGTAGGCTTGGGTTTTTAGCTAGGATGTTGCAACCCTGAGCTCTTAATGAATTTAGAAATTCAGCCAATTTATTGCATGTGTTGTATTCTTATGTTTAGTAATCAGTTAAACATGAAGAATGTGTAGCTTGGTCGTGTGTAGCCTGTTTGTTCAACTGATTTAAGTCTTTGCATGATTAAATAGTGTTTGTAACTGAGGATCTGATTTGACCCTGATTTTTTTGATAATAAGTACTTATGTTTTAGGGTGCACATTATAACCAGTAACTATCGACTATCTATCTTCCAGTAACTCGCTCGTGGCAAGTTGTGTGTTTGTATACTTTAGGATGAGGCTTGTGTTTATAAAACCTCATTTAAAGCATCATGGGTGTTTGATCTCGCTTTTTGATATGCACCTTTTTTCATTAGCATGTTCATAAAGGCCAGTTTACGTTTTAGTAAATGTTACTTGTATGAATAGTCGTGTGTGGCACTTTGTATGAAAAGTGTTGGAATTTTTATTGTATATTTGAAAAAAATAGTACATATGAGTTATCCTGTCTGTTAGAAGTCTTCTTTAATAAGTTAAAGAAAGCTAGCATGAAAATTGCTTTGATTCAACGGTCCACCTTAGATGTAACATCGTTTGAGGTCGGATACGTTCCATGTTAAGGAGATGTCTTCCCTTCAGGCATTGTTAACAAGTATGAACCATTGTCGTTTTCCTGACAAATGATGTATGGCCCCTCCCAGTTGAGAGCGAGCTTGCCCTGACCTGCAGCCTTATTGACCTCATTTTTCACATTACATGGTCACCAGGCTTGAAAGACACTGGCCAGATGCATTTGTTGCAATACTTTGCCATTTTGTTCTTAGAGTGTGCTAGGTGGATGGTGGCTAGATCATGTTTTTCCTCACGTAGTGCTAGGTGTAGCCTGAGAGAATCTTCGTTTTCATCCTCATTAACCATAGCAAATCTTTATGTTTGGATGAGAATTTCGACAGGGATCACGCCTTCAGTTCCATAGACTAGACTGAAGGGTGTCTCACCTATGCTTTCCTTTGGCGTTGTTCTATGCGCCCATAGTACGCTTGAGAGCTCGTCCACCCAATAAGTCATGTATTCCTTCATACGTTTATCGATGCCTTTTACAATTTCTCTAGTAGCCACTTCTTCCTGACCATTCACTTGCTAATGGTAGGGTGAAGTTGTAGCTCTAAGGATACCCTGATTTTCAAACCATGATTTGAATGGCTCGCCAATGAATTGGGTTTCATTGTCAGTTATGAGTGTTTGTGGCATGTCGAATCGAGTGATAATATGATCGTATACGAAGGTTTATACTTTTCTTGAAGAGATGGAGGCTAGCAGTTTTGCTTCGACCCATTTAGTGAAGTAATCGACGGCTACGATCATGTGTTTGACATTTCTTGATGCTGTCGGGAATGGTTCGCATATGTCGATACCCCCTTGATGGAATAGCCAGGGTGCAATGGTGGGGATGAGGTCATATTTTGGTACGCGTTGAATATTGGCATAAGCGTGCCATTCTTGACATGTCTTTAGCTCAGCTTTCGCATCCTGGTTGACTGTTGGCTAGTAGTACCCCATACTGATTGCTTTGGCCGCTACGACGCGAGACCCTGAGTGAATGCCACGCATTCTGTTATGGATGTATTGAATGACTTTTCGAGCCTCTGTTGGTTCAACGCATCACGTCACTGGACCTCTGAATGTCTTGCGGTATAAGGTACCATCCCTGATAGAGTACATGATGGCCTTGCACCTGATTTTTAGTGCCTCAAGTTTGTTAGGTGGTAGGGTACCTTGAGATAGCCGGTTGAAGATGGGAGTCATCCAAGTGTCATCTATCTCAACCTGGGAGAATTCTGTAGATTGGAGGATGGATTTCTCGTTGATTAATTTACCAAGACTTCCTTCCCGATGTGTTTGAAAGTGAGGCGGCGAGTTTGCTCAGGGCGTCAGCTCATTGGTTCATTTATATGGGGATTTAAGTAATGGTGAAAGATGTGAAGTATGGTAAGATCTGGTTGACCAGTGCTAAGTATAACCTCATCGACTCTTCCTTTGCAATGTACTCACCCTTTACTTGGGAGGCTACCAATAATGAGTCTATGAATAGTTTGCTTCTTCTGAATTCCATTGTTTTAGCTATACGTAAGCCTGCCATCAGCGCTTCATACTATGACTCATTGTTCGAGGCATAAAAATCGAAATTCAGGGCATGCATGAAGTCGTGCCCTGACAGGCTTGTTAGCACTAACCCTGCCCTTGAACCTTGTTTACATGACGCGTCGTCAGTGTATAAAGTCTAGGTTTCATCATCGTGGCCCGTGGGTGTTGGGTGTGTTTTCGATTTCTTGCCCGATATTGCCGAAGGTAGTGTCGACCTTAGAGAGAAAATCTTCCATGATTTGCCATTTGATTTAATCTCTGGATCCATAGGTGATTTTGTGTTCGATTAGCTCGATTGCCCATTTTGACATTCTACCTGTGTACTCGTGCTTGGATAGAACCTGTTTCAGGGGCTTGTCTGTCAGAATGTGGATTAGATTTGCCAAAAGGCAAGCTTAGATTAACTTGTGAACATCCAACCCTCTCCCTTGTGGGGAGAGGGCTATTTATACAATATTCTCGCTCCTTGGTACGTGGATCAGGCATACAGTGGGTAAAGACCCGTCCTTCTTCCACAATGTTGCTTATACTAATGTAAACTAACTAAATAATGTTATGTATACGACTTAACTTATGCCAGACTATTGTTGGGGTGACCGATACTTCAACATGAATTTTCTAAATCCTAACAAAAACGTTATGTTTAAACATCACTTGCATAATGTCTCTTGAATGCTAAAAGAAGTACATAATTAATATGTATTTTTGGGTACATTCAATCGAAGCTACATTGAATTAGAAAAGTTTGGGTTATCTCTCTTATTTTTGCAAAAACTACAAATCATTAATGCATTAAAAGGAGTCGAAAAAACCACACTTCCACATTGTTTTCATATAGGTACACACTAGAAAGTTTTAGCAAATTTCTTATTAGTTTTGATTAAAGCGTAAAATATTTGTCTCTAGGAACAATCATGCCTCCCGCAACTCACTATGACCACAAAGACACTCTCAACTACATTTCCAAACATCATAGGACTAAGGGGCTTACTCCAACACAAGTTGAAATTTTCAAAGCTTTAGAAAAGCGTTACTTTCACGAAGGTAGAACAATACACCCATCCTTCCTAGAAGGCACAAACCTTCGTCAAAAACTTGCCACCATCAACTTTGATTGTCTCTTAGACATTGACGAACAAATTTGTCCTCGAGTTCTATGCTAGTGTAGTTCTCGCAAGTGATGATAATGGATTGATGTCAATTCACTTCAAAGCTAACCAAAGTGAGTTTCATATTCCTCTTTGTCAATTTGGTGAAGTTCTTATACTTCCATGTCAAAGTACATGCCTTTACTCAGAAAAATGGTCCCTCTCAATTATTGACGCAATTGTTGATCTCCCTACCAAACTTCATTAGTTATTAAGGAAATAATCCGGGAACATTTGTTCCATCATAGAGTCTCGGGTATTAGAACAACCCGTACGGAAAAAAGAATCAACCGAGATCTGTTTGGAATGGAACTCAATGAACTCGAAAATCAATTCAAGAATTGAGAAGAAATCCTTAGGGCAAATGTCTTGTGTACCATAGGAAACCGTGATCATATCAATGCTTGTCTTTGCTACATGCTCCATAGCTTGTCAACCCATCAACCATTCAACTTAGCCTACTATGTTGCCAAAAGGATAGCCGACATACCTACTCTAGGAACCACTTCTCTTCCCTACGGGATGCTTCTCACCCGTCTTTATATAGCCTTTGCACCAGTCCCACCAAATGCTAGAGGGTTACGTCTTGACTATTCTCTTGTTGATCATATCTTTGTACCAATGAGTGATGAACGGGTAGCAAAAACCAAGTCTGTAGGAAAGCGTCCTCAACCTCTAACTTCCTCCTCATCATCCAATAGCTCGGAGGATGGACTTCCAAAATCTAGGCTCCCTCCTCTTGAGTACTTTAAGGAACTTCCAAAAATTGAAAATCAATCAGAATAGTTCAAGCAAACAAGAGGAATGTTTAAATGCATTAGAAGGTTTCTAACCAAGATCAACAAGAAGTTGAACAAGATATGAAGGTTGTATGAGTGTTTGGTACAATGTTTCAAAACAATAATGTATGATATATTTGGCTATTCCTAGGATAATAACTTGTCATTTAACAATTATGTGAACTAACCCAATGCCTTGCAGGTGGATAACATTGCTATGTTATCAAATTTTCCCATTTCATGTTATAGCGAAATTTATCTCAATTAAATAATCTATATCCATTTATATGTATTTAACTGTATTATTATTGTTTCTCTATCACAACTAATCAATTACACATGTTTCAGGAAAGATTACGAAATTTGAACGAGTTCACGAGGATCTAAAATGTCCTCTGTAAACTTTTCAAGCACACATGGATGGGACGGAACCAAAATTTTGGTTCCGCCCATATATCTTTACAGCCAAAAATTCATTGACGGATTGGCCGGAACCAAAATTTGGGTTCCGCCTGTTATAGATTTTGGTTCCGCCAGTCCTGCAGTCACAATTTTATTTTTTGTTACTTTCCCGCACCATGGATCACTTATTTTACTTTCATTAGGCTCTTTTAATTTGTTATTAGACACATTAGGATGTTCTCAGTTCCCTTGCATCAATAGGATAACTATTTCCCACCAAAATTTGAAAATTCTCAAAAACCACTCAAGGAACCTTTCTCTATAAAGGAAAGAACCCTTTATTTGGTACCTTCTAATCTGTGGGTCTCTGTAGGGGTGTCCAAAAAAACCGAGGAACCAAAAAAACCGAGGAACCGTACCGGTACTATACCAGAACCGAACCGTATATTAGAACCATGGTACGGTTCTTGGTTCCTAAAATTCCAACTTTTCGGTTCTCGGGACGGTTCGGGTCGGAACCGTCCGGTTCGATACTTTCGAAAAGAACCGATTACTTTGAAAATATGAAATTTTATAGGGTTTATTTGAGACATTGTGTAATGTGTATAGCCTTTTAAGGAAAAAAAAACCTACTCATTATTATTATTAAGCTGTAACATAAAAAATCTAAAACTTAAAAACACATAATAAAATTAAAACCCTAACTTTTAATCATTCAAAGATCATCATCATCATTCATCAACATGAAAGTAAGTTTCTCTTGAAATCATTATCGTAAATTTGATAGTAACAGAAAAATCATTATCGTAAATTTTATGCAGTATGATTCTAGTTTTTTTTTCATATTCTTGAATTAGTCACTTGATTTTTCTATTGCAACACGAATATTGATCACATTATGTTGTCGTTATAATATTATAATGGGTTATTATTTGTTATTGCAACTTTACGAATTGTACACCACTTATTTGTTGATGATCTCACTAAGTACATATTAGTAAGTGATGAATAATCTTTGGTAATCTGTTATGTGAAACATAAGTGAATCAGCTCTTTTTATTATTATGCAAAACACATTGATTATAAATTACTACTGTAATTACTACGTAATAGATCATTTTCATAATTGCAAAGCAAAGTTTTCAAAATTTTAGATGCCTACAGGTTCTTGTCTTCAATACTCGATTGTTGGTGCTAGCGGATAAAGTTTGGATCAAGTTATTTATTATATTCTTGCTCAAATCTGTTTTTAGAACCAACTAAACTCTAATCTTTTAATATGGTCTCCGACTATTGTTGCCTTCTGGCGCTACATATTCTTGCTCAAATCGATGACGAAAAAAATAAATTATTTTAAACATTTAGGTACTTGTGGGAATTACCGAAAAATCCCGTACCGGAACCGAGTACCGTACCGGAACCGAACCGAAGAACTTGGGACGGTTCTTGGTTCCACTTTTTTTATATTTTCGGTTCTCGGTTCTTTCGGTTTCGGTTCCGGTTCGGGACGGTTCCAGTACCATGGACACCCCTAGGTCTCTGAACTCCAGGATCTTGTAATGATTACAACACATTAACTGCATATCTCACTCCACTCACTCTACTCACTTCCATTGGATAGACTTTAGATGATTAGACAAGCTCATAAACACTTCCAAATCATTAGGATAGATCAAATTTAAGTGGAATAGCATCAAATCAATGCACAACATTCCAAAAATCTTTACCATTATAAACAGGAACCTACAGGATCTTCATCTTCATCCCTTCCTCACAACCTCCTATAAATCTCTGCAACATTCAAGCAAATTCACAATGACAAAATCCACAAACTCATCACCTTCCACTAGGCCACCAAGCAGAACCGCTAGAATTAGTGTCAAACCATGTTCCTTCATCAACTTAAACTCCTCATCCTCTGATGAATCACCAATCAACATATCCTCTCCCATTCATGATGAAAATGTCATCAACCTAAGCACTCATAGACCTCAACAACGATCTCCAATCATTGTTACAACTCCACACCAACCAAAACTCTAGTGGCAACCACACCACCACCAGCTCCATCACAACCACCAAAATCACCATCACCACCAAAGTCTCTAGAACTTCAACCTATTGAACTCTTTGCTACACCACCCACATACCCTTATCTATTTATGGAAAGTTTGGATAACTTACCACCAAGGTCAACCAATTCACCACCTCTACCATCATTTGCCTCCATTGAGCGCATTGCTCACGAACCACCTCGGGCATCATTTATGCCCAATGAGTTTTTCCATGATGAACCTCAACCTCCACACCCTCAATCATTTTTCATACTCTTTGGGAAATTGATGAATCAATGTGGATTGATCCTCCTCAATCTCAACAACAAATCACCCAAGATCTCAATGGCCTCTATACATTCTCAAACATGGTCGACTCCCACCTTCAATAGGTCATGAATCTCCAAACCGTACTACTATCCTTAACCATGGAACAACCACAACATACAACCTCTCAACCAACCAATGAAAAACTACCACCTCACAATCATGCTACATCACAAGACATTAATCATGGATGTACGCATTATGAAAGGACCACTAGGATTAGTGAGCGAACCCGTATAATGGTTCATGAACTTCAAGATGCAATGAGGTTCATTCTCACTCACATACTTGAGCGTCTCAATGCTCTCTCCCATCCTCCACCGCAATAGTTTACATTAAGATGGATGATGTAATAAGACTAACTCTAGGACTATCCTAATTTCTCTAGGAATTTTCTTTCTAAGTTATTTTTTATTTTTGCATTTTCCTTTATCATCATTATTATTGTCTCATCATTGTGACATTAGTCATAATGAAATTTTACGTAACATATGATGTTTTATTATTCTTGTGGGATGGTTATTGTAATGTTACTTATGTTTTATTATTTTTTGGATCAATTGTCACTAACCCTTTTTTTGTAGCCTTCAAAATCTATGCATCTCATACTTGGCGCCCAACAAAGGGGTGTTGAAGGGGAGCAACACGATTACGCTACACTTCTCTTCTTTTTGTTTCAACAAAAGGTGGAGAAAATATCAAACTCAAAATTCACACTTTTACAAATTTAAAAATTCTAAAATGAGTTTAAAATCTATATTTTAAAAGACTTACACACTTTTATCTCATTGCTTAAAAATAAATTTTATGTTTTGCCCTCAATAAAAAGGGGGAGATTGTTAATACATATATCGTCTAAAAACGTTATTTATATTTTACGATATTTGCTATATTTTGTTAACGGCAGTAATAAAATTTATTTTAGCAAAGTATAAATTTTGTCAATTCTTTTATATAGCTACAAAGTTTTTCTTTTAAATAGATTTAAATATAATTTACTTCTTAATTAACATCACTTAGCTAGCTACTATTTATATTTCACAAGTTTACTTTGTTAAATCTTTTTAAAAAAATGTAAATGCATTTTACATCACTACATGGATCATCCTAGTCTAAGATTATCTGAAATATCAAATCTATTAGGATCATAGAGAATATTTTGAAAAGATATGAACTAGATTTGCAAGATTTTGGAAGATCCCCTGTCAGGGACCGACGGAACAAAGGGTACTGGACGGAACCAAGGTTTTCGTTTAAATCGTCGGGTCGTGGGCCTTGCTGGCTTTTGCCAATAAATAGCAAGCCAAACTTAGTTGTTTTTTTCACACACTTACATACATAAAACATTGTATATTCCCTCCTATCCATTATTCTCTGTATCTAACTCATTCATATTCATCTTTGTGAGCTTCTTAATTAGCAAGAAGATCAAAGCACAATTGAAGACTTATAAGCTTCAACAAAGAGTTGCAAGTCTTGTTTGTTCATCACAAGTGTGTATTATAATAGTTCATATATCATTGTTCGTATCAAACCATCATAAACTTTCCATAATGATCGGTTAGTATTTTAGTCCTCAAAATACGTAGTGTGACGAAAGTGGTTGTACCTTTGTAAAAGAACTCGACATCTAGCTTTGTGTCGGAAATATTGTGTAAGCGACGTGTAAAGGTTTTCTCCGTTAGATAAAGGAGCTTGCTGATTAGTGAAGAATACTCTCGAGTTGGAGACTCGGGGAGTGGAGTAGGGCAAGGAAAAAGAGTCCTTGTAGACCGAACCACTATAAACTCTCGTGTTGTGGTTTGATCGTTTCTATCCTTTCTTGCATTATATTTATTGTTACTTTGGATGGTTTCACATAAACATAAAGATTGTAAAAGAAAAACGGTAAAACTATTTAACCCCACTTCTAGTTTTCCACACTTGTAACCTTGCTTTCATGAAGTCACACACCCGATTACCTTTCCGCTGTGATGATTTGGGGGTGTTACACTACCACACTAAGAGCACAAGGAGCAGTTGAGGTTATAGACCCGTATTATCGAAAAAATGTACTGCCATATAGGAAAAATGTATTGCCATATCACAATTTTATTTTATTTTCTAAATAAAGCAACATATAAAAATATTAAAACATTACATAATTAAATAAAATAACTTACCAAATTTATACATTTTAGGGACTAATTATGTAAGAAAAAAAATTAAAGGACTAACAATACAAATCTAATAACTAACGGTGCAAGAACTTGACGAACATGGATTAAAAGTGAAAAAAGAAAAAGATACATCATCTTCTTCATGAATGACCTCCAAAACACACACACACGCATAACACATTGATTTAAAAAAAAACACAAACACAAAAGACACACACATAAACACACACACACAAACATGAATATAAACACTACCCCCAATAAGAAGACACATCGTGTGGCTTTTGTTGTGACACCGAGACCTATAACGCTGGGTTTGGTTACGTTTTTGCGCTATTTGGCTATAACGCACCCTATGGCACCCCAGACCGTGAGCTCTAAGAGCTTGTCCGAAGCACTATGAACATGTATCCGACAACCCAAACCACATGAGCAACCAAAAAGGAAAATTAACAGAGCATAATTTGAAGAAACAACTACCCTTCATCCATGTGTTTTAACCATAGTTACATGAGACGTGGTTCACTTTGGTACGGGATCGTGGTTTGTTAGGTTCTAAAAATATGATTCAAGTTACGAGGGGTAGACTTATTAAGGATCACTCCGGTTAGATGTACCATATATTTGGTCTAATGTACCAAATTTGGTACACCGCACCATATTTATAATGATTAGAAATTACTACATTTTGTATATATATAAGTCAAATATTAATGATTTCTTTTCGAACGCAATCATAAATTTAGTTTCATAAACGATTTTTCTTTTACACTTCAAAGTTCACCAACGTCAAACTTAATCACTTAACATCTGATTTTATACATCAAATTATTGTACCTAGTGTATGGGTCGCCGAACCAATGGCTTTTGGTACGGTGAACCACATACATTGGTGTGTTGACTGACTTCGTTTCAATGACGTTTAACTTTACGATTTAAGTCACGGTCCCATGTGATCCAGAACGCGAATATACCACGTTTGAGCACGCGAGATCCAAAACAAAAATCACAAGCAAAGTGGCGGTTCCTGTACATTAAAATGTGTATCGTCCCCTTAATGTATTCAAAATGCATTTCCTACATTTCTAGTCACTTGTCGGTTCGTTAAACGTGTTAGGTCAATTCCCCGATTTGTGATACCGTAAACCAATTTGTTTTGATATGTATACAAAGTATACATATACTTAAATGTAAGAATCTAACTCGTGCAAGCTTGTGACCATATAGACTAATAATATAAATAATAGTAACATTTATGTGTTTGAACCATGTACAAAAATCGAACAGAATTGTGTAAGTTTGATGGTGTTTTAAATTAAAGTTGTTAGTCTAAGCCTACAACAGAAGATATAAAAGTTCAAGCAAAGGCCATGCAAAATCACCTGTATGTCCGCCTGATGAGTTATGGTATTATAAATGAAGGGAAAATTCTCAAATTGCCAGCATTGTTCTGCACAATATATACCTCAAATGCCCCTTTTTCACTTTTTTGTGCCCCATGGGCAACTCTATCATATATTTGGGCCCATATTGTACTTACAAAGTACAAAACTAACACTGATGCACGTTGGGCAACTTTGACCTATATATTGGACGTAGCGTTTTGCTTTTTTAGTGAAAAGCAAAATGTGCTTTTTAATTTTAAATACAAATAAGTTGGTCAACTTGGCCCCACACATGTATATATCTTTTGGGCAACTCTCTATAAATATCACTCTATACCATAGAAATACACCTTTAATAAATCAACTTATACCTCCCAAAAAATTATTTATTATCCTAATACACCTATTTCATTAAATACAAAACATAAAATACCCAAATCATCCCACACACACTTCACCTTACCCACACACTTCCCTCTCAAGGCAAAAAAATTCACCTGCAACTTGAAACGGATATCCTTCCTCTCAAACTCAAGAATCCAACCGCCTAATCCTACTCCTCATTAGTTCTTCTTCCCTACGATTGCAAAACGGAAGCCCTAATCGTACAATCAAATCGCTGTATTGCAACATCTCAAGAATCCAACGACGAACATGTTTGATGCAAAGCTAACGGTCAGATCTAGATTCGAACATATTGCTACAATTAAAGGTGCATTGAATGTGAATAGAACCAAATTGTTTAGAAAACGTGTTTGGCTATTGGTTAGATTTTCCTAAGTATTCCCCTGACAACCACTTATACCATTATTTATATCAAAATGCAGTTGAGGTGTCAAAAGTTAGTGATTGTTGTCCACCTTTAACTTTTGTACTAGGTGATAATGTTTTTGATTTTGGTCGTGAACAATTTAGTCTTCTAACTGGGTTTCGTTTAGGACCGGTAGATAAAAGAAAGTGACCACGACCATGTTGTTAAGGGTTTAACAGATAGTCCTTTTTTTGATCGGTTGTTTCCCGATAAAAATAAAACTAAGAACAAAAAGTTAAGGGTGATGACCTTTTGGCGTTGGTAAAGTCGTGCGAAAAGGTGGGATTAGTTATCCGATGAAGATCTTGTGAGGTTGCTTTGTTGGTGATTGCAACATTTGTATTTATTGGTCGGGAAGGAAGGTTTGATGTTCCTGACCATTTGCTAAAGAATGTTGAGGATTTTTGTGTATGGAATGAGTATCCATGGGGTGAATACATGTGGGCTCATTTGTATAAAAGAACGGTGAATGTTGTTCCTAGGCATCTTGAGGCAGAATCAAAGAAGCCCGTTCCAAAAGATTCAAAAAAAGAACAAACATACACTCTGTATGGATTTACATGGGTGTTGAAGGTTAGATTTTACTTGTAACATACATTATTTGTGCTTGTATATATTGTGATGGTTAATCTAAATAATGTGTTCATTGTTATATTTGATAAACATAGATAAGCAGAATAGTCATTCAGCCGTTGTCATTGTTCCTTAGGCATTGGCTTTGTTCCCTAGGCATTGTTCTGTAGTAAGTGTAAGTGTTTGTGTAGATTTAAGGATGTTATGGTTGATGGTTTCGCACTAGATAAATACATAGAAACGATTTGTAAACGGTTGCTTCAAACCACTGACAATGTCTCTTCATCCACTGCTAGTTCAGAAGAACCCACTGCTGCAACAACACGTTATGTAATTGTATCCCCTGTTACTACATATACACCCTGCTATCTAACCACTGCAACCATAATCACAACCACTATAATCACAACCACTAACTCTTAATTCGATGTATTTGTTTTTTCAGATTTGGATTATGGAGACATTCCCAAACAGCTCCCAGTTTTGGACCAAAGACCCAGAGAAGATCCCACGTTGTCTAGCTTGGTCAAAAGTAAAAACTTTGAAAAAAGCATTACACAATTTTATTTGATCCGGTAAGTAAAAACCCAAAATTAGTTAACTGTTGTATGTTTTATTGCATTTATCATATCGGGTTATCTCCTTTGTTATTTAGGCTCTCGGACCATTCAGAAGATTGTACCAACAAATGCCGAGCTTAGTTGTCCGTGGTACATTCGCAGTATGGAGTACATCCGTGAACTTGATTCCCAACTTGTTGAAAGAAGAGAAGAGTTGGTTGACCAACTGATGGTGGAAGAAGAGGAAGCTATGGCCGATGTGGATGTATGCGGTGGAATTCAAGCCGATTTAAATGTTCCTTTCTGTGCGCCGATGAAGTTGTTCTGAAGGTCAAACGTCTAGTGTTAATGACAAAGCTGATGAAGAAGAGATTGTTGTTGGGTTTGGTGAAATGTTGAATATGAATGAGCACGAGAAGGTTGAAGATGTTGTAGTCGGTAATGTTGAGGTTCCAGATGGGATCAAATGTAACAAAGCGGAAGCGTCACATACCTTAGATAAAGATCACATTCGTGCCGAGCTTCTATCCATTAAGTCCAGGGTTGGTAGTATAGAAGAACGTGTAGGAGAATTTGGTGTATCACAGCTCTTATGTGAGTTACAGTACAAAGAGAATTGTGGTAATTGAGGAAGCTTTAGGAATAAAGTCACAAGATGATGTTGGTGAGATTAAGGTAAGAAGCTGTTATTTGAATTTTTGTTACTTCATTCCACCAAAATGGTCTCTTTGAGTGCCTAAGTAAGTTCACTTTTTACTGGTGGAAGTGTTGATGCCAACAAACCGTTGGCTACACCGATGCACACCCCATCGGACCAATGTAGGATCGATGACAAGCGAATCTGTTGTATCTTTGATTAGGAGTTTACCGGACGTATGACCCAAGTTATGAAAGCTGCTTTATCGGGAGGTCCTGAAGATGCTCATCATTCCAACAATATAATGCAGGTGGATAACAAATTTGATTGTCTTTGCCTTACCAAATTTGAATGATGAGTTTTCAAACATTGCTTATGATGGGTTTGATCCAACTCCTGTGACGTCGTATATATATATATATATATATTGTTTTTCCCTTCTTTTACTTTTTTCAATATTAAACCCACATACCCTTTATCTAGGAATCGATGGATGTGAATGGTGAGGAAAAAGAAAATGGCGATCTGAGGGTAAAGAAATTGTTGTGTGGCCCCTCTTTGGTGGGAATGGTTTGTGCAGTTTACTCTTAAATTGTTAGAACCGCATATGGAGCATGGGGCTTCTGGTGAGCAATGTTTATGATCCGGCTCGCATAAGGTGGTGCACAAGTAGACACATTGGATATGGAGGTTGACGAAACGGCTATGGAAGGGGCTGATACACAACTTGTTGAAGTGATATGCCTTGATTATGAGGATGGGCGAGGGATGTTGTCAAGGTACATTTATTTATCTTATCATTTGTTAACAACAATGCATGCATAATGGTAGTACAATCCCTTAAGACATGACAAAAATAACTTGAGCAAAGACATTATTAGCAACAAAGAAGTCTCTGCTGCATTAATACATTAATACATTTGATTACTATATAATTATGATTTAGTAATTTTTTGCAGTAGATTTTAATACTATGATGCATTAGTTTTACACATAACTTAACTTAAACTCATATGCCACAAAGAAGTCTCTCCTGCATTAATACATTAATACATTTGCATAGATAGCACATAAACACACATTAAAACAGTTTTCGACTACTAAAAAACTAATATGATACTAAAAACATAAATGACCATCATCATAATCTACATTTTAGTTCTTGAGCTCTCTCCCTTGCTTTTCATATTTGCTTTGAGTCGTTGAAACAGTATTTCAAGACTACTAATCCTATTTTCCAAATTATAAATATTTTCAAATAATGTAGGATTATTCATATGTTGCTCCACTTCGTTTTTATCATCTTCCTCAGTTTGTTGCACCACCTCGCTTTGCAGCATCACCTCACTTTGAAACTCTTCCTCTACCTCATTTTTCTTTGCACTATCTCACCTTGCTGCACCATTTCACGTTGCTGCACCACCTCACTTTCAGCCTCCTCCTCATTCTCTAGATCTTCCTCATCTTCATCTTTTTCCTCCTCTTCCCCATCAAGTCCATAAATCTCATCCCGTAGAAGTCTTGGCGGCAGACCAAGTAAGGATATTTGTCCTCATCCACACACTCACTTGCCTATATGAACCATATTATGACATTGGTTCTTCCCCAAAAGCATCTAACACTCTGCGTCAAAAGCAAATAGTTGTTTAAGACAAACTCATACTGTTCTTCATCATTTTGAAAGTTTCCATTTGGTGCTGCCATTGTTCTTGAGTGAGAATAAGAGAGAATAAAGTGAGAGTTGTGATAATAAGAGAGCATAAACTAGGAAAAGTAATTGTGCTGTACTTGAGTTAGAATAAAATATTGTCTCAAAGTATCATGTGAAAAAGTAAATTGTATAACCAGTACCAATACTTATCTTTTACCTTTGTGTAAAGAATCTTATCTTATCTTTACAATGTGCTACAGTTGATATAATTATTAAAATATAAATTTTGCTTTTTCAATTATTTGTAGTTAATACATAACTTTTACAAACTAGGAAATATCATTACACTTGCGCAATATGGTTGACTTGACTGTTTGAGTCTCATTCGTATTCAGTTGCTTCCGAACATTAGTTTTACGGCTACTAGGACCAACATCTTGCGCATTGGGTCCCAACCTTTGTGATTGCTTAGAGTTACCACCGCTAGTTGGTTATATAACTTCTTTTTTATCGATACCGTATATCTCTCTTCTTATGTCTTCTAGCACTTCAGCTGGTAAACGGTAACTAGCTTCAGCATTTGGTCCATATAATTCATATATCTCAGGAAACATTACCTCTCTTGCTACCTTGATCGACCACTCCCTTTCATCGTGATTTTTCTCAAACCTAACTCTTTTAGAACTCAACATAAATCAATTAATGTGATGGAAATATGGTAATGGCGAAAATGAATAGGAGCAAATATTTGATGGAAATATGGTGAACAATTACATCATGGTTTCGCTATTAAATAGACACCACGTGCTAAGTCACATGTAAACAGTTAAACATACATAGTCAACTTTGCAGAGGATTTACTTTTGAAAATAATAAAGGGCCTGAACAAGCAAATCATGATTTGTTTTACATGTCCTTAAAATAGACACCACATGCCATAGAATATCACATTTCCACTTTACTTCAGTTGAGTATTGAAGTTATTTAATTGTTGGATAGGCGACTTTTGTTAAAAGATGAATCGTTTTTATTTAGGCACCAAATATCAGATTAGTTTTCAACTCGCTTAAGCGGAAGAGGAAGCCAGGGGAGATATTGCACCTCACCCTATACTACTCCACCACCACTACTCAAAGAGAAGGCGTTCAACACGGATTAATTATCAAACCCCATCCCTCCTAACGCTCCAGATTTTGATGATACATTGGAACCGTTTGTGGAGGTATTTGACTGTGTCAACTTATATGTCTCTTACTTTGTAATACAAACATTCACTAAAAGAGGTCATTTGTTCTAACTTAGAATCTGCCGGACTGAACGGGGAAGAAAAAAACAAAAAAGGTAACTGTGCCATGTTCCGTTCAAAAATTTTTGAAAGAGAATAATGGTACTAGGTTTATTTTCCCATGGGGCAATGAAGACACTATTGCTGATCGCCGGTTTTGGGAATGCTTTATTGGCAATGGTAACAAGGATGGATGGCTGAGGGACGAGGTGCGTATAAAAGCAGTTGTGTTAGTATTGTACCATAAATGTTTCTTTGTGATTCCCACTTGTTTTTAATAATGTGCCCAAATGTTTAAACAGCACCTTGACCTATGGGTAGATTTGATGTGGCATTTCCGACCATTAGATGCCGACTGGGCTATGGTGGGTCCTTTTTTCACACCTCAAGTAGTTAATGACTTCGTACGAACCTATTGGGCAAATGGTGTCAAGTACCCGGTGCCTTAGGCCGATGTCGAAAAGGTATTTATTTCTTTCCATATGGCGTCGCATATAGATTGTTCAGCGTGCGTTCTGCGATGTCGTAAATGATGTAGGTACTATTTCAATAAAGCGAACCTGACAAACTGGCGGTAGGAGAGCCGCATATCAAGACGGGTGTTTTGACATTGTATGATTCGTTTCCAACCTTTACAAACAAACGAATTTGGTGGAAGGATACCATGCCTGCAAAATTTCACTATTGGCTGCCAAAATTACTAGACGAAACGGGAGTGTTTGCAGCAAAAGGCATAGATGTCAACGCTTATCAGATTAGCTTTAAAAATGTGTTGACGTCCCCAACCAAACAGGTCAAAACGGTGACTGCGGAGTATGGGCTTGCATTAACCTATATAGGCTGAGTCATAACATGCCATTAAAGTCCGATGATCCCTGCATATCAGCTCTTGCCTATCGCGAAAGAATGTTTGAGTATCTATGGAAATACAAGGTTGAGTACGCTGGTCATTGACTATATTTATTACAAGTTGTGGTATCGTCAACCCTTATTGACTAAGTATGTATATAATTGGAACGGAAAGGTGTTAGCTCATTACATGCCATTCAAGCAGCTTATTTTGCTTCTATCATGGGCATATCTACTTTGGTCATTCTTTGTGTATGTATAATCAATTGTAGTAAGTATTGGAATGATAAATCTGTAAATATCCAAAATGTTTTGTGAATGTTTGTAAATATTATTTGTTGATATTAGTATTGCTTGTTTAAATGATAATAATCAATACTCAAAAGTTATTACATATAAATTATAATATTACATTTAAACCAGCTTCCAATCTTCTACTAGACGTGGTTTCTTCTAAACTAGCCGTGGTTTCTTCTCAACTAGCCGTGGTTTCAACAGTTCTAATATCAGTGGTTTCTTCTAAACTAGCCGTGGTATCTTCTCAACTAGCCGTGGTTTCAACAGTTCTTATAGCCGTGGTTTTGATCATAGTAGCCGTGGTATCTTCTCAACTAGCCGTGCTTTCAACAGTTCTTCTAGCCGTGGTTTCATCATACTTGTCGTGGTTCCAACAATAATTCAATCCATGGTTTGACCCACCAGCCTCCTCAGCCTTCTTATTAGATACACCACCCATTCTACTTAACCTTTCTTCCTTGAAAGTTTTATTGCCAAAGGACCTTGTACACCAGCAATCTTTTGAATCTTCAAGCAAATTGATCTATCATTGGATTTGTTGATATGGTTCCTTGTGGATCAAGTGTCGCTTCCAACATTTTCCTGGCAACAGTTTTGGACAATGGATAGTGTTTATCAATAAACATGAAAAAGTTATCCTTAGTAGATTGTACAGCATGTACTCTGGAATGCTCATAAACCATCCATTCAACTACTTCAAATTCTTTCCAAAATTTGTCCACTGGATTAGGTTGACACATGTTTTTCACTGATGTCCACACGAACCTTGTTAATCCTCTAGTTGGCCCATGCTTTCCATATCTAAAGTCAATGACTTTCCATAACTGTTCCAAATCCTCTTTTGATAGAAAGAACAACAAGCTTCCAAAATCTACGTATGTATACGCATCCATCGCTCTTGTTATTTCAATCACTTCTCTACCATTTTCAGTGATTATTTTCAAATCATGAACTAGCTGAGTTGCGTTTAGTGGTGTTCGATTAATCGGCTCTTGTCTATCACTCACCGTAAGATACACATCCATTCTTTCTTCCCTCTCCATCCCTTCATCCAATTTCTGTTTCTTAGAACGCACATTCTCGAATTTCGCCTTTTAACTTTTGTTCGTTCTTGATCCACTCGGCTTCTTTCTCGAATTCATAGGATTGAAATCATTATTCATTCTTATCCAACGTTCATACAGCTCTTCAATCTCTTCGTACGTGCATTTTTTCAAATCCTTGCCTTTGCAAAATTCCACGTCTTTGGAGAATCTTGATCATGACATTTCTCATTTGAGCCCTAGTAGGAGGTTTGTTCTTCTTACTATTATATTCTACGACACTTCTTTCCTTCTGCATTTGTCTCGCCCTTGCAGCCAGAACCTTTGACCTTGATGGAACATCTAATAGTGCCCATTCTTCAGTACTCCATTCCAACTTTAGCATTTCAGAAGTCTGTGTATGGTTAAAGTTAAACACTACTGCATATGGTTGTGTGGTTTGATTGTGGTTCCAAGATTAACTTACTGTATCATTGATTGGTGTGTTGCACTTTGATAAGTGTTAGAAGTAATAGTTTTAACCAAGTATTTGTATTTTGTCATGAATAAAACGTTGTGTTTGTGTATGAATGTTTCTTTAAGTTTTATGTTCAAGGGCATGCTAAATAATTGTGAAAGGTTAGTCAATGCAAAAGGCCAGCGCAAAACCAGCTATAATTTGTCCTGTTTTAGATGTTTGTTCAGAAATAGTAAATCTTGTGAGCATGTGTAAGTGAAAAAAACAAATATAGTGGCAATATGTGGATGGGGTTTAAAGCATTTGAAAGGCTGTAATTTTTTTTGGATGTTATTCAATAATAGGGGAAGCATTTGTGCATCATGTGACAAATGCTATATGAGGACATGGATTGGTGTCATGATAATACAAATCGATTAACAGTAATGTATGTATTTGCTTTGTTTGCCTATTTAAAGACAGCAAACCCACCTTGTTAGTTAACCAGTTTATTTTTTTTAATTTGTGATAAAGTATTGGGATAAGGAAATGTCTAGATTTCCTAGGTGTGATAAGCTTAGAGCCGATGCAAATTCTAACAAGCCCGGCGATATGTTAGTCTTCTATTGCTACCAAGCCTCTGGCGAAGATGTTCGTATGGCACAACAATTGAATGCGCTTGCGGGAGATTGCTTCAAATCCTGAAGAAAGGCTTAGCTTCATACAAGAATTGGAGAGTGTTGGAAGCGAGGGAATGCTCAAAAGCAGAGAATATTTGAGGGGGGGTAAATGGTAAAGATGATCAAAAGATCATGCAGATGCGTATCCTTTCACGGGGCTGGAGCTAAATGCTGCGAACAATGGCATCTTTATCGAGCTTCAGGGGCTTGATGGATCTCTATGTGTGTGTCTTTTAGATTGTATTCTATGTTGTTTGTTGTTTTTGCAGTAGTATGTGTCCGTTATCTTATTATGCGTGTTCTTGTAGTGCTTGTGTGTGACCCATGAAATGCGATTGTAAGATATTGAATTGAATAAAATGGGTTGTTAAAATAGTGTTCTTGTAGTGCTTGTGTTATCTTATTATGAGTGTTCTTGTAGTGCTTGATGGATCTCTAAGTGTGTGTCTTTTCAGTGTGTTCTTGAATTGAATGAAATGCGATTGTAAGATATAAAATTTATATGAATTAAATTTTTTTCCATTCGCACTTTTATTTTAAATTGTATTTTGAAGTGGTTACCATAACAGTGTGTGTATATTAAGTATTGTTGGATAGAATTACCTCACAAGTACTAGTTGCAGTGGTTTGTGTTAAAATAGCGTGGTGGTTTCTTCTCAACTAGCCGTGGTTTCTTCTGAACTAGGCGTGGTTTCTTCTAAACTAGGTGTGGTTTCTTCTCAACTAGCCGTGGTTTCTTCTCAAGTAGTGGTTTCTTCTCAGCCGTGGTTTCTTATTAATTAGCAGTGGAACAACGGATATAAGCATTCTTGAAACCACGGCTAGAAGGATCAAAGCACTTATGAATATGTCATTTAAAAATATGTTAACAAGAAAATTAATAAGTAGTTAACCTAAATTGGCCACCATGAAAAGGGCACTTATCTTGCAAAATGAGAAGAATTCCATCGACTACATTCTTTAACTTTGCGGCGGTTGTTTCTTCGGCAGGTGGGGATACTGACAACACACGACAAAAAAATGAAAAGCTTTTCATTAATTAAAGATAACTTAACAAGAAAATTAATAAGTAGTAATAAAAGGCCACCATGAAAAGGGCACTTATCTGCCAAAATGAGAAGCATTCCTTCCGATAAAATCTTTAAATAGAGCTCGATAAAAAAAAAACGCAACCATGCGAACACTTTTAATGACAACAATATTAACAAAATAATACATCCCTGTTTGGGGTTTACATTAATTAAAGTAGTTGATACATCAGTTTAGCTACTACATACCCTAATACAAAATTCATCCCTTGTTACAAACCGGTTACAATTACAACCAAATATGACTACAACATGTCTACCAAACACATACTCTGTGTTTTAAAAAAAAATTAGCCATATGCTCACGATATGCAAGGGCAGCTATGTCAGGGGTTATCGACGCCAATGAATTCCCATGTGACGGTCAGTATAAGAATATGCATACCGGATACCACAATCACCAAACGAGAGTCCGATCGGAGCGTTGGGTGCATTCTTGAAGGTAATTGCATATGTTGTCGATTTATACCTTTCTTCGGAAGACACCGGCTTTCTCTAGAACGATTGGTAGTCCAGCCTATATATACATCCAAACATATTTTGTTATTTTACATACCAACTTAACACAATACATAACAACTTAAATGTTTACATCGACACTGAAGTTACAACATCCATTGAAAACGTAAACTACACCAAACTACAATGAAACCAGACATCCTAATAAGCCGCCATATCACGATCAGTCTGCAAAATAAGTGATTCACGTAACGGTTTTAACAAAAGGACCCAACATCTCCCTCGATGCCTATGTGCTAGAAGTTCCCAGTAGCAAGCTTGTATAGTACAATGGTTGCGTTAAATCCTTCGGTTTCTAAGTTCAAGTGAGGGGTCGTTGTTGTCGTCAAAACCAATTAATTTGAGTGGTATTGGAGTGGTGATGCTAAGAAGTCGTGTAGCGAGATGCTATCGTTCCACCAACAACCGTTATAACCCATATAGAAAACAACGACATCCCCATGAATGTTTCCAAAAACCACAAGATCGTCTCTTAGGTTTGAAACATAGAACGGTAAAGGAAGTTTGCCTATTAATTCATCGGTATGTCCGGGACTTGGAAGCGGTGGGTGAGCAAGTCAAAAGAAACAATCAAATAGCTGTCGAATGTGGTACCATCGTTAGCATACAACCATTGATAACCACACCAATAGATAAAACCCCCAACATTTGCTTGACTTGCTTTTTGATTCGATTGTGTTAGGAAGCAAGCAATCTTGCGACCTAACACCGTCCATTGTTTTGAGGAGAATGTGAAAATTAAGACAGTGCATGGCTGTTGGATTGAATGGGTATGAAATTTTTAGGAAGGTCGGATCAAAATTGTCAGGACGAATCCCAAAAGCCAAAAGGGTTTTCATACTCCGTGATGTGTTCAAATAAGGGACAAGCGTGCCGACCGATCGGTTGATGGATGGGTTCCAAACGACCGCCATGGTATCACGGACAATTGGTCCATAGGTAAAACCCCAAACTCCATGTGACCAACCAATTGGTTTGACTTGAAAAATAAATGTTTGAGGAAAGAGGGTTCACATCAAAATTTTGATCTACCAAACCAACGTAACCTTTATGACTCTGCCTTTACAGCAAAAGGTATGAAACTGGTGGATTGATTCGAACACCATAACGGACGGTGAAATGCATGTTGTCTATGCAAGACTTCCAAGCCTTGCGACACTGACATTGACACACACACTCTGAGCCTATTAACTATATCTATTTGAACTTCAATTGGAATGGTGTCAGACATCGTGAAATTTTAATGGGCAACTGTGAAATTAATTAAGATGGGCAACTTTCACAAGAATTTTGTGGGCAACTATTAAACTGTAAGTATGTGTTTAGTGTTGTATGGACAATAAGAGTATTATAAATAGAACAATTAGAGCATTCATATCTAGGGACCAACCCATAAGATATGCATTTAAGAAATAGTACTTGTATTAAATGGTTAAACAGTTAAGTTGGAGTTTAAAGAGTTGACTTGTGCTTAATACTACCATCAAATTAATGAACAAGTACAAAGGAGGTTCATATACACTTGAAAGTGTATCTTCCATAATTTATTATAGTTGGGCAACTATGACGCATGGGAAACTTAGTCAATAACTAGTTTGTTTGTAACTACTAGTTACAAAACTGTTGTTCCTTTTCATTGATAGGCAACTTAGTCAATAACTAGTTTGACAAACTTTTAACAATTAAGAACTTAAAGCAATGGTACTGTAAACATGCCCGCATCTCCTTTGTACCAAGGGCGCCACTCGGCAGGGCTTATAGCCATGTCATAAAATGTTACAACCACCGTCCTAATATGGAATCGAGCCACAAACCAATGTTTTTCCTTTTCATTGATAGGCATATAAACCCGTCAGTATAATACCAAAGGCCAGGTTAACAAAACACATACCAATATATGTATAAAGGAATGAACACAACTATTACCTATTCAACATCAGCCCATTGGAGTTTGTACTTTTCCCCGTTAACATACCAAATAGGGATGGAGTCTTGTAAGAGCAGCTAAACAAAGTATGCAGTAACCATAGCCCAATCAGGCCATCGGTGCGAAATGCAACATGTATTCCACCCACAACTCTATGTGCTATAAAGCAACAATAAAAATGATTAGGGTATAAAAGCAACAATATAAAATGAATATACTATCGGGGTGAAAGATATGCGTGACTGTTACCTCGTCCATAAGCCAACCTTTCTTAGGAGGGTCTAAACACACTAAGGATTCCCAAAACCTCCGATCCACACGAACTTCTTTGGACCAAGGAAACATACATCGAAGGGCCCCGCTTTCAATTCGTTGTACTCATCAGTAAGATGTACTTTGTCGATAGCCTTGTTCCTTCGGGAAAGAACCTAAACACACGTTGATACTAACACGTAAATTAAAAACAGTTTAAAAAATTATAAATGTTAAAAGTTGTTTTTCATACCTCAACCCAAGGTTTAACATTTTGTAACTGTACGGTCATATCTGGATCCCGGCACCCATAGGGAGGTGTTCGATTCTTTTGAGATTCCACAAATCTTTTGACCGATATCTGACGACTCAGCACCATTTTTTTTACTCCTCTTGTCGGGTGTTATGTCGCCTTGGCTCTTTTCCAATGATCTGAATTATAGAAAGCTATAGACCTCTTTTTCTTTTCCTTGTCAATCTTCAACAACTTTGCCTTTTGCAACCTGCGATTCTTCTCCTCTATCATCGCCATTAGAAAATCCTTTTCCATCATCTTTTGTTCTTCCATCCTCCACCGTTCTTCCTCTTCTTTCCTCAACCGTAATTCCTCTTCCAACAGATACTCACGAGTAACAGGTGATGTATTTAAAATACATTTAATACTATACTATGGCAAAAGTGTACATTTGGAAATCACATTACCAGAACTACATCATCCTCATCATCACAATCACCCGACTCGACGACTAGAAATAAGAGACTCAACCAATTCGTAGAATTCACGATTTAGTTGGTCTCGAAACTCATAGCTGAGGTGGGAAAAGGATGCAGTAAAGTCCAATTTATCCCTGTAAGGAAATAAAGTTCATTGTAAAACAAACAGATAGTTTGAAGAAATAAAGATAATATATCGATGAACTGGCCTACCCGAAATCCGCAAGTTCTTTCACATGCAAGGACCTACAAAGTAATAAAGGGTATTATCCTTAACAATAATTATAATATAAACGTATAGTTATGATTTAACATTGACTAGTAAATAACTTGAATAATAGCCTCGAGTTTGAAAACACGAGAATTCAACTCTTGAAGGACACAATCCTTGAGGTGATTTCGTTAGAAGACTCTTGGTCGTACCCTAGACACAATCGGTAAATACTTTTTATGTCCTACCACGTTTCCGTCAGCAGACCAACTTCGTAGATACACATCGTAATAATGCGGTAATTTTGTTGGAAGAGTCCTTGGTATGTAGTGCAGGTAAAATTCCCTAAATTGAATATACCACTCCGACTGGTGCTCGTCTAATGCTGGTTTCAGATCATAAATTATCTTCGAGTCCTAAATAACATCATCAACAAGGAAATTAAATTGCATATGCTTCCTCCGACTGATTAATCGTCTAATGCATTGAAACATTTGAATGTGTTTTACCTTGCCAAATAGCAATCCATAATCCGATCTTGTAAACATTAGTTTCCTTGACCACGATACTGCCCTTGGTATGACATCTGGGACTTTATTCCACCAACGACTGCTTCTTTCAAACGACTCAAGAATCCATATCTACAATAATAAAGATGCATTACTCTCATACCTTGGGTTCAATAATAATACTAAGAAAAGATAATATAAATAGCAATAACCTTGAATGCCCAAACAAATCCAGCAACCGTGTATGTTGGAACATACTTCGGTCTCTTTCCGGACCCTTTAGGTGTTCTCACTTGTGGTTTGATACAACGTCTAGTATCTGGTCGTACAAGTGCCTCCAAATGTGATCCCCCCATGGAAAGGAATTCCATGCATCTAGGTCTTCGACCAAACGAAGGAGTGAATCATCCACCTCTTCAACCAATAAGCGGCCCATAAAATAACCTCAAGCGATAACAATAGACAAACATGGACTGCGTCTTCATCAGTTAATTTACCGAACAACTCTTCATCCTCAATAACACCAAGAAGATCTAAGTTGGAAAGTTTTACCCCTAATTTTTTGGAAATACCCTCAACTTAAATGTTAAATCCCCTGAACTATATAAATCAAAACTTGTTGTCCCAAAACGAAAGCCTGTTATAAGAGAAACTTCGGTCGACCAAAATGTAGACAACGACCATCAAGAGTATATATAAGGGGCATGTCATAGCTTGTTTTATCCACAAAACCCTGTTTTTGTAAAACATAATCTAACATATGTGGTTCATGGTCAAAAAAGAACATATCCAGCGACCCTCCAAAACAGGTTGTCCTAAACAATTTCCTTCGAGTATGATTAAGCTTTTCTTTAATTATTGAAAAGTATTTCAATTTGCTCCTAACGATGACATTGGCCATTATTCCTTAGACGAAAAAAAACAAGTTAACAACAATTAACAAGTATCTTACGACAACTACAATCAATAAAACGTAAGCGATATCTGAGACTTCCTAATACTTTAGCATCATATTTAACAAATGAAGTATTTGTATCATACTCACACCAAATAAACAATGGCCCAATTTTAGACAACTTTTAAAACATTTGAATGAGGCTCAGATCTGTATAAATCAATAGTTTACAAAACATCAGGATATAACCGCCATGGTTGCAATAGTATAAACTATAGAATTGCCATGCCAAGATACGGAATATCGCATCACTTGCATGTTCTAATAAGATACATGTCGTCACAGCCTCATACACACACACCTCTTATGTATACATGCTCCTGTGTATTGTCTTACCAAAAACATAATTATAGTTTCGCTAGATTCTTGAAAAAAGTTAAGGAACAATATGATATACTTACTGGATTCAAACGAAAGTTGAACATAACAATGTGGCCGCGTTATTTTGTACATGTGTATGGAATTTCAACTTAGTGAACCCTTCTGAATCCCCCTACAGTACCTTTTGTCGTTTCAACTCCCTTTGGGCAAAGGCCTACACCAGGCGGATTGCTAGATCGTTGAAAAACAAAAGGCAATTGTTCGAATTAAGAATGGGTAGCTATGCTGAAATTCACTACTCATGTACAAAGTAACGTGGCCACCTAGAAATGTTCTACTTCCCTTTTAATCCACAAGTATATCATATTGATCCTTAACTTTTTTTAACAACCTATCAAAAGTGTATAACAAGTATATCAGACTCAGATAAAATTCCAAACTGAGTGTGCATTATGATATGCATTATCAAGGCTCAGATCTGTAAAAAACTTGGATAAGCACCGGAACATCAGGATATAACCGCCATGGCTTCAAATTAATGTAATACAATTGCCATGCCAACGCACGGTAAATCACATCATTTGCATATCCAATAAGATAATCGTCATCACAGCCTCTTGCATATCACAAATACACACTTGTGGACAAAAGGAAATGTATGGAAACTGAAAAGGGTTAATTATGTTTTTTTAAATCATAAATATAGTTTTGCTAGATTGTTAAAAAAAGTTTAAGAACAATTTGATATACTTGCGGATTCAAAAAGAAGTTGAACATACCAATGTGGCTGCGTTACTTTGTACATGTGTATGGAATTTCAACGTAGTGATCCCTTCTAAATTCCCCTACAGTACCTTTTGTCGTTTCAACTCCCTTTGGGCAAGGCACGCACCAGTTGCTAGATCGTTGAAAAACAAAAGGCGTATTTGGGAATTAAGAATGGGTAGCTATCTTTGAAATTCCCTACGCATACACAAAGTAGCGTGGCCTATAAAATGTTCTACTTCCCTTTTAATCTACAAGTATATCAAATTGATCCTTAACTTTTTATAAAAACATAGCAATAGTCTATAACAAGTATACGGACTCATATAAACTTCCAAACCGAGTGTGTAGTGTAATATGCATTAGCAAGGCTCGGATCTCTAAAAAGTTGGATAAACAGGAACATCGGGATATAACGCCATGGCTGCAATATAATGTAATTAAATTGCCATGCCAACATACGGTAAATCACATCATTTGTGTGTCAAATAAGATAATCTGTCATCACAGCCTCTTGCATATCACAAATACACACGTGTCCCAAAATAAACCAACTACTTCAAACAATTACCTATGTAAAGGAGTTGGTTAACAAAGTTGCTTGTCAATATGTTATAAACAAGTGGATAAACGTTAGTACTTTGACCCTCCACTTGAAATCCCATTGCCATGTCAAAACCCATTGCTATGACAGTGACATAGGAATGGGTTTTCGAGGGGAAGCTCAAAGTACCAACGTCTTTTCTACAATTCGTGGATTCTAGAAAAGCATTTCAGTTGGATAATCATGGAGTGTGGCGTGTCATGAACAATACACACTATCGTGATCATTGAGATATTCAAAGATAATTTGAATGTATGAAGTTGCGTATGGCCACATTCTTACTTTCAACTTGACTTTGAATCCACAGGTATATCATATTGTTCCTTCTTTGTTAAGTAACTCCTTTACATATATCAACAGTCTATAACAATTATATGACACTCATTTCTTGTTACGGATACTCTACTGATGAGGGTTGAATCTCGAAGGGTAGAAAGGTGGTGCAAAATGGTTTAGCTTGCTCTAGGAGTTAATTAGCGTGTATGTGTTTTAGTGTGTAATTGTTGGTGTGAAACTCGTATGTGTGAGAGAGAGAAGAGAGATGATAAGAAGAGATGAAAGGGTTTGTAATGATAGTGCTAGAATAGTGCAGTGAAGTGGGTTAATGAGGCACCCTCACAAACCCTTTCATATCTCTCTAGCCACCATTCCACCACTATCCTTACCAACCTTTTCATCTATTTTCTTATCATCTCGACCTCTCTTCTCTCACACACACACAGAGTTTCACACAAAAATTACACTACTAAAACACGACACAATTATGAACTCCTCGAGCAAGCTAAACCCTTTTGCACCACCTTTCTACCCCGAGATTCATCATCATCAGAGTATCTTCTTAACCAAGTCATAATATAAAGTAACAAAATATCTAAATATGAAAAAATTAACTTCCCTAAATGCCCCATTGGCAACAATCGGCTTTGACATTGGTGTAAAACTCCTCCATATACTTGTTTGTTCACTGCGATCCAGGTTTCTGATTGAATAGCATGTCGATCTAGGTTGATTTATGATTCACACAAATGATCCAGTGTGCGACATGCCATTCAATCAACAAAGTTAATTGAGTAAGTAAACAAACTATATGCATTTGGTTAACCTGGCTGCATCTATGATATAACCGTCATGGCTCGCAAGCAGGTAATGAATAATCAAATATGGATGAACGACACCATATTAAGTTTATTTTGCTACTCAGAGGTGGTGCCGTACATCCATCTTTGATCATTCATATGTTAGTTTCGTAACATAATACGGAGGCTCAGATCTGTATAAATCAATAGTTTACACAACATCAGGATACAACCGCCATGGCTGCAATACTATAGAATTGCCGCGTCATGAAACGGAATATCGCATCATTTGCATGATTTAATAAGATACTTGTCATCACAACCTCTTACCAATTAACATCATATATACATAATGGAAATGTTTGAAAAAGTTACATGTCTAGTTTACTCACATACATGATACAAATCTTCGAGCCAATCATGGTTCATTGGGACGGGCGTTTGCTAGGGAGAAATGATTATATACTCTCACAGACAATATATATTCATGTGTTGCCATAGGATGCCAACCACAATGAAACATGATTGACCCGAAGATGTTAATCATCTATGTGAGTATTAAAATTGCCATGTCAGTATTAACTAGAAACATGGTGTTTCTATTTATATGCATTAGCAAGGCTCATATCTGTAAAAGGGTTGATAAACACAAAAACATCAGGATATAACCGCCGTGGCTGTAAAATAATGTATAAATCACATCATTTGCATATCAAATAAGATAATCATCATCACATCCTCTTGCATGTACTAAATACAAAATACATTTCAGCTACTATCAAACTTTCCTTCACAAACACAAATTGGCAACAATCAAACTTTCTGCCCCATGGGTACACTGTAATGTATGCTACTATAACATCAAGATGTAGTAAAAAAGATAACAACGATAACATCAAGGCTCAGATCTGTATTAAAATAGTAATAACACTACCATGCCAAGATACGGTCAATCACATGATTTGCTTCATCAAGTAAGATATTTGTCATCAAAGCCTCATACATATCACAAATACACAAAATGCTTAATAAATAACCAAAAGTTGCCCAATAAATCAGCTATGTAAGTACAATGTGGGCCCATGTCAACTATATGGGAGAGGTTCCACCTGCACCACATTTATTGACATATTAAGGGTAATAAATTTTCAAACTTACCCACCTTATATGTGTGAATTTAAATTCAAGTGGTGTTGGTAAATAGGTTACAAAATTTTATCAAAAATGTCTGCAAAAGACTTCAACCAACAATTTAGAACTGTTTCGAACAAAACTTCGCGCTTGTTTCGGAACAAAAGACTTTGGCCAACAACTTGATGAAGAACAACTTTTACTAGAAATGGAGGAGGCTGCTATTAAGGAGGAAGAAGAATGTGAGATAGCACAAAAGAGAAGCTGCTCTTAGGAGGAAGCGAAGGGGCGACTTATGCTCCAGGATGAAGAAGTCTTTGTTAGAGATGGAGGAAGGCTTTCATGGATCAAGCCGAAAGAAGAGAACAAGCGTCGGGACAGAGAATTCAATGCATTGTATGCATAGTGGGATGAGAGCAGATTTGAAGGTTGCTCACGAGTATCTTTACGACGATGGTTCGACTCTAACAACTCTCAAACATGGGATCACCCGGATTATATTTAGTTGTGTCGCAGTTTAATTTTTAGTGTATTTTGTTTCGTTAACCCAACCAGTTTGCACCATCATTAGAGTGCTTTATTCACTTAGTACCACTTATCTTACAGTGGTTTAGTGACTTAGTCTACAACAACATCCATCATTTTGTTTCTCAAACTTAATAAGTAGCAACAAATCACTAAAACCACAAGAACAATTAATCACCCAATACGTTACGGTTATCTTACAATGCTTTATTGACACCCATCATTTGTTTCACAAAAATTAACAAAAACAATTAATCACCCAATACGTTAACCCTAAAATATCGAAACCCAAAATCAACCAAGAACAATTACGTAAAAGTTAACCCTAAATTAGCGAAACCCTAAATTAGCGAAACCCTAAAATAGCGAAACCCTAAATTAACAAAACCATAAATCAATAGATGAAATACATAAAATTAAACGCCAAATAGCGAAACGAATCAAAAACAACATTACTTACCTAGCCCAAATCGTTTTCGATAGACATTAGATCGGACGATTATCGTGGCGATGTCTTGGTCGAAGAAGTGTGTTAGCTCTTCGAGAAGTGTCTTGAGGAAGATTGTGTTGATAAGTGTGGTGGTTTCAAATAAGAAGTGTGTTGAGAAAGTTTCTATTTGTATAAATGTATAAACCCTGTATAAATGTATAAAGGTTAAAAATAACTTATACCATTTTAAATTTTTTATACATTCAATCATTCATTACTTTATACATAATAAGTTGCAAATACAACCTTGTGGGACAGGTTAAACATTTATGTCATTTTTAATAATAAAATAAGGCCATACTTTTTCTTTAAAAAAAATTGTCGATTGCCAAAATTGTTCAAAGTTGCCCGACTAAATAACAAGTACATTGTCTAGATAAGTGAGTTGCCAAACATGGGACATGTCATTTATTTAGGATAGTTGCCCAAATATTGAGTTGGAGAGTTGCATGAGGCGTTATGAAAGTGAAAAAAAAAAGTGAGGCATTTGGGGTAATATTGTTGGGCAACTGGGGCATTTAGAGAATTTTCCCATAAATGAAAGCTTTGGATTAAAATTTGAAAAGAGGAACAAGAGAGAAAATTAAGAAGAAGAAGACATGCAAAACTAGCTAAAGAATATTGGAAAGAAGTTGTTGCAGTTAGAAGACTAGAACAATTTCAATATGATGAAGCTGAATACCAGAGTGGAGACGTCGGTATTGAAACCTTTTCATATGATAATTTGCACTTGCAGTGCTTTCCCGAGTCATCACCTAAATTTCTTTTTTAGATGTTTGAAACATTTACGCATCAATAATTAGCATTTTCCTTAAAAATATTCACTTTAATTGTTCTTCCACAATAATGTGAAGAACTTCACTGTTGTTGGAATTTGAGTTCTTGGTTTTTGCGGACTTTATTTGTATTAAGATATTTTATTATACCTCTATTTATGATTTTCTTGCTCGCAATAGATCTTTTATTTGGAACTCTATATGTGATATGTGTTTGTGATCGTTTTAGCTTTGTTATAAGTCTAACATGTTATCATAAGTGCTAACTTTACATGTTGTTATACAAGTTTTGTTTTCGTACTACAATAAACATTAGTGCCACATTTTTTTTTAACTCAGAACTAACATTCACTCACTTTTCGTAATGTAATAATAAATGTTGATATGGTTCCTTAGAACCAACGTTCACGCGATTTTCGCCATGCTATAATAAATGTGAGTCCACAGTTTGTGTATATTTTTTACTTGCTTTGATATGGCCCGGTACCGTTGCGAAGCTACTGTAAAAAATGAGCCGACTTTAGGATAAGAAAATAAAAACTGATGTGTGTTTTCAAAAGAGCATTTTCGATAGGATCACATACACAACAACGTTGATGAATTAGGTGTGAAGTGGGGGATCTCAATTGTAAATGGCGGTCTAAGAACACTAACTGCTCAACAGCTAAGATTCAACAAATGTTCGTTAGTATATATAATATACTATTTCAACTCATACAATACTATATACAAACATTCCGCAGCAACGTGCTGATTGAATTTTCGTTGTTGAACATTTGATATAATTGTAAAAGGTTTATACATAATGGTAATAGATTTATAGTATATAAGTTGATGATTTTGCATGAAATAAACTTATTTAGAAGCTCAACCATTGTGGATGATTTTACTCACTTATTTTTCAATCAAGATGAAAACACCCACTTATATACTCTATTTTTAGAATTAAATAGCTCATAAATTATATATCGTTAAAGTAAAACTAATTATACCATCATGCCGATCATCTTTCGTTAAAAGAGCATTTTTATATACTTTTATATATATATACTTTCGACGAATTGTTAGAATTTGTTTATTTAATATTTGATTTTTATTGATACCAGTAAACTCATCCTTATGTATCTTATACTCAGTTTTTCTTATAATTTAGTTTGTTTTATTTTATTTTTTCATAATTACACAAATTAAAAAAGATAAGTAAACTCATGAAACGATATCATTTGGCTATCATTACTTAGTTTATTACAAAAATTATACTTCATCTTTTCATAATTATTGTTCATCTTTAACTTTTAAAGTTTTTATTTTTTAACTTTAACTTTAAATATTTTTATTTGTGTTACTTAATACTTGATAAAAATTATATCAATACATTTGATACTCAATCCATTCATATATTTTGCATCAAATATTATATAATACTAGCAGGGTACCCACGCGTTGCGGCGACGGGTACCTTGAAATAAATTTTTTCGGTAAATCATGTATTTTAGTTTATTATTCTCTTTTGGACAATAAATTTATGGATATCAAGAGTTTCATGTGACGTATTTTAACTCTTTAACTAAGGAATTTATGTCTTTGGTCTTTTTAGCGATTCATATAACATGGCCGTCTACGTGTCCGTTTAGCGTCTACATGCGGCCCGTGCTTCGTTTAAAACCGTCTTGGCTTTATGCCCGTTCCGGGCTCGACCAATTTGGTTGCCGTTCGGTTTTGGATATTGGTATAATGTGCTTTATTATTTGAAATTTAATGTAGGAATTGTGTTTAATTTGGTTGTACTATATGCTTGATAATTTGTATTTTTTATGTAAGGGATGTTTTAATAATTGCATTAATTGTATTTATTGAACAGTTAACTAAGTCACTAAATTAAATATCTTGACTACATTAATAGCATTAAAGTGGTGTTTTGTCTTTTTAATATGTGCATTAAAGTAGTGTACATTATGCTTCATGTCTTGTAAGTCTGAAAATTAAGAGTGAGAATGTGCATTAAAGTGGTGTACATTATGCTTCTTATCTTGTACGTCTTAAAATTAAGAGTGAGGTGTCTTCGTGCATTATATGTAATATAGATATAGATAAATACAAAATTTAAAGTCAAAACTGAGAGATTAAGACTTCGAAAATTAACAATAGATCATAATTATGAGCGAATTGATAAAGGACTTACTTTGTAGCGACACTTAAACTTTATGGACTAATTTGAAAGTGCTATAGTTAGCAATTAATTCTGGGACTTACCTTGCAGCCTTAAACTTTAGGGACTATTTTTGCCAAGTTGTAAAACTTTGCATTTAATGTTTGACTACTTAGTCAGCTTGAAGTCATTTTGAGAGTGCATTTAATAATGTCTTGTTCTTGTTTTCAAATTAGTATATATATAATTATGAGGCAGTGATAAATTAAAATGAAAGTTAAAATGCAAAAGATAAAGAAATAAAAAGTGATTGTGGTCATGAGAGTCAAAGTGTAGAGCTTGGATGGGTAGTCTAAGAACCCATATTGCTTCTCCACATCCCATGGTATTTGATTGTATTTTTTTTTTTAAAGTATATGTATAGTATATTTAATTTGTGTAATATTTTTATATGTATAGTATATTTATTTGTGTAGTGCTTTTATATGTGTATATTTATTTGTGTAAAATATATTTGTGTAGTTTTTTACGTTATGTTTTTTTTTTATGTATTTGTTTCCATTTAATTAAACAATAACAATAAAACATTAAACATTAAAACACTAAACAAGTACAAAAAATGTTACTACTACAACAAATCTACTCCACATGAAGATTATTAATTCATCTATAAGGTTATAGAGTATTCCCTCGAGACATCGTGATCAACGAAATTTCTTGCCAATTCTAGTGATGCTTCCACGTTATTCTTGCCTTCAATATATTGTTTTGAGACAATATCCGGTTTCTTATTTCAAGCATGTTGATCGTGTTATCTTTAGTTTCGCGTGTTTGAGCAATGCGTTGAAGAAGAGCATTGACTAAAGTACTTTTGTTGAAATACATCATTCCACATAAAGTATCGACACCTAGTCTTCTACGTCACAGGCTACATGGTGAAACAATTATAAGAGATGTATTCTTAACAAACAAGTTATTGATATATTTACGTAAATAAGCAGCGTATAATTATTTACATTTGATAAAGGATATGCATAATACTTCTGACCATAACTTTTGGGCTTTTGGGATGTTCTTTCAATTATAAGTCCCGCTCACAACGACACAAGAAAGGATTTTTGTAGCATCGCTTAAAAGAATTTGTATAATTATTTACAACATAAATCAGTAATATCATGGTTCACAAAATTGCAAGCTTCAAATACATAAATAACCAAGCTTGTTATAGATTAATAGTTGATACATGGTTCACAAAATCACAATATAACTAGAAACTAAGATCAATCACGCCCGAAGTAATCGCTCAATGATCATGTTTATTACGAAACTCTAACTTTCTGAAATCCGTCTCTCAATCCAGCAATCTCGCTTCGTACTCGTCAAATCGAGACGGTGTAACAAAAGATGAGGAAGAACCGGAGGGCGGTCTATAAAATTATCCATCATCTGCAATATGGAGATAGAGGAGGCAGATAGAGAAGAAGGCACATAATCACGGACTCTCAACACAAGCGGTTTTGTTGTTGACACACTCAGTCCCTCCAAGAATGCCATCCGATTTGTAACAAAGATGAGGAAGAACCAGGAGCGGGAAAAAATCTGTAACAAAAGATGAGGAATCGTTTACTATATCGATGTCGTTTACTATAAATCGATGTCGTTTACTATATATCAAGTCCGTAATCGTCTATACATGTTTTGTTTACAATATAAATCAGTGTCGTTTACTATAAATCGTTTGCAACATATGTCTATACTACGTATATCTATTGTTTTGTCGCCAAAATAGAGTTGCCCATCCCGTGATCATGTATCATGCAGGCATGCCTCCATTGTGGGTGAGTATCGGGAGTGGTGAGTTTCCATCTAGAACGCATGAACGTAGTGAGCGATCGGGCTTCCCACCACGAAGAATCACAACGGGGACAATACTTCTTTGTATTTGGACCGGACCTAAGCGGAAGACACGTAGTAGATCTTTAGTGGATATGCATACAATTGGACCGGTTAAGATTGTAGCAATAGCCGCTCCGGTGTGCGGCATAATCATCCAGATTAAGTGAGGTGCAAATCTGATCCAAACCAAGTCCGAAATCTGTTCAAACCAAGTCTCCCACATTTCCCTGTAAAGTTCCCGGTGATTGTTTACCTCTTCCCTGACAAGAGTTTGAAGGTTGCACCATATATCTTCGGGATGACCAAGACCTACGCCTCGATAGCCACAATTTCCATCACCTTCCATTAAGAATCCTTAGGATGTACCGTCCGGAAAAACGGAATTCGAGCCATAAAATATTCGCTATCTTCATGCAATGTACAATTCGTGTCTTAAATGCCTCCGTTAGCGGGCTCTCCCATGTATGAACTATGTCTCCAAAGTTCTTCGTTCTGGGACTTTTTAGGTTTTGAATAACTTATGCGGTTATGGTTGGTTCTTTGTTCAAATCGGGATTTTTAGCCTTGGACTTTTGTCCTTTGCTTCGGGCGTCCACAGTACTTTCGTTAGCGAGTTCACGGTTTGATACATATTGGAGGTATATACCATCATGTTTAACATATTTTTCTTGACAAAGCAGCGAAGCTTTGCTAAAAACATTTTGGAATTTTTCTACATTTGCTTGACAAGATCATCTTCGAGCTCTTGGTGTATGAGTAGGTCGAGCTCTAGGCGAGGAGCACTTAGTGTTCTCCAAAAATTATCAACAACATTAAGTGGAATAGGCCATCATGCATTCGAAAAAAGTGACTAGTATAAATTATATTGAGGGATAATAACTTGATAGGTATAAATTTAATATACATACCATGAATTTGATAGTAAACCGGTTAATGATAGCATGGTAACCCACAAACTAATAACCGCGTGATGACCACATTCATGTGGGTCCATATCCGGTTACTTTCTGCGACAATGAGTAGTAAAGCATGTTTTGAAACTTTATACCGCTATTCATCAAATAGTGTGTCCTTATCACGGTTTCTTGGTTATGCTTGTATTAAAAGAGTCTCTTATCGCAGTTTCTTGCGCAACTAGAATCTTATCGACCAAACTCAACAACGTGTCTAAGTTGGACTGTGTGGAGCCCAAGTATAACTTCAACAACGTGTTCACCCTCAACTCTACATGTTGTTGTCGGGAAGGCTGCGATATGGATCGGTAATGTGCGACGAACATGTGGTCGTAATGTTGCGCCAATTATTAAAATACCATAAAGCGTCACGAGAAAGCGTGAATTAATAAAGTGAGAAAACAATTCGGGTACTTATTTATTAAATAATAATAAAAAATTAATAGTTAAGTACCATGTTTTTGGACCAATAACTCTTGTGGGTGCGATAATAGTGCATGAACACATCTTGTGTCAAAGCTTTAACCATCAAATCCCATGACCATCTAATGGACGCATACTCCTCTTCCGTATCGAATGCAGTATGCGCAATTCTTGAGCACATTTTGATTAATATGCCATCGTCGAGTAATTTGTTAGCGTTTGGGAATTACGCTCGCATGCCCCAAGCAGCTAAATCTCGTCGGTGGCGATAACCGCGGGTAATATTGTTCTTCTATCACCCTCTTAACACATTCCAACACCCATATGAAATTTGGCTCTTTTTCACAGTTCAAAAAGCTAAACGTCATTGAGAATGTTTTGTTTGTTGAAGTAACTCCAACAATTGTAAAGAATGGCATTTTAAACAACGTGGTGTTGTATGTGGAGTCCATCAACATGATTTCTGGGAATGTTGTCCATAGGGCATATGACGTCGGGTGAACAAAAAAATATTTCCTCAAGCTCATTAGTCTGATCATTTACCACGGGGTAATATGTATAACCTTGACGCCTCAAATGTGCTAAAAGGACTTGTATTAGAGTTCTATCACCACGATAATGGCGTATCTTGTTTTGCGCATTATATATCGTTTTAATGTTAGACACGTTATCCGGATCGCTCTCCTTTAGTGACGAAAGTATAATTTGTGGTGCTACTTTATGCTTTGTCAATTGATCTACCAAAACTAACTCATGATCTTTTAATCGCATTGCGTGTGGAAAAGCATGAAATGAATCTACAAAATCTTGATTATGCCTCAGACAATTCACCCTCAAGATCCAACCATTAGTTTCACCTTTTATATATTTCGCCAGTAATTTGAATGGACAATTAGTTTTAGCGGTACTAATCTGCCATTGAAGTTCATCTTCTAAACCTTCACGTCAGGGCGTCCATGTCTTGAACACTTATATTCGATTGAGTACTATAGCCCTATTTGTTTTGGTTCTTGCTTTAACAATAAGAAAACCGTCGATTGAGCAATAGGCAATTAGTTAAAACAACGTCATCGGGAACACCTAAAAAAATATAAAAAAAATACAACTTTTATAATTTTCATTTTTAACAGATAATTTATAACTTTTATACATTTTTAACAACTTTTTTTATTTTTACAAATTTTTAAAAAACTTTTTACCTTTTATAAAAAAACAACTTTTATAAAAACATTTTTAACAAATTTTACAAACTTTTATACCTTTTTTTTACAAAATTTTGTATACCTTTTTTCAAACTTTTTATACTTTTTTTTACTTTATATACTTTGTATTAAAAGTTTTTAAAGAAAACCGTGTTACGCTGGCTCCCAGTTTACCCACACCCTCGTTAGCCTCACACTCTCACACTAATATCTGTCTTTTCCTCCTTTCACTCTCTCATTATTCTCTCACACACAAAAAACTCTCTCTCTCTCTCTCAAGATTGATAAGACTTTTTCGATCTAGATCTAACAAGTAAAAAACTTGTTAGATCTTGGTTAGATCTAAAAAGTGATGTGGTGATGTTTATGGGTGGTGATGTTTCAAACTTGTTTCGATCTTGATAAAATATTTGTGGTGATGTTTCGTTTTGATCTTGATAAAAATTTTAGATCTAATATAAACTTGTTTCGATCTTGATAAAAAAATTTAGATCTAATATAAACTTGTTTCGATCTTGAAACAAGTTTTGATCTTGATAAAAAATTTTAGATCTAATAAATATTTGTGGTGAAACTTGTGGTGGTGATGTTTCTGTTGAAACTTGTGGTGGTGATGTTTGTGATGATGTTTCTGTTGAAACTTGTGGTGTAGTAGTTTTGCTAGTTTCTTGACTGGATGGTAAATTGAGTTTCTATCTCACTTTGCAACTTTCAATGAAATAAGCAGTTTGTTAAAAAGAAAGGCAATGATGATTTTTATGAAAAAAAGCTTAGATTTTTGGCGTGGCATAACTGAATGGACGGTAAAGTGAGTTTCTATCTCACTTTGCAACATTAATTCAGCCAACAGGATAAAAAGCTAGTAATCTGAGCCTATTAAAATCTCGTCGGTTTTACCTCTTGTGTGTCAAATGGTGAACTAGACATGGTGTTGTTGCTTGTGGTGGACTGTTGCTTGTTGCTTAATGGTGTTGTTGCTTGTTGCTAGTTGGTGGACTGTGAGACTTATGTTGTTTGCTTTCTTGTGGTGGACTGTGAGACTTGTTGCTTTCTTGTGGTGGACTGTTGCTTACTGGTGTTGTTGCTTGTTGCTAGTTTGTGGAATGTGAGGCTTGTGTTGTTGCTTTCTTGTGGCATTATAAGCAAGTGAACAGTGACAACTTCTGCAGTTTGTGCTTTCTTGTGAACTTCTGCAGTTTGAGAATCTTACTTACCACCTTTTGCACAATGAAAACGTGTAAAACAGTTTGAGATAAAATTTAGAACTTGTGAGGCGATGATGATAACCGAAACCGAATGGACGGTAAAGTGAGATAAAATCTCACTTTTCAACCTTCGAATTTGAGCCTTAAAATTCTCCGAGATGATGATAACCTAGAAACGAATAGGCGGTAAAGTGAGATAAAATCTCACAACTTCGGATCTGACCTCAAAATTTTCCGACACGAAAGTTATAAAGAAAAAGTTTAAAACCAAATAAGTATATAAGTCACTTTTTAAGTTGAAAACAAAACTAGTAAAAAACTTGTAACAAATAAGTGAAAACAAAACTTGTACATAAAACTTACTTGTACTTGGTGCGGATTAAAAAAACATAAAAGTACCCCGGTTATCTCAAAAGCACAAACACCCCATATGGGATGTTTTGATAGCATGACCCGCTTGGATACCTCATACCTCGTATCTTTGAAAAACATCTTAAGCCTATATGTCTAATTTAACAAATTTAACAAATCCCAAAAAGGATTAGGTGTTTTGTTTTGTTGTCATTTTCCTTAAATCAACTCATGTTCCCTAACAAATACTACCTCCGTCTCATAATAATTGTTTACTTTAACTTTTCTAAGTCTTTTTTATTAAACTTTGACAATAAATATTTTTTATTTGTGTAATATAATACTTGATAAAAAATATATGAATAGATTGGGTTTTAAATGTATTTTCATTTAGTATAATTTTCATCAAATATTATGTTACACAAATAAAAATAGATTTAAGATTATTTGAGGACAAAAACTTCTTTACATACCAAGAGATCAATCTCCACCTTCCATTTTTATTTGATCTAATGGATGAGATTAATCTCAACAATTAAAAAACCCACTTTCATCCTTTTTGTCGAATATAAATATTTTTAAACCGTTAATCGTCGGCGAAAAAACATACCATTCACGAAGCATTTAATTATCTTTTATAGATAGGACTTTGATATACTTTCGGAAAAAAAATTAGTGTTTTCATGTTTTTCATTTTTTTTTCGTTACTTGAAATTTGCATGAAAAAATCAGATATGATTTAACACTAATTTGAATACCACATGTGATATTAGTGTTAAATCATATATGATATATATATCATATGTGATTTATCATATATGATTTAACACTAATATCACATGTGATATTAGTGTTAAATCATGTGATATTAGTGTTAAATCACATATGATATGTAATATCATATGTGATCCTAGTGTTAAATCATATATGATATTTCATGCAAATTCGTTTCAAGAAAAAAAAAAGAAAAAAGACAACGTGAAAAACGATTTTATTCTCTTTTTAGAAAGTATATCAATCCTCTATAGAAAGATAATTAAATGTTCGTCACGATTGATAATTAATTTTCTTAACGATTAACGGTTTAAAAGATATTTAAATTATAAAAATAGGTGAAATAATAAAATGCTTTTAATCTCATCAATTGATTTCTTTTTAGATGGATGGTGGAAATGAGTCCCTTGATATGTAAAAAAAGTTTGGTATGTAAAATAACTCTGCTCATAAAAATATTAGTGGTCAAAGTTAAACAAAAAAGACTTAAAAAAGTAAAAGTAAACAATTATTATGAGACGGAGGGAGTAACTATTGCTTTTCACAGCATCAACGACCCATAATTTTTTATCCAATTATATACAAGAAGATTGTAACCTTATTCATATTATAGATAAAAAAAGCGGGAGGTTCTAGTTCCAAACTATAACTATTATGAGTAACTCTTATTATTAAAATATGAGATGTCTCAATTTTAATTCATACTAGGTGGCAGAAACTTTGAAGTGGCTACGAGGATATTTTACATAAGAAAGACATTACTTGGTTTGATTCTTTCTAACGGTAATTTCAAACCCGTAAGTTATGCAACGGATGACCGGAAACAATGTTTTCTGAAAAAAGCAAAAACTTCTTAGCATCGGTTTAGTATATTGAGCTTTATTGGTACTTAAAAAAAATTACCTACAATCAAATTTAAGAATAATCTTACATTCTTACTTCACGTGGGTTTCACAGTATGGAACTATGGATGGAAGTCTGGAACATTTAAAATGTATTAACAAACACTATCTAGGTTTAAATCGGTATGGCGATATTGCAAAACCAAGCAAATTTTAACATTGATCACATAAATAAAACTAACTGAAGGGAAACCTGTTGACTTTATAACGTAATTTGTCCATGACTTGCATGATAAGTTAAAACCTATTAAATTTTAAAAACAAAAATACCTAATACATAAACCATTTAGATTGGTAGTATCACCTTAAATTCTTCATTTTCTCTTGAAGTTTGTTTTAGCATATTTGTTTGGAGTAAAGTCAAAGTTAAAGTACAACAACATAAATGCATTATTACGTACTCCATAAATATGTATCTACATATTTTAATGTCTACTTACTTATTTTCAGATCGTTAATAACAAATAAATTGTGCTATATAATGGACATTAAAAAGTTAGCCGTTAGAAGGAGCGGACGTCGGTGGTAGTTATTATAATTTAAAATTAATATTTAAAGTATTTAAAATAAAATAAAATGTGAAAGTAGCCGTTAGACTCTGGGCACGTGATAGAGGAAAGAGCCTCTGAATTGTTTCACACCTGACATATTCTGTTTCACCAAAAAATTACTACCACTTTTCTTTTTCTTTTTACGATAAGGAAAAAATCATTTTTGCATTTTGCATTTTGCATTAACCAATAAAATAATCTGGGAATCATAAATGTTGGTCAAATTTACCTGGTAGTTAAAATCTTCATGTTTTCAGTTTCATCGACATTAGTTAACTTTAAGATATCATATGTGCTGATTAACTAACTTTAAATTTATTTTTGTTATTCAAGAAAAATTATTTACATGAATAATGAATTAGTTGGTTAATAAGACTTAAAGAATAGTATGTACTTTTATAAATTTATATTACACAAACTGATTAAAGAAACTATACTGTATACCATTTTGATTGATAATTACAGTAGCTATTTTGTTGTAAATCCGAGAATTTTATCAATCTTGTGTAAGATTTACTAACATATTTATGTATGAACTACTTTTGCGATCAATATTAAAATGGTCCCATTTTGCGGTCCTATTTTTTTCTTCAACAACCAAATCCCCAAACTGAGTTTGAGTAATATATCTTTTATCATAACAAAAAAAATAAAATAATAATAATAATAAATTTTGGTTTAACATTAACTTTCAGCTACATGTATTAGAAGGTTACTTGTGTAAAAAAAAAATGTCATGGACTGAAAATCAATTAACAATAATGTGGTAAATGGTACTTAACTAGTAAATAAGCAATATTCATTTAAAATTTCTTACAAAAATGGGTAGTACAATTTCACTATATAGAAAATAAATTTAAAGATGGCTAAAATATTTTCTTGTCACTATACCAAAATATTTTACAATATTATATGTCCAGGAGCGTGCTACTCGCGTGCACCATAAACAAACACAATCTACATCCCTACAAAACATTCATTTAATACTATTTCATCCCAAACTGTTTAAACTTCAACTCCATTTCTTCTTCTTTCACCATCAAAAAATGGAGTCCATTTTCAACAGAAAAATGACTCACATTTTCCACAACAAAAACACACACTATTTCACCTTATATTTACACACACTATTACTACTGTTTCTACTACAACCACTTCATGTTACACCTCAAACATGGGATGGAATCATTGTCACAGAATCAGATTTCCAAGCACTGCAAGCATTCAAGGAAGAACTCATTGACCCAAAAGGGTTCTTAAGAACATGGAATGATAGTGGTTATGGTGCATGTTCAGGCAGATGGGAAGGTATCAAATGTGCACAAGGTCAAGTTATTGTTATACAATTACCATGGAGAGGTCTAGGTGGTCAAATAACTTCCAAAATTGGTCAGTTTCAAGCTTTGAGAAAACTTAGTTTGCATGATAATAATATTGGTGGTAATATTCCTAAGGACCTAGGGTACTTGCCTAATCTTAGAGGATTACAGCTTTTTAATAATAAGTTTATAGGTTCTATACCACCTTCATTGGGGTCATGCACATTGTTGCAAACTATAGATTTGAGTAATAATTTGTTAAAGGGTAGCATACCTCAAAGCCTTGCTAATTGTTCTAAGCTTTTTAGGGTCAATTTGACTTTAAATCATTTGTCCGGTTCGATACCGGACCCTATAGCGAAGTCGAATTCTATTATGTACCTTGCTCTACAGTATAATAATTTTTCTGGGTTGATTCCAGATTCTTGGGGGAGTGGTCAAAATGGAGGTAAACCTGTTTTTAAATCTTTGACTTTTTGCATAATTTTTCACTGGGGTCCTACCTGTATCTTTAAGTAAGTTGACTGAGCTGGAAGTGTTATCAGTTAGTCATAATCAAATAAGTGGGAATATTCCTAGTGAACTAGGTGGACTTTTGAAGGTTAGAAGTATTGATTTGTCTAATAATTTAATTAATGGAAGTATTCCGTTAAGTTTTCAAAATTTGAGTTTGCTCGATTCGTTGACTTTGGATCATAACAATCTTAGTGGTGAAATACCAGTTTTCTTGGGTGATAAACTCAATCTTAAAACATTCAATGTGTCTTACAACAATCTTTCTGGTTCAGTCCCAACGCAATTGTTTTCAAAATTTGGTCCGAGTGCTTTTGTTGGTAATCTTAATTTGTGTGGATATAGTCCGTCAACACAATGTCCCACATCTCCACCACCATCCACCAACCCATCCGAGCCACTAAGTCCCCACAAGGGTGGGACGAAACTAAACACCAAAGAGATTATACTCATTGCAGCTGGTGCTTTAATAGCAATCCTGCTGTTAATATGTTGCATACTACTTTGTTGCTTGTTAAAGAAGAAAAAAAGCTAAACAAAAGACACCGAAGGGGGTGTAAGTAGCGCGGTTGCAGCCGGGAAAGGGGCGGCCCCACCTGAAGCTGAGGTGGCTGGTGAGGCAGGCGGGAAGCTTGTACATTTTGAAGGTACAATGGGGTTTACAGCCGATGATTTATTATGTGCAACAGCTGAAATAATGGGGAAAAGTACTTATGGGACGGTTTATAAGGCAACATTAGAAGATGGTGATCAAGTTGCTGTTAAGAGATTGAGAGAAAAGATTTCTAAGAATCAACGGGAGTTTGAAATTGAGGTTAATTTGCTTGGGAAAATAAGGCATCCAAACTTGTTGGCGATGAGGGCTTATTATTTAGGGCCAAAAGGAGAGAAACTTCTGGTTTTTGATTACATGCCTAAAGGAAGCCTTGCCACGTTTCTTCATGGTAAGTATTCAAATAATCTTACTAGACTTTTCATAGCTAAAACAAATCAGTTAGGTCTTACAAACATAACGAAAAAAACTTTTCAGTTTGCAAGAACAAAAAACCTTTGGAATGTACATAACCATAATATGTGTACATTTTTATCTAAAATCGCTGATCCATGAAAAATGGGGTCTTTACTTATCAGTTATCATGGGTAACTGCAACTCCTTATTAAACTCTATCATTTGTTTTTGCTTAAATGGCAAAAGCCTAAAGGACAATATAATTTGCAAAAATATACAACACAACAAACTTGACATATTTCAATAGAATTGACAATTTTTTGAAATTATCTTGTTCTTGTGAAAATTAAGTTATAAACTGAGTAATTTTGCGGAAGTGAGTTGACTTGCGCACATTTTAGTGGACGGGTGCACCACGAAAGTTCATAAAATAACACTCGGCAACTTTAGTAAAGTACAAATCAACTTAAGTGGTGACAAGTCAATTGCCATTGCGAATATACCGAAATAACAATGTGTTTATGAAAAGGAACACCTTCTAAAGACAGAAAACTTATCATACGCGAAAATTTTCTTAAGACTGTTTATTCTTAAACATTAGAGTGTTTATTAATTATTGTAATTTAAATTTAAATTTGAATTTTCGAGAATATTGTTCATTAATGATCATCCATAATATAACATGTATGCTTGAATTGAATGCAGCTCGAGGACCCGAAACACCAGTAGATTGGCCAACACGAATGCAAATAGCAAAAGGAATGGCTAGAGGTTTACTTAGTCTCCACACTCACCACAATATAATCCATGGAAACCTAACATCAAGCAACGTTTTACTCGATGAAAATGTGAACCCCAAAATTGCTGATTTCGGTCTGTCACGGCTAATGACAGCTGCTGCAAATTCAAACGTGATTGCAACAGCCGGGGCTCTAGGATACAGAGCTCCTGAGCTTTGAAACTCAAAAGCGAACACCAAAACCGATGTCTACAGTTTAGGCGTGATCATGTTAGAACTCCTAACGGGTAAATCACCGGGAGAGGCAATGAACGGTGTAGATTTACCCCAATGGGTTGCTTCAATAGTGAAAGAAGAGTGGACCAATGAAGTGTTTGATTTGGAACTAATGAAGGATGCTTCTACTATTGGTGATGAGTTATTAAATACTTTGAAACTGGCTTTGCATTGTGTTGATCCATCACCATCGGCTCGGCCTGAGGTTCAGTTAGTTCTTCAGCAGTTGGAAGAGATTAGACCGGAAACTACTACAAGTTCTGGTGATGATGGTGGTGCTGGACCATCAATAAGTGAATGAAAGTGGTGGTTAAAGGGCTGTTGAGATTATGATTCTTTCATTCTTGAGTTAAGGTTAAGGTCTTCTATGTTGTAAATATTTTGCATTTAAATTGTTTGTAGGCATAGTAGTGTTGTTTTGACATTTGTGTGGCATTCTTGATTCATTTTGTTCAATGAAGTTAGAAATTTTTGGTGCTATTTGATTTTATAAAAAAACTTTCCTATGATGTAAACGGCCTAGACAGAGTATCTATGTAACCGTTTCAATACTCTTTCCCTAACCAGCCACAAGATGTTTACTTAGGGATTGTGAGGATATTGAACCTAAGATTTTTCTTGTGAAACATACAAACTAAAACTGGTATAACTGTAAGCCATCAATCAAACCAGTTATATTCATGTGTGACATCTCAGTTTCATAAGCTAACGTCGAATAGGTGATTACCCTCCAAGAATAAACTTTTATTTCTAACTAATATCGACTAGCTGTTCAATACGTAACTATTGCAAAATTTCACTGATCATATGCAAAATAAGTATTCACATTGAATAAAACAACACATCTTTCATATATGAATATATCTATGAATGCAAACTGGGCCTTTTCTTTTTACGAATATGACAAAATCTCCATTATATTTTGCAAAGAATTAACAAGTTATAAATGCACCTGATACATTGTCTAAAAATGATCACTCTTAAATTTTGCGAAATATATTTGATTCTAAACCCTACATTTGATTCAGTAGGTTAGATTACATAGTTCTATCCGTTTCAATTTTGTTTTAATCGCCAATTTTTGCGAACCCTAATTCAAAATTTGTGGTGTTGTTTCATTGTTTCTCATGATAATTAAATCAGTGGATCAGGTGGATATGGAAGTGTGAGTGTCAGATAATGGGTGATATGTTGGGTTTTGAATTGAGTAACACTTTAATAGGCTCGTTTGAATGAAATTAAATGAAATTATACATAAAATTAAAAATATTAATTAATTAAGGTAATTTAGAAATTTAATAAATATGCATTAAATATATTTTTTAATTTATAAGAAAAGTTTGAGATAAATTAATGCAGACTAACTAATGCCCTGAAGGCATTTGTTAAACAATCACTTGTTGATAATACTTGAATTTGTTGATATTAGTGTAAAGGAGAATGCTTATGTAAATAATATGAAACATATGCGTTTGATGTTCAAAAAATGATAAGAAATTTGATACTAGTTTGTGGTTTAAATCAATTGAAGTAGGAGATGAAAGTAGTGAAATTGTTGTGTTTTATGATGAACCAGTGTCTAAGGGTATAGATCTAAGTGGTAACTTACTGTGTGTGGGCAACTCGTTGGTTATAATGAACTGAGGTACCACATTAGAAGAATGTGGTGTAAGTTTGGTCTTAAAGATGTCAATGTGAATGCTAATTGGTATTATTTTTTTTTATTTTTTTTTATTTATTTATTTTTTATCACTTTATTAAAACTCAAAGGATTTATAAGAATTAGTGGGAAAGCAAACCATTGAATTTGGCTCTAAAAATAGAAGAACTAATGATTAAAATATGAACCGTGGCACGAGCCCAATGTCTTGAGTCAAGAGAGAAAAGTCTATCACTTTTAGTAAGGTTCGCTCTTTCTCAGTTCTCCAAAGAAGAAAAAGAAAAGGGAGGAACCGTATAGATATCTGGCAGATTTAGCGCCATACGCAGCGTTCACGTCGTCGGCCTCCTCTAACGCCTGCCACGAAATCAAGCAACCGATTGCGTCAAAGGGAAACGAACATAAGATCAACACATCACGCCCGCCATCAAGAATAAAGCAATATATCGACGTGCGAAGGGTACGTCCCATATCTCCATGAAGCCCAATATCCACCTCGCTACGAAGAAATCCGGACCGAGCATATATCAACAAGAACATCATACAATGTTATGCGATGTTTAATGCCAACAATACCGCATGACTGCGCATGATCCCATAAATATCTCGGTAAAACCCTAGAACATGCCGAGCACTGCACGAGCGATGAAAAGGAACACCGGTCGATAACACAACACACGATAAGTCCACGTTCATAGTTTGTCCCAATCGAATATAGAGCCACCCTAAGCCAATCAAAGTATGATCTCCTTTAGTGAGCTCCATGCCACTACCGAGGGATAGATGGAGCGTAGATTCAACAGGTTTGAACCCGTCGAATATATATCACCAATTTCTTCATAAGTTTGGAAGAGTTACTCAAAAGGTCAATATCCATAGCATTAAAAGTACATAGAGCATCATCAAAGAGGGACCGGTAGTCACAATACCAACACTATGGAAGCTTAGTCTGCGGACTAGCGAGATTGAAGTCTCAAAACGAAAAGCATAGTTCAAAACATCACTGCAGAATATAAACCAAGCCCCCAAAAGCAAAGGCGGGTGGCAAGTCTCCATTGCCGTCACCAAAAAGCCAGGGCCAGTGACAATACTCTCCAAGGAAGAACGAAGAGCGCATCAAAAGAAACACACTCAAAGCCAGGTGAACATGCACATAGAAGGTATGATTAAGGTTATGGAATAAAGAAATATGAATAAGGTTATGGAACAAAGGACCATGGATTATGAATACTAAATCACTGTTTGTTCAAAAATGAGATCCGAGGAGGAAGTTGAAAAAACAAAGATTCCCATTTGGGCTAAACTAGTTAATGTTCCATTAGAAGCATAGAGTGTTGAGGGTATTGGTGCTGTTGCTAGTAGTCTAGGAAAACCACTTAGAATGGATAATATGATAGCTCAAATGTGTCATGAGGGTGTGGAAAGTGAATTTCTGAAAGCCCTTGTTGAGTTTGATGTGGATAAAGGATTTAAAGAGGTAATAGACATTCATTACATGGATAAACAAAACATGACAACTGGGAAAAAAGTGGGTTAGTTTGACTACCAATGGAAACCAAAAATTCGTAGTCATTGTAAAGCTTTTAGGCATACAGTGGAAAGGTGTGAGAAGAGGCCTAGAACGGAGTAGGAGCTTGAGAAATCTAAGAAAGATAGAGAACAAAGTAATGAAACAAATCTGGATAAGGGCTAATTTAGAGAAGTGGTTCGGATAAATAGGGATGGAAAAGGGAAGACAAGAAATTTTGCATTTATGCATAATAATCCCAAACCTTTGATGTCTAGTAAAGAAACAAGACAAAATCCGGTCGTGAAAAAATGGTAAGAAATGGACTATTATGAAGAAGAAAGGGAGGCCATTAAAATAACAACTAATATACATGTTGTGTTGATCTAAATCAGTGTGGTTGAAAGAAATTTGAGTTACATATAAAGTATATAATAATAGTTTATTAAATTTGAACAAGATGTTACAACCAGATAGAGAGAATGTAAGAATTGGATCTCAGATATGTTAATCAGATCAAGGATAAATGGGAGGAGGATAGAATAAAGAAAGTGAGATACAAAATAGGAAGGGGTGATGTTATGTAAATAAGGAATGGCATTGTAGAGATGTACCTAGCAGTGGTGAGGTTATGGGTAGGTAAAATTGTTCTAAATTGATAGTTGCCTTTTGAATTTCAAATCTTAGTTTATGGATCTTAAAATAGGCAGAATATCAAAGTATATGAAT
>OU343220.1:91608724-91738750 GCA_910596185.1 Chrysanthemum makinoi | reverse complement strand
TTTATCCAGGGATGATTTGAATACCATGTACCAGCTGATGATGGAGAAGCATGGTGACGAGAGACCTGAAGAGGAATACGAAAGAGTCCTATGGGGTGACTTGAAGACCATGTTTGAGACACCAGATGCTGATGATGAAATGTAGAAGCTGGCCTGTCAAGAACAAGTGATCAGATGGAGATATTTCCACACTTGTCAGGTGCACTTTTTGGAATTAGAAACTGCAATTCTTTATATGCTTACAGAAGTGGAGTATCCACTTCCAAATAGTATTTGCAGGGCTATGCTTGAGAAGAAGCTGTTAGGTGAAAGAAAGGATGATGCATGCTATCAGCTTTTGAGGTTAATTGAATCAAAAGCTCAACATCAATAATACAGGCAGTATAACAGTTAAGTCTGGTAGTATTAGTAGTTAGTTCTGTTTATGAAAAACAGAATAGTTTATTAGAGTTTAGGGAAGGCATATGTACGCGTAGAGATATCTTAGGAAGAGATATCTATATCCTTCTACACGTTTTGTATACTAGGTTTTCCTAAGTGTATAAAGGAACCCTAAAGTATAGTGAAATGAACTTGTACTTTGACGAATAGAAATATTAATAAAAGAAGTTTATTAGTGAAATAGTATTTGTGTTCTTCTTGCTTGTTGTTAAGATTCCGCATTAACAATCAAGTACTCGTCGTTAAAGAGTTCTTCATATATATAATTAGTTTGGATTTATCCAATTTTAGTAGATTGTGGTGTTGCACAAGTATTAATGTGTGTGTTTGTGTGTGCATATCAATGTGACTATAAAAGCCATCACCTACAAACCTACATTTTCATTAACAGCACAATAAATGCAACAAACTTGACCATATGGTGTTTAAAGTGAAGAAACGTGTATTTTGTGTGACTATTGATCATCCAATGGCCACATCAAATTTATGTTTGTGTGGCCTTTTCTAACATTTAGTCACACAAAGAATGTTTGTTTTGGGTATTTAGTCACATACAATTAATCATAAAGTGGCCAAAAGTGTTAATAAGTGTGACCATATGGTGTTTCAAGTGAAGAAATGTGTGTTTTGTGTGACTATTGATCATCCAATGGCCACATTAAATTTATGTTTGTGTGGCCTTTTCTAACATTTAGTCACACAAAGAATGTTTGTTTTGGGTATTTAGTCACATACAATTAATCATAAAGTGGCTAAAAGTGTTAATAAGTGTGACCATATGGTGTTTCAAGTGAAGAAACGTGTATTTTGTGTGACTATTGATCATCCAATGGCCACATGAATTTTATGTTTGTGTGGCATTTTCTAACATTTAGTCACACAAAGCATGTTTGTTTTGGGTATTTAGTCACATACAATTAACCATAAAGTGGCTAAAAGTGTTAATAAGTGTGACCATATGGTATTTAAAGTGAAGAAACGTGTATTTTGAGTGACTATTGATCATCCAATGGCCACATATTAAGTTACGTGACCATATGTACTGGATTTTGGCTACACTTAAATAATATGTGTGACAAAACGTTTAGCGTGACCATATATGGCATTTGGTCACGGTGTTAGTAGCAAATGTGACTTTATAGATTAGCTTTTGGCAAGCTAACACAAACTAAACTTTAAACACACATATTAACTTACGTGAACATATGTACTGAATTTTGGCTACACTTAACGAATGTGTGACAAAACATTTAGTGTGACCATATATGGCTTTTGGTCACAGTGTTCAAGTGTGTGACATATATTTGTCACTGTTTATATGTATATCGTGACTAATGCTTCAACCTTACTTTTCATTTGTCACTTGTTCCAATTTCAGATGTGGCTAAAGAGTTGGCAAAACATATCAGTCACCCTTAAATAATGTGTGACAAAACTTGACTCTATGATTTAGACACAAAAAAAATTACTTCATGTGATTAACACATCAAGGTTACTTGTATTTGTCACGCGTTCCAAATTCATATGTGGCTAAATGATCTAAAACAAAATCACCAGATACCTTTAGCCACACAATGTTCAATTGTGTGGCGATACAGTTCTAATGGTCACACAATCAAAATTTTCATGTGTGACTAATTAGTAAATGTTGTCAATTTTTGTACCTTCAGCCACACAAATATGCGAATGTGTGGCCGTTCCATTTCGACCATGCGTGACCAAATCCCGTTTTTGTACTAGTGTTTTATCACCACACCTCTACAATCTAGAGGACTTGCCTCCTAGGCCATCTCATCCTCCACCACCGGCAACATTCTCCTCATTAGGAGGAATAATGGAACAAAATCAAGGTGTTGAGTCAATATTAGCTTCGGCTTCCTTCTCTCCGTCACCATCAAATAATCCCATTTGGATTATGAGAAATCATCAAAGTCAACCACCCGACCACATGGAAGTTGACACCTCTCTACCACCACCACCATTCTTGGTCGAGCCATCTTCGAATGCGCCTCCACCAATCCCTCCCTCGTTTGAGGCTCCTCAACCCGCTTCACTTGAGCCTTCACATCAAGCAATTTCCTTTCTTCCATCATCACTACCTAGCCATGACAAAGATTGTTATCATTGTCAACATGTTGAAAGTTTGATACATGAAGTATGGGAAGATCAACGTTTCATGTTTTATCACCTCCTCGAACGTTTCGACGAGATTAAACCTAAACAAACTTGAGCTAGAGGATTCTAGTGGTGTCCTAGTATCAAGCGTGACTTAGATAGTCTAGTAACTCAAAGTCATGTATCGCTCATTTTCTTAGTTTTTAGAGTCATGTATATCATATCTCTAGTTTTATTAAATGAAATTACATGATATTTATTATATTTCTGAGTTTATGATTATTGGTCTAATACATATCTCATTTTGATGTCAACATACCTTTTGGTACATCACACTTTCTGTATTTTAGTTACAGATAGACGGATCCCTACATTTTGCTTAGACGGATCCCTCTAAGGAGGGAACCGTGGGATCCGTGCAACAGAAAACTAATTTTCTACTAACTCGAGTCTTATTTGCAGGAAATTATGCATTATATACTTGTCTTGTAACCTTTGTTTAGTAGATTTTCAATTTACACGTGAAGACTTTGACACCTTAAGCTAGGGGGAGCTTTGCGTCAAAGCAATACATTGCAAAATCACTTGCAATATTAGGATTACATTTTATGACGTCCCTTTGCAAAGTTGTAATCATAAAGGGGGAGCATATTCGTCACTTAGACGAAATCTTTTGCAAACTTAATTGAAAATGAACTAGCTTAGTATTTTTTTTCTTGACGCCCTCACAAAGGGATGGACTCGTCAAGGGGGAGTTAAGACGAGAACTCTTCCCGTCAATTGCTCTCTATTTTGTTTCTTTCACATGTTTTTCTTAAAACAAAGTGTTAGTTCCTTTCCAAAGCTCTTTTTGTTTCGACAAAAAGGGGGAGAAGAAAGTAAAAACTACAAACTCAAACTTTTACGAATTTTAGTTTTTCCTTAAAATAATTTTATGTTTTGTCATCAACAAAAAGGGGGAGATTGTTAATACAAATAAGCCTTAAAAACGTTTATTTATATTTTACGATCTTCTAATGTTTTGTCGATAACAACGTAAAATCATTTAACGTAACAAATAAAATACGTAAATGGTTTGAGCCAATAGTTTTCTAACACACTTACGTTTTCACATAAAACACTAAAACAAGTATAAGTGATTTTATGATTTAGTAATACATATGTACAACAACTAGTGTTTACATATTGGGCAAATATATACATAACTAGTATGTATTATAAGGGGTAATAAAATTGGGTAGAAACTTAAGTATTTGACCCATTGACCAAATATATTGAATATAGTTGGGTACAACCCATGGAGCTTGACCCATAACTCATTGCATGACATCATGCTTATGTCATATATGGATAATATCCATGACCCATGGTTTTAATCCATGGCCCATAGTTTTAATCCATGTACCATGGACTAGATGCATTGCATATTATAGATACATTGTATCTACTTGATATCCATGATCCATAACCCATGACCCATGACCCATGACCCATGGGCAAAAGGGGGTGTCCCACGGATCCCCAGTAATACACTGGACGGATCCCTCAAGTGAGGGATCCGTGGGATCCGTGGAACAGTAGATATTTTTTCTCTATAAATAGTGAGCCATTTCTTCATTGTTTCTCACCCATCTCTCACACATTTTCTCTTTGAGTTATAAACTCTCTAACCTCAGATCCAAGTTATTTATGTATGTAGTTTTGTTTTCGTCTGATTCTCTAGGTTCCTCTTAAAGGCGAGATCACCATCTTTTGAAGACGAGCAAGCTCAAGTCCATGAGTTGCCATGCTTCGTTATCATCAAGACTAATGAGGTTCTCTTGTTGATAGTTCTCTTCTTCTTCATAAGAAGTGTAGTGTTGAAGACATTAGTGAAAGATGTCTAAAAGAGTCAAGACGAAGACATTAATGAAGGGTGTCGATCGTCCGTATTGAAAGCACTAGTGAAGGGTGCTTAGAAGTCAAGGCCAAAGGCATTAGTGAAAGGTGCCTTGAAGATCGAGCCAAAGGAATTAGTGAAAGGTGCCTTGAAGATCGATTCAAAGGAATTAGTGAAAGGTGCCTAAGTTGTACATTCGATATGGTGTGATTCGATGTACAAGGTAGATTAGTATTGGGTCAAAGGATATTGATATCCTTGTTGATATTATCAAAAGGAGTAGATCTCCTTTGGGGTTAGGTATTTTGTAGTGTTTGGGTAGTAGTTCCTCCATTGTAATGGAACTTGGTATCTAGCCTAGTACCGGTTAAAGGGTAGGCGACGTTGTGATAGGTTTGGTTCTACCTCGTGGAAGAACCCGGTATCTAGCCTTGTACCGGATAAAGAGTAGGCAACGTTGTGAAGGCTTCTCCGCCATAAGGAGTTGGTATCGTGTAGTGTTTACGAACTCTCGAGTAGGTGACTCGGGGAGTGGAGTAGGGCAAGGAAGGTGTCCTTGTCCACTATAAATACTCGCGTTGTGGTTTTGTGCTTCTTACTCCTTATCTTTTCATTACATACTTATATATGCTTGTCTATCAACATCCAACACACATGTTTAATAGATTGACATAAGTCGATCTAAATAGTTTAAAACCAAGTTTTAATCGGTAAAACTATTCAACCCCCCCTTCTAGTTTTCCACACTTTACAATTACTAAGAACAGACGTTATCACTAAGGGTGTGTTTGGATAGAGGGTTTTAGGAATGGGGAATGAGAATGGGATTGATTGAGGGTGTTTGGTTAGTTTATATGGGTTTTAAATGTTGGATTGATACCCTAAAACATGGGTTTTCCCATACCCACCTTATGTGGTAGGTTTAAAATTTAATTCCCAATCCACTTATTTACCATTATAAATCCAAACCCAACCAATAAACCAAACAATAATATTAGATATGATATCTAAGTCCATACCTATTCTCATTCCATCTTATAATAAAACCTTACCCAAACCCATTCCTAATAATAAACCAAACGACACTGATACGCTTACACAGCGCGTTCGGGGTCAAAAGAACTTCCTTTTCGTCGAGCAAGTTTTTCAACACCCTAGGCAGTGAACCTAATCGTTGTAGTGTAGTATTATGGTAAGCCACGGGAATTGATATCGTTCTCTAGGGGAATAGGAATGCTAGTGAGAAGTTACTACGCTAAGGTTGGGGTTGAGGAAGATTATTTTTTATCTTTTTTAGTTTTTTTAGGAAATGGAAAGGTACGAATCTCGGGGTTTGGATTTGGGAGTTGGTATTTCTACTGATTACTTCTACTTATCTAATTATCTAAACTAAGGTGTATGTAGTCTATGTCTATTGTTGTGTGCTCGTATGATAGTTAAAAATGTATTTACTTAGGCTTTATTACTCCCTAGTTATCTCCTATTGATGGTTGAATTGTCACGTCCTTATTCTTAATCACGTTGTGTTTCTAAGGTCGTAGGGTAAGCGTTTATCCCTAACCGTTTGAAGCTACCAAAGTTTAATGACTACAAAATCTCTAGGATTTATAAACTTTAACTCTAAGGTATTCTTTGGATGTATAGCCTACAATTACAATAGGTGATTATAAACTAAGGTTCAACTAAGATTAATCAAGCATTATTAGCACAACGAATGACCTATCGCAATAATAGATCAATCACAATTAAGATAAGAGACAACCAATCAATATTCAATAACTAAGTTTCATATTACCTAAGCAAACACACAAGTAAATTAGCCAGACATGGGGAACATGCAAGCATACACACAATCAATGGAAGACATAATTGAATTAATGAAGTAAAACCCTTATCTTGATGTAAGATAGGGTATGGAACCCTAAAATACTGTACAAGACAGCCTTGGTTCGGTTTAGGTTTTTACTCCAAAAGACTACACCATCGAAAACTGAAAAATTCGGATTCTATATATAAGATTACAAGTGCGACGGCGTCACCCTTTAATTTGTGATGCCGTCGGGTCACCGTTATTAGTGTTTCATCTTGGCCACGTTAGCATTGCGACGGAGTCACCTTATGACTGTGACACCGTCCCTTTCAGTCTCTGACGTCGTCTGGATCAAATCTAGGCCGTCTGAGCTGCAACGCCCTACTCTTTTAAAACCTGAAGCCGTCACTTGTAAATAAGCAATTTGGCTACTGAGTCGTCACAAAACTTGTCTGACGGCGTCTCTAGTAGAACCTGACGCCGTCCCAAATAGAACCTGACGCCGTCTCCTTTAGTTCCAGCAGCCTGAGTGTCTCGATTCTTGACTTTGGCCATTTTCTTCGTATATTCGCGCCTTTTCGTCTGAATAAGTGTCATTCCAACAATTTGCCTTCAAGATACCTAAAAAGTGAAAAGGAACGATATTAAGTAATAACGGATACAAAAGTGATCAAATAAGGGCTTAAACGACCCCTCAATAAGGTACATTTTAAAACCTTATCATACACCTAACTTATGTTACTGAACTTACATAGCAATAAAGCATAGATAGATAACAAACAATAATACACTACATTGTCATCAAAATCATAAAAATCAGCATATGAATATGAAAACAAGTTAAAATTTCATTGTATTCTATTTGATATATTAATAATATATGTACAAAAAACATATCTACATTATGTAAATTATTTCATTTTGGCATAAAGATCAACAATCGCCTCTCTCCCTCATGCGGTGTTTCTAACTATGTCTTCATTTGTGTTTGTACAATCCTTAGATCTTTAGCACCAAACCTTACCAATTGTAGCAATTCATCTTTGTTTACAACTGCAAAATATATTAAAAAAAAGCATCCAGACATTTACATATTCTCTCTAAAGATACAATTAGTTCGGCTGCAGCAACCCTAGGGTCTTGGCGAATCGACATGGGATCCGTTCCAACATGTCCTTGTAATCATCTCACTATTAGTTGCAACATAGGGTCTGTACATATAAATAACTGCATCATAAATTAATCCTCATTACATAAATGGAAAGGTTTAGCAAATCATGTGTTATTAAGAAAATTGTACAACTCTGATTATCTGAGTTGCTTTAGTACTTTTGGTGAAGTATTATGAAATAACTAGATGCAATATGATTTATAGCATAGCTTTATTCATGTATTTCCAACAATTCCTTCAGCCACAACTAGAGTGTAGAACCGTAGAAAGGGTGAATACATTCTTTTTGTCTTCTTTTAGTTTAAGTAACTTAAGTGTCAAGTTTGCATACAAGTTTGTATAAAAAATTAAGCAATATAAGTCATCTGTAAAGTAATGAAAGAGTTAAGGGAAGTGAGAACAAACACAACGATTTATATTGGTTCAAAATGAGGGGTTTGGATCATTTGTACGTCCAGTTTTGAATCTGCCACACCTATACTATTCACTAGTACCAAATCCTTGTGGTGAATGAACCGTACACCTTAGCATTCATTAATATACATAGCTATCACCTAAAGGATTCCACACCCGGAACCACACATAAAGACCTCACGAACTCTCTACACGATTACAAATACTTCTACCAAAGAAGTACCAAACCCCAAAGCTTGACTGCACCCGGTACAAGACTTTACACCCTTGCTTCTCCGCACCCTAAGTAAGACTTTGACACAGTTGCTTCTCCGCAGCCGAATTAAGACTTGACACTTAGTTACAAATGAATATTAGAGTTTAAGTAAGTGTTACAAGACTACAAGAATACCAGAATGTACTAAGATAGAAGAAGAAACCTCTAGACAACACATAAGAATGGAATAAGTTCTTGTGTGTTCTCCTCTTGCTAAGAAGGTTTGCTTTCGATGGATGATTGAAAGATGTTTTGACACAAGAGGGTATAAAAGACTTAGAGAGATATAGGAGATAAATAAGAGAGGAGAAATGTTTGGCAAAATGTGAGGTTCAAGGATGTAAAAAGGTGCTATTTATAGGCAAACGATCCAAGACAGCTCACGATACGCTGGCGCGCGAGCCCAGTATGTTGGGTCTGTTTTGTCTCTTGCAAAATTAAACAGTTGTCGCATCTTGCTAAACCCCTATGTGAACTTCACTTTTATGCTTTCCAATAGTATTTCAAAGCCCCGAGAAGGGTTAGATAAGACCAACTCATAAGTCAAAAGTATTAAGAAGGTGAAAGGGCTTTGGTTAGAGAAAAAAAGGGAAGCCCCCCCCCCCCCATTAACCACAAGGCCTCATCTTGTAACGATGAAAAGGAGGTATAAGAAATGCAAAGTTACTTTTATTTTGAAATTCAAACTCAAATAATTCAATTACTATAATCCTTTTTAATTCCACAATTAACTTATAATTAACTACATAACTAAGTTAAATACTTAGCATATTTATTAAACCATTAGCCCACAAGAGGAATAAATACTTAAAGTGAGCTTAACTAATTTCTTCAAAAGGGAGTAAACCCATTTAGCAATTAATTAAGTCATAAGTAAGATTATACACATTTTTTTACATTCATTTGATCATTTTATAAAAACATAAACCTCAAAGGGTTGAAATTGATTTATACGGAGTAATATGCTTTGAGTTGGGTTTTATAATATGTTATGAGTTGGGTTTTATAAAACGGGACTAGACATTTTGATACAATCTCTTTAACGTTGTGTTCTGGAGTTAAATATGTAGAAGAAGAGAAGAGAGAGATTGAGGAAAAAAGAAAGGAAGATAAGTATCTTCTCTTATTTCCTCTTCTTCTCAAAAGTGAGAGGAAGATTTTTGACTAAAAACACCCCAAATCTTCCTTCCACTTCTTTTCCTTTCTTCTCTAAAAAAATTGAGAACACATGATTTTTTATGCTTCTTTCCATTTATTTTAGTTTCCTCTCAAAATTTAACTCGAGAACACAACGTGAGTCCTAAACCACTTATGATATTACAAAATATCTTAAATATCATGTACAAACCTGTATCGAAAGAATAAATATTGTTGGGGATGTAGAAGGCCGTGTTGATCCCAGTTATGTACTTTGTGAAAACGTAGAGGGGGGTGAATACGTTTCCGTTTCAAACTTAAAACTTTTGTATCAAATATAGTATAAACCATTGCATTTTCTAATCTCGACGCGAGGATGCATTTAACGTATTACGGCATGTAAGGCCAACCCCTTAATATCACATAAGATTCCGCAAGATTAATGGTTCATTATAAATCAAGTTTCATAATTATTAGTTCTGTTGCTTTTTCTTGATCAAGCGTGTCATAATATGTAAAGTGTTAAATATAGTTTATGACTATATGAAAGACCAAGTATGTATCACAAACATAGACATCAACCACATAGAAAATAAACAATGTAATGCAAGAATAAAAGTAAAGCGATAAGTAAAAGGATAGACAAACCAACACGAGGATTTATAGTGGTTCGGCTACAAGGACACCTTCCTTGCCCTACTCCACTCCCCGAGTCACCTACTCGAGAGTTGCTTCACTAAATCAACAAACTCCATTCTCGGCGGAGAAAACATTACACAACGTCGCTTACACTTTTTCCGGTACTAAGCTAAACACCGAGTTCTTCCACGAGGTAGAACCAAACCTATCAAAACGTCGCCTACACTTTATCCGGTACAAGGCTAGATACCGGGTTCCATTACAAAGGAGAAACCATTTCCCGACCCACATGAATCCTATCCCTAAGGAGATCCACTCCTTATGACAACATCAACAAGGATATCAATATCCTTTGACCCAATACTAATCTATCTTGTACATCGAATGTACACCTTAGGCACCTTTCACTAATGCCTTTGACTCGATCTTCAAGGCACCTTTCACTAATGCCTTGTGACTTGACTTCTAGGCACCCTTCGCTAATGCCTTTAGCCTTGACTTCTAAGTACCCTTCACTAGTGCTTTCAATATTGACATTCGACACCTTTCACTAGTGTCTTCGTCTTGACCCTTTAGACATCTTTCACTTATGTCTATGACACATCTATGACACCCGTTATGTTTTGTGGCCCAACATAACAAACCTTGTGTTTTATGGCACAAACACATAAACCATCTAGTCTAGTCATAGATATACGACACATCTATGACACCCGTTATGTTTTGTGGCCCAACATAACAAACCTTGTGTTTTATGGCACTAACACATAAACCATCTAGTATAGTCATATATACAAGAATATGATACTAGACAATATCCAAGACAATGTGTCTAATGGATATGAAATCCTAAACTAAACATCAAGGACACAAAGCATGATGTAGTTAGTCTTCTATGAATGAAGATGACTAGTTTCCCAAGCTTGTTGTAGAAGATCTTCATGTGCTTGTATGCTTGTGATGGGTGATCACTTCAGTAGGTAAGGATGCAAGATCTCTAAGCTTGCTTTGGAGGATCACTTCGGGAGTATGCTTACAATAAATGAAAGTTAGAAGCATTATGATCATATGAGATGAGGGTGGCTTACATGTTTCCTAATGATCTAAATATCCTAGAAATGGTGGAGAGAAACTATGTGTGAAGGTGTGAAGAAATGGTAAGAAGTGGCTTGCTATTTATAGGCAAAAAGGCCAAACCATGTTTTACGCCCCAAGGATCCCTCCTGGAGGGATCCGGCCCTTGTAATTTCAAGGGATATGTGGGACATTTGAGGGATCCGTGGGACACTCCTCTTTACCCATAGTTTATGGGTTAAAACCATGGGCTATGGGTCATGGTTTTGAGTACCCACCAAGGTACAATGTATCTAGACATTGGGTATGGGTCTTGAGTCATGGGTCATGGGTTTTACCCAACACATTTACTTATGTTTATGTATTTTATAAAATATAAGTAACCAAAATTACTTAAGTGTTTTATAAACTATTTAACTAAACATGTTTAATGGTTTGTTAGGGGTTTGATCATAACGCAACATAACAAACATGTACGAACCTGTGTTGTAGCATACAAGGACTTGAGTCGTCGAGAGGTGTTGAGAGTATGTTGAGAATATAATTACAAGTAACTTATACATTTTACGTTATGTATTACAAGTTACATGTTTGTCATCAACAAAACAAATGAGAATGTATAGATTAAATATCGTAATATTTGCACTAACAATCTCCCCCTTTTTGATGATGACAAAATATATGTAAAAGTAATAGATAGGTAAAATGTCAAAGTTACTTGTGCCCGTACTTCCTATACATTACCTTCTCCGTTTACACTCTTCTCCCCCTTTTGTCTAAACAAAAAGGGTGTGTCCTTGGAGTTTAAACTTAATTTCTCCCAAGAATGGTGAGTTGCATCATCCCTAGTGAAGTTAAAATAAAAACACCTTATTGCTCCAATTGGCACACCACGCCAATACCTTCAACACAAAACACTAATGACGAAGCTTAGCAACTCATGACCTTGAGCTTGCACGTATTCAAGAGGTGGTGATCTCGCCTTTAAGAGGAACCTAGAGAATCACACAAAGAAAAAATAGAAAGATCCTTTGAATTATAACCATTATTGCCAACGGCTCAATGGATCAAATTTTTGAGGCTTAACCTACATCAAGGTTAGTGTTAAGAAAAAAAATATATGATGAGAAACAAATCTCCCTTTTGTTGAAACATAAAGGAATTTTGAAGAATGAATATGTGCATGCTCCCCCTTGACGGTTGCTCCCCCTTGTTAAGGGCGTCAAGTATTTTAGGAAGGCTAAGACGAAATTATTGCAAAATTTGAAATGTTTTTGCTTTGACGAAAAACTCCCCTTTATTGAGAGCGTCAAGTTCTCCTAGTGTGTTTTGAAAATCTACAAAACAAAAAGTTAGTGCGAAATTATATTCGTCCTTGGACGAGTAAGTCATATGATGCACTTTATAAATGCTCGACGAAAGCTCCCCCTAGCTCGAGGGCGTCAAGAAGAACCTACAAAAAAATTTTGTGTAGAATTTCGTCCATAAATAGACGAGAATCCCATACACATCAAAGTGTATATATATGAACCTACAAAGAAAGGATTAGTGTCAAAAAGAGAATAATCCTACTACTTGCATCATCATGGTTAGTTTAGAGGTTGTAAGGTTTGTTCAAGGTAAGAAAAAAAAAGTGCTTAGGGATGAGATGCATTTCATTACGAAATTCACTTGGCTTTCGACAACATTGATGTTTGTGAAGGATGGTTGAGCGACCATGAATTATAGTGGTAGTGAGACACTTGTAGGATGTGGTTGACACAAGTAGGATGTGGTTGACACAAGTAGGATGTGGTAGAACATGAGACATACTTCATCACGTAGTTCATGAACTAGACCTTGGACACGGTGATAATGATAGAAATCATCATTATGACTTAGAGGTATGGAAGTTGTGGTAGAGGTGATGAAAGGTATCAAGGTGAATCTTTAACTTGGTTGATGACTCAATAGAGGTGGTAGACATGATGACTTTTGTGAGTAGTGATAAAAGTGGAGTAAGATGGTTAGGATGATGCAATATTAGGAATTAAAAAAATGTGCAAATGAGCACAACTTGACTTGATGATGAAATCGACCATTGTCATCCTACAAGAATCCAAAAGAGTTAGTACAAAAGGAAAACATTTATACAAATGGATAAATTGTTTACATAAAATCATGAAACGAAAAGAAAGAACACGTACAGAATCATATAAATGCAACTCATTTATAGACATATAAGAAAATGATAATCCTAAGTGTTGAACAAGTGCTTGTGTGGGAAAAATAAAATTTGAAATGATTATCTAAAGAGATAAAGTACCTATTGTTCCACAGTTCCACCGGTTCCCTCACTAGAGGGATCCGGCTAGCTTAAGTCTAGGGATTCGGCTAACAGACGAGGTGAAAAAGAGATGATTGGGTTCTAGCAAGGTCTAGCACCTACATATCCTAAGTTACTCAGTATATTAAGTGTCTTACATGAATATAGACTTAAATGATTGTTTTAGCTAGAGTTGACATGAATCTGTCACCCGGATCCCACGGTTCCCTCCAATGAGGGATCCGTCTAGGCTAATCCTAGGTATCTGGCTCTCAGCAGCTAGGAAAGGATAAAAATGATGTTTGTAAGGTCTAAAGCCTATACCTCCTTGAGTGTTTCAGTCTTCCTAAGTGTCTTAAATGAAAGAGTACTTAAATGATCAAGGGCAATGAGTGATGTAGCTAATGATTGCCTTTTATGGAAGGAAAATGAGACTTTATGATCACCAATGGGTGTTCAAGGATGACACTAGGAATTTTAATGGTGTCAAGTCATAATAAATGATCCTAGAGATCAGATGTAAACTTGAGATAAAATTTGAAAAATCCTTAAAAATTACAAAAATTGAAAAACTAGTTTTTGACCCATTTTGATGTAAGGATGACTAAAATCAATTTGCTAAAATTGAGAGAAATATCAAACTAGGTGTTTTGAGATGAGAGGAACAATGTGTAAACATTGGAGCAGAAAGATGGTGAGTTTTGAAGTAATGATAAATCAAAAATACTTCAAATGTGATCCTAAGTCATCCATGAGTGAATGTGAGATCAACTGAGCCTAAGAAAAGTTTAAGTGATCCTAATGTAGCATGTTTAACTAATCCAATAAGGTCTAGAATGTTGGATTGACGCAAGGAGGCTAAAAGAAACTTCTGTCCACCCGGATCCCACGGATCCTTCACTTAAGGGATCCGTCTAGTTGCATCTAAGGGATCCGGCGTCTAAGACAGATTTTCTTAACAGAATAGTTGCAGAATTTTGCTCTATGTTTCGAATTATGAAACTAATGATTTTTACAGCAAGCACACATGTATACACGTTAAGCAAAGAAAGGTGAGCATGTAGAGATCACATATAGGCAATCAAATGAGATCAAGCTTACAAATAACACAAAAGTTTAGCAAACTTAACAAGCACTATTCAAGAAGCCCAAAACAGATTTACGGTCTAGATTAGTAAATCATTTACACTAACAATGACATGCAAGGTATGTGTCCAGAAAGAAAAGAGCACATGATGGTGTTCAAGACAAAAGATTTGTGAGGTGCTAGTTTAGGACAATCTAGTCATTACGGATGGTGATTAGCATACAATGAGCTTCGTCCATGAAGTCATGTAGCTCTTCTCGATCAAAGCAAGATAATTGCTTGATGAGGCAAGTGGTTGTGATTAACTAAAAGAAAAATTAATTTTACAACTTGTTTGATTAGTAATCCTAAGACAATGCAAAGTATTTCCATTGTAAACTTACTTTAGGAAAACATAGGAGTATAAATTTCTCAAGTGAGAGAATGAATATGAGACTATTACTAGCGGTGCTCAATTACGGCTAAACACGACCATTTTTACGAGCGATTCCACATACCCAACTTCTATCAAGGAAGCAATTCAACCGTTAGGTTAAATTGAGTTTCTAGTGCAATAAGTTCTCCATTATTCATTCTCAAGTTAGGAAAATTTATATTCCTACAATGGCCTATCGAAGAGTAACAATGATGATACTTTGCTTCGTTTTTATTAATATTATACTTGAAACAACTAAGGTGACGAAGGTGTAAAAAAAATAAAAGTTGTCCATATGGTGAACAAAAAAAATGGTTGGATGGGCTAGTTCAACATATGTTGTTGGAAAGCTTGAGTTTGGACTTTCGGATATGAACAATTATATTTGCGTTGCAAAATAATTTACTTGAGTATATCGGATGAAATAATCAAGTTGTCAATCCTACTATGAAGCTTGGAGAGCGATCATGAAAAGGAAAACGGGAGAGTACATCATCAACACAAGTGTAGGTTATGATCCGATGTACATTCTTGTTGTTTTTAGAAAATGATACAAGAAAATATGAAATCAAGAAATCATATAAGCACATAAAACATTTATATTGCACACATGACAAACTCAATCAAAAAGCCATTTAGTGTGTTATATGTTTTAAACATTTTTCTACTTATAAAACTAACATTTTCGACACAACTAGATGTTAACCCAAACACTCCTTCAAGTAGCACATTGATTAGTAGAATATTACTAAATCGACAAGCAAGAGAATGAATAGCAAGGTAAAGGAAACCACATATGTTATTCAATCAAACAAGCACAAAAGCTATTTGAGATAAGCAAATAATCAAGTAATGCAAGGAAGACAATTTATCATTTAGCATAGCATACGAAAGTTCTTTTCATCGCTTTGTGATAAATATAAACATGTATACAAAGCTTGATTAGTTTCTTTTATAAATACGATCAAAACCTTAATTTCAAAAGGGGACACATTGTTATTCAAAGATGAAAACATCTGTCTCCAATTAGATCAAAAGTTTGTGCAAAAGTTATGACCAAAAAATGACTTTCTATTATAAATCAATGATTCTATAAATTTTTGTTTTGAATCAGTTTATAAAATCATTTTTAAATGAAAGTAGACTCAAATACCTTTAAAACGATAGGTGGCACGACTTCTAACGACTTACGGTTAATTAGTTATGAATTTTTGAAATTCAGACAAAAATTGTCTTCTGTACCACGGATCCCTTGCTTGAGGGATCCGTCCAGTGTAAACTGAGGGATCCGCGGATCTGACACAAAATTACAAAAATGCATGTTTTGACCCGACGAAAAGGTTTAACCTTTGTACACTTTTTAGTGAAGTTATATTATCCATTTTTACCTTTATTCAAGCTTGATTAACAAGATATCTAACAACAAAACTTCAAAGAGAAAAAAAATCAACAAAACACTTTTCATATTATGCTTGACTTCACTAAAAATTTGATACAAGGACCTTACTCGTTTTGAAAACCATTTGTTTTAAAAACTAGAGCCAACCCGCTCTGATACCAATTGTGAAAACGTAGAGGGGGGTGAATACGTTTCCGTTTCAAACTTAAAACTTTTGTATCAAATATAGTATAAACCATTGCATTTGCTAATCTCGACGCGAGGATGTATTTAACGCATTACGGCATGTAAGGTCAACCCCTTAATATCACATAAGATTCCGCAAGATTAATGGTTCATTATAAATCAAGTTTCACCATTATTAGTCCGGTTGCTTTTTCTTGATCAAGCGTGTCATAATATGTAAAGTGTTAAATATAGTTTATGACTATATGAAAGACCAATTATGTATCACAAACATAGACATCAACCACATAGAAAATAAACAATGTAATGCAAGAATAAAAGTAAAGCGATAAGTAAAAGGATAGACAAACCAACACGAGGATTTATAGTGGTTCGGCTACAAGGACACCTTCCTTTCCCTACTCCACTCCCCGAGTCACCTACTCGAGAGTTGCTTCACAAAATCAACAAGCTCCATTCTCGGCGGAGAAAACCTTACACAATGTCGCTTACACTTTTTTCGGTACTAAGCTAAACACCGAGTTCTTCCACGAGGAAGAACCAAACCTATCACAACGTCGCCTACACTTTATCCGGTACAAGGCTAGATACCGGGTTCCATTACAAAAGAGAAACCATTTCCCGACCCACACGAATCCTATCCCTAAGGAGATCCACTCCTTATGACAACATCAACAAGGATATCAATATCCTTTGACCCAATACTAATCTATCTTGTACATCGAATCACACCATATCGAATGTACACCTTAGGAACCTTTCACTAATGCCTTTGACTCGATCTTCAAGGAACCCTTCACTAATGCCTTGTGACTTGACTTCTAGGCACCCTTCGCTAATGCCTTTAGCCTTGACTTCTAAGCACCGTTCACTAGTGCTTTCAATATGGACATTCGACACCTTTCACTTGTGTCTTCGTCTTGACCCTTTAGACATCTTTCACTTATGTCTATGACACATCTATGACACCCGTTATGTTTTGTGGCCCAACATAACAAACCTTGTGTTTTATGGCACAAACACATAAACCATCTAGTCTAGTCATAGATATACGACACATCTATGACACCCGTTATGTTTTGTGGCCCAACATAACAAACCTTTTGTTTTATGGCACAAACACATAAACCATCTAGTCTAGTCATAGATATACGACACATCTGTGACACCCGTTATGTTTTGTGGCCCAACATAACAAACCTTTTGTTTTATGGCACTAACACATAAACCATCTAGTCTAGTCATAGATACAAGAATATGATACTAGACAATATCCAAGACAATGTGTCTAATGGATATGAAATCCTAAACTAAAAATCAAGGACACAAAGCATGATGCAGTTAGTCTTCTATGAATGAAGATGACAAGTTTCCCAAGCTTGTTGTAGAAGATCTTCATGTGCTTGTATGCTTGTGATGGGTGATCACTTCAGTAGGTAAGGATGCAAGATCTCTAATCTTGCTTTAGAGGATCACTTCGGGAGTATGCTTACAAAAAATGAAAGTTAGAAGCATTATGATCATATGAGATGAGGGTGGTTTACATGTTTCCTAATGATCTAAATATCCTAGAAATGGTGGAGAGAAACTATGTGTGAAGGTGTGAAGAAATGGTAAGAAGTGGCTTGCTATTTATAGGCAAAAAGGCCAAACCATGTTTCTGCCCCAAGGATCCCTCCTGAAGGGATCCGGCCCTTGTAATTCCAAGGGATCCGTGGGACATTTGAGGGATCCGTGGGACGCTCCTCTTTACCCATAGTTTATGGGTTAAAACCATGGGCTATGGGTCATGGTTTTGAGTGCCCACCAAGGTACAATGTATCTAGACATTGGGTATGGGTCTTGGGTCATGGGTCATGGGTTTTACCCAACACATTTACTTATGTTTATGTATTTTATAAAATGTAAGTAACCAAAATTACTTAAGTGTTTTATAAACTATTTAACTAAACATGTTTAATGGTTTGTTAGGGGTTTGATCATAACGCAACATAACAAACATGTACGAACATGTGTTGTAGCATACAAGGACTTGAGTCGTCGAGAGGTGTTGAGAGTATGTTGAGAATATAATTACAAGTAACTTATACATTTTACGTTATGTATTACAAGTTACATGTTTGTCATCAACAAAACAAATGAGAATGTATAGATTAAATATCGTAATATTTGCACTAACATACTTGATCTAATTCCTTAGCTTGTAAAGGTTTAGTTATGCTAGATCAACTAACACAACTAGATTAGAAACTATTTTGAATTAATTAAACACTATGTGTAATCTAGTATTCAGTTATTAAAAATAACATAATTTAACTAACAATAAACACTTCAATATTATTGAATATAATATGAATACTCTTACAAGTATTAGGGTTTACAACCATGAAGCTAAACAAACAATACGTATTTTTCATATCTCATACTCACCAGCCTTGAGCACTGGAACCCTTGATGCAGCAACCATATGTGCAGAGTCTTGATCGATCTTTAACATCAAATTCTCGTATATAAGAACAGGTTCTTCTTTGATAACAACTTCTAGAATCACAAGCTTTGATACCACTTGTTGATCCTAGTTATGTACTTGATCTAATTCCTTAGCTTTTAAAGGTTTAGTTTTGATAGATAAACAAACACAACTAGATTAGAAACTGTTTTGAATTAATCAAACACTATGCGGAATCTAGTATTCATTTATTAAGAAGAACACAATTTAACTAACAACAAACGCTTCAATATTATTGAATATAATACGAATACTCTCACAAGTATTAGGGTTTACAACCTTGAAGCTAAACAAACAATGCGTACTAATATCTATGCCCTTGGCCTCCTTTTATAGACTAAGGAGTCCTATTAGGGTTACAATACGTATTCTCCAAGATAATAATACTTTCCTAATTATATCAAATCGTTTACATACTTATCAAAATATTCTATACATATCTTAACCGGCTTAAAATACAAACAACATTAATAAACAACCAGCAACACTAATCTTGACTCAGGCAACATTAACACTTCAGCAGCACTAACTTAATACTAGCAGCACTAAGTTTTCTTCTAGCAGCACTAACTACTTAGTGTATTTTCCTTTGAAGTTCCCAGCAGTAGTAATATACACTAGCAGTCTTGATCCATAACCAGCAGCAGTAACATACTTAGAACATTTTACATAGATTTCCATGAGCAGTCTTACCCTTGAGAGCAGCACCAATATCTTGGAAGTCTTTGAAACCCAACATGTCGAATTTGAAAAACCAAGCGCGCGAAGATAGTATTTGGCGCGTGAGCCTAGCGTGCAGGACTGCGGACTTCTTTTGCTTTCGTTTTGAGCTATCGCTAACAATTTTAAATGTCTCTTAATATACATTTATAATCATTAAAACATAAAGTGGATATATGTAAATATTTGCACCAACAATCTCCCCCTTTTTGATGGTGACAAATAGGGGTGGAAACGAGCCGAGCCGAGCTCTAGCTCGTTAAAGCTCGAGCTCGGCTTGTTTATATATATAAAGCTCGAGCTCGGGCTCGAGCTCGTTTCGAGCCTTATACTTTGAGCTCGAGCTCGGCTCGTGAAAATTTTCACAAGCTCGAGCTCGACTAATTTTATGATTTTTTGAGCTCGACCGTTAATTACATAAGGCTCGAGCTCGTTTACTACTTTTAAGCTCGTTTATATTATAGGCGATATATACACGTTATGTAATTCTAGGGCTCGTGTAGGCTCGCGAGCCTACTCGAGCTTTTTGTACAGAGCTCGGGCTCGAGCTCGATTATTAAATGAGCCTAAAATTAGGCTCAAGCTCGGGCTCGAGCTCGTTTAAGCTCGGCTTGTTCGAGCTTTTTACCGATCCGATCCCGAGCTTTTCACGAGCGGCTCGGCTCGTTTCCACCCCTAGTGACAAATATATATTAGAAAGAAAGTAAAATTACTACAAAGCATGTTGAAGTAGCTTGCTTCTTGGATTTGCTATCTCTTTGAATCTTGGTTGATGTAGTTAGCCATACTTCACGCTTTCTTCACTTGACATGAATTGTGTAGTAGGTCTTGCGATATGCATACTTCTCTTAGCAACAATTTTGATTAGCCATATGCAACTTTTGATGAAGCTTGAAATCTTTCATTCTTTCATCACTTGCTTTATTTTCCCCCTTTCATCGAAGCAAAAAGATGGGATAAACATTAGCCTCATACGGCTCCCCCTGGATCGTTTCTCCCCCTTGTTAAAAGGCGGGGATCCTTGGTTTAAGTAGCATCACTCGAACAACACAAATATATACATAACAAGGTAATCATACATATATATCAATATATCACAGGAAATTAGACATAACACACATAGCATAGAAATGCATAGATCAAGTAACATTGCTCAACCGATAAGCACTTAAGAGTACTTTCAAATATCCTAAAGTGTACACAATATGTCTCAACATTTTGTTCTTACAACCCAATCAAATACCTTCCTTCACCATAACATTCAAAATTTCCCTTTGCATTTGTCTGTCTCTATTCGGTTATTCATGTTTGAGACCAATGTTAGCAACATTTTCATCCCCTCATTAAGAGATCCGAGCATTTCTCGGGTCTCACGCCTTGAGTATTTTAAGGCATTCACCATTTGTGCGGTGTTGTGGCAACAAAAAGAGGGATTATTCTCACAATTTTTTTGTCGAAGGGGTCCCCCTATCTTATCCCAAATTCCCTCTTGCCCTATTCCTCTAAAGAGAAATTCAAAAATCACTCTATCTTCACCTTCATATTTTTGGTTCTTTGGATGAGGGTGAGAGTTGGATTTTTGTGTCTTAGAATTGGCCAAGTTTGGCTTGTTTGGGTTAACTCTTGGTTTATTAACTGAGCTTGTTTCCGAGTTCACCATGTTCCTATGATTATTATTATATTTTTTTAGAGATAAGGTAATAAGATGCATTCATGTGTACGTGTGCCTATATTTGAAGATCTTCTCATGTCTATTATTTTCAAAAATTTTACTTGTGTACATTATTTGGATCAACAATGTACAAATGTGTTGAGAGTACTTTCATGACCCCTAAGAAGGTGAATTTTTTAAAGAGTTTGCATGATAATGTTTTCTTTGTAAAGACTTGGTCCATAAAAACTTATATAGATTTTTGAATACTAGGATCATGCAAGAGGGTTTTGTACAAGAGATGATAGACTCATGGATAAGAAAAAGAGTCTTTGGGAAAAATACTTGCTAGATTTTTTATAGAAACTCTTTACTTCCTCTTCTTCAAAAATTTGTGTGTGAAATTTTGGATGTTGAAAATTTTTGATTTGGATGGACATATAATATTGTGTTATGGGTGTTTGATGGTCACTACACATTCTCAATGGATAATAGATCTAGATTTTAACAATGCGAATTTTTAATTGTGATATGCTAAAAAAGGATGATTTTGTGGGATTGTGCAAAAAGCAATAATTGAAAATTTGATTTGGATGAGAGTGGTCTGAAAAACATTATGTTGCACTCGGCGTGCTGCACTTGCGTGTTGGCGCATCCATTTGGCGCACCGGGGTAGCAAATTTTGTGTATTCCTTTTTCTCATTTCATCCTTACATTGTTTGCGTGTCTAATTCTTTTTGTAACATCACACCAAGTCCAAATCTCAAGAAATTGAACCTTTCTCTAACTAGTTGCTTAGTTAGTATGTTTGCTATATTATCTTTTAAAGGAATTTTATCTATAATGATGTGTTTTTTTTTCAATATTATCTTTTGGAAAGTGATGTCTAATTTCTATGTTGCTAGTACAAGGATATTAAACGGGGCTTGAATTCAAGTTGATAGACCACATATTATCACATAAAAATAAGGATTTTTTCTAAATCAAAGATGTAGTTCACAAACGCTTGTTTCATGCACAATGCTTGTTAACATGCCCTTCCGGCAACAACATATTCAGATTCAATTATGGAGTTTGAACTTTGAAACCACGATGTTAGACAATATCTCGCAAATGTGCATATTCCATTTGTGCTTTTTCAATCAACCGGATCACCCGCATGATTTGAGTTGGCATATACCAAAACATCAATGCCTGTATCCTTAGGATGTCAAAAGACCTAGATGTTGAGTGCCCTTAACATATCTAAATATACTCATAACGGCTAGGTGAGATTCTTTTAGATCTTCTTGGAATCTAGCGCACATGCAACCACTAAACATGATGTCGGGCCTACTAGAGGTAAGGTATAATAAGCTACCTATCATTCCTTTATATTTGGTGATATCCTTATCTAATGTGAGAGTTCTTTTACTAGAAATTGGAGTGTTAGTGACCTTAGAGTTTTCTAATCCAAACTTCTTAAGCATTTCTCCTATGTACTTAGATTGATTAAAGAAAATTCCTTCATTTAATTGTTTTATTTGTAAGCGTAAAAAGAAACAAAGCTCCCTCATCATACTCATTTTGAATTCATCATGCATTACTTTGAAAATTTATCGCAAAGCGATTGATAGGTAGACCCAAAATGATATCATTAACATAAATTTGAATAATTATATGACGCTTATCTTTTGTCCTAGTGAATAAGGTATTATCTACCATGCCTATAGTATAATCATTATGTATAAGAAAATATTGTAATCTATCATACCAAGCTTTAGAAACTTGTTTACAATGCCCTTTTAAGCTTGTAGACATGATTAGGTTTTTGAAAATCAATAAAACCGGGAGGTTGTGCAACATACACTTCATCTTCAATGACTTCATTTAGAAAAACACTTTTAAAATTCATTTGGTAAAAATTTAAACATATAACCACCTGAATAAGCAAGTAGTATACGCATTGACTCTAAATGTGCAACGGGGGCATAGTTTTCACCGTACTCAATCCATTCTATTGGTTATATCCTTGTGACCACTAGGACGCTGAACTAGATACCAAACTTTGTTACGTACAATAGTTCTTCTTTTGTAGCCATTATCTAATTTTTGCTTTAATAGCTTCTTTAATGTTCTTGGGGTCTATGGTCGAGACAAAGGCAAAAAAGTTGCTTTTGTCTTGGGCATGAGATCTAAGAGTTCTTTTGTTTAATTCTCCTATGACTTGGTAACCCCTAGCTTCTTTGATGTTTCCTACCCTCTAAATGACTTCCTCTAAGTCTTCATTAGGTGAGGGAGTTCTAATATGGTTTGAACGACTTGTTTTTTTACCACATCATCATCTACCAACGGTGATGTTTGAAATTCAGATAAAATTTCGTCAAAAGTTACATTGAGAGCTTCATCAATCCTCAAGGTTTTCTTGTTAAACACTATGTATGCTTTGCTTGTTTGGGAATATCTGAGGAAAACACCTTCGTAAGGACTTTGAAATTTCAACTTTGGTAAGTTATTCTTTGATGTTAAGTATAAAACATTTACAACCAATGACCCCAAAGTATTCTAAGGATGGCTTCTTACCTCTAAAGATTTTGTATGGTGTTTTATTAATTATTTTCCTAATAAGAACCCTATTAAGTATGTAGGATGTGGTCTCTACGACATGACACCAAAAGTTTTGTGGAATAGATTGCTCGTTTAACATTATACGACTCTCCTCTTGTAAAGTCCGGTTCTTCCTTTTAACAATCCCATTAAATTGAGGAGTGCGAGGAGTCGAGAAATTATGTGAGATTTCATATTTGTCACAGAAGGCCCAAAATTGCACTTCATTATCAAATTTTCTACCATGGTCAGTTCGGATTGAAACAACCAAACACCCAAGTAGGTTTTGAAATTTCTTTCCTAAGACATTAAACTTTTCAAAATCTTCATTTTTAGTTCTTAAAATTGAGTCCATGTATATCTTGAATAATCATCAACTATTATCAAAGTGTAGAAGTTGACACAATAACTTTGAATAGATGATAGACCAAATAAATCCATATGTAAAACTTTTAAGACTCTACTATTTGTAATTATGTTTTTGAGCTTATGGCTTGCGTGGACTTGCTTTCCTATTTTACATGCATCACAAAAAGGACTTTGAAATTTCAACTTTGGTAATTTCCTCACTAGCTCTTTTGAAACTTCCCATCTTCCTAATAAACTGCACCTTCTCATATGCCCTGAGCTCTGTTTCTTTGACCGAGATCAATAGACTCATAGCTTTCTCAACGTTATGTTTTTGAATACCCCTCAAGAAAGTTGTAGTGTGCTGCACAACATCAATTGAACTCGTCATCCTTTCAAGCTCTTCAAGCATACCTTCTCTCTCATTAACAACCTCAAGTAACTGTGTCCAAACCCTCCTAAGCTCATTTGCCAGCCTGTAATGATTAGAAATTGACTAATGAAAATAAACAAGCATCTGGTCCTTCATCTTTGCCGACTTAGCAACAACTACAAGTTCATCAAGGCGCACTAACCTAGCCATTTTTTTTTATTTCTTTTGAATTTTTTTTTGTTGTTGTTAACAATGTATAAACGAATGGCGTCAGCGCTCCTTTAAATAACAAAAAGGTTGAGAGATTTGACCGACTGAAGGGAAATGAAGCGGCCGGGGATCTCCTGATGAGACTCTGGCAACTGAAACATCGGCGTATGTGTTTTCTAAGAATTCTTGCAAAAGGGAATATCATTATTAGCATGACCAATAGTCAACATTTACAAAAGGGTTTTTATTTGGATAAATTTAATAGGCTCAATGCATAAAATTGGGGCATAAATTTATACAAACACTAATTAAATAGTAATTGCTACCAATGATAATGTATTAAAAAACGAAACCGAATTAAGTATCCGGGGGTCGGTTTAGCTATGGTTTTCGAAAACCAAAAAATTAAAGACCGATGTCGACCTAGGCATATCAACAAAAACTAAAACTTTTGTGATATAAACCGCTTAAGAAAGTCGTTCTCACCTTAAAAAAAGTTGTTGTTATCAAAATCTTTAAAGACAATCGAAAAATTAGTAGTAAACAAAGATCTCAACCTGTCATTTATTTTCAAAAGGAAACAATTTCCGGTCGAAATCGAGAATATCATGATGCTGAAAAATTAATCCTGGAGCATAATACTAGCATCAAATCAATAACAACTGAAGTAAGGAAGAAATGAAAACGATTTTGTGTAACTTTACGTGTATCTTACCTACAATCACAATTAACAAATGAAGGACAAGTACAACACTAACGTATACAAGCACTCCGTGGTAACGCGCGGGTGTAATTCCTCGTTGAATACATAAGTTAAAAGTTTATAATTTGTAATGCATAAAATTATGTATTCATTGTAATACTTGTTGTGAGGTTAAAACTAACTAACAAAAAGAAAAGAAAGGAGCTTTCATCCCACATTGTATGAGTGATAGAAAAGAAATGGGAGGAAAAAGCTATAAAACTCAAATTTCGAATAAATTGTAAAGATAAAACTATTATAAGTAATATTAAATAAGTTAAAGTAAAAATATATTTTTATTAAATTTAAACTCGTTTGACTCGTGAAACTCGTTTAGCTTGTTCGGCTCGCTCGACTCGATTAATTAAACGAGCTTTCGAACGAGTTGAGCCGAATTTTACGTTTTTACAGCTCGGTTTGTTAGACTAATCGAGCATTAATCTATGTTTGAGCTCGACTCGAGCTCGAAAATTATGTAGCTTGACTCGAATAAAACGAGCTCGAGCTCGAGTAACTCGTTACTCGGTTAACAGCCTAGGATGAGTTTTGGTCATTTCCCCGCCATCATATCCCTTTGGTCATGCTGGACTTTTTTATGGGCCACTGGGCTTGAGTTATAAGTTTTATGTGGACTTTTGTTGCCCAAATATCTTATTCGAGTCTTCTTACTCGTGCGTGCAGTTGACTTAAAGCCATTTGTTTTCATCCACATAATAAAAACTTTTAGTCCAACAAGGCGGTCTCTCTACAAGTAAATTTGGTCCAGCAACTCTGTAAGATAGAAACCTGTATTCAAAAATTTCAACTTAACCTCCTTTTATGTAATATTGAATAACTCACACGACGATTGATTTGTCAATTAAAATCGTTTATCCTCTCCAAAAAGTTGACAAAAATGTCTTGCACGGGTGGTGGGTTATATATAGTACAACATTTGAACTTGCTAATATTTTTATCCCTTCTTGAAGTATTATCGAGACTTAATTTAACTATTGTTATTTTTATGATCATGCAATCCGACCTTTTAGCTAACTTATACAATTTGATCCCACCCAATTTCTAAATTTCAATCTTTTCTTTATTGTTACATTTTTCAACACAGTCCTGAGCTTCATTCTGTGATCTGTTTGATCATATCCTCTTTGTCTACGTTGTTTAAACACCCAGGCATTTGAGAATCTCAAAGCATGTGAGATGTGACTCTGTGGGGAATGATAGCTAGGGTTTATTGGTGGGAAATCTTTGCTAGTCGAAAGCTATTGAAAAAGTTGTGAGAAGATCACTATGAATAGATAAAATGTCTTAGGAAAACATAGAATATTAGAGAGTAAAACTACGAGGTTATTAGTGCACGCACTACACAATTTAGTTCCCACAATCCTTAATACCATCTAAATACTAAACGATATAAAACACTATCTATAGCACACATAATTTCGGATGCATGCAGAAGATTATTATTCCAGCTTATGTGCTTATTGAACTTTTGAAAAAGCTAATAAGCACAAGCTGATATATTTATAATAAAAACTATTTAAACTTAACAGAGTTTCAAATGTTAAATAAACTAGTAGTAAGTATACAAATGGTTAAACAAACACCCTGTCGCTAGGTGTAGAAATATGTAAAACCAGTCACTTAAAAAAACGAGCTGCTTGTATTGATGACCGAGATATGATACGATTGAAGGGAGTTGGGGAAACCGTGAAAATTTAAAGCAGTGTACTAAAATGTTGCAGAAAAGATTCGCAATATCAAACAGATCATAATGCAATGAAAGCTCACATGGATAATGAAATAGAAAGAAATAAAGATCCGAACTGGTGAGCTAAGACCTATGGTACAAGAATCGAACTATATTAAGCAATGCTACGAACTATTGACGGAGGGGCATCAGAGTTGTGTACAGTGTTCTGCAAAGATGATGTTAACCAAAGCAAACTATACACGTTTTATATACCCACGTGAAGCTGACTAGTTCAAATCGGTAGGTACAAAAGTTGTTGCTATATTTACGCTGTGTTCTCGAGCTGGACGAAGCAGGAAAAGAAAATGAAAGTGAAGTAAAGTGAAGATATTTACTTCCACATTGTGTTCTTGAGTTTTACTTAAGGAGGAAAAGAAAATGAAATGGAAGTAAAATTAGGCTTATTTGGGTGATTTTGGAAGTAAATGATTTCCTCCCAAAAGTGGGCGGAAAAGGAAGTAAAGTGTTTACTCCCACTTTACTTCCCTTTTCTTTAATGAAAAAACTGGAGAACACAGCGTAAATGTCCTAATTGAGTTTTAGCACGTGACTTATTTGACCACAATGATCCAAGTTAACTCATTTAACATGTTTATACTTTATTATACTACGTATAACACATGATTTAAAACTCACTCGAAAGTAAGTGATTCAGAGTTGTGTTTAACTTGAGGTCGCGCACGGTTAACTCATTTAACATGTACCACATGTAAAAGAAAAATGATCAAATTCAAAATAAAATATTGAAAGTCAAATGTGAGAAAAATATATGGTGTAATTAATACTTTTATTAAAACACACAATTACTTAAAAATACAATAATTTATTCACATTGTATAACCAATTAAAAACACATCTATCAAATTAAAAACAACCAAGTAAAACACCACTTACTAAAAAGTACAATAAAATTTTCATAATTTACAATTTAAACAAACTATAACATAATCAAAATATAAAATAATTAAACACACTAATTAATGTTACTTTTAAAACATCTTAAAATGAAAAGTACATATTATTATACACATTATACAAATTAATAAAACACACAAAGATTCATACAGCTTACAAGTTGATGATACATAAAGTTTTGAAAATCGGACCGGATCAACGGGTTCAACCGAGAACCGGTCTCGCCACCGGTTCGGCTAACCAATAAAAGCCATCCAAAAACGAACCAGAGAGGACCCGTTGAAACCGATACAAACTGGTGAATCAGGTCTCATCGTGATCTATTTCTCTTGTTAATCGTCACAGAGTACCCGACGCCGCAACGCGCAAGTACCCTGCTATACTATATATAAAGTAAAAAGTGATAAGTCGAAACTAAAAAAGGAAATGTTGAACATATATTTCAAAAGGAAACTATTAATACATATCGAAACCGGGTTAACCCGGGACGCTTCAAACCCAATGGGTTGATCCGGTTTAATTTGACCAGTTTTTGACCCAACCCGTCGGGTTGACTCGGTTTCAATCGACCCAATTTTCTTCTGGAACGGTTCAACCGGTTGAACTACCCGAGTCGAACCGGGTTTTAAAACATTATATTTAATCCCCAAATATTCAAACTTTTATTATTTTTCGTTTATAACCATAATCTTTTTTAACACAAAACGATCTGTCGCTATAAAATCCCGTTACTATGCACGGGTACTCGTCTAGTTATATAAATTGACTTTCATGTTAAGAATATTGATCCGTAAACATGTCAATATCTGATGATAGTTTCTTTATGTTTTCTCTAATACACCAGGTAGTATTGGTTTAGTGACTTAAGATAGCATTTTTTTATGAGAGTACTTCTAGCTTCCGACCGACTTGTTCATGGAGCTAAGAGCATCTCCAATGTATAAACTAGTAATAGCTTTTTACTATTTTAAAAAGTCTTTTAAAAGAGCTTTTTGGCATTGCATTGAAAGGTTTTTAAAAAGTTTTTTAAAAAGACTTGATAAAGTTCAAGTCTTTTCTCAAAGTCTTATACATTAATTGTGATATGCATTAAATGCAAAAAGTCATTAAAGAATTTATGCATTGTAGATGCTCTAAAATCTGCTCTCACACAAAGTTAAATAAGGTAAAACATTTTGATTTAGATTTCTCTATCTCTCATGTTTTTTAATGTTAAACCAGTTAAGTAAAAGTAAATTAAATAATAGGGTCATTATTAAATAAAACATGAGCCCTACTAAATTGCTTCCTATCACAATATGCAAATAGGGGTGTCAATCGGGTCAACCCGACCCGATAAGCCTCTATCGGGTCGGGTTGAATCGGGTTTCGACCATTAGAAATATAACCCGCAACCCGACCCTATAAGAAATCGGGTTATCGGGTTCGGGTCTAATCGGGTCGGGTCGGGTCTAACCCGACACCCCTACACCTAAACCGATAAAACCCTAACCCGACCCGACCCTATAAGGCTATCGGGTTTATCGGGTTGACCCGATAAACCCGATAAGCTAAGTTGGACCCGAATCAACCCGACCCTATAAGGCCTTATCGGGTTCGGGTCGGGTCGGGTCGACCCATTTGACACCCCTATATGCAAACATAAAAAGAACATAATAGATTTTAAAATGAGAAGATCTCAATTCAAAATTTTTCTTTTTAAAAAGTTGGTGTGGCAACTTCAATAAGTTTGCACCAAAACAAGGTTTAAACTCATCGTGGCCTCTCATACTTTTGATGACATTTGCCAAGAACCGTTTACCAACTCGACCACTCATGGCCAAAATAGCAAAATTATACCAAAGTTAGAGTCAAAAAGATTTGTAACGAGTTCATATTAATTTTCTTGTGAATATCAGCATGTTTATAACTAACTAAAACATGTAACTATTTTTTACCCAAGATATTTACGCAGAAAGCATAACTTTAATAAGATGAAACCGGTGCTAAAAGTGAACATGTGCACAAATTGGTAGGGTTCATGTTAACCTCAATAAGCCCTAGTATAACATAAAAAGACTAAGAAAAATGGGTAAACTTTTGAATTAGCAAGGAAATATATGAAAAAAAAAATAATAATAATAATAATAATAAAATAAAATAAATAAAAACATAAAAAATTATCTCTCATACGAGTTGTTAGGGGTGTCAAATGGGTCGACCCGACCCGACCCGAACCCGACCCGAACCCGATAAGGCCTTATAGGGTCGGGTTGATTCGGGTCCAACTTAGCTTATCGGGTTTATCGGGTCAACCCGATAAACCCGATAGCCTTATAGGGTCGGGTCGGGTTAGGGTTTTATCGGTTTAGGTGTAGGGGTGTCGGTTAGACCCGACCGGGCAGACCGAACCCGATAACCCGATTTCTTATAGGGTCGGGTTGCGGGTTATATTTCTAATGGTCGAAACCCGATTCAACCCGACCCGATAGAGGCTTATCGGGTCGGGTTGACCCGATTGACACCCCTACGAGTTGTACTGGTGCAGACTTTTGGCGAGGACATGTCTTTGTCAAAAGTCTGAACTAATATAACTAGCGTAGGATTTTGGCGAGGACATGTCCTCGCCAAAAGGCTTAACTGATATAATTAGTTTAGACTTTTGACGAAGACTTGTCCTTGCCAAAAGTGTAATTAATTAACGTTCATTACTTAATTAATCTAACTTTTGGCGAAGACATATCCTCGCCAAAAACGTGGTTGCCACGCTGGACTATTTGTGACCAATAAAAGTGTGTGGCCCCACTTGTCCTCGTCAAAAGCTTAAAAAAGTCATTGCCAAAAGTATTCTCGACATCGTGTTGAATGTTGTAGTGTCACACGAACTCGATCCTAAGAGCATTTGCTATCATAACTTGCAAATGCATGTTAAGGTTTAACATTTGGGTGTTAACCCAAGTTATCCATACCGTCGTCCATGTTATTTGGGTGTTAAAGGTTGGGCGTTACCTTTCTAACATGAGTTATTTCCCTTTTTTTTTTCCCTAAATGATGGTTGTTTTTGTAAATTGTTGGTGAGTTAATGTTTAATCTTGGGAATATTATGATTGCGGGTGTTTTTTTGATGAGCTAAAGTGAAATGTTAAAACTGATGTGGCGCAGACGTGACGCTGAGTTATGGCATAACCTAAGTTATGATAGCAAATGCTCTAATAAGAGCCCGGGTTAACCAAGTTAACCAATCCGAAAAATGATTTTAGCCCGTATAATCCGACATATTGGAGCTCGGATAGTTTTGACGGCCTACCTAAGAGTACTAATGTACACATGTGACCGAGCTTAAATGTTGAATGTACATGATTTCTTTTTGTGTTATGCATGCAGTGGCGGACCCAGGATTTTAGAGGGCGGGAGGCAAAAAAAAATTTTTTTTGATAAAATTTGTGATGAACTTTAATAAAATGGTCATATTTTTTTTTTAACACTAAAAACTGATAATTTTTTTTAGATTAAGGTAGAGATATAAGGTTTTTACATTGTTTGAACTTAAGGTGGGGGGCAATTTGATTTTGTAATTGGGTGCACTTTAATAAAATGGTCATAAAAAAAAATTACACTAAAAATTGATACTTTATGCGACCTTTCTAACATGAGTTATTTCCTCTCTTTTTTTTTTTTTTTTTTTTTCTCTCTAAATGATGGTTGTTTTTGTAAATTGTTGGTGAGTTAATGTTTAATCTTGGGAATATTATGATTGCGGGTGTTTTTTTGATGAGCTAAAGTGAAATGTTAAAACTGATGTGGCGCAGACGTGACGCTGAGTTATGGCATAACCTAAGTTATGATAGCAAATGCTCTAATAAGAGCCCGGGTTAACCAAGTTAACCAATCCGAAAAATGATTTTAGCCCGTATAATCCGACATATTGGAGCTCGGATAGTTTTGACGGCCTACCTAAGAGTACTAATGTACACATGTGACCGAGCTTAAATGTTGAATGTACATGATTTCTTTTTGTGTTATGCATGCAGTGGCGGACCCAGGATTTTAGAGGGCGGGAGGCAAAAAAAAATTTTTTTTGATAAAATTTGTGATGAACTTTAATAAAATGGTCATATTTTTTTTTTAACACTAAAAACTGATAATTTTTTTTAGATTAAGGTAGAGATATAAGGTTTTTACATTGTTTGAACTTAAGGTGGGGGGGGGGGGACAATTTGATTTTGTAATGGGGTGCACTTTAATAAAATGGTCATAAAAAAAAATTACACTAAAAATTGATACTTTTTGGCGACCCCCACCCCAACCTTCATGTAGTTCCGCCCCTGTATGCATGTATGAAACGTTTAGTTATTTGGTGTAGATTAGTGTCTGATTTATCTTATACATCTATTATATACACGAGTTTAATGTGTGTTACTTGAGTTTTACATCTTATAAAGTTCTGCCACAGGGCCACACATTATATATGCTCCATGTTTGTTCTCGCTGCAATGCGTCGTATCCAATTAGGTTAGTTTGTGTCCAGTTTGACTTTTTTAAGTCTTTTGTTTTAAACTTTGACTTTAACTATTTTTTGTGTTTTATAAACTTGATGCAAAATATATGAATGGATTAGATTTTAAATGTATTTTTATTGGTATAATTTTTTTCAAGAACATAAATAAAAATATTTAAGATAAAAGTTGGAAAAAGATTTTAAAAAGTCAAACTGAACTCTTATTTTAAAACGAAAGTAATATGTTTTTATCAACTTTTAATGCATAAATCTTAAAATTGGTCAAATGTTTCATGATAGCAAGGAGCTTCATCCATTTTTCCTTATTGAGTTGTTTTAAAATAGTTGTCCACTACTAAAAATAAAAGTTATAATTCTTTATGTTTGCCGTATCACCCCTAATCAAAATTATTATTTACAAAATTAAGTGAAACGTTTGATAATTGTCAAAGGATAAAACTATCTTTTTGTAGATTTTGCAAAATTCAAAATAGTAATAAATGCATTTTTTTTAATACATATTTTCGTCGATGGACAATAATTTTAAGACATATGAAGTATTGAATTAAATTTTATATATGCATCATCTAGATACACGTAATGTTAATAATTCTACACTGAGATGCTACTAAAGTTTAGTGGCAACTAGAGGTGGCAAAATGTGCCAAAAAGTTAAAAGATGGGAGTTAATACAAATCTGGGCGCTTCCCTGCAGAGATTAATGTGTGCTAACTCCTTGGGGAATAGATCTTGTACTAAGTATGAATCTCGGCTAAAAGCTGCTAAGAAAACAGACACCATTAGCCTCACCGCGGAACGGGGTTCCGCGGTCAACCTCCGGCGTTAGAGTAAGTAAGGGTTTAGAAAGATAAAGTGAGTTCTAGAGAGAGAGTGAGTGTATGTTACCGTTTAATTACTGGTGAAACCCCTATTTGTATGGTTGACCTTTCTGTCGTGTTCTCATGGTCACGGGACATGAGAGCGACAGTTTATAAGTGGGAAATGACATAAGTCAACTCAGAGTTTGTCTCGTTGTCATGACAACAATGCTTTTGGGCGGGAGCTTACCCCGCTTTCCCTTTTTAGGGACTGCAGGTTACAGTACCTCAATCCTAGGTGAGATTCCTTACCCCTTGTATGGGGCGCGGTTGGGGCTTCCTCCGGAAGTATCTCTTACCCGCGGATTTGTCATCTCCATCCCGGTGGTGCCACGCGGACATAGACAATGCTTGAGTGACTGGTCTGACGGGTTGCGTTCTTGGTCCGCGTCTAACCCTTCTAAGTGTCAGGGGGGTCATACGCGATCAATGGGTTAAATGGGTAAATTTTTAAAAGATTTGGGCATATTTAGCCCATTCTTTTTTTGAAATAGGCACATATAGCCCATTAAAAACTTAAATGGGCACTAACGAGCACTTTTTTTTTTCTCAATTGTAGAACATTACCATTGTTTTAAAGAAGTATTTTTTTATATAACATATTTAAGTTTTTTAATATAAATAAGATATTACGTTTAAGGAATTTATTTCGTCGTTTTAAGTCTTTTATTAAGCGATTTGTATAACATGTGCCCGTTTGGCCCGTGCCCGTTTAGCCCGTGCCCATTTAAGCCCGTGCCCATTCTAGCCCGTGTCCGTTTAGCTCATGCCCGTGCCCGCCCGGCCCGCCCGTTTTGCCACATCTAGTGGCAACTTTTACTTAAGATGTTACTTATGTTTAGTGGCAAATTTTACTTAAGTTTTCTTGTTAGGTGGAGTTTGAAGAGCATTCTTGGTTCATTGTTTGTCTATATAAACCATGCTACTAGAACACTTAAACGCACATCATGGCTTCCTTTGCAACACAAGCACCTCTTGCACCCCAAACCACCACTAAAACATTAACTTCTTCTTTCACCACAACTTCCCCAATCATCTCTTCCTGGCCACTTTTCTCAAAGAAATGTTCCCTTAACAACTCACTAAAACACAAAGTCTCATGCAATGCTGACAACTCCTTTGATCGTCGCAACGTTCTTCTCGGTCTAGGTGGTCTAGCTGGAGCCGTGAACCTAAGTTCTATTCCGTCAAGTGCGGCTGCACCACTAGCCGCACCTGATATCTCAAAATGTGGGACCAAATCTCTCTCCGGGTTTCAACTAGGAGAGAGTACTCCTACTGGCGGGGACTGTTGCCCGCCGGACTCTAGTCAAATCTTGGACTTCCAGTTCCCAAAGAACCAGGCGTTCAAGATTAGACCAGCTGCTCATTTGCTAAGCCCAAAGTACATTGCTAAGTTCAACCTTGCTATCAAACGCATGAAGGAGCTTCCTGAAGATGATCCACGTAACTTCTTACAACAAGCTCGTATTCACTGTGCTTACTGCAATGGTGCTTACACTCAGTCTTCGAGCGGGTTTCCTGACATCGAAATCCAAATTCATAACTCGTGGCTGTTCTTTCCTTTCCACCGTTGGTACCTTTACTTTTATGAAAGGATACTAGGGAGTTTGATCAATGATCCAACGTTTGCTTTGCCATTCTGGAACTGGGATACTCCTGCTGGAATGACAATTCCTAAATATTTTAAGGACCCGAAATCAGCTCTTTTCGATTCCAAAAGAAATCAAGCTCACTTGAATGCAGTTGTTGATCTCGGTTATGATGGCGCAGATAAGAACACCACCGATATCGAAAAGGTCAAGAACAATCTCGGTATCATGTACCGATATATGGTGACAAACGCCACTGACCCTGAAGGTTTTTTCGGAAAAGCTTATCGTGCTGGAAGTTCATCTGCAGGTAGTGGGTCAATCGAGCAAAACCCACACGTACCAGTACACAGGTGGGTGGGTGACCCCAGAGAGAAAAACGGCGAAAACCTTGGAAACTTCTACTCTGCTGGCCGTGACACTCTCTTTTACTGTCACCATTCCAACGTCGACCGAATGTGGTCATTGTGGAAAATGATGGGAGGAAAACATGTAGATATCAATGATCCAGATTATCTTAACACCTCCTTCGTTTTCTATGATGAAAACAAGAATCTTGTTCGAGTGTACGTTAAGGACAGCTTGCTTACGAAAAAGCTAGGGTACGACTACCAGAGAGTAGATGTACCCTGGCTTAAAAGCAAGCCAGTCCCACGTGCACCAAGGTCCGGTATTGCCAGAAAACTTGCTGGGACAGTAAAACAATCAAATGATGTTAGCTTCCCCGTGAAGCTTGACAAGATCATGAAGGTTTTGGTACCAAGGCCAAAGAAATCGAGAAGCAAGAAGGAAAAGGAGGATCGAGAGGAGCTTTTGATCATTGATGGAATCACTTACGATTCTGAGAAGTACGTCAAGTTTGATGTGTATGTGAATGACGAGGACGACAAAGAAGCTAGTTCACCTGATCAGTCTGAGTTCGTTGGTAGTTTTGCACAGTTGCCACACAAGCACAAGGGTAAGATGGAAAGCAAGGCTAGCTTTCGTGCTGGACTTACCGAGCTCTTGGAAGACCTCGAGGCTGATGATGATGACAATGTGTTGGTCACACTTGTTCCAAAGTCCGGGTGCGAAGACATCACCCTTGATAACATTTTCATTGTCTTCGCTTAACCTTACCATTTGACGACTTCGTGTTGGTTGATCGCTGATCATGTTCGAGTGTTGGTCTTGCTGTTGTCCTTAGTGGTTATTATTAGTATGTGTATGTGCTAACCCTTGATTGGTGTTAAGGGTATGTGTTTGTAGCCTGTAAGTCTAGGTTTGAGTCGATCCGAGTTCTTGTCATGCCATGTCTCGGATCAAAAATAAAGTTCTTGTGTAGTTGTGTTCGAGTCTTAGACTCTTTGTCATGTGCTGATGAGGGGTTTTCACCCCCAAGTAGTGTTTAATCTAATCTACATTAAGTCATGTGTCCCGATCTCATATATGATCATTTCAACCATTCAGAACTTTTAAGAAGTTGTTTAATTAAACAACAAAAGAGTAGGTGTGTGAAACCAACCCACTTACATATTCAATTCAAATGGATTTCAGGTTCAATCAAGTCAAAAAGACTTGGCAACAATATAACTCTGGGATTGATACAACAATAATGACGATACCAACATATTAACTTTAGGATAATGCCTATATTTTGAACTATTATCCAAAATCCAAATTATGGGATCACATTATTTAAAGACTAATGATACATAGCAAATAATACATGGACTAGTTGTGTTTAAAAAGGAAACCGTATGCAAAGATTAGAAACTAGTAACTGAAATAACAATGCATGTTTTGCATTAACAACATCTCTCTGCATTTAAGATCTTGCAAATCAATACCCCTCCCTCGTTTGGCACCAACAGAATATGATGGCGCATGGGATGATGAAGGCAAAGGCCAAGACAACGGCGCCATCACGAATCCCTCAAACTACCACCCAAACCGCCACCCAGCGGTTGATCCAACCAACCCCGCCACCCACCAACAACAACCCCGACCTCCGCCCTTTTTTCTCCCGCATGTCAGTGTCCATCACCCAAATCTTCTCTCAGCGGCGCCCATGGTTTGAACTCATTGACCGTTCAACTTTTTCTCGACCAGATACCCTCAAAGAAGCCATGTCTCGTGTAAGAAAAAATTTAACCTACTTTCGTGTTAATTACACCGCAATTATTGTCTTAGTGGCTGCATTTTCTCTTCTTTCACATCCCTTTATTCTTTTCTTCCTTGCATGTCTTTTATGGGCGTGGTTGTTTTTGTACGTATTTCGTACTCCTGATCAACCGGTAAACATGTTTGATAGGACGTTTAATGACCGTGAAACGTTAGGAATATTGATCATTTCAACAATTTTTATTATATTTTTGACGGGATTGGGGGCCCTTATGATATCTTCTGTTGTGGTTGGATTTGGGATTACATGTGTTCATGGAGCGTTTAGGGTTCCACAAGAGGTGTTTGTGGATGATCAAGAGCCGATAAATATTGGGATCCTTTCGTACATTACTGCAACCGCTGCATCTGGTGTTGTTGCCGCTACTCCCACTTTGCAACGCGTTTGATGAGCAAGTTAAAGGGTGCCGTGTTTGAGATGGCTTACTAAGACTCGTTATATGTTTCATTTAAATGCAATATTCAGATAAACAACCTTGAATTGGCCACACCAACCTTCTAAATGAGATGGCTTTACCCGTTTTGAGTATGGGTGAAGACGAGCCCAAACCTTATAGATTAGTCGGCCAAAATGTCAGAAATCAAATCACGATTATCCAAAAAAAAAAAAAAATCTGATAAACAATTCTAATAAGCAATCGAAATTAACAACCTCGTCCGAGAGGTTTGATACCTAGCTATTGCATGTAGCATGATGATTTCTCAATGTAAATACTCCGTATACTGGTTATGGGTGATATTAAGTACGTGCATTTGGCTTTTGGGGAATTTATTGTGGTTTGGTTAAACTAGATATGTTGAAACATGTCTTCATATTCTTAGCAATATGAAATGTGAATAAGCCCATGAAATGAAAATGATAACTCTTCTCAAATGAATAAACATTCTCGAATGTTGTTGTTGTTGTTGGTTTTTCTGTTTGAAAAATAGACTGAAACCTATAATTTCTATAAAGATAACTTCATGTGAATGAAATTGTTTAACTTTGCAGAATAATAAGATACATTGTTCATATATGTATCCATTTGTATTCTGTCGAGTATCTATCTTCAATTCATCTTGTTACGTTTTGGTTACATAGGTTGATAGATATAGGGGTGTTCACGGATCGGGTAATATCCACATTAACCGAAAACCAAAACCGAACCGAACCGAAAAAAACCGAACCGAATTCTTAACCGAACCGAATTGGTCATAACCGAACCGAACCGAACTAAATATTCGGTTATCGGTTTGGATATGGTTATGGCAATGAAAACCGAAAACCGAATTCTTACAAATATATATTTTTTCTATGTATTTATATGAAAAAAATTACTAAAACTCTTTTTTTAGTATAAATATATCATTATTTAAGTTTGAAAATAAATTTTGTACTAAAAATATATATAATTAATAAAAAATAATTAAAATTCTGTAATTCGGGTTATTCGGTTCGGTTTTCGGTTCGGTTGAGTCAAATAGGAATTTGGTTCGGTTTGGTTTTCGGTTTGACCCAGAAAAAATTTTAAACCGAACTAATCGAACCGAATAAACCGAATAACCCGAGCAACCGAACCATGAACACCCCTAGATAGATACGTATAAAGTTAAAATCATTGGGCTAAAGATTGGTCCTAGCCCACCGAAAGCCCGATCTTGGGTTGGTTGGCCCCAAGTAGTGGTGATATCCGTCAAGCCCACTGAAAGCCGATCTTGGGTTGGTTGACCCCAAGTAGTGGTCTGATATCTGTCAATCATATACCGTCATAGTGTCATACGAATAATATTGTTAGGTATCATCTCAGCACTTTTTGCATATGACACCAGTTTTGGCTATGACACTAAAACACCTCTCTTGAACATGACACATGACACCAGTTCTTTGAAGCCGTCATGCATATATATTATTTTTTTCATTTTTTTAATAAAACAATATATTTAACTAAAATTTAATTTCATTTATAAAAAACACATTATATAAAATTAAAAAAGACATCAAATTAAAATAGTACATTAAATAAAAAATATACGTTAAATAAAAATTAGACATAAAAATAAAAGTAAACTATTTCTTGAGAATAATACAAGGTTCGGTTTTGTTTTTTTCCCGCCTCGACGATAGATTGGAAAATAATGATACATTGAAAAAAATAATACAATTTCTCAGCTGGAGCAGAAGTGGACGAACAACACCTCCTTTCCTTGCATTAGCGCCCGCTTTTTCACATCCACTTCAGGGAGAGAGCAAGTAGCAGGGCGAAAGGCAAGGTCACATCCTGCCGCCATAGCTTGCCTCCCATTGCTCGACCGAAGGGAACGATGCGTAGCGTCATAGGGGGAACCTAGCGTAGCAGAGCCAGTCTGTAGTCAACTACCTGGACTATTCAAAATAGAATAGATTGGATACCTTGAAAAAAATAATACAATTTAATGATTAACGTTCAATAAAAATGAAAATAACAATACGTTATGGCCGAATTTTTGATGTGTGCCACTGTATTAATCAAAAGACATTAACGTAAACCAATATAGCTTAGTTTTATGCATTTTTGCAAAATTAATATAGTCCAAATACTAAATCTAATGGAATCAAGTTTGACATTGTGACCTATTCTTCAATTTGTCAACCGTGGCTATTACCCACAAGGCCACAAGTAATAAGTTTAGACACACACTCACTTCCGTACCTACCCCAACAAACTCATTTTCATCTACTTTGGTCATCTTCCTCACTCAACCATATCATATCTACAAGCACCCACTTTCAAGTTTTCATGGTTTATAATCCATCCTCATCAAAACCATTTTCACATCTACAAAACACTTCCATATACAACACTCTTTTCTTTTTTTGTTTTAATAACCGAATCACAAACATGGGTCCACATTAAACACATAAGAACAAAAAACAAAAAAAGGAAAATGGCTATGGCGTGAGCTGGTGGCCACGACACAAAGGCCGACCAATCCACCTCCGGTGTGGTTCTCGCGCCATAGATGTTGGCTTGTATGATGGCGCCACCCCTACTAGCCCACCGTACCGGGCACTCTTAGCCCTTTAAATGCCCAATTATAGCCAGCTTATTAGACCTACATGTCTAGTCGTATATGAACTAAATATTTGAACATCTCAACTATTATGTGTTTACGTATAGTATGTAAATCGGTTCAAGAAATGATATGTGAATGGTTTTGTTGTTTGGTTTCCCGTGTAGAACGGTAAGGACTCGATGAGATTGATGAAGATCAAGAAGCTCGGGTAACACTTAAAAAAAGACCATACTTTACTACTTTACTAATCTGAGGCAATATTTGCCCAAGTGTGTGAAAACTTGTGAAGTTATGTGTGTTGTTTGCTATTTATTGAGAGGAATAAAGTTTAGAGATAAACCCTTGCGTGATAATCAACGACTGCCAGGGAGCCAGGTGTTGATCATCCGAGGAGCAGACAACGGGGGACAAGTGGACTGCCCTCCTTGGCTCGTACAAAATGGTGCTTGTCGTGCGTCCTAACAGCATAGTATCAGATGGTACATCTTAACCGTTAGTGACACTTGGGGAGTAGTAGTACTATATGCTCAGTACAACCCGATAAGTTTTCTTCAAGCCTTACGTGGCCTGGGATTTAAGCCGGACCACTATCAAGTGTATATTGATAGGTCTAGGTAATGGGTTTGATTTGAGCGTATATTTAGTGGGTCTGGACAACTAATACTGATACACTATCAAGTTCCCCCCCCCCATAATCTAGTATTAGATCATGCAATAATGCTTTGATGCTGGACTTTTTTTTACTGAGTCCCCTAGTCCGTGCTGCATTACTAGGTTTCATTCTTAGGCATCTCATTTCCAGGCTTGGTGCTATATTTTTGTTTTTAGTGATGATGACTATATGCAGGCTTTTTTTTTACCTCGTTCAGGGTTTTAAGCTGAGTTGGGAAAGATGGGTATTTAATGCTTGTAATAAGAAGTGCAGGAAAATCCCTTTTTGGATTTATTCACTATCTTTGGGATTCGACGCATCTCTTTTATCTTTTCGGTTGTAGACGGCTTCATCCTGACATTTCTTGAGCGGTGTGTTTGACTTGTCCCTTCGACTGTAACGTATATGATGATGTCAGTTGTACTCGCGTCTTTGCATGGTGAGTTCCATGCGCCCTTTAAATGCATTTTGACCCAATGGGCCTTTGCTAACTGTAATCGGCCGATTCGCTTCTTTTGTCTATAAATAGAGCTAGAAGGATGGGGAAGTTACAACTTGAAGCGATAAAGTCTCTGTTCCTTCTCCAGTTTCCCAGATCTTTTCTCAAACCCTAAAAACTTTCTTTAAAGAAAAATTTTGAAGGTTTTTCTTTCCATTTTTACGAAGGCCAGTTGTCTTTTTTTATTTTAAGAAAAAACGCTGCTTTAGTTTTGCTTTCGTTGCGACTGAAAGATGAAATTTAGTCGTGGTGATGTCGAAGAAATTATTCCTGAATCCTTTACCCGTGTATAGGGTTTGGACGTATAGATGTTAACTCATCTTTCATTCTTGTCTGACATTGCTCTCCTTTGGGTGTTTTTTAATCCCAATGGAATATCACAAGTGATTGTTAGAATGGAAGATGTGGAGGGTCTTGCATCTAACTTTCCAGTTTCTCCCTTTAAGCACTATCAGGGTGATTTGGTCGTCCTGGTGAGAAACTTAAATGTTATACCGTATACTCAAGGTGGGCTTGGCCACCTTGAGGTGAAACTTAAATGTTTCACCGTACGTCCAGGACCAATTTCCTTGTTGGTCCTGGGTGATTTTATTCAATAATCTACGAACAATGTCAACTAGTATTCGCAGATCAACTATACAGATCTTACAGGTCAGTGGGGCAGGGATGTTAGGAATAAGTTGTTTACATGTTCCCTCCCTGCCTTGATCTGGTATGTTCTTTTTACCTTTGTTATGCTTCAAGGGTTTTTTCTTATTTTATCCTTTTGACTGACTTTTGCCTTACTTTTGGACTACCAGGTAGCATGAACTGAGTAATCCTGTTGCGGCAGTACTCCTAATGCGAATCTCAGTTATTACCCAGTTAGAAATTTGAAGTCATCATCAGGTTGAGTCGATGAGTTCTTCCTAACGGCCCCGGGATTGGCTTTGTGCTTGTGATTTCCTAGTAGTCTGTTCTGCGAACTGAGTGTTTGGTCGTGGTTTCTGGCCTGCCGAGAACTGTAATAGGGAATGAGTTTAAGTAGGGACGAGAGAGTATATCAGGAAATTTCTCTTCTGGTTCCTCTACGTGAAACTTAATGTTCCCTTAGTTCTGCATTTATGCCTTTATCAGCCATTGTCTGTTTTGGTCTTAAGTAGGCTTTGAGTTTGATGTTTTCTGATCATATTAGCTACTGTAAAACTTGTAGATGAATGTTTGTAATCCATGATGTTTCAAGATTGTTTTGTAGAATGTACCAGCCATGTTACGTCGTGGGTTTTTGTAATAGGGTGGCTTACCCTGATTTTATAATGAAATTAACTTGTTATCAATTTATTATTTGTATTTACCAGGTTTGTGTAGGCTTGGGTTTTTAGCTAGGATGTTGCAACCCTGAGCTCTTAATGAATTTAGAAATTCAGCCAATTTATTGCATGTGTTGTATTCTTATGTTTAGTAATCAGTTAAACATGAAGAATGTGTAGCTTGGTCGTGTGTAGCCTGTTTGTTCAACTGATTTAAGTCTTTGCATGATTAAATAGTGTTTGTAACTGAGGATCTGATTTGACCCTGATTTTTTTGATAATAAGTACTTATGTTTTAGGGTGCACATTATAACCAGTAACTATCGACTATCTATCTTCCAGTAACTCGCTCGTGGCAAGTTGTGTGTTTGTATACTTTAGGATGAGGCTTGTGTTTATAAAACCTCATTTAAAGCATCGCCGGGTGTTTGATCTCTGCTTTTTTGACCCGTATGCACCTTTTTTCATTAGCATGTTCATAAAGGCCAGTTTACGTTTTAGTAAATGTTACTTGTATGAATAGTCGTGTGTGGCACTTTGTATGAAAAGTGTTGGAATTTTTATTGTATATTTGAAAAAAATAGTACATATGAGTTATCCTGTCTGTTAGAAGTCTTCTTTAATAAGTTAAAGAAAGCTAGCATGAAAATTGCTTTGATTCAACGGTCCACCTTAGATGTAACATCGTTTGAGGTCGGATACGTTCCATGTTAAGGAGATGTCTTCCCTTCAGGCATTGTTAACAAGTATGAACCATTGTCGTTTTCCTGACAAATGATGTATGGCCCCTCCCAGTTGAGAGCGAGCTTGCCCTGACCTGCAGCCTTATTGACCTCATTTTTCACATTACATGGTCACCAGGCTTGAAAGACACTGGCCAGATGCATTTGTTGCAATACTTTGCCATTTTGTTCTTAGAGTGTGCTAGGTGGATGGTGGCTAGATCATGTTTTTCCTCACGTAGTGCTAGGTGTAGCCTGAGAGAATCTTCGTTTTCATCCTCATTAACCATAGCAAATCTTTATGTTTGGATGAGAATTTCGACAGGGATCACGCCTTCAGTTCCATAGACTAGACTGAAGGGTGTCTCACCTATGCTTTCCTTTGGCGTTGTTCTATGCGCCCATAGTACGCTTGAGAGCTCGTACACCCAATAAGTCATGTATTCCTTCATACGTTTATCGATGCCTTTTACAATTTCTCTAGTAGCCACTTCTTCCTGACCATTCACTTGCTAATGGTAGGGTGAAGTTGTAGCTCTAAGGATACCCTGATTTTCAAACCATGATTTGAATGGCTCGCCAATGAATTGGGTTTCATTGTCAGTTATGAGTGTTTGTGGCATGTCGAATCGAGTGATAATATGATCGTATACGAAGGTTTATACTTTTCTTGAAGAGATGGAGGCTAGCAGTTTTGCTTCGACCCATTTAGTGAAGTAATCGACGGCTACGATCATGTGTTTGACATTTCCTGATGCTATCGGGAATGGTTCGCATATGTCGATACCCCCTTGATGGAATAGCCAGGGTGCAATGGTGGGGATGAGGTCATATTTTGGTACGCGTTGAATATTGGCATAAGCGTGCCATTCTTGACATGTCTTTAGCTCAAAGATCCTGGTTGATGTTGGCTAGTAGTACCCCATACTGATTGCTTTGGCCGCTACGATGCGAGACCCTGAGTGAATGCCACGCATTCTGTTATGGATGTATTGAATGACTTTTCGAGCCTCTGTTGGTTCAACGCATCACGTCACTGGACCTCTGAATGTCTTGCGGTATAAGGTACCATCCCTGATAGAGTACAAGATGGCCTTGCACCTGATTTTTAGTGCCTCAAGTTTGTTAGGTGGTAGGGTACCTTGAGATAGCCGGTTGAAGATGGGAGTCATCCAAGTGTCATCTATCTCAACCTGGGAGAATTCTGTAGATTGGAGGATGGATTTCTCGTTGATTAATTTACCAAGACTTCCTTCCCGATGTGTTTGAAAGTGAGGGCAGCGAGTTTGCTCAGGGCGTCAGCTCATTGGTTCATTTATATGGGGATTTAAGTAATGGTGAAAGATGTGAAGTATGGTAAGATCTGGTTGACCAGTGCTAAGTATAACCTCATCGACTCTTCCTTTGCAATGTACTCACCCTTTACTTGGGAGGCTACCAATAATGAGTCTATGAATAGTTTGCTTCTTCTGAATTCCATTGTTTTAGCTATGCGTAAGCCTGCCATCAGCGCTTCATACTATGACTCATTGTTCGAGGCATAAAAATCGAAATTCAGGGCATGCATGAAGTCGTGCCCTGACAGGCTTGTTAGCACTAACCCTGCCCTTGAACCTTGTTTACATGACGCGTCGTCAGTGTATAAAGTCTAGGTTTCATCATCGTGGCCCGTGGGTGTTGGGTGTGTTTTCGATTTCTTGCCCGATATTGCCGAAGGTAGTGTCGACCTTAGAGAGAAAATCTTCCATGATTTGCCATTTGATTTAATCTCTGGATCCATAGGTGATTTTGTGTTCGATTAGCTCGATTGCCCATTTTGACATTCTACCTGTGTACTCGTTCTTGGATAGAACCTGTTTCAGGGGCTTGTCTGTCAGAATGTGGATTAGATTTGCCAAAAGGCAAGCTTAGATTAACTTGTGAACATCCAACCCTCTCCCTTGTGGGGAGAGGGCTATTTATACAATATTCTACGCCCTCCTTCAGGCTGTGGATCAGGCATACAGTGGGTAAAGACCCGTCCTTCTTCCACAGTGTTGCTTATACTAATGTAAACTAACTAAATAATGTTATGTATACGACTTAACTTATGCCAGACTATTGTTGGGGTGACCGATACTTCAACATGAATTTTCTAAATCCTAACAAAAACGTTATGTTTAAACATCACTTGCATAATGTCTCTTGAATGCTAAAAGAAGTACATAATTAATATGTATTTTTGGGTACATTCAATCGAAGCTACATTGAATTAGAAAAGTTTGGGTTATCTCTCTTATTTTTGCAAAAACTACAAATCATTAATGCATTAAAAGGAGTCTAAAAAACCACACTTCCACATTGTTTTCATATAGGTACACACTAGAAAGTTTTAGCAAATTTCTTATTAGTTTTGATTAAAGCGTAAAATATTTGTCTCTAGGAACAATCATGCCTCCCGCAACTCACTATGACCACAAAGACACTCTCAACTACATTTCCAAACATCATAGGACTAAGGGGCTTACTCCAACACAAGTTGAAATTTTCAAAGCTTTAGAAAAGCGTTACTTTCACGAGGGTAGAACCATACACCCATCCTTCCTAGAAGGCACAAACCTTTGTCAAGAACTTGCAACCATCAACTTTAATTGTCTCTTAGACATTGACGAATAAATTTGTCCTCGAGTTCTATGCTAGTGTAGTTCTCGCAAGTGATGATAATGGATTGATGTCAATTCACTTCAAAGCTAACCAAAGTGAGTTTCATATTCCTCTTTGTCAATTTGGTGAAGTTCTTATACTTCCATGTCAAAGTACATGCCTTTACTCAGAAAAATGGTCCCTCTCAATTATTGACGAATTGTTGATCTCCTACCAAACTTCATTAGTTATTAAGGAAATAATCCGGGAACATTTGTTCCATCATAGAGTCTCGGGTATTAGAACAACCCGTACGGAAAAAAGAATCAGCCGAGATCTGTTTGGAATGGAACTCAATGAACTCGAAACTCAATTCAAGAATTGAGAAGAAATCCTTATGGCAAATGTCTTGTGTACCATAGGAAACCGTGATCATATCAATGCTTGTCTTTGCTACATGCTCCATAGCTTGTCAACCCATCAACCATTCAACTTAGCCTACTATGTTGCCAAAAGGATAGCCGACATACCTACTCTAGGAACCACTTCTCTTCCCTACGGGATGCTTCTCACCCGTCTTTATATAGCCTTTGCACCAGTCCCACCAAATGCTAGAGGGTTACGTCTTGACTATTCTCTTGTTGATCATATCTTTGTACCAATGAGTGATGAACGGGTAGCAAAACCAAGTCAGTAGGAAAGCGTCCTCAACCTCTAACTTCCTCCTCATCATCTAATAGCTCGGAGGATGGACTTCCAAAATCTAGGCTCCCTCCTCTTGAGTACTTTAAGGAACTTCCAAAAATTGAAAATCAATCAGAATAGTTCAAGCAAACAAGAGGAATGTTTAAATGCATTAGAAGGTTTCTAACCAAGATCAACAAGAAGTTGAACAAGATATGAAGGTTGTATGAGTGTTTGGTACAATGTTTCAAAACAATAATGTATGATATATTTGGCTATTCCTAGGATAATAACTTGTCATTTAACAATTATGTGAACTAACCCAATGCCTTGCAGGTGGATAACATTGCTATGTTATCAAATTTTCCCATTTCATGTTATAGCGAAATTTATCTCAATTAAATAATCTATATCCATTTATATGTATTTAATCAGTATATTATTGTTTCTCTATCACAACTAATCAATTACACATGTTTCAGGAAAGATTACGAAATTTGAACGAGTTCACGAGGATCTAAAATGTCCTCTGTAAACTTTTCAAGCACACATGGATGGGACGGAACCAAAATTTTGGTTCCGCCCATATATATCTTTGGCACCGCCAAAAATTCATTGACGGATTGGCCGGAACCAAAATTTGGGTTCCGCCTGTTATAGATTTTGGTTCCGCCAGTCCTGCAGTCACAATTTTATTTTTTGTTACTTTCCCGCACCATGGATCACTTATTTTACTTTCATTAGGCTCTTTTAATTTGTTATTAGACACATTAGGATGTTCTCAGTTCCCTTGCATCAATAGGATAACTATTTCCCACCAAAATTTGAAAATTCTCAAAAACCACTCAAGGAACCTTTCTCTATAAAGGAAAGAACCCTTTATTTGGTACCTTCTAATCTGGGTCTCTCAGGGGTGTCCAAAAAAACCGATGAACCAAAAGAACCGAGGAACCGTACCGGTACTATACCAGAACCGAACCGTATATTAGAACCATGGTACGGTTCTTGGTTCCTAAAATTCCAACTTTTCGTTCTCGGACGTTCGGTCGAACCGTCCGTTCCGTACTTTCCTAAAGAACCATTACTTTGAAAATATGAAATTTTATAGGGTTTATTTGAGACATTGTGTAATGTGTATAGCCTTTTAAGGAAAAAAAAAAAACCCTACTCATTATTATTATTAAGCTGTAACATAAAAAAATCTAAAACTTAAAAACACATAATAAAATTAAAACCCTAACTTTTAATCATTCAAAGATCATCATCATCATTCATCAACATGAAAGTAAGTTTCTCTTGAAATCATTATCGTAAATTTGATAGTAAAGTAAAAATCATTATCGTAAATTTTATGCAAGATGATTCTAGTTTTTTTTTTTCATATTCTTGAATTAGTCACTTGATTTTTCTATTGCAACACGAATATTGATCACATTATGTTGTCGTTATAATATTATAATGGGTTATTATTTGTTATTGCAACTTTACGAATTGTACACCACTTATTTGTTGATGATCTCACTAAGTACATATTAGTAAGTGATGAATAATCTTTGGTAATCTGTTATGTGAAACATAAGTGAATCAGCTCTTTTTATTATTATGCAAAACACATTGATTATAAATTACTACTGTAATTACTACGTAATAGATCATTTTCATAATTGCAAAGCAAAGTTTTCAAAATTTTAGATGCCTACAGGTTCTTCTCTTCAATACTCGATTGTTGGTGCTAGCGGATAAAGTTTGGATCAAGTTATTTATTATATTCTTGCTCAAATCTGTTTTTAGAACCAACTAAACTCTAATCTTTTAATATGGTCTCCGACTATTGTTGCCTTCTGGCGCTACATATTCTTGCTCAAATCGATGACGAAAAAAATAAATTATTTTAAACATTTAGGTACTTGTGGGAATTACCGAAAAATCCCGTACCGGAACCGAGTACCGTACCGGAACCGAACCGAAGAACTTGGGACGGTTCTTGGTTCCACTTTTTTTATATTTTCGGTTCTCGCTTCTTTCGGTTTCGTTCCTGTTCGACGGTTCCAGCATCCATGGACACCCCTAGGTCTCTGAACTCCAGGATCTTGTAATGATTACAACACATTAACTGCATATCTCACTCCACTCACTCTACTCACTTCCATTGGATAGACTTTAGATGATTAGACAAGCTCATAAACACTTCCAAATCATTAGGATAGATCAAATTTAAGTGGAATAGCATCAAATCAATGCACAACATTCCAAAAATCTTTACCATTATAAACAGGAACCTACAGGATCTTCATCTTCATCCCTTCCTCACAACCTCCTATAAATCTCTGCAACATTCAAGCAAATTCACAATGACAAAATCCACAAACTCATCACCTTCCACTAGGCCACCAAGCAGAACCGCTAGAATTAGTGTCAAACCATGTTCCTTCATCAACTTAAACTCCTCATCCTCTGATGAATCACCAATCAACATATCCTCTCCCATTCATGATGAAAATGTCATCAACCTAAGCACTCATAGACCTCAACAACGATCTCCAATCATTGTTACAACTCCACACCAACCAAAACTCTAGTGGCAACCACACCACCACCAGCTCCATCACAACCACCAAAATCACCATCACCACCAAAGTCTCTAGAACTTCAACCTATTGAACTCTTTGCTACACCACCCACATACCCTTATCTATTTATGGAAAGTTTGGATAACTTACCACCAAGGTCAACCAATTCACCACCTCTACCATCATTTGCCTCCATTGAGCGCATTGCTCACGAACCACCTCGGGCATCATTTATGCCCAATGAGTTTTTCCATGATGAACCTCAACCTCCACACCCTCAATCATTTTTCATACTCTTTGGGAAATTGATGAATCAATGTGGATTGATCCTCCTCAATCTCAACAACAAATCACCCAAGATCTCAATGGCCTCTATACATTCTCAAACATGGTCGACTCCCACCTTCAATAGGTCATGAATCTCCAAACCGTACTACTATCCTCAACCATGGAACAACCACAACATACAACCTCTCAACCAACCAATGAAAAACTACCACCTCACAATCATGCTACATCACAAGACATTAATCATGGATGTACGCATTATGAAAGGACCACTAGGATTAGTGAGCGAACCCGTATAATGGTTCATGAACTTCAAGATGCAATGAGGTTCATTCTCACTCACATACTTGAGCGTCTCAATGCTCTCTCCCATCCTCCACCGCAATAGTTTACATTAAGATGGATGATGTAATAAGACTAACTCTAGGACTATCCTAATTTCTCTAGGAATTTTCTTTCTAAGTTATTTTTTATTTTTGCATTTTCCTTTATCATCATTATTATTGTCTCATCATTGTGACATTAGTCATAATGAAATTTTACGTAACATATGATGTTTTATTATTCTTGTGGGATGGTTATTGTAATGTTACTTATGTTTTATTATTTTTTGGATCAATTGTCACTAACCCTTTTTTTGTAGCCTTCAAAATCTATGCATCTCATACTTGGCGCCCAACAAAGGGGAGTGTTGGCCAAGGGGGAGCACACGATTCTGCTACACTTCTCTTCTTTTTGTTTCAACAAAAGGTGGAGAAAATATCAAACTCAAAATTCACACTTTTACAAATTTAAAAATTCTAAAATGAGTTTAAAATCTATATTTTAAAAGACTTACACACTTTTATCTCATTGCTTAAAAATAAATTTTATGTTTTGCCCTCAATAAAAAGGGGGAGATTGTTAATACATATATCGTCTAAAAACGTTATTTATATTTTACGATATTTGCTATATTTTGTTAACGGCAGTAATAAAATTTATTTTAGCAAAGTATAAATTTTGTCAATTCTTTTATATAGCTACAAAGTTTTTCTTTTAAATAGATTTAAATATAATTTACTTCTTAATTAACATCACTTAGCTAGCTACTATTTATATTTCACAAGTTTACTTTGTTAAATCTTTTTAAAAAAATGTAAATGCATTTTACATCACTACATGGATCATCCTAGTCTAAGATTATCTGAAATATCAAATCTATTAGGATCATAGAGAATATTTTGAAAAGATATGAACTAGATTTGCAAGATTTTGGAAGATCCCCTGTCAGGGACCGACGGAACCAAAAGGGTACACGGACGGAACCAAGGTTTTCGTTTCGTCGGGTCTGTGGCCTGCTGGCTTTTTGCCAATAAATAGCAAGCCAAACTTAGTTGTTTTTTTCACACACTTACATACATAAAACATTGTATATTCCCTCCTATCCATTATTCTCTGTATCTAACTCATTCATATTCATCTTTGTGAGCTTCTTAATTAGCAAGAAGATCAAAGCACCATTGAAGACTTATAAGCTTCAACAAAGAGTTGCAAGTCTTGTTTGTTCATCACAAGTGTGTATTATAATAGTTCATATATCATTGTTCGTATCAAACCATCATAAACTTTCCATAATGATCGGTTAGTATTTTAGTCCTCAAAATACGTAGTGTGACGAAAGTGGTTGTACCTTTGTAAAAGAACTCGACATCTAGCTTTGTGTCGGAAATATTGTGTAAGCGACGTGTAAAGGTTTTCTCCGTTAGATAAAGGAGCTTGCTGATTAGTGAAGAATACTCTCGAGTTGGAGACTCGGGGAGTGGAGTAGGGCAAGGAAAAAGAGTCCTTGTAGACCGAACCACTATAAACTCTCGTGTTGTGGTTTGATCGTTTCTATCCTTTCTTGCATTATATTTATTGTTACTTTGGATGGTTTCACATAAACATAAAGATTGTAAAAGAAAAACGGTAAAACTATTTAACCCCACTTCTAGTTTTCCACACTTGTAACCTTGCTTTCATGAAGTCACACACCCGATTACCTTTCCGCTGTGATGATTTGGGGGTGTTACACTACCACACTAAGAGCACAAGGAGCAGTTGAGGTTATAGACCCGTATTATCTAAAAATGTACTGCCATATAGGAAAAATGTATTGCCATATCACAATTTTATTTTATTTTCTAAATAAAGCAACATATAAAAATATTAAAACATTACATAATTAAATAAAATAACTTACCAAATTTATACATTTTAGGGACTAATTATGTAAGAAAAAAAATTAAAGGACTAACAATACAAATCTAATAACTAACGGTGCAAGAACTTGACGAACATGGATTAAAAGTGAAAAAAGAAAAAGATACATCATCTTCTTCATGAATGACCTCCAAAACACACACACACGCATAACACATTGATTTAAAAAAAAACACAAACACAAAAGACACACACATAAACACACACACACAAACATGAATATAAACACTACCCCCAATAAGAAGACACATCGTGTGGCTTTTGTTGACGACACCGAGACCTATAACGCTGGGTTTGGTTACGTTTTTGCGCTATTTGGCTATAACGCACCCTATGGCACCCCAGACCGTGAGCTCTAAGAGCTTGTCCGAAGCACTATGAACATGTATCCGACAACCCAAACCACATGAGCAACCAAAAAGGAAAATTAACAGAGCATAATTTGAAGAAACAACTACCCTTCATCCATGTGTTTTAACCATAGTTACATGAGACGTGGTTCACTTTGGTACGGGATCGTGGTTTGTTAGGTTCTAAAAATATGATTCAAGTTACGAGGGGTAGACTTATTAAGGATCACTCCGGTTAGATGTACCATATATTTGGTCTAATGTACCAAATTTGGTACACCGCACCATATTTATAATGATTAGAAATTACTACATTTTGTATATATATAAGTCAAATATTAATGATTTCTTTTCGAACGCAATCATAAATTTAGTTTCATAAACGATTTTTCTTTTACACTTCAAAGTTCACCAACGTCAAACTTAATCACTTAACATCTGATTTTATACATCAAATTATTGTACCTAGTGTATGGGTCGCCGAACCAATGGCTTTTGGTACGGTGAACCACATACATTGGTGTGTTGACTGACTTCGTTTCAGTACGTTTAACTTTACGATTTAAGTCACGGTCCCATGTGATCCCGAACGCGAATATACCACGTTTGAGCACGCGAGATCCAAAACAAAAATCACAAGCAAAGTGGCGGTTCCTGTACATTAAAATGTGTATCGTCCCCTTAATGTATTCAAAATGCATTTCCTACATTTCTAGTCACTTGTCGGTTCGTTAAACGTGTTAGGTCAATTCCCCGATTTGTGATACCGTAAACCAATTTGTTTTGATATGTATACAAAGTATACATATACTTAAATGTAAGAATCTAACTCGTGCAAGCTTGTGACCATATAGACTAATAATATAAATAATAGTAACATTTATGTGTTTGAACCATGTACAAAAATCGAACAGAATTGTGTAAGTTTGATGGTGTTTTAAATTAAAGTTGTTAGTCTAAGCCTACAACAGAAGATATAAAAGTTCAAGCAAAGGCCATGCAAAATCACCTGTATGTCCACTTGATGAGTTATGGTATTATAAATGAAGGGAAAATTCTCAAATTGCCACAGTTGCCCAACAATATTACCTCAAATGCCCCACTTTTTTTTCACTTCCTTTAATGCCCCATGGGCAACTCTATCATATATTTGGGCCCATATTGTACTTACAAAGTACAAAACTAACACTTGGTCTGTTGGGCAACTTTGACCTACTATATTGGGCAACTGACATTTTTTGTCTTTTAGTGAAAAAGCAAAATGTGCCTTTTTTAATTTTTAAATACAAATAAGTTGGGCAACTTGGCCCCACACATATGTACTTTTGGGCAACTCTCTATAAATATCACTCTATACCATAGAAATACACCTTTAATAAATCAACTTATACCTCCCAAAAAATTATTTATTATCCTAATACACCTATTTCATTAAATACAAAACATAAAATACCCAAATCATCCCACACACACTACTGCTTACCCCACACACACCTTCCCTCTCAAAGGCAAAAATTCACCTGCAACTTGAAACAGATATCCTTCCCTCTCAAACTCAAGAATCCAACGCCTAATCCTACTCCCTCATTAGTTCTTCTTCCCTACGATTGCAAAACGGAAGCCCTAATCGTACAATCAAATCGCTGTATTGCAACATCTCAAGAATCCAACGACGAACATGTTTGATGCAAAGCTAACGGTCAGATCTAGATTCGAACATATTGCTACAATTAAAGGTGCATTGAATGTGAATAGAACCAAATTGTTTAGAGAAACTGTGTTTGGCTATTGGTTAGATTTTCCTAAGTATTCCCCTGACAACCACTTATACCATTATTTATATCAAAATGCAGTTGAGGTGTCAAAAGTTAGTGATTGTTGTCCACCTTTAACTTTTGTACTAGGTGATAATGTTTTTGATTTTGGTCGTGAACAATTTAGTCTTCTAACTGGGTTTCGTTAGGACCAGAGATAAAAGAGAAAGTGACCACAGCCATGTTGTTAAGGGTTTAACAGATAGTCCTTTTTTTGATCGGTTGTTTCCCGATAAAAATAAAACTAAGAACAAAAAGTTAAGGGTGATGACCTTTTACGCTGGTAAAGTCGGGCAAAGGTGGGATTCGTTATCTGATGAAGATGCTGTGAGGGTTGCTTTGTTGGTGATTGCAACATTTGTATTTATTGGTCTTAGGAAGGAAGGTTTGATGTTCCCTGACCATTTGCTAAAGAATGTTGAGGATTATTGTGTATGGAATGAGTATCCATGGGGTGAATACATGTGGGCTCATTTGTATAAAAGAACGGTGAATGTTGTTCCTAGGCATCTTGAGGCAGAATCAAAGAAGCCCGTTCCAAAAGATTCAAAAAAAGAACAAACATACACTCTGTATGGATTTACATGGGTGTTGAAGGTTAGATTTTACTTGTAACATACATTATTTGTGCTTGTATATATTGTGATGGTTAATCTAAATAATGTGTTCATTGTTATATTTGATAAACATAGATAAGCAGAATAGTCATTCAGCCGTTGTCATTGTTCCTTAGGCATTGGCTTTGTTCCCTAGGCATTGTTCTGTAGTAAGTGTAAGTGTTTGTGTAGATTTAAGGATGTTATGGTTGATGGTTTCGCACTAGATAAATACATAGAAACGATTTGTAAACGGTTGCTTCAAACCACTGACAATGTCTCTTCATCCACCTAGTTCGAAGAACCCATCACGCAACAACACGTTATGTAATTGTATCCCCGTTACTACATATACACCCATCTATCCTAACCACTGCAACCATAATCACAACCACTATAATCACAACCACTAACTCTTAATTCGATGTATTTGTTTTTTCAGATTTGGATTATGGAGACATTCCCAAACAGCCCCAGTTTGGACCAAAGACCTAGAGAAGATCCCACGTTGTCTAGCTTGGTCAAAAGTAAAAAACTTTGAAAAAAGCATTACACAATTTTATTTGATCCGGTAAGTAAAAACCAAAAATTATTTCATCCCACGTTGTATGTTTTTATTGCATTTACCATATCGTGTTATCTCCTTTGTTATTTAGGCTCTACCATTACGAAGATTGTACCAACAAATGCCGAGCTTAGTTGTCCGTGGTACATTCGCAGATATGGAGTACGCGTGAACTTGATTCCCAACTTGTTGAAAGAAGAGAAGAGTTGGTGACCAACCGATGGTGGAAGAAGAGGAAGCTATGGCCGATGTGATGGCGGTGGAATTCAAGCCGATTTAAATGTTCCTTTCTGTGACGCCGATGAAGTTGTTACAGAAGGTCAAACGTCTAGTGTCAATGACAAAGCTGATGAAGAAGAGATTGTTGTTGGGTTTGGTGAAATGTTGAATATGAATGAGCCTGAGAAGGTTGAAGATGTTGTAGTCGGTAATGTTGAGGTTCCAGATGGGATCAAATGTGACAAGCGGAAGCGTCACATACCTTAGATAAAGATCACATTCGTGCCGAGCTTCTATCCATTAAGTCCGTGGTTGGTAGTATAGAAGAATGTGTAGGAGAAGTTGGTGTATCACAGCTCTTATGTGAGTTACACAGCGTACAAAAGAGAATTGTGGTAATTGAGGAAGCTTTAGGAATAAAGTCACAAGATGATGTTGGTGAGATTAAGGTAAGAAGTCTGTTATTTGAATTTTTATTACTTCATTCCACCAAAATGGTCTCTTTGAGTGCCTAAGTAAGTTCACTTTTTACGTGGAGAGTGTTGATGCCAACAAACCGCTGGCTACTTCGATGCACACCCCATCGGACCAATGTAGGATCCGATGACAAGCGAATCTGTTGTATATTGATTCGAGGAGTTTACCGGACCTATGACCCAAGTTATGAAATGCTTTATCGGGAGGTCCGAAGATGCTCATCATTCCAACAATATAATGCATGTGGATAACAAATTTGATTGTGCTGCCTTACCAAATTTGAATGATGAGTTCTCAGACATTGCTTATGATGGGTTTGATCCAACTCCGTTGACGACGTGATATATATATATATATATATATTGTTTTTTCCCTTCTTTTACTTTTTTCTATTTCAATATTAAACCCACATACCCTTTATCTAGGAATCGATGGATGTGAATGGTGAGGAAAAAGAAAATGACAGTGCGAAGGGTAAAGAAATTGTTGTGTGGCGGCCACCTCTTTGGTGGGAATGGTTTGTGCAGTTTACTCTTAAATTGTTAGAACCGCATATGGAGCATGGGGCTTTACAGGTAGACAATGTTTATGATCCGCTACGCAAGGTGCACAAGTAGACACATTGGATATGGAGGTTGACGAAACGGCTATGGAAGGGGCTGATACACAACCCTTGAAGTGATATGCCTTTATTATGAGGATGGGCAGGATGTTGTCAAGGTACATTTATTTATCTTATCATTTGTTAACAACAATGCATGCATAATGGTAGTACAATCCCTTAAGACATGACAAAAATAACTTGAGCAAAGACATTATTAGCAACAAAGAAGTCTCTGCTGCATTAATACATTAATACATTTGATTACTATATAATTATGATTTAGTAATTTGCAAGATTTTAATACTATGATGCATTAGTTTTACACATAACTTAACTTAAACTCATATGCCACAAAGAAGTCTCTCCTGCATTAATACATTAATACATTTGCATAGATAGCACATAAACACACATTAAAAAGTTTTGACTACTAAAAACTAATATGATACTAAAAACATAAATGACCATCATCATAATCTACATTTTAGTTCTTGAGCTCTCTTGCTTTTCTTATTTTCTTTGAGTCGTTGAAACAGTATTTCAAGACTACTAATCCTATTTTCCAAATTATAAATATTTTCAAATAATGTAGGATTATTCATATGTTGCTCCACTCGCTTTTATCATCTTCCTCATTTTGTTGCACCACCTCGCTTTGCTGCATCACCTCACTTTGAAACTCTTCCTCTACCTCATTTTGCTGCACTATCTCACCTTGTCGCACCATTTCACGCTGCACCACCTCACTTTCAGCCTCCTCCTCATTCTCTAGATCTTCCTCATCTTCATCTTTTCCTCCTCTTCCCATCAAGTCCATAAATCTCATCCCAAAGAGAAGTCTTGGCGACGCTGCCAAGTAAGGATATTTGTCCTCATCCACACACTCACTTGCCTATATGAACCATATTCCGACATTGGTTCTTCCCCAAAAGCATCTAACACTGGCCAAAAGCAAATAGTTGTTTAAGACAAACTCATACACTTCTTCATCATTTTGAAAGTTTCCATTTGGTGCTGCCATTGTTCTTGAGTGAGAATAAGAGAGAATAAAGTGAGAGTTGTGATAATAAGAGAGCATAAACTAGGAAAAGTAATTGTGCTGTACTTGAGTTAGAATAAAATACTGTCTCAAAGTATCATGTGAAAAACTAAATTGTATAACCAGTACCAATACTTATCTTTTACACTGTGTAAAGAATCTTATCTTATCTTTACAATGTGCTACAGTTGATATAATTATTAAAATATAAATTTTGCTTTTTCAATTATTTGTAGTTAATACATAACTTTTACAAACTAGGAAATATCATTACACTTGCGCAATATGGTTGACTTGACTGTTTGAGTCTCATTCGTATTCAAGTTCTTAACATTAGTTTTACGGCTACTAGGACCAACATCATCTTATGGTCCCAACCTTTGTGATTGCTTAGAGTTACCACCGCTAGTTGGTTATATAACTTCTTTTTTATCGATACCGTATATCTCTCTTCTTATGTCTTCTAGCACTTCAGCTGGTAAACGGTAACTAGCTTCAGCATTTGGTCCATATAATTCATATCTCGGAAACATTACCTCTCTTGCTACCTTGATCGACCACTCCCTTTCATCGTGATTTTTCTCAAACCTAACTCTTTTAGAACTCAACATAAATCAATTAATGTGATGGAAATATGGTAATGAAACTGAAAATGAATAGGAGCAAATATTTGATGGAAATATGGTGAACAATTACATCATGGTTTCGCTATTAAATAGACACCACGCTAAGTCACATAAAAGCTTAAACATACATAGTCAACTTTGCAGAGGATTTACTTTTGAAAATAATAAAGGGCCCTGAACAAACAATCATGATTTGTTTTACATGTCCTTAAAATAGACACCACATGCCATAGAATATCACATTTCCACTTTACTTCAGTTGAGTATTGAAGTTATTTAATTGTTGGATAGACGAGATGTTTGTTAAAAGATGAATCGTTTTTTTTATTTAGGCTGCAAATATCAGATTAGTTTTCAACTCGCTTAAACGGAAGAGGAAGCCAGGGAGATATTGCACCTCACCCTATACTACTCCACCAACCACTACTCCAAAGAGAAGGCGTTCAACACGGATTAATTGTCAAACCCCATCCCTTCCTAACGCTCCAGATTTTGATGATACATTGGAACCGTTTGTGGAGGTATTTGACTGTGTCAACTTATATGTCTCTTACTTTGTAATACAAACATTCACTAAAAGAGGTCATTTGTTCTAACTTAGAATCTGTCGAGAACTGGAACGGGAAGAAAAACAAAAAAGGTAACAGTGCCATGTTCCGTTCAAAAATTTTTGAAAGAGAATAATGGTACTAGGTTTATTTTCCCATGGGGCAATGAAGACACTATTGCTGATCGCCGGTTTTGGGACTGTTTATTGGCAACGGGTGGTAACAAGGATGGATGGTGAGGACGAGGTGCGTATAAAATCAGTTGTATTAGTATTGTACCATAAATGTTTATTTGTGATTCCCACTTGTTTTTAATAATGTGCCCAAATGTTTAAACAACACCTTGACCTATGGGTAGATTTGATGTGGCATTTCCACCATTAGATGCCGATGGGCTATGGTGGGTCCTTTTTTCACACCTCAAGTAGTTAATGACCGACGAACCTATTGGGCAAATGGTGTCAAGTACCCGGTGCCTTAGGCCGATGTCGAAAAGGTATTTATTTCTTTCCATATGGCCGTACGTATAGATTGTTCACTGCGGTATGCTGATGTCGTAAATGATGTAGGTACTATTTCCAATAAACGAACCCCAAGCACTGGGCGGTAGGAGATGCATATCAGACGGTGTTTTGACATTGTATGATTCGTTTCCAGCCTTTACAAACAAACGAATTTGGTGGAAGGATACCATGCCTGCAAAATTTCACTATTGGCTGCCAAAATTACTAGACGAAACGGGAGTGTTTGCAAAAAAAAGGCATAGATGTCAACGCTTATCAGATTAGCTTTAAAAAAATGTGTTGACGTCCCCAACCAAACAGTCAAAACGGTGATCTGCGAGTATGGGCTTGCATTAACCTATATAGGCTGAGTCATAACATGCCATTAAAGTCTGATGATCCTGCATATACAGCTCTTGCCTATCGCGAAAGAATGTTTGAGTATCTATGGAAATACAAGGTTGAGTATGCTGGTCATTGACTATATTTATTACAAGTTGTGGTATCGTCAACCCTCATTGACTAAGTATATATAATTGAAAGAAAGGTGTTAGTTTTACATGCCATTCAAGCAGCATATTTTGCTTCTATCATGGGCATATCTACTTTGGTCATTCTTTGTGTATGTATAATCAATTGTAGTAAGTATTGGAATGATAAATCAGAATATCCAAAATGTTTTGTGAATGTTTGTAAATATTATTTGTTGATATTAGTATTGCTTGTTTAAATGATAATAATCAATACTCAAAAGTTATTACATATAAATTATAATATTACATTTAAACCACCTTCCAATCTTCTACTAGACGTGGTTTCTTCTAAACTATCCGTGGTTTCTTCTCAACTAGTCGTGGTTTCAACAGTTCTAATATCAGTGGTTTCTTCTAAACTAGCCGTGGTATCTTCTCAACTAGCCGTGGTTTCAACAGTTCTTATAGCCGTGGTTTTGATCATAGTAGCCGTGGTATCTTCTCAACTAGCCGCTTTCACAAGTTCTTCTAGCCGGTTTCATCATACTTGTCGTGGTTCCAAATAATTCAATCCATGGTTTGACCCACCACCTCCTCACCTTCTTATTAGATACACCACCCATTCTACTTAACCTTTCTTCCTTGAAAGTTTTATTGCCAAAGGACCTTGTACACCAGCAATCTTTTGAATCTTCAAGCGCAATTGATCTATCATTGGATTTGTTGATATGGTTCCTTGTGGATCAAGTGTCGCTTCCAACATTTTCCTGGCAACAGTTTTGGACAATGGATAGTGTTTATCAATAAACATGAAAAAGTTATCCTTAGTAGATTGTACAGATGTACTGAATGCTCATAAACCATCCATTCAACTACTTCAAATTCTTTCCAAAATTTGTCCATCGGATTAGGTTGACACATGTTTTTCACTGATGTCCACACGAACCTTGTTAATCCTCTAGTTGGCCCATGCTTTCCATATCTAAAGTCAATGACTTTCCATAATGCTCCAAATCCTCTTTTGATAGAAAGAACAAAAGCTTCCAAAATCTACGTATACTTCTGCATCCATCAGTTTGTTATTTCAATCACTTCTCTACCATTTTCAGTGATTATTTTCAAATCATGAACTAGCTGAGTTGCGTTTAGTGGTGTTCGATTAATCGGCTCTTGTCTATCACTCACCGTAAGATACACATCCATTCTTTCTTCCCTCTCCATCCCTTCATCCAATTCTCTTCTTTAGAACGCACATTCTCCGAATCAGCTTCGCTTTTGTTCGTTCTTGATCCACTCAGCTTCTTTCTCAGAATTCATAGGATTGAAATCATTATTCATTCTTATCCAACGTTCATACAGCTCTTCAATCTCTTCGTGACGGCATTTTTCAAATCCTTGCCTTGGCAAAATTCCACGTGCTGGAGAATCTTGATCATGACATTTCTCATTTGAGCCCTAGTAGGAGGTTTGTTCTTCTTACTATTATATTCTACGACACTTCTTTCCTTCTCGCATTTGTCTCACTTCGTACAGAACTTTGACCTTGATGGAACATCTAATAGTGCCCATTCAAGATCCATTCCAACTTTAGCATTTCGTAAGTCTGTATGGTTAAAGTTAAACACTACTGCATATGGTTGTGAGGTTTGATTGTGGTTCCAAGATTAACTTTATCAGACATTGATTGGTGTGTTGCACTTTGATAAGTGTTAGAAGTAATAGTTTTAACCAAGTATTTGTATTTTGTCATGAATAAAACGTTGTGTTTGTGTATGAATGTTTCTTTAAGTTTTATGTTCAAGGGCATGCTAAATAATTGTGAAAGGTTAGTCAATGCAAAAGGCCAGTAGAAAACCAGCTATAATTTGTCCCTTTGATGTTTGTTCAGAAATAGTAAATCTTGTGAGCATGTGTAAGTGGTAAAAAACAAATATAGTGACAATATGTGGATGGGGTTTAAAGCATTTGAAAGGCTGTAATTTTTTTGGATGTTATTCAATAATAGGGGAGCAGTTGTGCATCATGTGACAAATGCTATATGAGGACATGGATTGGTGTCATGATAATACAAATACAGCTAATAAGAGAATGTATATTTTGCTGTTTGCCTATTTAAAGACAAAAACCCACCTTGTTAGTTAACCAGTTTATTTTTTTAATTTGTGATAAAGTATTGGGATAAGGAAATGTCTAGATTTCCTAGGTGTGATAAGCTTAGAGCCGATGCAAATTCTAACAACCGGCCTCGATATAGTCTTCTATTGCTACCAAGCCTCTGGCGAAGATTCGTATGGCACAACAATTGAATGCGCTATGGGAGATTGCTTCAAATCATGAAGAAAGGCTTAGCTTCATACAAGAATTGGAGAGTGTTGGAAACAGGAATGCTCAAAAAACAGCAGAATATTTGAGGGGGGTAAATGGTAAAGATGATCAAAAGATCATGCAGATGCGTATCCTTTCACGGAACTGAGCTAAATGTCGAACAATGGCATCTTTATCGAGAAACTCAGGCTTGATGGATCTCTATGTGTGTGTCTTTTCGCAGTGTTCTATGTTGTTTGTTGTTTTGCAAGTAGTATGTCCGTTATCTTATTATGCATGTTCTTGTAGTGCTTGTGTGTGACCCATGAAATGCGATTGTAAGATATTGAATTGAATAAAATGGGTTGTTAAAATAGTGTTCTTGTAGTGCTTGTGTTATCTTATTATGAGTGTTCTTGTAGTGCTTGATGGATCTCTAAGTGTGTGTCTTTTCAGTGTGTTCTTGAATTGAATGAAATGCGATTGTAAGATATAAAATTTATATGAATTAAATTTTTTTCCATTCGCACTTTTATTTTAAATTGTATTTTGAAGTGGTTACCATAACAGTGTGTGTATATTAAGTATTGTTGGATAGAATTACCTCACAAGTACTAGTTGCAGTGGTTTGTGTTAAAATAGCAGTGGTTTCTTCTCAACTAGCCGTGGTTTCTTCTGAACTAGGCGTGGTTTCTTCTAAACTAGGTGTGGTTTCTTCTCAACTAGCCGTGGTTTCTTCTCAACTAGCCGTGGTTTCTTATTAACTAGCAGTGGAACAACGGATATAAGCATTCTTGAAACCACGGCTAGAAGGATCAAAGCACTGATGAATATGTCATTTAAAAATATGTTAACAAGAAAATTAATAAGTAGTTAACCTAAATTGGCCACCATGAAAAGGGCACTTATCTTGCAAAATGAGAAGAATTCCATCGACTACATTCTTTAACTTGCGCAGCTTGTTTCTTTTCCGAAGGTAGGGGATACAAAGAACACACACAAAATGAAAAGCTTTTCATTAATTAAAGATAACTTAACAAGAAAATTAATAAGTAGTAATAAAAGGCCACCATGAAAAGGGCACTTATTCGCCAAAATGAGAAGCATTCCTTCCGATAAAATCTTTAAATAGAGCTCGATAAAAAAACCGCAACCATGCGAACACTTTTAATGACAACGATATTAACAAAATAATACATCCCTGTTTGGGGTTCACATTAATTAAAGTAGTTGATACATCAGTTTAGCTACTACATACCCTAATACAAAATTCATCCCTTGTTACAAACAGTTACAATTACAACCAAATATGACAACAACATGTCTACCAAACACATACTCTGTGTTTTAAAAAAAATTAGCCATATGCTCACGATATGCAAGGGCAGCCTGACAGGGTTATCGAGCCAATGAATTCCCATGTGAGTTCTGTATAAGAATATTCATACCCAGATACCACAATCACCAAACAGAGTCCCCTGATCTGGAACGTTGGGTGCATTCTTGAAGGTAATTGCATATGTTGTCGATTTATACCTTTCTTCGGAAGACACCGGCTTTCTAGAACGATCGGTGGTCCAGCCTGTATATACATCCAAACATATTTTGTTATTTTACATACCAACTTAACACAATACATAACAACTTAAATGTTTACATCGACAACGGAAGTTACAACATCCATTGAAAACGTAAACTACACCAAACTACAATGAAACCAGACATCCTAATAAGCCGCCATATCACGATCACCTGCAAAATAAGTGATTCACGTAACGGTTTTAACAAAAAGGACCCAACATCTCCCTCGATGCCTATGTGCTAGAAGTTCCCAGTAGCAAGCTTGTATAGTACAATGGTTGCGTTAAATCCTTCCTGGTTTCTAAGTTCAAGTACAGGGTCGTTGTTGTCGTCAAAACCAATTAATTTGAGTGGTATTGGAGTGGTGATGCTAAGAAGCTGTAGCGATGCTATCGTTCCACCAACAACCGTTATAACCCATATAGAGAAACAACCGACATCCCCATGAATGTTTCCAGAAACCACAAGATCGTCTCTTAGGTTTGAAACATAGAACGGTAAAAGAAGTTTGCCTATTAATTCATCGGTATGTCCGGACTTGGAAACGGTGGGTAACCAAGTCAAAAGAAACAATCAAATAGCTGTCGAATGTGGTACCATCGTTAGCATACAACCATTGATAACCACACCAATAGATAAAACCCCCAACATTTGCTTGACTTGCTTTTTTGATTCTGATTGTGTTAGGAAGCAAGCATGCTTGACCTAACACCGTCCATTGTTTTGAGGAGAATGTGAAAATTAAGACCAGTGCATGGTCGTGTTGGATTGAATGTGTATGAAATTTTTAGGAAGGTCGGATCAAAATTGTCAGGACGAATCCCAAAAGCCAAAAGGGTTTTCATACTCCCGTGATGTGTTCAAATAAGGGACAAACGTGCCGACCGATCGTTGATGGATGGGTTCCAAATGACCGCCATGGTATCACGGACAATTGGTCCATAGGTAAAACCCCAAACTCCATGTGACCAACCAATTGGTTTGACTTCGAAGAAATGTTTGAGGAAAGAGGGTTCACATCAAAATTTTGGTCTACCAAACCAACGTAACCTTTATGACTCGCCTATACAGAAAAGGTATGAAACGGTGGATTGATTCAAACACCATAACGGACGGTGAAATGCATGTTGTCTATGCAAGACTTCCAAGCCTTGCAGACAGCGCATTGAGCCACACACCTCAATGAGAGCCTATTAACTATATCCATTTGAACTTCAATTGGAATGGTGTCAGACATCGTGAAATTTTAATGGGCAACTGTGAAATTAATTAAGATGGGCAACTTTCACAAGAATTTTGTGGGCAACTATTAAACTGTAAGTATGTGTTTAGTGTTGTATGGACAGTAAGAGTATTATAAATAGAACAATTAGAGCATTCATATCTAGGGACCAACCCATAAGATATGCATTTAAGAAATAGTACTTGTATTAAATGGTTAAACAGTTAAGTTGGAGTTTAAAGAGTTGACTTGTGCTTAATACTACCATCAAATTAATGAACAAGTACAAGGGGCAGGTTCATATACACTTGAAAGTGTATCTTCCATAATTTATTATAGTTGGGCAACTATGACGCATGGGCAACTTAGTCAATAACTAGTTTGTTTGTAACTACTAGTTACAAAACTGTTGTTCCTTTTCATTGATAGGCAACTTAGTCAATAACTAGTTTGACAAACTTTTAACAATTAAGAACTTAAAGCAATGGTACTTGTAAACATGCCCGCATCTCCTTGTACCAAGGACGCCACTCAGCTTCAGGCTTATAGCCACTGTCATAAAATGTTACAACCCCCGTCCTAATATGGAATCGAGCCACAAACCAATGTTTTTCCTTTTCATTGATAGGCATATAAACCCGTCAGATAATACCAAAGGCCAGGATAACAAAACACATACCAATATATGTATAAAGGAATGAACACAACTATTACCTGTTCAACATCGCCCATTGAGTTTGTACTTTTCCCCGTTAACATACCAAATAGGGATGGAGTCTTGTAAGAGCAGCTAAACAAAGTATGCAGTAACCATAGCCCAATCAGCCATCGGTCAAATGCAACATGTATTCCACCCACAATTCTATGTGCTATAAAGCAACAATAAAAATGATTAGGGTATAAAAGCAACAATATAAAATGAATATACTATCGAGTGAAAGATATGGATCAAGTACTCGTCCATAAGCCAGCTTTTCTTAGGAGGTCTAAACACACTAAATTCCCAAAACCTCCGATCCATGCGAACTTCTTTGGACCAAGGAAACATACATCGAAGGGGCCCTTTGCTTTCCAAGAAATTAGATTGTACTCATCGATAAGATGTACTTTAGCCGATAGCCTTGTTCCTTAGGAAAGAACCTAAACACCGCGTTATTACTAACACGTAAATTAAAAGCAGTTTAAAAATTATAAATGTTAAAAGTTGTTTTTCATACTATAACCGAGGTTTAACATTTTGTAGCTGTGCGGTCATATACGAGATCGGCACCCATAGGGAGGTTTTCGATTCTTTTGAGATTCCACAAATCTTTTTGACCCGATATCTGACGACTTCGGCCACCATTTTTTACTCCTCTTGTCAGGTGTTATGCGCGCTGTCTCTTTTCAATGCAGATTAAAGAAAGCTATAGACCTCTTTTTCTTTTCCTTGTCAATCTTCAACAACTTTGCCTTTTGCAACCTGCGATTCTTCTCCTCTATCATCGCCATTAGAAAATCCTTTTCCATCATCTTTTGTTCTTCCATCCTCCACCGTTCTTCCTCTTCTTTCCTCCAAGTAATTCCTCTTCCATGAATACTCACGAGTAACAATTGATGCATTTAAAATACATTTAATACTATACTATGGCAAAGTGTACATTTGGAAATCACATTACGAACTACATCATCCTCATCATCACGGTAGGACTACGAGCATTTGCTAGAAATAGAAGAGTCAACCAATTAGATTAGAATTCACGATTTAGTTGGTCTCGAAACTTCATATGAGGTGGGAAAAGGATGCGATAAGTCAATTTATCACGTAAGGGAAATAAAGTTCATCGTAAAACAAATGGATAGTTTAAAGAAATAAAGATAATATATCGATGAAGCCTACCGAAATCAAGTTCTTTCACATGCAAGGACCTAGAAAGTAATAAAGGGTATTATCCTTAACAATAATTATAATATAAGCATTATAGTTATGATTTAACATTGACTAGTAAATAACTTGAATAATAGCCTCGAGTTTGAAAACACGAGAATTCAACTCTTGAAGGACACAATCCTTGAGGTGATTTACGTTAGAAGACTTGAGTGCGTACCCTAGACACAATCGGTAAATACTTTTTATGTCCTACCACGTTTCCGTCAGTGACCAACTACGTAGATACACATCGTAATCATGCGGTAATTTTGTTGGAAGAGTCCTTGGTATGTAGTGCGGGTAAAATTCCTAAATTGAATATACCACTCCGAATGGTGCTCGTCTAATGTTGGTTTCAGATCATAAATTATCTTCGAGTCCTAAATAACATCATCAACAAGGAAATTAAATTGCATATGCTTCCTCCGAGTGATTAATGCGTCTATGCATTGAAACATTTCAATGTGTTTTACCTTGCCAAATAGCAATCCATAATCCGATCTTGTAAACATTAGTTTCCTTGACCCGATACGCCTTGGTATGACATGGGACTTTATTCCACCAATTTGCTTCTTTCAAGCGACTCAAGAATCCATATCTACAATAATAAAGATGCATTACTCTCATACCTTGGGTTCAATAATAATACTAAGAAAATATAATATAAATAGCAATAACCTTGAATGCCCAAACAAATCGACAACGTGTATGTTGGAACATACTTCGGTCTCTTTCCGGACCCTTTAGGTGTTCCCACTTGTGGTTTGATACAGCGTCTAGTATCCGGTGTCGTACAAAGTGCCTCCAAATGTGATCCCCCATGGAAAGAATTCCATGCATCTGAGTCTTCGACCAAGCGAAAGTGAATCATCCACCTCTTCCACCAATAAGCGGCCCATAAAATAACCTGGCGATAACAATAGACACACACGGACTGCGTCTTCATCGGTTAATTTGCGAACAACTCTTCATCCTTAATAACACCAAGAAGATCTAAGTTGGAAAGTTTTACCCCTAATTTTTTTGGAAATACCCTCAACTTAAATGTTAAATCCACCGAACTATATAAATCAAAACTTGTTGTCCCAAAAGCGAAAGCACATTATAAGAGAAACTCGGGTGCGACCAAAATGTAGACTACGACCATCAAGAGTATATATAAGGGCATGTCATAGCTTGTTTATCCACAAAACCACTGTTTTTGTAAAACATAATCTAACATATGTGGTTCATGGTCAAAAAAAGAACATATCGACCACCCTCCAAAAGCAGGTTGTCCTAAACAATTTCCTTCGAGTATGATTAAGCTTTTCTTTAATTATTGAAAAGTATTTCAATTTGCTCCTAACGATGACATTGGCCAGTATTCCTTAGGCGAAAAAAACAAGTTAACAACAATTAACAAGTATCTTACGACAACTACAATCAAAAAAAACGTGATCTGAGACTTCCTAATACTAGCGGTCATATTTAACAAATGAATTATTTGTATCATACTCACACCAAAAACAATATGGCCCAATTTTAGACAACTTTTTAAACATTTGAATGAGGCTCAGATCTGTATAAATCAATAGTTTACAAAACATCAGGATATAACCGCCATAGTTGCAATAGTATAAACTATAGAATTTCCATGCCAAGATACACGAATATCATCACTTGCATGATCTAATAAGATACATGTCGTCACAGCCTCATACACACACACCTCTTATGTATACATGCTCCTGTGTATTGTCTTACCAAAACATAATTATAGTTTAAGCTAGATTCTTGAAAAAGTTAAGGAACAATATGATATACTTCTTGATTCAAGCGAAAGTTGAACATAACAATGTGGCCGCATTATTTTGTACATGTGTATGGAATTTCAACTTAGTGAACCCTTCGAATCCCCTCTGATTTACCTTTTGTCGTTTCAACTCCTTTGGGCAAAGGGTGCGCACGGGCGGATTGCTAGATCGTTGAAAAACAAAAGGCAATTAGAATTAGAATGGGTAGCTATCTTTGAAATTTCCTACTCATGTACAAAGTAACGTGGCCACCTAGAAATGTTCTACTTCCCTTTTAATCCACAAGTATATCATATTGATCCTTAACTTTTTTAACAACCTATCAAAAGTGTATAACAAGTATATCGGACTCGGATAAAATTCAAAGCGAGTGTGCATTATGATATGCATTATCAAGGCTGAATCTGTAAAAACTTGGATAAGCACGGAACATCGAGGATATAACGCCATGGCTTCAAATTAATGTAATACAATTGCCATGCCAGCGTCACGGTAAATCACATCATTTGCATATCAAATAAGATAATCGTCATCCTGACCTCTTGCATATCACAAATACACACTTGTGGACAAAAGGAAATGTATGGAAACTGAAAAGGGTTAATTATGTTTTTTAAAATCATAAATATAGTTTTGCTAGATTGTTAAAAGTTAAGAACAATTTGATATACTTGCGGATTCAAAAAGAAGTTGAACATACCAATGTGGCGGCGTTACTACATGTGTATGGAATTTCAACGTAGTGATCCTTCTAAATTCCCTCTGTAGTTTCCAACTCCTTTGGGCAAAGGCACGCACCGGTAGTTGCTAGATCGTTGAAAAACAAAGGCGTGTTGGGAATTAAGAATTAGCTATCTTTGAAATTCCCACGCATACACAAAGTAGCGTGGCCCACTAGAAATGTTCTACTTCCCTTTTAATCCACAAGTATATCAAATTGATCCTTAACTTTTTATAAAAACATAGCAATAGTCTATAACAAGTATACGGACTCATATAAACTTCCAAGCGAGTGTGTAGTGTAATATGCATTAGCAAGGCTCGGATCTCTAAAAAGTTGGATAAACACGGAACATCGGGATATAACGCCATGGTAGCAAATATAATGTAATTAAATTGCCATGCCAACATCTGATAAATCACATCATTTGCGTGTCAAATAAGATGTCTGTCATCCACGACCTCTTGCATATCACGAATACACACGTGTCCCAAAATAAACCAACTACTTCAAACAATTACCTATGTAAAGGAGTTGGTTAACAAAGTTGCTTGTCAATATGTTATAAACAAGTGGATAAGCGTTAGTACTTTGACCCTCACTTGAAATCCCATTGCCATGTCAAAACCCATTGCTATGGCGGTGACATAGGAATGGGTTTTCGAAAGCTCAAAGTACCAACGTCTTTTCTACAATTAAGTGGATTCTAGAAAACCATTTCAGTTGGATAATCATGGAGTGTGGCGTGTCATGAACAATACACACTATCGTGATCATTGAGATATTCAAAGATAATTTGAATGTATGAAGTTGCGTATGGCCACATTCTTACTTTCAACTTGACTTTGAATCCACAGGTATATCATATTGTTCCTTCTTTGTTAAGTAACTCCTTTACATATATCAACAGTCTATAACAATTATATGACACTCATTTCTTGTTCGGATACTCTGTGATGAGGGTTGAATCTGAAGGGGTAGAAAGGTGGTGCAAAATGGTTTAGCTTGCTCTAGGAGTTAATTAACTGTGTATGTGTTTTTAGTGTGTAATTGTTGGTGTGAAACTCTGTATGTGTGTGAGAGAGAGAGAGAGAGCGAGATGATAAGAAAGAGATGAAAGGGTTTGTAATGATAGTGCTAGAATAGTGGCGAGTGAAGTGGGGTTAATGAGGCACCCTCACAAACCCTTTCATATCTCTCTAGCCACCATTCCACCACTATCCTTACCAACCTTTTCATCTATTTTCTTATCATCTCTCGACCTCTCTTTCTCTACGCACACAGTAGTTTCACAAAAATTACACACTAAAACACGCAATTATGAACTCGGAGCAAGCTAAACCCTTTGCACCACCTTCTACCCTTCAGATTCAATCCTCATCATCAGTATCTTCTTAACAAGTCATAATATAAAGTAACAAAATATCAAAATATGATAAAATTAACTTCCCTAAATGCCCCATTGGCAATGAACTTTGACATTGGTGTAAAACTCCTCCATATACTTGTTTGTTCACCATGATCGAGGTTTCTTTGATTGAATAGCATGTCGGATCTAGGTTGATTTATGATTCACAAATGATCCCGGTCCGGCATGCCATCAACAAAGTTAATGTAAGTAAACAAACTATATGCATTGGTTAACTGGTGCATCTATGATATAACCGTCATGGTAGCGGTAATGAATAATCAAAGATGGATGAGCGACACCATATTAAGTTTTTGCTACTGAGAGGTGGTGCCGTACATCCATCTTTGATCATTCATATGTTAGTTTAAAACATATCTGAGGAGGCTCGTCTGTATAAATCAATAGTTTACACAACATCGAGGATACAACGCCATGGTCGCAATACTATAGAATTGCCGCGTCATGAAACGGAATATCGCATCATTTGCATGATTTAATAAGATACTTGTCATCACAACCTCTTACCAATTAACATCATATATACATAATGGAAATGTTTGAAAAAGTTACATGTCTAGTTTACTCACATACATGATACAAATCTTAGAGCCAATCATGGTTCATTGGGACGAGGCGTTTGCTAGGAGAAATGATTATATACTCTCAGGGACAATATATATTCATGTGTTGCCATAGGATGCCAGCACATGAAACACGATTGACCCGAAGATGTTAATCATCTATGTGAGTATTAAAATTACCATGTCAGTATTAACTAGAAACATGGTGTTTCTATTTATATGCATTAGCAAGGCTCATATCTGTAAAAGGGTTGATAAACACAAAAACATCAGGATATAACCGCCGTGGTACGTAAAATAATGTATAAATCACATCATTTGCATATCAAATAAGATAATCATCATCACATCCTCTTGCATGTACTAAATACAAAATACATTTCAGCTACTATCAAACTTTCCTTCACAAACACAAATTGGCAACAATCAAACTTTACGCCCCGGGTTTACTGTAATGTATGCTACTATAACATCAAGATGTAGTAAAAAAGATAACAATGATAACATCAAGGCTCGGATCAGTATTAAAATAGTAATAACACTACCATGCCAAGATACGGTCAATCACATGATTTGCTTCATCAAGTAAGATATTTGTCATCAAAGCCTCATACATATCACAAATACACAAAATGCTTAATAAATAACCAAAAGTTGCCCAATAAATCTATATGTAAGTACAATGTGGGCCATGTCAACTATATGGGAGAGGTTCCACTTGCACGTTTATTATTGACATATTAATGGTAATAAATTTTCAAACTTACCCACCTTATATGTGTGAATTTAAATTCAAGTGGTGTTGGTAAATAGGTTACAAAATTTTATCAAAAATGCTGCAAAGACTTCAACCAACAATTTCGAATTTGTTTCGGAACAAAAGACGACCCAGCAGTTTCGGAACAAAAGACTTTGGCCAACAACTTGATGAAGAACAACTTTTACTAGAAATGGAGGAGGTTGCTATTAAGGAGGAAGAAGAATGTGAGATAGCACAAAGAGGCGCTCTTAAGGAGGCCGAAAGGGAGCGACTTATGCTCCGGGATGAAGAAGTCTTTAGAGATGGAGGAAATTTTCGTATGGATCAAGGCGAAGAGAACAACGAGGACGTCGGGACGAGAATTCAATGCATTGTATGCGAGAGTGGGATGAGGCAGTTTGAAGGTTGCTCTCGAGTATCTTTACGAAGATGGTTACGACTCTAACAACTCTCAAACATGGGATCACCCGGATTATATTTAGTTGTGTCAGCATTTATTTTTAGTGTATTTTGTTTCGTTAACCCAACCAGTTTGCACCATCATTAGAGTGCTTTATTCACTTAGTACCACTTATCTTACATTGGGTTTAGTGACTTAGTTTACAACAACATCCATCATTTTGTTTCTCAAACTTAATAAGTAGCAACAAATCACTAAAACCACAAGAACAATTAATCACCCAATACGTTACGGTTATCTTACACGCTTTATTGACACCCATCATTTGTTTCACAAAAATTAACAAAAACAATTAATCACCCAATACGTTAACCCTAAAATATCGAAACCCAAAATCAACCAAGAACAATTACGTAAAAGTTAACCCTAAATTAGCGAAACCCTAAATTAGCGATACCCTAAAATAGCGAAACCCTAAATTAACAAAACCATAAATCAATAGATGAAATCACTAAAATTAAACGCCCAAATAGCGAAACACTGAATCAAAAACAACATTACTTACCCTAGCCCAAATCGTTTTTCTGATAGACATTAGATCGGACGGGTGGCGATGTAATGGTCGAAGAGATGTGTTAGCTCTTCTTGAGAAGTGTCTTTGAGGAAGATTGTGTTGATAAGTGTGGTGGTTTCAAATAAGAAGTGTGTTGAGAAAGTTTCTATTTGTATAAATGTATAAACCCTGTATAAATGTATAAAGGTTAAAAAATAACTTATACCATTTTTAAATTTTTTTTATACATTCAATGCATTCATTACTTTATACATAATAAGTTGCCCAAAGTACAACCTTGTGGGACCCAGTTGCCCAACATTTATGTCATTTTTAATAATAAAATAAGACCATACTTTTTTGCTAAAAGACAAAAATTGTCATTGCTTCCAAAATTGCTAGTCAAAGTTGCTTGACTAAATAACAAGTACACTTGTATCTAGATAAGTCTGGTTGCCCCACAAACTGGACACATGTCATTTATTTAGGATAGTTGCCCAAATATTGAGTTGGGAGAGTTGCCCATGAGGCATTATGAGAAGTGAAAAAAAAAGTGAGGCATTTGGGGTAATACTGTTGGGCAACTGGGGCATTTAGAGAATTTTCCCATAAATGAAAGCTTTGGATTAAAATTTGAAAAGAGGAACAAGAGAGAAAATTAAGAAGAAGAAGACATGCAAAACTAGCTAAAGAATATTGGAAAGAAGTTGTTGCAGTTAGAAGACTAGAACAATTTCAATATGATGAAGCTGAATACCAGAGTGGAGACGTCGGTATTGAAACCTTTTCATATGATAATTTGCACTTGCAGTGCTTTCCCGAGTCATCACCTAAATTTCTTTTTTAGATGTTTGAAACATTTACGCATCAATAATTAGCATTTTCCTTAAAAATATTCACTTTAATTGTTCTTCCACAATAATGTGAAGAACTTCACTGTTGTTGGAATTTGAGTTCTTGGTTTTTGCGGACTTTATTTGTATTAAGATATTTTATTATACCTCTATTTATGATTTTCTTGCTCGCAATAGATCTTTTATTTGGAACTCTATATGTGATATGTGTTTGTGATCGTTTTAGCTTTGTTATAAGTCTAACATGTTATCATAAGTGCTAACTTTACATGTTGTTATACAAGTTTTGTTTTCGTACTACAATAAACATTAGTGCCACATTTTTTTTTAACTCAGAACTAACATTCACTCACTTTTCGTAATGTAATAATAAATGTTGATATGGTTCCTTAGAACCAACGTTCACGCGATTTTCGCCATGCTATAATAAATGTGAGTCCACAGTTTGTGTATATTTTTTACTTGCTTTGATATGGCCCGGTACCGTTGCGAAGCTACTGTAAAAAATGAGCCGACTTTAGGATAAGAAAATAAAAACTGATGTGTGTTTTCAAAAGAGCATTTTCGATAGGATCACATACACAACAACGTTGATGAATTAGGTGTGAAGTGGGGGATCTCAATTGTAAATGGCGGTCTAAGAACACTAACTGCTCAACAGCTAAGATTCAACAAATGTTCGTTAGTATATATAATATACTATTTCAACTCATACAATACTATATACAAACATTCCGCAGCAACGTGCTGATTGAATTTTCGTTGTTGAACATTTGATATAATTGTAAAAGGTTTATACATAATGGTAATAGATTTATAGTATATAAGTTGATGATTTTGCATGAAATAAACTTATTTAGAAGCTCAACCATTGTGGATGATTTTACTCACTTATTTTTCAATCAAGATGAAAACACCCACTTATATACTCTATTTTTAGAATTAAATAGCTCATAAATTATATATCGTTAAAGTAAAACTAATTATACCATCATGCCGATCATCTTTCGTTAAAAGAGCATTTTTATATACTTTTATATATATATACTTTCGACGAATTGTTAGAATTTGTTTATTTAATATTTGATTTTTATTGATACCAGTAAACTCATCCTTATGTATCTTATACTCAGTTTTTCTTATAATTTAGTTTGTTTTATTTTATTTTTTCATAATTACACAAATTAAAAAAGATAAGTAAACTCATGAAACGATATCATTTGGCTATCATTACTTAGTTTATTACAAAAATTATACTTCATCTTTTTCATAATTATTGTTCACTGTTAACTTTTAAAGTTTTTATTTTTTAACTTTAACTTTAAATATTTTTATTTGTGTTACTTAATACTTGATAAAAATTATATCAATGAAGATACATTTGATACTCAATCCATTCATATATTTTGCATCAAATATTATATAATACTAATAGGTAATTACTGGCCAAGCGTTAATGGTACTTGAAATAAATTTTTTCGGTAAATCATGTATTTTAGTTTATTATTCTCTTTTGGACAATAAATTTATGGATATCAAGAGTTTCATGTGACGTATTTTAACTCCTTAACTAAGGAATTTATGTCTTTTTGGGTCTTTTTAAAGCGATTCGTATAACATGATCCGCTTACGTGTCCGCTAGCTCACAGACGCCCTGCTCCGTTCGCTACTCGTTCTGTTTGGCCCATGCCCGTTCGGGCTCGACCAATTTGGCCCGTTGCCCGTTCAGGTTTGGATATTGGTATAATGTGCTTTATTATTTGAAATTTAATGTAGGAATTGTGTTTAATTTGGTTGTACTATATGCTTGATAATTTGTATTTTTTATGTAAGGGATGTTTTAATAATTGCATTAATTGTATTTATTGAACAGTTAACTAAGTCACTAAATTAAATATCTTGACTACATTAATAGCATTAAAGTGGTGTTTTATCTTTTTAATATGTGCATTAAAGTAGTGTACATTATGCTTCATGTCTTGTAAGTCTGAAAATTAAGAGTGAGAATGTGCATTAAAGTGGTGTACATTATGCTTCTTATCTTGTACGTCTTAAAATTAAGAGTGAGGTGTCTTCGTGCATTATATGTAATATAGATATAGATAAATACAAAATTTAAAGTCAAAACTGAGAGATTAAGACTTCGAAAATTAACAATAGATCATAACGAGTGTGGAAACCCGCGCGATGCAGCGGGATTGGCTTCAAAGGACTTACTTTGTAGCGACACTTAAACTTTATGGACTAATTTTGCCAAGTTGCTATAGTTAGCAATTAATTCTACAGGACTTACCTTGCAACGCCCCTTAAACTTTAGGGACTATTTTTGCCAAGTTGTAAAACTTTGCATTTAATGTTTGGACTTACTTTGCAGCGTCACTTGAACCTCAGGGACTGTTTCTGCCAACTTGGGAGACTTTGCATTTAATGCATGTCTTGTTACTGTTTTCCTCCCCAACAATTAGTATATATATATAATTATGAGACAGAGTGATAAATTAAAATGAAAGTTAAAATGCAAAAGATAAAGAAATAAAAAGTGATTGTGGTCATGAGAGTCAAAGTGTAGAGCTTAAAAAGTGATGGGTAGTCTAATGAGGCACCCCATATTTTGCTTCTCCCACATCCCATAGGCTGTACCCGATTGTATTTTTGTATTTTTTTTAAGTATATGTATAGTATATTTAATTTGTGTAATATTTTTATATGTATAGTATATTTATTTGTGTAGTGCTTTTATATGTGTATATTTATTTGTGTAAAATATATTTGTGTAGTTTTTTACGTTATGTTTTTTTTATTGTGTATTTGTTTCCATTTAATTAAACAGTAACAATAAAACATTAAACATTAAAACACTAAACAAGTACAACAAAAAATGTTACTACTACTACAACGAAATCTACTCCACATGAAGATTATTAATGTCATCTATAAGGTTATAGAGTATTCCACTCGACTGACATGCGTGATCAACGAAATTTCTTGCCAATTCTAGTGATGCTTCCAACGTCTTTATTCTTGCCTTCAATATATTGTTTTGAGACAATAACATCTGGTTTCTTATTTCAAGCATGTTGATCGTGTTATCTTTAGTTTCGCAGTTTGAGCAATGCGTTGAAGAAGAGCCTTGACTAAAGTACTTTTGTTGAAATACATCCTTCCACATAAAGTATCGACACCCATACTTCCCCGGGTGTTACATGGTGAAATAATTATAAGAAATGTATTCTTAACAAACAAGTTATTGATATATTTACGTAAATAAGCAAACGATAATTATTTACCTTTGATAAAGGACATGCATAATACTTCCGACCATAACTTTTGGGCTTTTGGGATGTTCTTTCAATTATAAGTCCCCGTTCACAACGACAAGAAAGGATTTTTGTACAGCATCCGCCAAAAGAATTTGTATAATTATTTACAACATAAATCAGTAATATCATGGTTCACAAAATTGCAAGCTTCAAATACATAAATAACCAAGCTTGTTATAGATTAATAGTTGATACATGGTTCACAAAATCACAATATAACTAGAAACTAAGATCAATCACTGCGTAGTCGCCCAATGATGCTGTCATTTGTCCCACACGAAACTCTAACTGAAATGCGTCTCCTCAATCCAGAATCTCTCGCCGCATCGTCAAATCGAGACGGCTGTAACAAAAGATGAGGAAGAACCGGAGGACGGTCTATAAAATTATCCTCATCTGCAGCTGGAGATATAGCTGGAGAGGGAGGCACATAAGATAGAGAAGAAGGCACATAATCTGGACTCTCAACACAAGCGGTTTTGTTGTTGACACACTCAATGTCCCTCCACTGAATGCCATCCGATTTCTGTAACAAAAGATGAGGAAGAACCGGAAAGGAGCGAAATCTGTAACAAAAGATGAGGAATCGTTTACTATAAATCGTATCGTTTACTATAAATCAGTAATCGTTTACTATATATCAGTAATCCGTAATCGTCTATACATGTTTTGTCGTTTACAATATAAATCAGTAATCGTTTACTATAAATCGTTTGCAACATATGTCTATACTACGTATATCTAAACATGTTTTGTCGTTCAGCAAATAGAGTTGCCCATCCCGTGATCATGTCATGTCTGAACGCCCTCCATTGTGGGTGAGTATGCGGGAGTGGTGAGTTTCCATCTAGAACCGCATGAACGTAGTGAGCAGTCTGGGCTTCCCCCACACGAAGAATCACAACGGGGGACAATACTTGTGCTGTATTTGGACCGGACCTAAGCGGAAGACACGTAGTAGATGCTGAATTGGATATGCATACAATTGGACGGTTAAGATTGTAGCAATAGCCGCTCCCGTGTCTGGCATAATCATCCAGTATTCGTGAGGTGCAAATCCTGATCCAAACCAACCCAGCGAGTGCGAAATCTGTTCAAACCAAGTCTCCCACATTTCCCTGTAAAGTTCCCGGTGATTGTTTACCTCTTCCCTGACAAGAGTTTGAAGGTTGCACCATATATCTTCGGGATGACCAAGACCTACGCCAATGGCTCGATAGCCACAATTTCCATCACCTTCCACGTTAAGAATCCTTAGGATGTACCGTCGGAAAAGCACTGGAATTCGAGCCATAAAATATTCGCTATCTTCATCTGCAATGTACAATTCGTGTCTTAAATCGCCCTCCGTTAGCAGGCTCTCCCATGTATGAACTATGTCTCGCAAGTTCTTCGTTCAAGTCTAGGACTTTTTTAGGTTTTGAATAACTTATGCGGTGCCCTGTGGTTGGTTCTTTGTTCAAATCTGGGATTTTTTTAGCCTTGGACTTTTTGTCCTTCGCGCTCGGACGTCCACGAGTACTTTCGTTAATAGCAGGTTCACGGTTTGATACATATTCGGGAGCGTATATACCTCTCATCATGTTTAACATATTTTTCTTGACAAACGACGAAGCTTTGCTAAAAACATTTTGGAATTTTTCTACATTTGCTTGACAAGAAAGATCATCTTCAGGCTCTTCAGGTGTATGAGTAGGTCGAGCTCTAGGCCAGGGAGCACTTAGTGTTCTCCAAAAATTATCAACAACATTAAGTGGAATAGGCCATCATGCATTCGAAAAAAGTGACTAGTATAAATTATCGGTATTGACGGGGATAATAACTTGATAGGTATAAATTTAATATACATACCATGAATTTGATAGTAAACCAGTTCGTGATAGCATGGTAACCCACAAACTAACCGCAACTGATGACCACATTCATGTGGGTCCATATCCAGTTTACTTTCTGCGACAATGAGTAGTAAAGCATGTTTTGAAACTTTATACCGCTATTCATCAAATAGTGTGTCCTTACACACATGCAGTTTCTTGGTTATGCTTGTATTAAAAGAGTCTCTTATCGCAGTTTCTTGCGCAACTAGAATCTTATCGACCAAACTCAACAACGTGTCTAAGTTGGACTGTGTGGAGCCCAAGTATAACTTCAACAACGCGTGTTCACCCTCAACTCTACATGTTGTTGTCTGGCCGAAGCTGCGATATGGATCGGTAATGTACGACACGAACATGTGGTCGTAATGTTGCAGCCAATTATTAAAATACCGCAAAACGTCTGAGAAAACTGTGAATTAATAAAGTGAGAAAACAATTCGGGTACTTATTTATTAAATAATAATAAAAAAAAATTAATAGTTAAGTACCCTGTTTTTGGACCAATAACTCTTGTAGGTGCTGATAATAGTGCATGAACACATCTTGTGTCAAAGCTTTAACCATCAAATCCCATGACCATCTAATGGACGCATACTCCTCTTCCGTATCGAATCTGTGTCTGCAATTCTTGAGCACATTTTGATTAATATGCCATCGTCAGAGTAATTTGTTAGCGTTTGGGAATTCTGCTCTGCATGCCCCAAGCAACGCTAAATCTCTGTCGGTGACGATAACCCGCGGGTAATATTGTTCTTCTATCACCCTCTTAACACATTCCAACACCCATATGAAATTTGGCTCTTTTTCACAGTTCAAAAAGCTAAACGTCATTGAGAATGTTTTGTTTGTTGAAGTAACTCCAACAATTGTAAAGAATGGCATTTTAAACAACGTGGTGTTGTATGTGGAGTCCATCAACATGATTTCTGGGAATGTTGTCCATAGGGCATATGACGTCGGGTGAACAAAAAATATTTCCTCAAGCTCATTAGTAGGGTCATTTACCCCTGTAATATGTATAACCTTGACGCCTCAAATGTGCTAAAAGTACTTGTATTAGAGTTCTATCACCACGAATGGCGCCGCGTATCTTGTTTTGCACATTATATATCGTTTTAATGTTAGACACGTTATCCGGATCGCTCTCCTTTAGTGACGAAAGTATAATTTGTGGTGCTACTTTATGCTTTGTCAATTGATCTACCAAAACTAACTCATGATCTTTTAATCGCATTGCGTGTGGAAAAGCATGAAATGAATCTACAAAATCATGATTATGCCTCAGACAATTCACCCTCAAGATCCAACCATTAGTTTCACCTTTTATATATTTCGCCAGTAATTTGAATGGACAATTAGTTTTAGCGGTACTAATCTGCCATTGAAGTTCATCTTCTAAACCTTCACGTGCAGACGTCCCATGTCTTGAACACTTATATTCGATTGAGTACTTATAGCCCCTATTTGTTTTGGTTCTTGCTTTAACAATAAGAAAACCGATCGATTGAGCAATAGTTTGCACCCAATTAGTTAAAACAACGTCATCAGGGAACACCTAAAAAAATAAAAAATACAACTTTTATAATTTTCATTTTTAACAGATTATTTATAACTTTTATACATTTTTTAACAACTTTTTTTATTTTTACAAATTTTTAAAAAACTTTTTACCTTTTATAAAAAATACAACTTTTATAAAAACATTTTTAACAAATTTTACAAACTTTTGTATACCTTTTTTTTTACAAAATTTTGTATACCTTTTTTTTTACAAACTTTTGTATACTTTTTTTTACTTTATATACTTTTGTATTAAAAAAAAAACGCGTTTTTTAAAGAAACCGTGTGCGCTGGCTCCCAGTTTTACCCACCCCACCCCTCGTTAGCCTCACACTCTCACACTAATATATGTCTTTTCCTCCTTTCACTCTCTCATTATTCTCTCACACACAAAAAACTCTCTCTCTCTCTCTCAAGATTGATAAGACTTTTTCGACCTAGATCTAACAAGTAAAAAACTTGTTAGATCTTGGTTAGATCTAAAAAAGAGAGTGATGTGGTGATGTTTCTGTGGTGGTGATGTTTCTGAAACTTGTTTCGATCTTGATAAAATATTTGTGGTGATGTTTCTGTTTCGATCTTGATAAAAAATTTTAGATCTAATATAAACTTGTTTCGATCTTGATAAAAAAATTTAGATCTAATATAAACTTGTTTCGATCTTGAAACAAGTTTTGATCTTGATAAAAAATTTTAGATCTAATAAATATTTGTGGTGAAACTTGTGGTGGTGATGTTTCTGTTGAAACTTGTGGTGGTGATGTTTGTGATGATGTTTCTGTTGAAACTTGTGGTGTAGTAGTTTTGCTAGTTTCTTGATTGGATGGTAAAGTGAGTTTCTATCTCACTTTGCAACTTTCAATGAAATAAGCAGTTTGTTAAAAAGAAAGGCAATGATGATTTTTATGAAAAAAAGCTTAGATTTTTGGCGTGGCATAACTGAATGGACGGTAAAGTGAGTTTCTATCTCACTTTGCAACATTCGAATTTGCAGCCAACAGGATAAAAAGCTAGTAATCTGAGCCTATTAAAATCTCGATACGTTTTTTACCTCTTGTGTGTCAAATGGTGAACTAGACATGGTGTTGTTGCTTGTGGTGGACTGTTGCTTGTTGCTTACTGGTGTTGTTGCTTGTTGCTAGTTGGTGGACTGTGAGACTTATGTTGTTTGCTTTCTTGTGGTGGACTGTGAGACTTGTTGCTTTCTTGTGGTGGACTGTTGCTTACTGGTGTTGTTGCTTGTTGCTAGTTTGTGGAATGTGAGGCTTGTGTTGTTGCTTTCTTGTGGCATTATAAGCAAGTGAACAGTGACAACTTCTGCAGTTTGTGCTTTCTTGTGAACTTCTGCAGTTTGAGAATCTTACTTACCACCTTTTGCACAATGAAAACGTGTAAAACAGTTTGAGATAAAATTTAGAACTTGTGAGGCGATGATGATAACCTAAAACCCGACGGGTAAAGTGAGATAAAATCTCACTTTGCAACCTTCGAATTTGAGCCTTAAAATTCTCCGAGGCGATGATGATAACCGAAACCGAATAGACGGTAAAGTGAGATAAAATCTCACTTTGCAACCTTCGGATCTGAGCCTCAAAATTTTCCGACTACGTTTTTTTTTTAAAGTTATAAAAGAAAAAGTTTAAAAACCAAATAAGTATATAAGTCACTTTTTAAGTTGAAAACAAAACTAGTAAAAAACTTGTAACAAATAAGTGAAAACAAAACTTGTACATAAAAACTTGTACTTGGTACGGAATTAAAAAAAAAACATAAAAGTACCCCTTATCTCAAAAGCACAAACACCCCATATGGGATGTTTTGATAGCATGACCCGCTTGGATACCTCATACCTCGTATCTTTGAAAAACATCTTAAGCCTATATGTCTAATTTAACAAATTTAACAAATCCCAAAAAGGATTAGGTGTTTTGTTTTGTTGTCATTTTCCTTAAATCAACTCATGTTCCCTAACAAATACTACCTCCGTCTCATAATAATTGTTCACTTTAACTTTTTTAAGTCTTTTTTATTAAACTTTGACAATAAATATTTTTTATTTGTGTAATATAATACTTGATAAAAAATATATGAATAGATTGGGTTTTAAATGTATTTTCATTTAGTATAATTTTCATCAAATATTATGTTACACAAATAAAAATAGATTTAAGATTATTTGAGGACAAAAACTTCTTTACATACCAAGAGATCAATCTCCACCTTCCATTTTTATTTGATCTAATGGATGAGATTAATCTCAACAATTAAAAAACCCACTTTCATCCTTTTTGTCGAATATAAATATTTTTCAAACCGTTAATCGTCAAGCGAAAAAAACATACCATTACGACGAGCATTTAATTATCTTTCTATAGATAGGCACTTTGATATACTTTCGGAAAAAAAAAAATTCGTGTTTTTCATGTTTTTTTTTTTTCATTTTTTTACGTTACTAAAATTTGCATGAAAAAATCAGATATGATTTAACACTAATTTGAATACCACATGTGATATTAGTGTTAAATCATATATGATATGTATATCATATGTGATTTATCATATATGATTTAACACTAATTTGAAGATCACATGTGATATTAGTGTTAAATCATGTGATATTAGTGTTAAATCACATATGATATGTAATATCATATGTGATACTAGTGTTAAATCATATATGATATTTCATGCAAATTCCAGTTTCGAAGAAAAATGAAAAAAAGACGAAAAAACGTGAAAAAAACGATTTTATTCTCTTTTTTAGAAAGTATATCAAAGTGCCCGTCTATAGAAAGATAATTAAATGTTCGTCGCGATGGTGTAATTAATTTGCTTAACGATTAACGGTTTAAGAGATATTTAAATTATAAAAAATAGGTGAAATAATAAAATGCTTTTAATCTCAGCCATTGATTTCTTTTTAGATGGATGGTGGAAATGAGTCCCTTGATATGTAAAAAAAGTTTGGTATGTAAAATAACTCTGCTCATAAAAATATTAGTGGTCAAAGTTAAACAAGAAAGACTTAAAAAAGTAAAAGTGAACAATTATTATGAGACGGAGGGAGTAACTATTGCTTTTCACAGCATCAACGACCCATAATTTTTTATCCAATTATATACAAGAAGATTGTAACCTTATTCATATTATAGATAAAAAAAACGGGAGGGTTTACAGTTCCAAACTATAACTATTATGAGTAACTCTTATTATTAAAATATGAGATGTCTCAATTTTAATTCATACTAGGTGGCAGAAACTTTGAAGTGGCTACGAGGATATTTTACATAAGAAAGACATTACTTGGTTTGATTCTTTCTAACGGTAATTTCAAACCCCGTAAGTTATGCAACCAGATGACCGGAAACAATGTTTTACGAAAAAAGCAAAAACTTCTTGCGCATCAGTTTAGTATATTGAGCTTTATTGGTACTTAAAAAAAATTACCTACAATCAAATTTAAGAATAATCTTACATTCTTACTTCACGTGGGTTTCACAGTATGGAACTATGGATGGAAGTCTGGAACATTTAAAATGTATTAACAAACACTATCTAGGTTTAAATCGGTATGGCGATATTGCAAAACCAAGCAAATTTTAACATTGATCACATAAATAAAACTAACTGAAGGGAAACCTGTTGACTTTATAACGTAATTTGTCCATGACTTGCATGATAAGTTAAAACCTATTAAATTTTAAAAACAAAAATACCTAATACATAAACCATTTAGATTGGTAGTATCACCTTAAATTCTTCATTTTCTCTTAAAGTTTGTTTTAGCATATTTGTTTGGAGTAAAGTCAAAGTTAAAGTACAACAACATAAATGCATTATTACGTACTCCATAAATATGTATCTACATATTTTAATGTCTACTTACTTATTTTCAGATCGTTAATAACAAATAAATTGTGCTATATAATGGACATTAAAAAGTTAGCCGTTAGAAGGAGCGGACGTCGGTGGTAGTTATTATAATTTAAAATTAATATTTAAAGTATTTAAAATAAAATAAAATGTGAAAGTAGCCGTTAGACTCTGGGCACGTGATAGAGGAAAGAGCCTCTGAATTGTTTCACACCTGACATATTCTGTTTCACCAAAAAATTACTACCACTTTTCTTTTTCTTTTTACGATAAGGAAAAAATCATTTTTGCATTTTGCATTTTGCATTAACCAATAAAATAATCTGGGAATCATAAATGTTGGTCAAATTTACCTGGTAGTTAAAATCTTCTTGTTTTCAGTTTCATCGACATTAGTTAACTTTAAGATATCATATGTGCTGATTAACTAACTTTAAATTTATTTTTGTTATTCAAGAAAAATTATTTACATGAATAATGAATTAGTTGGTTAATAAGACTTAAAGAATAGTATGTACTTTTATAAATTTATATTACACAAACTGATTAAAGAAACTATACTGTATACCATTTTGATTGATAATTACAGTAGCTATTTTGTTGTAAATCCGAGAATTTTATCAATCTTGTGTAAGATTTACTAACATATTTATGTATGAACTACTTTTGCGATCAATATTAAAATGGTCCCATTTTGCGGTCCTATTTTTTTCTTCAACAACCAAATCCCCAAACTGAGTTTGAGTAATATATCTTTTATCATAACAAAAAAAATAAAATAATAATAATAATAAATTTTGGTTTAACATTAACTTTCAGCTACATGTATTAGAAGGTTACTTGTGTAAAAAAAAATGTCATGGACTGAAAATCAATTAACAATAATGTGGTAAATGGTACTTAACTAGTAAATAAGCAATATTCATTTAAAATTTCTTACAAAAAAGGGTAGTACAATTTCACTATATAGAAAATAAATTTAAAGATGGCTAAAATATTTTCTTGTCACTATACCAAAATATTTTACAATATTATATGTCCAGGAGCGTGCTACTCGCGTGCACCATAAACAAACACAATCTACATCCCTACAAAACATTCATTTAATACTATTTCATCCCAAACTGTTTAAACTTCAACTCCATTTCTTCTTCTTTCACCATCAAAAAATGGAGTCCATTTTCAACAGAAAAATGACTCACATTTTCCACAACAAAAACACACACTATTTCACCTTATATTTACACACACTATTACTACTGTTTCTACTACAACCACTTCATGTTACACCTCAAACATGGGATGGAATCATTGTCACAGAATCAGATTTCCAAGCACTGCAAGCATTCAAGGAAGAACTCATTGACCCAAAAGGGTTCTTAAGAACATGGAATGATAGTGGCTATGGTGCATGTTCAGGCAGATGGGAAGGTATCAAATGTGCACAAGGTCAAGTTATTGTTATACAATTACCATGGAGAGGTCTAGGTGGTCAAATAACTTCCAAAATTGGTCAGTTTCAAGCTTTGAGAAAACTTAGTTTGCATGATAATAATATTGGTGGTAATATTCCTAAGGACCTAGGGTACTTGCCTAATCTTAGAGGATTACAGCTTTTTAATAATAAGTTTATAGGTTCTATACCACCTTCATTGGGGTCATGCACATTGTTGCAAACTATAGATTTGAGTAATAATTTGTTAAAGGGTAGCATACCTCAAAGCCTTGCTAATTGTTCTAAGCTTTTTAGGGTCAATTTGACTTTAAATCATTTGTCCGGTTCGATACCGGACCCTATAGCGAAGTCGAATTCTATTATGTACCTTGCTCTACAGTATAATAATTTTTCTGGGTTGATTCCAGATTCTTGGGGGAGTGGTCAAAATGGAGGTAAACCTGTTTTTAAATCTTTGACTTTTGACCATAATTTTTTCACTGGGGTCCTACCTGTATCTTTAAGTAAGTTGACTGAGCTGGAAGTGTTATCAGTTAGTCATAATCAAATAAGTGGGAATATTCCTAGTGAACTAGGTGGACTTTTGAAGGTTAGAAGTATTGATTTGTCTAATAATTTAATTAATGGAAGTATTCCGTTAAGTTTTCAAAATTTGAGTTTGCTCGATTTGTTGACTTTGGATCATAACAATCTTAGTGGTGAAATACCAGTTTTCTTGGGTGATAAACTCAATCTTAAAACATTCAATGTGTCTTACAACAATCTTTCTGGTTCAGTCCCAACGCAATTGTTTTCAAAATTTGGTCCGAGTGCTTTTGTTGGTAATCTTAATTTGTGTGGATATAGTCCGTCAACACAATGTCCCACATCTCCACCACCATCCACCAACCCATCCGAGCCACTAAGTCCCCACAAGGGTGGGACGAAACTAAACACCAAAGAGATTATACTCATTGCAGCTGGTGCTTTAATAGCAATCCTGCTGTTAATATGTTGCATACTACTTTGTTGCTTGTTAAAGAAGAAAAAAGAAGCTAAACAAAAAGACACCGAAGGGGGTGTAAGTAGCGCGGTTGCAGCCGGGAAAGGGGCGGCCCCACCTGAAGCTGAGGTGGCTGGTGAGGCAGGCGGGAAGCTTGTACATTTTGAAGGTACAATGGGGTTTACAGCCGATGATTTATTATGTGCAACAGCTGAAATAATGGGGAAAAGTACTTATGGGACGGTTTATAAGGCAACATTAGAAGATGGTGATCAAGTTGCTGTTAAGAGATTGAGAGAAAAGATTTCTAAGAATCAACGGGAGTTTGAAATTGAGGTTAATTTGCTTGGGAAAATAAGGCATCCAAACTTGTTGGCGATGAGGGCTTATTATTTAGGGCCAAAAGGAGAGAAACTTCTGGTTTTTGATTACATGCCTAAAGGAAGCCTTGCCACGTTTCTTCATGGTAAGTATTCAAATAATCTTACTAGACTTTTCATAGCTAAAACAAATCAGTTAGGTCTTACAAACATAACGAAAAAAACTTTTCAGTTTGCAAGAACAAAAAACCTTTGGAATGTACATAACCATAATATGTGTACATTTTTATCTAAAATCGCTGATCCATGAAAAATGGGGTCTTTACTTATCAGTTATCATGGGTAACTGCAACTCCTTATTAAACTCTATCATTTGTTTTTGCTTAAATGGCAAAAGCCTAAAGGACAATATAATTTGCAAAAATATACAACACAACAAACTTGACATATTTCAATAGAATTGACAATTTTTTGAAATTATCTTGTTCTTGTGAAAATTAAGTTATAAACTGAGTAATTTTGCGGAAGTGAGTTGACTTGCGCACATTTTAGTGGACGGGTGCACCACGAAAGTTCATAAAATAACACTCGGCAACTTTAGTAAAGTACAAATCAACTTAAGTGGTGACAAGTCAATTGCCATTGCGAATATACCGAAATAACAATGTGTTTGCGAAAAGGAACACCTTCTAAAGACAGAAAACTTATCATACGCGAAAATTTTCTTAAGACTGTTTATTCTTAAACATTAGAGTGTTTATTAATTATTGTAATTTAAATTTAAATTTGAATTTTCGAGAATATTGTTCATTAATGATCATCCATAATATAACATGTATGCTTGAATTGAATGCAGCTCGAGGACCCGAAACACCAGTAGATTGGCCAACACGAATGCAAATAGCAAAAGGAATGGCTAGAGGTTTACTTAGTCTCCACACTCACCACAATATAATCCATGGAAACCTAACATCAAGCAACGTTTTACTCGATGAAAATGTGAACCCCAAAATTGCTGATTTCGGTCTGTCACGGCTAATGACAGCTGCTGCAAATTCAAACGTGATTGCAACAGCCGGGGCTCTAGGATACAGAGCTCCTGAGCTTTCGAAACTCAAAAAAGCGAACACCAAAACCGATGTCTACAGTTTAGGCGTGATCATGTTAGAACTCCTAACGGGTAAATCACCGGGAGAGGCAATGAACGGTGTAGATTTACCCCAATGGGTTGCTTCAATAGTGAAAGAAGAGTGGACCAATGAAGTGTTTGATTTGGAACTAATGAAGGATGCTTCTACTATTGGTGATGAGTTATTAAATACTTTGAAACTGGCTTTGCATTGTGTTGATCCATCACCATCGGCTCGGCCTGAGGTTCAGTTAGTTCTTCAGCAGTTGGAAGAGATTAGACCGGAAACTACTACAAGTTCTGGTGATGATGGTGGTGCTGGACCATCAATAAGTGAATGAAAGTGGTGGTTAAAGGGCTGTTGAGATTATGATTCTTTCATTCTTGAGTTAAGGTTAAGGTCTTCTATGTTGTAAATATTTTGCATTTAAATTGTTTGTAGGCATAGTAGTGTTGTTTTGACATTTGTGTGGCATTCTTGATTCATTTTGTTCAATGAAGTTAGAAATTTTTGGTGCTATTTGATTTTATAAAAAAACTTTCCTATGATGTAAACGGCCTAGACAGAGTATCTATGTAACCGTTTCAATACTCTTTCCCTAACCAGCCACAAGATGTTTACTTAGGGATTGTGAGGATATTGAACCTAAGATTTTTCTTGTGAAACATACAAACTAAAACTGGTATAACTGTAAGCCATCAATCAAACCAGTTATATTCATGTGTGACATCTCAGTTTCATAAGCTAACGTCGAATAGGTGATTACCCTCCAAGAATAAACTTTTATTTCTAACTAATATCGACTAGCTGTTCAATACGTAACTATTGCAAAATTTCACTGATCATATGCAAAATAAGTATTCACATTGAATAAAACAACACATCTTTCATATATGAATATATCTATGAATGCAAACTGGGCCTTTTCTTTTTACGAATATGACAAAATCTCCATTATATTTTGCAAAGAATTAACAAGTTATAAATGCACCTGATACATTGTCTAAAAATGATCACTCTTAAATTTTGCGAAATATATTTGATTCTAAACCCTACATTTGATTCAGTAGGTTAGATTACATAGTTCTATCCGTTTCAATTTTGTTTTAATCGCAATTTTGCGAACCCTAATTCAAATTTGGTGTTGTTTCATTCATTTCTCATTGAATGTCGACTAAAAAGCGATCATCGAAGAGGCAAGTGAAGGTTCCTGAAAGGTTTAATGGCCATGTTATGAGCAATCTCAATCAGAAGAAGAATGTGAGTGGATCGAATGATAATGCTAAGGAAATTAGGGTTGATGAAGGGGGCAATAATGTCGGAATTGGGGATATTAGTGGAAGTGAAATGGAGAAGGTAAGTGATACACAGAAACTCCCAATGCAAGTGATATTGTGAATATTAGTGATAAGGCTGTTAATGAATTGATTGTTGGGTTTGTCAATGCACTTTAGGCTCGTTTAGATGATTAAATAAAAGAAATTATACATATTAAATTAAAAATATTAATTAATTAAGGTAATTTAGAAATTTAATAAATATGCATTAAATATATTTTTTAATTTATAAGAAAAGTTTGAGATAAATTAATGCAGACTAACTAACGCCAAGGCATTTGTTAGACAATCACTTGTTGATAATACTTGAATTTGTTGATATTAGTGTAAAGGAGAATGTTTATGTAAATAATATGAAACATATGCCTTTGATGTTCAAAAAATGATAAGAAATTTGATACTAGTTTGTGGTTTAAATCAATTGAAGTAGGAGATGAAAGTAGTGAAATTGTTGTGTTTTATGATGAACCAGTGTCTAAGGGTATAGATCTAAGTGGTAACTTACTGTATGTGGGCAACTCGTTGGTTATAATGAACTGAGGTACCACATTAGAAGAATGTGGTGTAAGTTTGGTCTTAAAGATGTCAATGTGAATGCTAATTGGTATTATTTTTTTTTATTTTTTTTTATTTATTTATTTTTTATCACTTTATTAAAAACTCAAATGATTTATAAGAAATTAGTGGGAAGCCGCGAAACCAACTTCCACTCCCTAGCAATAAACTAATAATATTAAATATGAATCAGCCGCGACGCCCCAATGTCTTGAGTCAAGGAGAAAAGTCTAATACGCTTTTAAGTAGGTTATCGCTTCTCAAGTTCTCCAGAAGAAAAGAAAAGGGGAGGAACCCGTATCCGATATCTGCGCGCATTTCTCATACTTGACACGTTTACGTCGTACCTCACTAACCGCACCGGCACGAAATCAAGCAACCTCGATTGCGTCAAAGGAGACGAACCTGTAAGATCAACACAAACATCACGCCCGCCATCCCAAGAATAAAGCAATATATCATCCGGTCGCAAGGGTCTGTCCATATCTCCATGAAGCCCATATCCACCTCCTACGAACGAAATCCGGACCGAGCATATATCAACAAGAAAATCACGTACAATGTTATGCCGATGTTTAATGCCAACAATACCCGCACATGAAACTGCATGATCCCCATAAATATCTCCAGTAAAAACCCTAGAACATGCCAGCACCTGCCTGAACGTGAAAAGAGGAACACCCAGTCGATAACACAACACACAACGATAAGTCCTGGCGTTCATAGTTTGTCCCAATCCAGATATAGGAGCCACCCTAAGCCAATCAAGTATGATCTTCCTTTAGTGAGCTCCATAGCGCCACCTGTCGGGGATAGATGGACGAAGATTCAACAGTTTGGGTAAACCGATCGAAATATATATCTGCCAATTTCTTCATAAGTTTGGGGCGCAGGACGCTAGGGTTACTCAAGAGGTCAATATCCATATTCGCATTAAAAGTACATAGAGCATCATCAAAAGAGGGACCAGTAGTCACAATACCAACACTATGGAGAAGCTTAGTCTGCAGACTAGCAGATTGAAGTCTCGAAGCAAGAAAAGCATAGTTCAAAACATCACCTGCAGAATATAAACCAAGCCCCCCAAAAGCAAAGGGCAGGGTGGCAAGTCTCCATTGCCAGTCACCAAAACCAGGCCCAGAAGCCGTGACAATACGCTCCAAGGAAGAACGAAGAGCCGCATCAAAAGAAACCTGGGCACACTCAAAGACCCGAGGTGAACATGTACGCATAGAAGGTATGAATAAGGTTATGGAATAAGAAGGTATGAATAAGGTTATGGAACAAAGGACCATGGATTATGAATACTAAATCACTGTTTGTTCAAAAATGAGATCCGAGGAGGAAGTTGAAAAAACAAAGATTCCCATTTGGGCTAAACTAGTTAATGTTCCATTAGAAGCATAGAGTGTTGAGGGTATTGGTGCTGTTGCTAGTAGTCTAGGAAAACCACTTAGAATGGATAATATGATAGCTCAAATGTGTCATGAGGGTGTGGGAAAGTCTGAATTTGCGAAAGCCCTTGTTGAGTTTGATGTGGATAAAGGATTTAAAGAGGTAATAGACATTCATTACAGGGATAAACAAAACATAACAACCGGGAAAAAAGTGTGTTAGTTTGACTACCAATGGAAACCAAAAATTCGTAGTCATTGTAAAGCTTTTAGGCATACAGTGGAAAGGTGTGAGAAGAGGCCTAGAACGGAGTAGGAGCTTGAGAAATCTAAGAAAGATAGAGAACAAAGTAATGAAACAAATACTGATAAGGACGAATTTAGAGAAGTGGTTCGGATAAATAGGGATGGAAAAGGGAAGACAAGAAATTTTGCATTTATGCATAATAATCCCAAACCTTTGATGTCTAGTAAAGAAACAAGACAAAATCCAGCCGTGAAAAAAATGGTAAGAAATGGACTATTATGAAGGAGAAAGTGGAGGCCATTAAAATAACAACTAATATACATGTTGTGTTAGATCTAAATCGTGTGGTTGAAAGGGCTGAGTTACATATAAAGTATATAATGATAGTTTATTAATATTTGAACAAGATGTTACAACCAAACATAGATGAGAGTAAGAATTGGTCTCAGGATATGTTAAAGTACTTCAAGGATAAATGGGAGGAGGATAGAATAAAGAAAGTGAGATACAAAATGAGGAAGGGGGTGATGTTATGTAAATAAGGAATGGCATTGTAGAGATGTGCACTGCAGATGAGGTTATGGGTAGGGATGAAATTGTTCTAAATTGATAGTTGCCTTTTGAATTTCAAATCTTCGTTTATGGATCTTAAAATAGCTGGACAAAATATCAGGAGTATGAATCAAATGAAAACAAAAAAACAAAAAGAAGTATTGCAATTTATTAGAGAGGAAAAATCACAAGTTTGTGGAATTCTAGAAACTCATGTGAAATCTAATAAACTAAAAGATGTTAGTGAAAAAGATTTTGGTGGTTGGGATTGGCTTTCAAATAGTATACACAGTCAACAAGGGGTATAGAATCTTAGTAGGATGGGACAGATATATGGTGAATGTCATGGTAGTTCATATGTCAAACCAAATCATGTTATGCATTATTGAAGCTATGAAAAAAAAAGTTGAGCTATATTGTAGCTTTGTGTATGCCAAGAATAATAGAACAGAGAGGAAAGCTTTATAGAAAGATTTAGAAATCTCCAAGAAAAAAGTGGTAAATTCTCCTTGGGTTTTGAAATGGCGATTTTAATGTTACAATGAACATTCAAGAGCATTCAGCGGGTGGTTCATCAATGACTAATGATATGCACGAGTTTAAAAATTGTGTCAATTCTCTTGAGGTGGATGATATTTGTTGCACACACTTATTCTACACATGTATCAAATCCCCAAAGAATCATGTGAATAGTAAAATGAAGAAACTGGATACAAACATGGCTAATGAAGGATTTGTTAGTAGTTACCTCAAGCTTTTGTTAATTTCCTGCCTTATGTTACTTCTGACCATAGTGCAACAGTTTTAATAATTCCTAATGAAAGAACTAAAAAGATCAAGCCATTTAGATTTGCAAATTATGTGGCTAACAAAATTGAGTTCTTGGAGATTTTGAATAAGGAGTGGAATATTGAGGTTGAGGGGTTTTCTATGTTTAAACTAACTAAGAAACTAAAGAACATGAAGTCTCTTATGAATAAGTTGAATTGGAAAAATGTGAATCTTTTTGAAAAAAGTGAGATGAATTAAAGAAAGCTCATAAAGTAGTTGATAATAATCCTTATGATCAAGTGTTAAAAGCAAATGAAGCAATTTATTTTGAGAAGTATGTGGAGATAGCTGTTGATGAGGAAAAACTGCTTTTCAAAATGCTAAGACCGACTGGTTGATTAAGGGAGATAAAAACAGTAGTTATTTTTATAAAGTGATTAAAGGAGGAAGGAATACAAATAGAGTAATGAGTATGTGTGATGAGCAGGGCAATAGATATGAAGAAGAAAAGGTTGCAGATAAGTTTGAAGAGCCTTTCAAAGAGTTTCTTGATAAAACATGTAATGTGAGGAATATTGATAATGCAACAAAGCTTTTCTCATCTAATTATATGCGAATGAAGCTTTGGATATGATCAAGGAAGTGACTTACAAAGAAATTAAGGAGGCCATGTTTGATATTGGAGACACCAAAGACTAATGAGATTACTGGAAAAGATGTGTGTTATGCTATGAAGGAGTTCTTCTCTTATGGAAAACTGCTAGGTGAGATCAATTCTATATTTATGACTTTAGTCCCAAAAGTTCAACAACCATCTAAGGTATCTGAGTTTAGACTAATAGCATGCTGCAATGTTATATATAAGTGTATCAGTAAGATGCTGACCAATATGATTTAAAATTGGATGCATAACCTGGTAAATCTAAATCATAGTGCATTTATCCCTTCAGGATATATTCTTGACTACCCAAGAATTATTGAAAGGCTATAACAGGAAGAATGGTCCAAAGATATGCTCACTAGAAATTGACATAGCCAAAGCATATGATACTATTGATTGGGGATCTACAATTTATTTTGATTCAATTTGTTTTTGTAACACCCCCAAAATCAGCGGAAGACTATTTGGGGTATTACTTAGAGGATCACAATCATAAGTCATAGAAAACGACTCTAAAAGAGACGTTTTTTAATAAAAGATCATTACCATTTCATAAAACTCAATGTTTTGGATCACAAGAGAAAATACTACAAGTTTTGAAGTTACACAAAAGATAGTTCAAATGTTTGTGAAATGATAACTTTATTTAAAACACCTCTTCCAGCATCACATCTCGTCCACTCCGTGCCTTCAACATTTTCCTAGTTAGTACCTGAGATAAACATGCTTAAAAAGATCGACAAAAATGTTGAGTGATATTCATAGGCTAAATAAATGGTTGAACACAAGTAAGAGATGATAATTGCTTCGAAGACAATTACCATAGAAAACAGAGATTATTATTATGCACTAAGCTCATGACACCAATACTAACTGCATACACCTAATTACTGTGGGTATAAAATTGCCCCCAGATGAAATTGCCAATTCCATAGATAACCAAATATGGTGCGCCCCGGTTATTTCCGATAACCGAGTCGGGGTCGTCAATTCCCATAGTACTATCCACAATATTTGCGTTCACTTGCAAGTGATCAATGGTTCATAATGAAGGGGACTTTTGGCAGGCAACTTAGGCTATAATAATAATAATAATAATAATAATAATAATAATAATAATAATAATAATAATAATAATCAGGCAAGCATTCATTTTAAGAAAAGACTTGTGTTCTAGCTTATAACATGTATCTCCCTCGCGGGTGTTGAAAAACAAGTAAAAGCTAGGCTATGCACTCACCTTAGCAAAAGTATCCGAGTAGTGTAAAGATCAAGTAGTAGATGCACGAAGTACCGCCACGCGACCTATACTTAATATAACCATACTTTAGGTTCTATGTTTATATTCGACTCGATAACGGTTAAGAAGTTAATAGTGTTTTATTATTGTTGCTTGAGTGGTGGTATTCAAGTTAAAATTAGTTTGGTAAATATTGGTTGTTATTGGCTTTTGGAAGTGCTTAGGCATAAGAAGTATCAAAAACGAATGAGTCTTTGGGTTGTCGTAACCGAAACGCGAGGTACGGAAAATATCAAGTATAAATATTAAACGTATTTAATTTATAACGATGGCACTCAAAGTATATATGTTTATAGCTAAATGAGAAAGTATAAAAGCAATAGTTTTATTATAAGGGTTTAAAAATAATTTTTGTTTATACGCTATAATGGTCTTTCAGAAGATTGGGTATGACCCGTATATATGTCTAAATTTTATGTGGTGACTAAAGGTTATAATTTAAAGAAAATTATTGATGTGTTAAAATAAATCTTGTTTAGTATGAAATATTAATAATTCAAGATTAAAAATTGGTTATATTCTATTATCCGCTTATAGTATATGCTTATAAAATGAGGTAATGTCGTGAAATAATATCGAAGAAGACAAGTAATCGTGACACGTTGACGCTTTGGTTATACTTAGTATTATGAAATTTTTGTTTCTCACCTTTGTAAATTTTTATGTTCCAAAAGAGAATTGTATAAATCTGTTTTCGTGTAACAACAACTAACACACCCCCAGTTGGGCTCGACTCAACATAAGCCCAACACTTTTGCAAGCCCATTGATAAAAATCTGTTTTAGTTTGTCAAAGAGGAAGGTTTAGTCTCCCATTTATTTGTGTCGAGTCTAACAAGAGCAAATACCCAAGATAAATATGAATTCTGGTATACTAAGTCTATCAACATGGAGAAGACACAAACTATAAAGACTTAAACGTGTCACACCGAGGCTCGAACTTGAGACCACTCGGCTGTGACGTCGAGGATGGGGAAAAAGGAAAAGGACTCAAGATGAGCAATCTACCCAAATCACAACCCAAAATTTACTTAAACATTTAACGAATGCCCCAAACCAAACATTTCGAATGAGCAGTCTCAATAACTTAATATTTACTGATTTCACCTATTCTTCTATTATCCTTTAACAACAAGATTTTGCAAATTTTTGTCCTAGGCTCAAAACATGAACACGGTCGCAACAACAAAAAGACATCATAAATCGACAGCCACTTCCATAGCCAATTATTCAAGCAACATTTACCACGCAAGTTTTAATATTATCAAAATCAAATCTTAAGAAAATATTAAGAATCGATCGAAATATATTTCATAACTAGGTCATTTTACCATATAATTACAAGAAAAAAAAAGAAAGTTACAATAGGATTTATGAAAACCTTATAGGAGAATCCAAGTCGACCCGCTTCCGATTCGTCCAACGAGCCCACACCAACGAAAACAACCAGGAGCACAATAGTTTTTGTAAGATAATTTGAAGGGGAAAGGTGTGGACTTGCTGGAGTATCGATGGTCTTTAAATAAGATCGACTATGGAATGTTTCAAAAGTGCTTTTCGATCCTAGGGGATGGAGAAAACAACCTTCAGGAAAAGTCTCATTCTCCAATCAATTCCTATGTAGCCTTGTGACTCTTTCTAGGGATGAGAAGACCGTAATATAGATGGGTTGACCATGCTGTTCCATTCTTGTCTTTCGAATTGAGTGAGGATGGTGACGGCTTGAGCGTTGTCGTCTTTCTTGTTTATCACAATAAAGGTTGGGGATGACTTCTAGATATCAAAGTAGTTTTTGGTTTTTGCCAGATTAAGGAGATGGAGGGGTGAGAGAGACGAGGTCTTGGGAACTAGAAAAGTTGTGTTGGATAAAAAAAAGAAGGAAGATGCGTGAGTTTTGATGTGGAAGGGTACTGGTAACATTTTGTGAAAAGGGATAAGGGTAAAAGTATTTTAAACTTTTATTTTATACTTGGTATATTGTTAGTCATTATCAGTATATTTTAGGTATTAGGTGTATTCCGCATCCCGCTGTTTAACTCGTAAACGTATAATTCCAAATGGGAAGAATATAATACTTATTTTTCCGGACACGTTTTAAATAGACTGATATGATGACATTTCCGATTTTATTAATTCGTTTTCATTTTTCATGTTTTCTTTTATTATACTGGTACGCGTGCGGACTCGTAAGACAAGATAATTTCTTGTGATACTGACTTAGCTATCAGTAAACATCGGCATGATTAAATAAGACTACTCGGAGATGCATAAATTTTTATGCAAGAAAAATGAATTGTACGCGCTAAAATGCTCAATTTAGATCAAGTAAATTTTGATAAAAAATCTAGTTTATTGATAGGAAAGTTAATGATAGTGAAATTTTACAGGTGGCAACAGTACCTACCCCTTAAGAGAATTCCGTCTTCAGAATTTTAGTTTACGGTGGTTGTCGGAGTTGGATTAGCAGACAGATGTGGGTACTTATGCAGCATGGTGTCTTGGCTCTCCAGCGTGTACTCGGTCCTCTCTTGGAGTTCCATCTAGCCATATAGCGATAGGAATGCGACTTTGCTTAAATTAAGCGGCTTCCCTATCCATGATTTCAATTGGTTCTTCAACGAAGTTGAGCTTGTCATCGAGCTTAATCTCTTTTAGTGAAACAACAAGAGATTAATCCGACAACATTTCTTGATTTAAGGCGTGGAAGGTAGGGTGTATTCTACTAAGTTCTTCCGGGAGTTCAAGTTTGTATGCAACAGGGCCAATTCTCTCAAGAATCTTGAAAGGCCCAATGTATCGAGGGAGTAACTTTACTCGCTTCCCAAATCAGACTTTTCCTTTCCAAGGTGATACTTTTAACATGACTCAATCACCCACTTGAAATTCTTCTTACATCGGCGTGACTCTTTTGTCGATCTCTAGCGGCTTGAAGTCGTTGACGAATTTGCACAATCTTCTCGGTTGTTTCTTGAACAAGTTCAGGTCCAGTGAGTTGAACATCTCCAACCTCGGCCCAACAAAGCGAAGGCGTCGACACTTTCGACCATAAAGTGCCTCGAATGGAGCTGCCTTGATGCTAGCGTGGTAACTATTGTTGTAAGAGAATTCCACTAAAGGCAAGTGTTTATCCCAACCTTTTCCAAAGTCGATCACACATGCTCGATACATGTCTTCCAAGGTTTGGATAGTTCTTTCGCTTTGGCCATCGGTTTGAGGATGATACGTGTACTCATATCCAAACGAGTGCCTAAAGCCTTTTAAAGGGATTTCCAGAAGTGAGAGGTAAAATGACTGTCACGGTCGGAGATGATGGAAATAGGCACTCCATGACGGGATACAATTTCCTTTAGGTATAGTTGAGCAAGGGTTTCCATTTCGTCATTTCCCTTGATAGGTAAGAAATGAGCGGATTTGGTTAGGCGATCGATGATAACCCATATGGTGTCGTAACCTCTAGCAGCTTTTGGCAGTTTGGTTATGAAATCCATGGTGATCCTTTCCCATTTCCAAACTGGGAGTTCAGGTTGAGTCAACAATCCGGAGGGCTTTTGACATTCGGCTTTGACTCGAGAACATGTGATAAATTTCCCCACATACGTTGCAATCTCGGCCTTCATGTTTGGCCACCAATAAAGCTTCTTGAGATCTTGGTACATTTTGTCGGATCCCGGATGAATTGAATATTTAGACTTGTGAGAATCATGCATAATGAGTTCCCGTATTCCTCCATAGAGTGGTATCCAACTTCTATCGCCGAAACATAAGGTTCCATCCGATCTTTGCGCAAAGCCGTTCTCGTTTTCTGGCATTCCAAAGATTTTCGTTGGGGCGGTTTTCGGTTTGAGAGCTTCAGCTTGAGCTTCAAGAATTTTTTATGGAAGGGGAGACTTAATTGTCATTCCCAAAGATCTTACTCGAAGAGGTTTAGGTCGATCCTTTCGACTAAGAGCATCCGCCACATTTACATTTGCTTTTCTAGGGTGATACGGATTTCAAAGTCGTAATCACTAAGCAATTCTAGCCATCGGCATTGTCGCATGTTTAAATCCTTTTGATCTAGAATGTGTTGGAGACTTTTGTGGTTGGTGAACACCGTACACTTGGTTCCATATAGATAATGTCTCCATATTTTGAGGGCGAAAACCACGGCTCCCAATTCCAATTCATGGGTAGTGTAGTTCTTTTCTTGAGTTTTAAGTTGTCGCGAAGCATAAGCAATCACCTTGTTTCTACGATCAGTCACAGCACCTAACCCTAGGTGTGATGCATCACAGTAGACCACAAAATCTTCCACTCCATCGGGTAGAGCTAAGATAGGAGCTTCACAAAGCTTTTGTTTCAAGAGTCGAAAGGCTAACTCTTGTTCTTCACCCCAGTCAAACTTCTTATTTTTCTGGGTTAACTCCATTAGAGGTTTAGCGATTTTCGAGAATCCTTCGATAAATCTTCGATAATAACCCGCAAGACCCAAGAATTGGCGTATCTCGGTAGGGGTAGTAGGGGATGACCAATCTTTAACAGCTTCGATTTTTGCAAGATCAACATGAAGACCATTACTATCTATCACGTGACCAAGGAATTGAACTTTTCGAATCTAGAAGTCGCATTTGGAAAATTTAGCATACAGTTCTTCTTTCTTGAGTAGCTCTAGGATAGCTTTCAAGTGTTTCACATGCTCTTCCTTGTTGCGGGAATAAATGAGACTGTCATCAATGAACACAATCACAAATTTGTCTAAGTAAGGTTTACACACTCGGTTCATTAGGTCTATAAATACCCCCGGTGCATTCGTCAAACCAAATGGCATCACTTGGAACTCATAGTGGCCGTATCGTGTTCGAAAAGCAGTTTTTGGAATATCTTCTTCTCTAACTCTCAGTTGATGATACCCAGATCTCAGATCAATCTTGGAGTAGACGCTTTACCCTTGCAGTTGGTCAAACAAATCGTCAATCCTGGGTAATGGATAGCGATTCTTCACCGTTAGCTTTTTCAACTCTCGGTAATCGATACACATTCGGAAAGATCCATCCTTCTTTTTGATGAATAAGACCGGAGCTCCCCAAGGCGAAGAACTCGGTCGAATGAATCCTTTTTCGGACAGTTCTTGAAGTTGGTCAAACAATTCTTGTAGTTCGGAGAGTGCCAATCTATAAGGTGCTCGTGCCACGGGTGCCGCTCCCGGCACTAACTCAATTTGGACTTCTACTTGCCGAACCGGAGGAAGACCGGGCAAGTCTTCAGGAAAGTCCCTAGCCACGGGGACGTCTTTTAGTTGTTTCTCGTCCACTTTCTTCTTCTCCGTTACTTGTGCTAGAAAAAGGTGACATCATTTTTCTATGTACTTTGCAGTTTTGACGCACGAAATGATGTTCAATCGGGTCTTACAACGATCACCCCGAATGATCAGGGTTTCACCATCGAGAGGAATGTGAACGACCTTCTCGTCACAGATGATTCTTGCACGATTTTTGGATAGCCAATCCATGCCAATGACAGCATCGAAGCTACCCAGTTGAATAGGCATAAGGTCTATATCGAACGGGTGGTTTGATAAGGATAGGTTGCAACTTCGAAGGACAGTGTTAGTTCCTACTACTTTTCCATCGGCTAACTCTACTTCATAATTGGTATTTAAGGCGGTTGGTGTGACTTTTATCAAAGGTGCAAACTTAGAAGACACAAAGCTTTTTTCGGCTCCAAAATCAAATAACACTTTAGCTAAATGATGATTGAGTGAAAACGTACCCGTAAGGACGTCCGGGTTTTCTTGTGCATCTCCATCTCCTAGCACATAAGCTCTTGCTCTAGCAGGGTTGTTGTTGTAGTTCCCGTACAGTTTTGGGCATTTACTCTTGACATGCCCAGCTTCTCCACAACCAAAGCAAGTCACTCCTAAGGGTTGAAGATTACTTCCGGTAGCGGGGTTTTGGCAATCTTTGTGTGTGTGACCCACCTTGTGACACTTTCCACACTTAATGGTACAACGTCCCACATGATGTAGGTTGCATCGAGTGCACAGAGGGTGCGGTCCAACATAGCCTTTTCAAGTGGCGGGAGTAGCAGCATATGCCCGTGCAGCTTCTTGCCTATGGTTTTGTTGATTGTGGTGGTTGTTTCGGTTTTGGTGGTATGGGTTGGGATTGTTGTTGCGGTGTTGATTATGGTTGTTGCGGCCTTAATTGTTGTGGTTGCGGTTATTGTTGTGATGGAAAGAGTTGTTATGTTGGTGGTAGTTGTTGGAAGTGTTACCTCGACGATCGTCAAATTTCCTTTTGTTGTCGTTATCGCCTTGCACAGGTCCATGTTTCAGGACTTGATCCATGAGTTGGTAGGAAATTGTGATCACTTCTTCAACAGTTTTGGGCTTTGATGCAGTAACATTTCCCTCAATGCTTCGGGGTAATGCCCCTATGAGGTTTTCCAGCAACTTGACATCATCAGAAACCATGGATGGACATAGAGCTTTCAGTTCTTGGAAACGCTTGAAGTAGGTTTTGAGATCATTGCCCTTAGTAGTTAGATGACAGAACTCATCTTCCAGTTTCTTGATCTCGGTTCTTGGGCAGTATTGCTTCATCATCATTTGCTTCAAATCAGTCCAAGTGGTTTTGTAAGCTTCTTCCATGCCAATGGGTTGGGCATGAGCTTTCCACCAAGACAATGCATCCTCTAGTAGAGTACCAGTAGCAAATTTCACCTTGCAATATTCCGAGCAATCACTTAGGAGAAACACAGTTTTGGACCTTTCGAACCAATGAATAAGGCCAACAGCGCCTTCGGTTCCTTTGAAGAAAGTAGGCTTGCAATTCATGAACTCCTTGTATCTACATTTGCGATTCACCACAGTTTCATTCCGGTTGGCTTGATTTGCGGCTTCGTTTGTTCGAACCGCCTCAGCAAGTCATGCAGCCATGGCAGCACCAACCTCATCAGTAACTAGTCTCCGAATTGCATCAGGGGTCATCTTCGGAGTTGGAGTAGGTGTAGCTCTCGTTCTTGCCATTTTTCTAAAGACATATACTCAAATTTTAGAATCATTCAACATAAGTGAGAATTATTACAAAAAGAAAATTTCATAATAGTCAAGATCATCACAATTATATCGATAGAGTATAATCATCATCATGAGAAAAAAAATCACAATGTGTTAGAGCCACACAAGAATATATATAAATGATCACTTCGATTCATATAAATCGATGCATAAGAAAGATCACCATACATAAGAAAACAACCATAACGTCATAGATCCATCACCCATACATAGTGATACAATAACCATACGATGTCACATCAATATCTTGTTCGATAGTTTACAAAACATGCGAATACAAAGCCTTTATCAGTGCCACAGGCGGCAGGCTAAAGTACTAGTAGGCTAAATAGGTGAATCTCCAATCTATGGGCTGTCGGGTGCGCCACCCACACGACGCTGCAAATCTCGGACAAGCTCTGCCAAATCATCCATCTCTCTATCTCTCGCCTCCAATCTCTGCTCAAGAGTCACAATGCGTGTCGCCATAGTCACAAACTGCTCAGACTGACTCTGTACAACCTCCTCGAGCATCTCAACTCTGTCTAGCAGCTCCAACCTCTCCGACTCCATCCTCCGCTCCAGATCTGTCACCGCCTCACTAGCTCGCTCAGACTGAGTACCAATCCTATCAAACACCTCCTCCATCGCGATCCTCCCGACAACGAGGTTTTCAACCTCTTCTTCTATACTCTTAATTCGTACCAGTGGGACCTCATCGACGTATGCCATAACCTCTCATAGCTGATCCTCATATCGCACAAGTCGTGCAGCTAGCAACGGGATGGTGTGGTGAAGAGGTTCTCCCATAACAGGAAGAATCTCAGCAGCAGCAAACAAACTCTCACCCAGCTCCATAGCTTTCGGTGAACCCTCCTCTAACCTCCATTGACTCACAACTGGCATCAAGAAGGACCAACGCCTAGCGTCAACCCTCTTATGAGGCCCCGACGGACAGGTATATGTCACAGCATAATGATAAGGGTCGGAAAGTGAAGGTGAGAAATGGACCCTCTCCCTAAAGGATATCACAGGCTCAAAATGCATCACCAATGGTGATGATGCACGGGATGGAGATGAAGCTGGTACAGTAGTGGTTTGGTAGATGAAGGTAGCAGGTGGCGGTAGTGGTGAAGTAGGTATGGGTGATGATGTAGGTGAATGGGTGGTGGAAAGTCGATATGATGGTATGTCAAGAGGTGGAACAAAGGTGGGTGCCTTCACCGCTTTTCGAGTGGTATGCAGAAAGATCACGCCAGCCTTATGGTATCGGTATGGCTTGTCGAAGGGCTCAGGCTCGTAGGGTTTGAGAACCCTAGCTCGCTTTTGCCTTTGACGAATAGGTAGTGATGAGGGGAAAGAAGTAGTGGAGGACACAAAATCAGTGTGTGAAGGTATCTGAGATACAACGTCCGAAGGGGACAGCCATTGTTGTGACTCAAGGTACTGATCATAGGTGTGAGGACCAAAACAGGCAAATGCTCAGGTATGACCGGGGTGGGAGTAGCAAATGACCTCACCCTCCTCAAAGGGCTCACTCTCCGGATGTCACAGGGAGACCAGTGCTGAACGGCCGGTGCCGTGGGCACAAGTAGGTAGAGGATATGACATCCTCGATCTCGTGTCGAGAGGTCGATCAATAGGGTGAAGCGAAGACATGGTAACTCGTGAACAACCCAAAAGAAAATATGCATTTATAAGTAATGTCATGCGAAGAAATAATATTTAGTTAGTGGCGATAATCGCCACACGCAAATCTAAATGCCTAACTAAATGAAAGTTAACATTATAAATTTTTATCATGCAAAGTTTTACTAGTCATGTATTATCCGCGAATCTCATACATGTTATCGGCAGAAGGGCGGCGGAGGATGTGAAGTGGTGGTGTAAAATGGTCCATTTGAAAACGTGGTTATAGTCCAATTTGTTTTGAAAATACAAGTTGGTTCTCTATAACCTAGGCTCTGATGCTGTAGGACCGAAAATACTAGTGATTCATGTGGTTCGGGGGGTCGGGGAAGCTCAAAGAATAAGAAAGACATGGTTATTGTATTAGATAGAAAAGGGAAGATGTGTGGGTTTCTAGAGAGAAGAAGAAGAAACCACACACACTTCTTTACAAAATGTGAACTTCCTACCCTCCTAGTTGGGACTAGGAGGTGTATTTATACTAGGACAAGCCTAACTTAGCACAAATGACTAAACTAGTCCTTGTGAATGAGTAAAGAAATAAACTAATGCAATTCCCGTAATGACTTCACTTTAGCGAGGCTAACAATCTCTCCCTAAGTGATGTCATACGGAGTTGCTACAATGTTCCCTACAAGCAAAATTAAATACAACAGATAAGCTGGCAGCTCAAGAGTGTCTTCACAGTCTTCAAACTTCATGAATCTTCTCAGTTGCCATCTCTTTACTTGCAGAAGAACAATGCGAGCAAATCTAATTAGGGATTAAATCGACCTTTTGCTCTCCCCTAATTAGTGCTCTCCCCAAAATGACAACCTTCGATGAATTTCACGAACGAAGAAGTCTTTTGATAATTAAATTAGAACCGTCTTTAGTCTTCTAACACGCCGAAAATGTAGAAAAGGCTATTCGACTCGACCTTCTTCAAAATTGTCCATTCGGGGGAATAAGATATCAACATCTTCATCTCACCAAATGCATTCCGGTTATCTTTCATATATCAAATCAGCCCATAATGTACACATGAAATGATAACACTAGAGTAACAAGTTGAACCATCGATCATCTTGAATTTGTTACCCGAAAATTGCTGAAGGTGGATAAGGAAGAAGTTCGTAGAAACAGACGAGAGAAGGATATAGAATCAACCAATTTCTGACACAAATCATTAAATAAACCATTAAGCCCAATCCGTGAACTTGTTAGGCCCCGATGTACACATTTCTCTCCCCGATGGTTACGATTTATCGAATCGCATACAATTATTACACGGCATTAACTAGAAGCATTCTAGCATAAATCATATCACCAGTGAGAAGATGTCGATAAACAATACCATTTGAAATTGTCTAACTCATCTCAACCCCCTGTATCAAAATTCAACGGTACATTCAGTAGTAAACCACATGTGAAGATAACCCAATATGACGAACTTGAGAAAGAAGTAAAATCTACCGGACCTGGTTACTTAAGCTTGTACTATCCTTGTGAAAAAGAACGGTGTACCCATTGTATAAAACCTCTTGACGATCCTCAACTACGGAGACACCGGGTGATAGCTACTTTGTAAGTTAAGAGAGAAAGAATCACAAAAGTAACTAGATAGCAAGTCTTCATCACACTCAATATATTTGCCTGCATAAGTCATCTTCGCGGAAGGGTAGAAAGAAAGAAGATGAAATAAGTAAACTCGCCCGTCAAACGTCACTTCAGACCCAAATAAATAATAAAGAGTCATCTCCGTGGTCACATTAAAATTCATCGAAAACTTTAGCCGTGGAATAGTAACCTCGTGAAATTTTCGTGAACGAAAATACCACTCTCGTAATCACATCTGTAGTATCCAAAAATTTGTGTTAAAAAATTTGGATAACTATTCGGATCAGTCCGGTATATGTCATGCAGCCCAAATACAATATACTTATTGGATCCAACCACCAACAACCGAAATCCAAAAGTACATTACGTGAGATGACCAATACAGCCCAATTTCCGGATTCAAATAAGACAGTCCAATGGAAAACATAACCCGAACCAAAGCCCATTCGTTTGTTAAGCCCGATCAAGATAGTAAACCAAAGCCCATTCTTACGTTTTTAACACAACCGGTATAAGAGATAATAACCCTAATATTTCTCACTTACCAAAACCTAAACACACAGATAACAATCCGCCTCTCACTTAAAATATTCTTACACCAAAAAAACAGATCTGGTCTTCATTCATGCATCAAAGATTCAAAGCAATCATAAAACCAACAAAACCATTCCACAATCTTATAACCGTACCATGATGTATACGTTTTCAACACAAGCCGAATCAAGAAATGTTCTTCAAGATCCGTTTGTGGGTCTCGGGTAGGTTTGATTATATATTGTGTTGTTTTATAACGAACCTAAGAAAAGAGATTAACGAAATTGTTATTTCTCTTATTCTTTTAAGTTCGAATAGCAATTGAAGATGTGTCTTCAAATACATTTGATCGATGATGTTAATCCTTTTTCGTGAGAGTCTTGGTGATTGATTGTTAGTGTTGAGGAGGGAGTTTGTGACTGGTAATGTGACGTGGTATAGGATATATTGGGATTAGATTGAGTTTGATGTTGGCAGTGGTTAAGTCATGTTTTGAATTTGTCGATTTGGTTTTGGACAAATGATGTAGAAATTGAATTTCATTTGATTGTTTGGTATACTGTTTTCTTGTATGGTCAAGGTCAAAAGTCATTTTTTTTTCTTCATTTCTGTGATGACTTATACGTAAAGAAGTTGGAAAGGTCTTAGGCGTAAAGTTTCATCCTTATGCGTAAAGTCATGGTTCAAAAGTCCTTAAGCGTAACCCTTTACGCGTAAACGGATCTTATGCGTAAATCTTTACGCGTAAAAACCTTATGCGTAAGAAGCTTATGCGTAAATTTTTAGGCGTAAGACTTAGGCGTAGGCTTTCTTACGAGTAACTTTCCAAGCTACTCGTATACAACTTGTAGATGAGTCCTTAGGCGTAAAAGTAGGGTTTTGACCATCGTTGACCTTTTTTCCGGCGACTTTTCCGACCATACTCTCCGTTCATTCATATCAACCCAGAAATTGATTGCAGATTTTACCCGTTAGACCATGAGATTTGACCAGTTGGCCATATAATATTTCCACGAGATGGACAAAAACAGTCACAAAAATAATGTTATCAAGAAACTGAATCTTGGACCAGAAACAGAAACTGAAAACTGCACATAAAAGGTGATGTTGAAACAAAAAACACAAAGACCTTGATAGATCTTTAAGCACTCGGAGATCGTTAGTGTTGCCTATGTAATCACAAGCAAACTAATAGAAGATCTCTACAACTAGTATTTTGTAGCGGAAATAAAATACAAGTTACAATAACTAAGAACTCTTTGATCCTCTATGGATCTTTTGATTATAGAAACTCTATGTTTCAGATGTTTTACAAGACTTGAGAGACTCTTCAAAAACTTCTCTATTACAAACTATTATGGTTTCTTATATAGGCAAGAAACCCAAATGAGCGTTGACAATTTACGCTCCTAATACTAACATAGACTAAGCATGCATCTAGACAAGCATGCAACTAATCATTTGTTTTGTTCATCATATTGTTTATTCTGATTAAGCTCTACATAATACGACGCCAACCTATCTTTAATACGGCTGACTTTTACTCTTTTCGAGCTTATCTCTCCTACGTGGTAACGACTTTCCAGAAGAACACAATATACGCTTTAGCATTTCTGGCGAAGTATAACTTCGGCAGAATCCATTCTTCTTCGGCAGAATCCATTCTTCTTCGGCAGATGCTTCGGCAGAATCAGTAGTTTACCTTAATTCCCAACAATCCTCCCCTAAACTGGAATTTGACTAGGTTAAGTTCCAGCTTCCCGATAGATCGATAATCTTAATGTTTGAGGATTGTACCATTTCTTGAGGTAGTGTACCGAGCCGCTTTTTAGCAGTGAGTGGGCGTATCTTGAGGATCAAAGAACCAAGATTGAAGAACATCTGTATGATGACCAACCGTGAAAACACCGGATCTTTGCAGAACGTATGACATTATGTACATCAAAGCATATAAGTTCAATACTATTCTCATCACTTCCGTGTGTGTTAACTCCGTGAGAGGTGAATCATTGAAAATAATGGATTTGATGTCTCTTTACCAATAGCCATTACTACTGGAGTAGCCACATGTTTGAGTTCGAAAACTATGGTACATTGATAACCATCTGATTTATTGGCAAACCAAAGCAACCATATAAACGCATTTGTCTTGTCTTTACCTGGAGCCGTTTGCTCAAGACTAGTCAATTCTTAGTATTGGTGAATTGAGCACCAAATATGGAGTCATTTGCCTTTACCACATGCCATATACATGTGGGCTAGCCAATTCTTGGATTCCAAAAGGAATAGACCATGGTGAATTGATGACCATACAACCCTCAGCAGTTAAGCATGGGTGGTTGCATACCCTATGATTTTGAGCAAACCATTACAGCTATCAACAGATTTGACGGTTCTTTACCAAAGTACTGCCCTTTGGACTAGCCAACTCTTTGACATACACAAGGTACATCCTGTGAGTTTAAAGACCATCTGAATTGGACAACAAACAAAACTGCTTTTTTTAACTAATAACAATTTATAAAACTGAAAATGATTGATAATAAGTTGAAAAGGGAAATTAAAACTTAATTTTTATTAAATAAACGCTATCACTATTTTTAAAATGATGTTTTGTGAGTTTCTTTTTATGAAAGACTTAAAAAAATTTAGACACAAATAGACAAATAACATAAATAAAGCAAACTAAATAAACAAAACAAAGTAGTGCAGAGTGTACCAAGGGTTCCGATATGGATGAAGAATAAGTCTACTGCAGTTGTTGGAGTTGAGTTTTGATCAATCCCACCAGTGTTAAAGGCATCTGTCTTTCATTTCCCACGGATCCGGAGGAATTTCCAATTTTTGACTCAAAGATCTTTTCCATAAGTCTTTGGGGCAAGTGATACTCTTTCGTAAAACATGCGCATGTGATTCCACCCTTAGTCTCAAGCACATGCACACGAGGAAGAGGATAGAATCTCCGTGATGTAAGCTTCCACCGATGTGAGTTTTCCCAAATGGAAGATGCTTTGCTATTTGGAATGTGGGATTTGAACAGAACTTGAAGATCTCCGGTAAGATCATCCCGAGAACCTTGTGGTTCCTTGTTGCAATAATAGGTGTTAACTTGGGTGAACAAAGAAAGTAAGTCTGCCCTGTCTACCATGTGTAGAATTTCCTTTAGAAAGGTGAATCCTATTGAAGTGGAGTTTCTTCGAAGAAGAACATTCATCTCATCATCCTTTAATGTCCACACTAACACCTCATCTGAATGTCCATCAGGAAAATCAGCAGCAGACCCTTCTATAATGAAAGTTGAGTCATCAGCTTCAAGATCCAAAGAAGATCTTTTGGCCATTCTCTTCCTTCTCCCGGTGATAGATTTCCCTAGAGGAGCATTTTCATCTTGTGCATTTGTGGTAGGACTTGAACCGGCAGATTGAGACTTGGTTGAAGCTGGCGCGTTCATCTGTGGAATATCTTTATAGCCCTCTTTGTTTTAGTTTCGTGAGATCGCCTTCCTTCTTCTGTGAGATCTTCCAGTGTGACCACAGGTGCCACTGAGGGAGAGGGAGTTGAAGCTTTAGGTGCTTCAGGAGAAATGGAAGATGGTTCGCCAGATTGACCCTTGATAGTAGAGGAAGCAACTTTGAAGTTGCTTCAGCAGGAATGACCAAGAGGATTCCTTGGTTGGAGCATCATCGACCTTGAGTCTTTTGGCTTTGGAGCATCTTCATTCTCTCAAGTCCTTTTAAGATGGTAGAAGGTGCCGAGGATGATGATCGCCCTTCATGATTTGATTATATTTGCGATATAGGACATGATCGAGGAAAGCCTTGACTTGTTTTATTGTTAACCCAGAGTTGTACATTGAGCATTGGTTCTTCACCACCCTTCTCATTTCATCTTTAGTAGGGGTTTTTCTTGGCCTTCTGAGCTTGGATGGCCCTCTTTTGTGCAACTGCTTCTTGCCTCCTTTGTCTTCCCTGAGCCATCATTCGCTCCACATAGTTGTCACTAAGGAAATCACCACCTAGGATGCTTTGAGCTAGAGAAGGTCTTGAAGTGACTTGCTGAGTTAGAATATCCCAGTGTTCAGCAGACATCTGAGTCCTCAGTTCATCAAGTTCTTTTCTTCTCTCAGGAGTTAAAGATGAAAATTCCTCGTGTCAAGTGTTTAGCAGCCAATGCTGCACTTTCCTTTGACTTCTCAAACTCAGCCAATCTACTTTCTTGACCGTCATCTTTCCTCCTCACTCACCGGTCGACCAAGCTCATCTTGATGATGACATTTTTCCTTTATTATTAGGCTTCTTGGCACACTCTTCTTCGTTAAATCAATGAGGTACCTCTCAGTAGTACCTAGGTTAACATGTTGATGCTGATCATCCATTGGAGTGGTCATAGTAGCAATGTCGCAGATCTGAGGGAAAGGTCTGTTGGTTCTTGGCGGATGCAGATTTGATTAGGATCTGAAAATACATCCTTCATAGGTACATCAGCAGATGCATCCTTATCTACCCCAGGTTCCTTTGAAGCTTTAGAAGAAACCTTATGAGAATAAGATCTCTTCCTTCTTTTGTAGAGGACAGGCTCCTTCTTCTTTGAGGAAGTGGCGGCTAATGACAAAGGATCATTGAGAGAAACATCAGCCAACATGTCCAGAGACTCAAAATGGGGATCTTCTTGTTCTTCATCAGAGGAAACCACAAGTTTCCTTTTGGAGGCCCCTTTTAGTTTGTGCTCTAAGACCTTGACTTGATTTCCTAGTTCTTCAATCTTAACCCCAAGAAGACTTGGTCTCTGCAAGCTCCTTTTCAGGACTCTTAACCTCTGCAGATACCCTTGACAAGAGCATACACGGATGAGTGTAATGGGGTCCTCAGCTCCACCAGCCAGATTGCTCGCGGGTGGGGAGCCTCATTGGACCTTTCGTAGTAACTCGGTCATGCTCAATGTGAGGAAGATCTTCATCGAGAGGATTCCTCACAGGCCTTGGTGTGGGTGGTCTATTGATTTCTGACTCATCATGAGTAGCTAGAGTGGGTGGAGGACTGGGACATGGTGGTTGGTCTGGAGCAACATGAGTTGCTTCAACAGTTGAAGATGGGCCCTCATCAAGGTGAACCAATGGATTACCATCAGAGCAACAGTGAGGAAGGAGGACTATGAGCCATTCTCTTCATCACAGCTTCATTACCTTGGGGCAACATGGCTGCTAGCAAGGGATGATGTTCCCCCTGAAAGTGGGTTCTCATTGTAGCAAACAATTTAGCAGTTAAAGTGCTTATGGGATAGAAAGATTGGGCTTGGGTATTAGTGTCTAATATCATTTGAAGAAACCTTGGGTACATTAAAAACTTTCCCTTTGTCTTTTGAATATTTTCAACCAAGTTTTCAAAAATATACTTAGAAAAATTGAAAGTTACCCCTTGTGATAGACATACAATACCATAGCCCATCGAGTGGAGAACGGTCCCATCCTCCGCCTTGTTGCTCATGCATTGGCAGTGTGTGAACCAAGAACCTCCATTTTGGACGAGTTCCTTCTTTAGCCACATATCTCTGTTCCGGTTCCTCGATACCCAATAGCCCTTAACCCATTAAGCACATCTTCCCGATTCAATGAAATGCTCCTTCAAGATCTTCCAGGTGAAGCTTCCTCCGATCAGCCTCGGTCACAATGTACTCTCTTTCATCAATCACGCCCTAATCTCTGTCTCGCCCTCTTCTCAGTGAGTTTCCCAAAATTGGGTGATCAGAGACTCATATATCTCATTTGGAGAATGAGATAGAGCATAGCAAATCTTTGACCTTTTTAGGAATTCCACCATAGGTTCGCATAGTCATAGCCCTTGCCGCTTCCCGAAATGCGACTTTGTTGTGATCATGTTTGAATTCAAGAGCCATGAGGAAAAGGAGTGTTTTAGGATTATGATTTTGAAGTGGTGAGTGTTTGTGAAAGTGGAATGAAAGAGAATTGGTTTGTTCTCGCTTGTGTAATGGTGGGTGAAGTGTTTTTGCCCAAATTATAGTCAAAGAAACATGGACCGTTTGTTTGACCTTTGCCGACGTATAGCATCTTTGTCCCAACCCAAAATAACACTTCGCGCAAAACATATGATCAATCTGCTGAGTTATACCTTCAGTAATGCATCAAAGATTAGAGTATCTTCGGTAAGTTTCTAGAATTAATGTGCCACCCACTTGCATTAAACTCATTGAACCTTGAATCCGTCTATAAAATGATCCCAATGTAACTCATCTCTTCATCAAGATCCCCAAATAATTACCACAAACCCTAGATGCAAAATAAACCCAATTAATCAGAATTGCTCCATGAATACCAAACCTGAGATCATAGATCTCACTTCCTCATCTTCATCATCATCATCAAGTGGTGAATCAACCCCATGGTACCATTACTTCCCTCAACCCTATCTTCGACCAAATAAATCGCCCTTTCTTCCTTCTTCAGAAGATGACAGTGTAGTGAATCCAAGTGAATCTACGATGATTCTCGATGACTCTATAAGGAGGGAACGTTTACTCCCAACCTCCAGCACCTTGGTCTCCACAAAGACCTCGTGCGGAATCCTCCGCCCCCAAAGATAGAGAGGTGGTTCTTGGTCTCATCAAGCCATCTTTTGGTGCACGAACACACATCGTATAGTAGAAGGGCTTAAGGAGGGTGGATCGATTGCATTTTGGTTGAAATGAGTAGATGAAGCACACGGGACACGTTAGTTCTCTACGTCATCCTGCGTGGTCATCGTCATCATCAATCGTTTGCATCAATCCATCCTCCCATTTTGGTCCTTAGCATCTTCGTCGAGTTGGTCATGCATATCCAACCCAGCTAAGTGGAATGGGTGGTTACGCGAAGACCTCAAAAGCAAAGCCAAGATCTAATGCATATCCAACATTCACTTAGATTTCGAAATGAAGGATATACACTAGTTTAGGCTTAGCTTAAGTGTACAACTCGTATCTTGTAGATGCATAGTAGTAGGTTGACTTTATGTAAGTCGAAACAGTCGTAAACTGCTTTCTTGAATGAATGAATGAACAATTTGACTTCAATTTCTTTTCTTCAAGATATAACTTCAACCCGTGGAATCAAATTGTATGCTTCAAGATCATTGATTTCAGAAGAAACAAGCAACATTCTTTTAGCTGTTTTGACCATATATTTATGAACCACTCTTGATGAATTTGAACTTGATCGTGAAAATACAAACTGCAATCCAGATAATGACCGCACAAAATGCATGCATAAATGCAAATGTACACAACAACATACACAACAACAAAAACAAACAAACTAGAGGAATATTAGTAGTTAGTGTTAGAATACAAACTAATATACAAAAATAATGCAGAGTTTGCACAAAATCCCCCAGGCATATGCCTCCCCTTAGGCCTATGCCTCCCCTCAAACTATGCAGTCAAGGGTTTAACATTCCAATATTGACCACGAGGTGTTGAAACCTTGGTCCATCAAACGCTTTGTTAACAAGTCGCCACATTATCATCGCAGTATGGATTTTAGTCACTTTTATCAAATGTTTTTCATAAGCATCTCTTATAAAGTGGTGCCTGATTTCAATGTGTTTCGTCGATCTGGAAAACCGATTTTTGACTATGCATATGGTACTTTGATTATCTATATGAATTGTAGTGTTCATAAAGTTGTACCCATAGTCCAGAAATTGGTTCTGAATCCAAAGGACTTGTCCACAAAGAATTTGCAGGCAAGAACGCATCGCTTCAAGAGTTGAGGTGGCCACGATGGTTTGTATCTTGCATTGCCAAGAAATCAACCTCTTACCAAGAAATTGGCGTTGCCAGGATCTTCTATCCGATTGCACCGCATAATCATCGTCACTATATGCTTCTAATTTGAAAGGAGATTCTTTTGGGTACCAAAGGCCTAAAAGAGGTTGGCCTTTGAGGTACTTAAAGATCTTCTTGACAAAGATTGAGATGGGAAGCCGTGGAGTGACTTGATGTCGAGAACAAACACTCACAAAGAAATGTAATATCGTGTCTTGAAGTCGCCAATACATCAATGAACCAATCATGGACTGCAGATGATGAACATTCAGGTAGATCTGGTTCATTATTTGCTTTAGGCTTTGGAGCTTCATAAGGTGTTGTAGCAGTCCTAACACCTTCCATACCAAACTTTTTCAAAATGTCCCTCACATATTTATCTTGACTGATAAAGATGCCATCCTGTTTCTGCTGAACCTGGAGACCCAAAAGAAAGTAAGCTCTCCCATAGCACTCATTTGAAATTCACCCTTCATGAGTTCCTCAATTCCTCTGCACCAAGCTTCTTTGTGGAACCAAAAATAATGTCGCCCACATACACTTGCACCAAAATGATGTCTGAGTAATTCTTCTTGAGGAACAGAGTTTTATCAATAGCACCTCTTCTATAGCCATGCTTCAAATAGAACGAGGAAAGCCGGCCAGCATACCAAGCTCTTGGTGCCTGATGTAAGCCATAAAGAGCTTTAACCACCTTGTAGACATGATTTGGGTGATCAGGGTCTTCAAATCCCTTGGGTTGAGTGACATAGACCTCCTCTTCAATCTCACCATATAGAAAAGCACCCTTGACATCCATTTGATACACCATGAAACCCATGTATGAAGCATATGCCAAGAAAATGCGAATTGCTTCAACTCGGCAACAGTGTGCAAACACTTCATCATAATCAATCCCTTCCTCTTGTGCAAGCCTTGAGCTACCATCCTTGCTTTGTTTTTGATCACAACACCCCTAGCATCTCTCTTATTCTTCAAAACCCATTTTGTCCCAATGGCATATTTGCCATCGTGGAGTGGAACCAAAACCCGCACTGATTGTGGAATTGTTGCATTTCTTCTTGCATTGCTTCTATCCAGCTTGGATCGTTGAGAGCTTGAGAAACACTAGTTGGTTCCACTTGAGAGAGAAAACAAGCAAACAGACAATGCTTGAGGTCTGTGATTGTCGCTTGCGGTTGGAGACATAAGAGAGAAAAGCAATCGCCCAAACCGAGGACTGGTGATAGCCCGTCTAGTTCTAACAGGTGCCAGAAGATCACCTATAATGTTGGATTGAGGATGAGCTATGTTGATCCTGAGTACCAGTAGTGGGTTGACTTCAATGGAAGAATCAAGATTAGTGATGGTTGGTTCAAATTCAGCATCATAAGAGGGTGAGGTGAAAATGCGACTTTGGGTTGATAATTTCCAAGATCCAAGGTTTTGGAAAGCGTGTATAGGGTTCACCAAAGTCTGAAGATACTTGAGGAGGAACAAAGATAGCCTTCAGCAGATTGGGAAGGTAGGTGTGAAGAATCAACTAGAATCATGGTTTCTACCGATTCCTTCATTATTAACTTCTCCATTCAGCCGCTTCAAGCTTAGCTGCAAATTCTTGAGTCTGAGCCTAGCAAGGTCCTCAGATAATGAGAGTCATCTTCATCACTCGAATCAGCAGTATCCTGGAGGTGGTACCGTAATATTGTTAGGGGAGAAAGAAGGCACAAGTATGGGTTGCTCATCATCTTGAAACTCATTGTCGAGCCATCATCTGGGGACTCCTGCATTGTTAGTTGGAGACACTTGAGGACCTATTTTGGTTAGCCGATGATGTGGTAACCCGGATAATCAGCTAAGTAGTCAAGGTCAAAGGACCATGAATGACCTTGTCTTTGAACATTAGGCTTGTCTTCCAAAAATCTCAGGTTCAACGTCTCTTCTATTTTCTTGGCTTGCAAGTTGTACACCCTGTATGCCTTACTATGAGGTGAATAGCCCACAATATAACCATCATCGCCTCTCATCAAACTTTCCCAAAGGATCACTTGTGTTCAGAATGGTCACTTGACAACCAAAAGGTTTTAGGTAGTGAATGACAGGAACTTTCCCAAAGAGAAGTTCATATGGGGTTTTGAGTTGTGGTCTAGTAATGGACACCCTATTTAGCACATAGCAAGCGTGCCAAATTTCATCCGAACATAGTGGGCAGTTTAGAGTCTGCAAGCATGGATCTTGCAGCCTCAATTAAGGTCCTATTCTTTCTTTCAGCTACACCATTTTGTTGTGGGGTTCTTGGATTACTATAGTCCCTCTTTATGCCTTTGGACCCACAGAGTTCTAAAAGAACAAGATTTTTAAACTCTGTCCCATTATCACATCAATACCTTTGACCTTTTGTTCAACTGATTTTCAACAAGAGTGATGAATTCACAGACTTGAGATGTTTCATCTTTTGTTCTCGAGAAAGAAAACCCAACAAAATCGCTATAGCCATCGTGATCACCAAACGAAGTACTTATGATCGATGCTTCTGACTTGAGTTGGACCAAACAGATCCATGTGAAGCAACTGAAGAGGTTCAGTGATGATGCTCATAGCATTGATCGCTTGTAAGAGGCTCGTGTTGTTTGCCTTTATTGCAAGCAACACAATTATGATCATTGGTAAAAACTTTTGTGGGAAGACCTTGGACAAGACTCATTTTAGAGAGTTTGTTAATGGTCTTGTAATTCACATGCGCCATCCTCCTATGCCATTTTGTGGATTCATCAAGTGATGCTTTAGCCACCAAACAAGTGAGGTCACCACCTGGTTGAACTTCATTAAGATTGAATGTGTATAAATTGTGAGTTCGAGGGACTTTCAGTAGAATTGAAGTTTCTTCTGGGAGTTTGAAGTCTTTAGACAGCACAAGACATTCTTCTCGTGAAGAGGACTTTATTCTTAGTGTCACAGATTTGTGAAACAGAGAACAAGTTGAAATGTTGAAGTTCCTTAACATAGTACACATTTTCAAAATCTAGATGAGGTGTCTTTATGGTGCCTTTCCCTGTGATACTACCATCACTTCCTCCAAAAGTTACATTGCCTCCTCCTTCAATAGGGACAAAATTGTGCATCATATCCCTGTTCCCAGACATGCTTCGGGAACAACCACTATCAACAATACCAATATTCTTATGCTTAAGGGGATGATCCTACAAACAACAACAAAATATATACAAACCGTTAGAGGCATACGGAGGAGGTTCAAGTCACATGACTTGAACCTGCCTTGTGGATCACAGGATTAGGACAAGAGTATTTAGTGGATCCACCATTGTTCTTGGTCCTCCATTGATAATTGGGTCCCTTGTTAGTCCAAGAACAACCTCCGCCGAGGGCTTCACAGCAGGTGCTCCCATATCCCATCCCAAAGATACATAGAGTCAACATATGTAGACCAATAACCATGTTTAAAGTATGGACTAGTTGGTTGCACATAAGGTCTGGTGACTGATTTTCTCCATTGAGAGTCAGGCTGCTTGTGGGACATAAGGTGGAATATTAGCAACATTGGTCCATTTAGATTTGGGTTTCTGGTAAGTAGCACATGCACCCAATCTTTGCTCATAAAAATCACAATCCTTAATCAAATGAAATTTACTTCCACATACAAAACATGTCTTCTTCTTGGAAGATTTATTCAAATAGGGAGATGTTTGATTACATGAAGAAGTACTTAAATTAGAAACATTCAAGGAATTGTTTTTAACAAAGTGATTATTCAAAGATTTAAAAGACAAGTCTTCAAAGAAACCGTTGGAAGATGATTCCTCAGGCAGCTTCCTTAGAAGGCTTGTAAGTAGACTGGAGTGCAGGGTCGCTTGGAAAGGTCGACTCTCACTTGAATCACAAATTTTCATAGGAAGCAGCCCTTGATCCGATGAATTGTCACTGCCGAGCAAGAGACAAAGGCATTAGATGAGGTATCGGGGTCTGGCAAGTCTTTTGACTTTTTGCCATATAGATGATGTGATCCATCAAAGTCAACAGTGATGGACAGTGTCCTGTGGGCATAAATTCACCTCTAATAGGTCCAGGGGACAGCATGCATATTACCTCTTTAACAAAGTTAGCTAACCCTCAGGTGTGGATTTCACGACCATCATTCCTAGCTTCCAATCCTACATACTTTTGAAAACCTAATCCTAAGCCGAGGTTCTGATGACTGTTATATAGTTCTCTAGCTAGAGTATCACCTGCAATCAACCATTGTTTATTTCTAGCTATTTCCTCGCCTACCTTTTTTTAAGTTCTAGGTTTTAGATACAGACTTCATCCTTAGCTTTCTCAGATAGTTTTAAATAATTATTAGCAACTTCAAGATCAAACTGTAACACCTTTATCTTTTCTTCATACGCTATTTGATTCTTTTGAAACCATACCTTTTGTCTTTCATGCTTTTAATGCTAGTTTATGAGCTTCATTTTCAACATAGCATTCATCAAACTTAGGTTTCATAGCATCATACTCTTCTTTAAGTTCATTGTACCTTAGACTACAACCAAATATACAGATTGTGTACCTTGAGATAGTCCCATCTAGGCAAACTGATCATGCCTTTCATCCGAAGTACACCTTGCCAGCAATCCAAGCTTATCAGAATCATGAGCTTCTTCATTTACGGTTCATGTGCAGTCAGTTGACTGTTCATCCATGGTGAGAGAGCTGAAGCTCCAGTTTCCTGTGTTTCTTTTCTCCGATAGGAAAGGTAATTAGCTCCATCTCCACTTTTCTGTCTTTGCATTCCTTGAGAAATGCCCCATCCGGTGGCAAGTAAAACACTTGACTTTCCTCCTCCAAAGCGGGCTGGTTCCTTTCCCTTGAAAGCAAACTTCCTTCCAGACGTCTCTTCAAACCTTTTGATGTCCACTGACAGTAATGCCACCTGCATTTTCATCTCCTCCATTTCAAGTGGGTCCAACTGATCAAAGTCTTCATATGCAAGATACTGTTGAGTATCATAGTCGAGAACAAATGAATGAAGAATATCCTCCATCACACTACTAGACCTAGCTTGAGAACATGGTGGAGTGGGACGGGGGTTAAGTGGTGGAGGGGGGGATGAAGATGATGATGGAAAGTAGTTGGAGCTCGGGGACGATGGAAAATAGTTGGAACTAGGAGCTTGCACCATCATGTTGGAGTGAGATGTCCCAACAAAAGTCGCATGGCCCAGACGAAGATGTACGGTAGGGAGTTCTGACATCCGGTTCAAGGGTTCGAGTCGGTATATAGCTCATCAAAGGTAAGCATATCCAGCCCTCCTTTTGCCTTGAGAGCAATACTTACATGTAGCCATGATGGAGGTAACGACCGAAGGAACTTTGAGTTGCAGTCATCATTATCCGCTTTGCACTCACCGTTCACCGACTCAAGATCCTATGGAACCTGCGTCAGATCCTTTGTGAATGCCTTCTTCTTCAGAGATGTTGAAGTCCTGAAATTGTTGTCTCAAAGCATGGACTTCTCATTCTCTTTGATTCTTCATTGCCACCGAACCTTGCTTTGAGAGCCATCCATATGTCCTTTGCATCATCCATATGATGAAAATCACACAGATGATCTTCTGGAATGGCTTGAAGCGTAATGGTCTTTACTTTATGTTCTCTCTGCATAGCTAGTACTTCTTCAAGTTTTGGTGGAGCCATGATAAATTTCCCACCTCGTGGGATCATCTTCTTCAAATGTTTCCTTTCTTTACAACCTCCTACAGATTCCAATCAATATTGGAAATCCAGTTTTCCATCTTCATAGCCCAAAGTTCATATTCTTCTCTTTTCAAATAAGGAAGTTTACCATTACTGTTTAGAGACGAGCTTGCATGGAAGTGGTGTTGGTGTTGTTTGTGTTGGTGGTTTCAGTTTCATTATCGGATCCAGGCATGGTGAATGAATGTTCTTAGTATCGCAGAGACTTCCCGAGGCTCTGATACCACTTGTTGAAACAAAAAACACAAAGACCTTGATAGATCTTTAAGCACTCGGAGATCGTTAGTGTTGCCTATGTAATCACAAGCAAACTAATAGAAGATCTCTACAACTAGTATTTTGTAGCGGAAATAAAATACAAGTTACAATAACTAAGAACTCTTTGATCCTCTATGGATCTTTTGATTATAGAAACTCTATGTTTCAGATGTTTTACAAGACTTGAGAGACTCTTCAAAAACTTCTCTATTACAAACTATTATGGTTTCTTATATAGGCAAGAAACCCTAATGAGCGTTGACAATTTACGCTCCTAATACTAACATAGACTAAGCATGCATCTAGACAAGCATGCAACTAATCATTTGTTTTGTTCATCATATTGTTTATTCCGATTAAGCTCTACATAATACGGCGCCAACCTATCTTTAATACGGCGCTGACTTTTACTCTTTTCTGAGCTTATCTCTCCTAATGCAGGTAATGCGCACTTTCGGCTGAGCAACACAATATCTGCTTTAGCATTTCGCCGAAGTATAACTTCGGGCAGAATCCATTCTTCTTCCCGCAGAATCCATTCTTCTTCGCGATGCTTTGCTAATCAAGAGTTTACCTTAATTCCCAACAGGTGATGACTTTTTTGACCAAGATGATACAAATATAAGTGAATAAACTGTTAACCTCAAAAGATGGAAAAAAAATTTCCGGCACATAAAAACTGGTTAAAAACAGTTTAAACAAATATTCGAAACCACACAAATCTATAAAAACAACAACCTGGCTCGTTATACCAATTGTAGGACCGAAAATACTAGTGATTCATGTGGTTCGGGGGGTCGGGGAAGCTCAAAGAATAAGAAAGACATGGTTATTGTATTAGATAGAAAAGGGAAGATGTGTGGGTTTCTAGAGAGAAGAAGAAGAAACCACACACACTTCTTTACAAAATGTGAACTTCCTACCCTCCTAGTTGGGACTAGGAGGTGTATTTATACTAGGACAAGCCTAACTTAGCCCAAATGACTAAACTAGTCCTTGTGAATGAGTAAAGAAAGAAACTAATGCAATTCCCGTAATGACTTCACTTTAGCGAGGCTAACAGATGCCAATCTGTAACACCCCCAAAATCATTAAGTGACAGCGGAAGACTATTTGGGGTATTACTTAGAGGATCACAGTCATAAGTCATAGAAAATGACTCTAAAAGAGACGTTTTTAATAAAAGATCGTTACCATTTCATTAAACTCAATGTTTTGGATCACAAGAGAAAATACTACAAGTTTTGAAGTTACACAAAAGATAGTTCAAATGTTTGTGAAATGATAACTTTATTTAAAACACCGCTTCTAGCATCACATCCCGTCCACTCCGTGCCTTCAACATTTTCCTAGTTAGTACCTGAGATAAACATGCTTAAAAAGATCAACAAAAATGTTGAGTGATATTCATAGGTTTAATAAATGGTTGAACACAAGTAAGAGATGATAATTGCTTCGAAGACAATTACCATAGAAAACAGATATTATTATTATGCACTAAGCTCATGACACCAATACTAACTGCATACACCTAATTAATGGTGTAAGTAATAAAATTTCCCCAGTGATGAAATTGCCAATTCCATAGATAACCAATATGAGCGCCCGGTTATTTCAATAACCGAATCGGGTCGTCAATTCCCATAGTACTATCCACAATATTTGTGTTCACTCGCAAGTGATTAATGGTTCATGATGAAGGGACTTTGGCGGGAACTTAGGCTATAATAATAATAATCAGGCAAGCATACATTTTAAGAAAAGACGTGTGTTCTAGTTTATAGCATGTATCTCCCTCGCGGGGGTTGAAAAACAAGTAAAAGCGAGGCTATGTACTCACCTTAGCAAAAGTATCCGAGTAGTGTAAAGATCAAGTAGTAGATGCATGAAGTACCGCCACGCGACCTATAGTTAATATAACCATACTTTAGGTTCTATGTTTATATTCGACTCGATAGCGGTTAAGAAGTTAAAAGTGCTTTATTATTGTTGCTTGAGTGGTGGTATTCAAGTTAAAATTAGTTTGGTAAATATTGGCTGTTATTGGCTTTTGGAAGTGCTTAGGCATAAGAAGTATAAAAAACGAATGAGTCTTTGGGTTGTCGTAACCGAAACGCGAGGTACGGAAAATATCAAGTATAAATATTAAACATATTTAATTTATAACGATGGCACTCAAAGTATATATGTTTATAGCTAAATGATAAAGTATAAAAGCAATAGTTTTATTATAAGGGTTTAAAAATATTTTTTGTTTATACGCTATAATGGTCTTTCAGAAGATTGGGTGTGACCCCGTATATATGTCTAAATTTTTTGTGGTGACTAAAGGTTATAATTTATAGAAAATTATTGATGTGTTAAAATAAATCTTGTTTAGTATGAAATATTAATAATTCAAGATTAAAAATTGGTTATATTATATTATCCGCTTATAGTATATGCTTATAAAATGAGGCAATGTCGTGAAATAATATCGAAGAAGACAAGTAATCGTGACACGATGCCGCTTTGGTTATACTTAATATTATGAAATTTTTGTTTCTCACCTTTGTAAATTTTTATGTTCCAAAAGAGAATTGTATACATCTATTTTCGTGTGACAGCAACTAATACACCCCCAGTTGGGCTCGACTCAACATAAGCCCAACACTTTTTCAAGCCCATTGATCTCAAGCTGAACCGTCAAGTCTAATCACACAAGCAGCACTTTGCGAATGGCTAACCGTATGAGCTTAAAACCGCCGCACAAATACAATGAAGTCCAGGAGAATACAGTGAATTCCCGGGTCGTTATGTCCCACGGAGACTCAATGGTGTGAAAACACTTGATCAGACGGTAGAATGATCACTAATGATAGTGATCAGAAAGGATTTGGATAGGATAATTACACTACTGAAAAGGGTTATAAATTAAGGCGACTTAAATACAAATTTAAGAAAATTAAAAAGATAAAAGATATTAAATAAACGCTATCACTATATTTAAAGTGATGAACGTTTTAAAAATTAAAACTTACGTTTAAAATGAAAATACGTAAACGTACAAAATAAAAAGTGAAACTAAAGAAGGAAAATACCTACGGGTATGAAAAATACATTTTTACAATCCTAATTATATTAGAAAATTATTAGAAAAGGAAAATTATTTTTAACACTATTATTCTAATTATTATTAATTAAAAACTATTTTAAACTATTTAATAGTACTCTAAATAAAAGAAAATATGAAATAAGATTAGAAAAATAAGATTAAGACTTAGAAAAATCTAAAATATGATAAAACTAATTTTAAAACAGAAAATATATTTTTTTGACTTTTTATATATTTATTACTAATTTAAAACTATTTAAAACTAATTTAAATGCTAGAAAATACTATTTAAACCAAGAAAATTATGGAAAAATACTTTTTAGGCTTTTTACATTTATCTAAACCTAAGAAAATTGAAAAAATTATTTTTTTGAAGCTTTTCTTAATTATTTGTATTTAAAGCTAATTAAAAAGTGCTAAAAAGTGATTTAAATTAAGAAAAATAGCAAACAAGCTTAGAAAAATCTGAAAATTTCAGGAAAAGTCTAAAACAATATTAGAAAGCTAGGAAAATTGAAAAAACAAGGGGTTGTTAGGAGGAATATGAAACTGATATGGAAAGTGCTTAAGAATAAGCACTTGGATAAGCCAAAAGCTCACCAAAAGCTACCAACTGAAAACAGGAACTATACTATGCTAAACATGACCAAATGCAACAATAATCAACAAGATATAACCTCTGAATTGGAATCAAGTACAGATTTGATGTTTTGAGTATTTTGCTTAAAAACAGTTAGAGGGTGCCAGGATTAAGCAGGCAAATAAGCACTTGAATAAGCTGGAAACCTGAAACCAAAACTTGTATCCTACAATAGACCTAGGTGAGACCAAGTGTACCAAAAATCAGGCCATGGAAAGCTCTTTTGAGCTCTGTGCACAAGCGCACAACTGAGAAAACTCGTAATACTGAGACAGTGGGAGCGAGGGCACTATACACCAAATTGATGAGCTTGTTTGAAGCTTATAAAAAAATTGTAAAATTTAACTAAAATGGTAATAAGTAACAAGACCAGATGAAGTTTCTAAAATGCCAATTCCCATTTGATAAGACCCAAAGATGAGTTCAAGAAAAATCCTTGATTTTGGCTCTAAAACAGGTTTTAACAATTTTTGACTTTTGAAGAAACAATGACAGTTGACTATTATGAACTTTGGATTTAATCTATGGACTTATTATGTTGTAATAAGCTGTAATGAGATTATCTAAAGCTAGACTAACAACTTTTAAGCTTGTAAAATGATTTTGGCTACTTAAAAATTCCAACAGTGGACTATGAATGGGTAGGATTTGGAATTTTGACTTTTTTATGAACAAGGTCTGACTTTTCTTGTATGTTTGAGCTAATGAGACTTAATAAGACATGCAACCAGCAAAAGCATTAACATAAACACTCTTTTAACACAAGCTATTAAACCTGCAAATCCAAACACTATATGTTGATCAAGTTGTAAAGCATTAAACACTAAAACATGTTTGAAAACTAAGAAATCTATTTATTATCTAATAATTACTATAATAAGACAAGATTAAGCTCTATTTAACAAGTTTATAATAGCTATACTAAAATTGCTAATTTTTTAAGAAATGGCTTACAAGTGAGTTCATGCACAGGACAAAGTACCAAGGTCTGAGATCACTCCCTATTGCTTACCACTAAGCTCTATAACCAAAAGCATTCCATATATCAATCTTGCTTCAGTCTTGATCAGGTCTCCACAGGATTTTTAATTTTTAACTATTTTCTTGGTAATTTTGGTATTTTCTATTTTGAAGCTGAACTGAATTATAAATGTTTTTAAAAGCTTAAATAAGTTACTATAAGCTTATATAAGCTTACTGAGCTTAGAACCACAACCATAAACAACTTAAACCAATATTTGAGATTTTGCTCAAAATTTGCATAAACCGTGATCGTTATAAAACTTAAAATTGAGATGGAAATATGTTTGATATACCGGAATGAGATTACAAATAACTTGAAAATTTAAACATAAGCTGGAAAACTTAAAGAAATTAAAACGACATACAAAATATTAAAATTATATTAGATAGCTTCTCCATTGCTCCTTTTTCAGATTTATTGACCTCAAACTTCCCTTGTCGACCTCTGAACTAATCCCATCACATATTGACCATTGATTTGAGCCAGATCATTGGAATTGCCATATGTCGAATTTGGCGCCAATACGTATTTAACAGCTGGAGGGTGTTGAGTGAAGGGTTAAAGATGCATTTAATGGTTTTTGTAGTTTAGGTGAGGTGGAGGGACATGGAAAGTGATATGAAGAGGAGGGGGATGGGTGTGTGGAGAGTGTTTCAGGGAGCAGTGAGAGTGGAGACTTTTAGGCCAAGTTGGGTGTTTGTTTGACTTGTGCTGACCGATATTATTGTAATAAACGAGGGTCCAAAATGCATATGTGACAGGGGGTCCAAGGAAAGGGTCACAATTGTTGACAAGGGTCCAAATGAGGAGTGTAAAGGGTTTTAAATACAAGGACTCTTTTTGTAATTTCTGAAAACTCAAGGACCTAGGCTGCCAATCTTGAAAAGTTGTTCCAAGGATTAAAAGTGACAAGTTTCAATAATATAAGGACTAAACTTGACAATTTCCAAATTCCAAGGACCATTTTTGACAATTTTCAAACTTGAGGGACCAAAGTTGTAATTTTGAAAATTTTACATTTCAAGGGTTTGTTTTGACAACTTTTGAATCCCATGGACCTTAAATGACATTTTTCTTTATTTTGATATACCAGGGATTGTTTTTGACAACTTTTGAAACTTGGGGGACTAAAACTGCTAATTTTGCAAACTTTATACGTTTTTCATCTGATTTTGATATTTTGCATTTAAAACACATAAAACACTGATTTGTGATATTTTGATCATTTTGAAGCATTTTGAGTGTTTTCGATGATTTTGCGGTCTATACAATACAAAATGATGAGTAATTAGACACTCATCAATCCTCCACACTAAGATATTGCTAGTCCCTAGCAATGATTTGAGAAAACTTTTGATGGATTTGAAAACCTCTTTACCAAAAGCCATCACTTTCGGAGTAGCCAATTGTTTTGATTCAAGTAAGAACCTTTGGTACAACGATAACCAAATGATTTATTGGCAAATCATAAACCATATAACGGATTTGATGTGTCTTTACCAAGAGCCGTTTGCTCCTGGATTAGCCAATCCTTTAGTTTATCAAACATGGCGGACTGATAACCAAGATGAGTAAGTGTAAAACACTTACTCCAAAAAAAATTTGGCCAAAAACGGGGGAATTGGGTAAATAATATATGAAATTCGTGAGAATTCCCCCCCACACTTAGAAATGAATATTGCCCTCAATATTCAAAGTACCGGCTGTTATGCCGAAACAAAGAACGTAAAAGGGAAATATTACGGCCATTATTTAGAAAGAAGATTTTTTTGGAACACTTATATACAACATGTGGGGCAACCCCCCCCCCCACACTAGGGTGGTAGAAAATAGAAAGAAGTCAGAAATATGGGTGAAAACCCATATAGCATGCTACTGTTTTTGATTTGAAGTCGCTAGCTTGACTCGACCCCGAATTTATTGGTTCATGGGGAAGCAAAGTGGAAGAAACAATCTCCATCGAACTTTCATTCAAGATGTTTGGATAAACATTGAAGCACGTGAAAGTTCCACACCGATGAGATATACATAGAAAGACCCGGCTCACAAATGATAACTGAAAATGCCGGGGTCAAAAATAGTGTCCTCATTCCCGAAAGAGAAAAGGGAAAGAGCAACCACACCATTTATGAAGAATGGAATAAATATGTGCATCACAATGCATGTCCATTCCTCATCAGAAAGAAGCAAATCACCATTTTTGACATTTTTAAGCTTAAACTTGAAGCTTGTATGGTGATTGGTAACAAAATTTCGAGGAGAGCTTTTGAAACGATTCTTCAATCAACAGATTTTCAAGAAAAAGGATGTCTCCTCCTCGAATCAAAGTATTGTCAATTCCTGTTGGAATTGACTCATCACTAAGAAAATCATCGACCTCCTTCCAAAATTTGTCATCTTCCTCATCTGGAGTGAGAGAAGGAATGGAAGAGTCGGAAATGGGACAAGAAACGAGTGGATGATCATTATATAGGAGATTTCTAGTTTCTCCTATCAATTCCTATGTAGCCTTGTGACTCTTTCTAGGGATGAGAAGACCGCAATATAGATGGGTTGACCATGCTGTTCCATTCTTGCCTTTCAAATTGAGTGAGGATGGTGACGGCTTGAGCGTTGTCGTCTTTCTTGTTTATCACAATAAAGGTTGGGGATGACTTCTAGATATCAAAGTAGTTTTTTGTTTTTGCCAGATTAAGGAGATGGAGGGGTGAGAGAGACGAGGTCTTGGGAACTAGAAAAGTTGTGTTGGATAAAAAAAGAAGGAAGAGGCGTGAGTTTTGATGTGGAAGGGTACTGGTAACATTTTGTGAAAAGGGATAAGGGTAAAAGTATTTTAAACTTTTATTTTATACTTGGTATATTGTTAGTCATTATCAGTATATTTTAGGTATTAGGTGTATTCCGCGTCCCGCTGTTTAACTCGTAAACGTATAATTCCAAATGGGAAAAATATAATACTTATTTTTCCGGACACGTTTTAAATATACTGATATGATGAAATTTCCGATTTTATTAATTCGTTTTTATTTTTCATGTTTTCTTTTATTATACTGGTACGCGTGCGGACTCGTAATACAAGATAATTTCTTGTGAGACTGACTTAGCTATCAGTAAATATCGGCATGATTAAATAAGACTACTCGGAGATGCATAAATTTTTAGGCAAGAAAAATGAATTGTACGCGCTAAAATGCTCAATTTAGATCAAGTAAACTTTGATAAATAATCTAGTTTATTGATATGAAAGTTAATGATAGTGAAATTTTACAGGTGGTATAGTTTTTCACAATAAGATGGTGAACTAGATAATGCCATGTGATAGATCACTTGACGTATCTATATAAACTCAAGTGTTATATATGTCAGTGTGAGGAGCATTTGAAGAGAGATTGTCCCAGGTATAATCACAGGAAATCTCAAGGCTTTGTTAGGAATGAAGATCAAGTATTCGGTGCTGATGTTATGATGGCTATGAGTGTTGAAGAACTGTTGGACTAGATCATGGATTCATGGGGCTCATAACATATGACATACATGAGAGATTACTTGTTTGATTTTGAGGAGTATGACGGTGGTAATGTACTGTTGGGTGATGGAAGGGAAGTGTACATGTGACAACTAAGGTTCGAGTACAGTTGAGGGATAGGTCAAGTTTCATGTTGGACAATGTCATGTATGTTCTGGAATTAACACAAAACTTGATATCGCTGGGCACTCTTGAAAAAGAGGGTTTTACCATGAAGATCGGATGGCAGGATCAAGGTTATTAAGGGTCCACTGGTGGTTTTATCATGAACAAGGAAGGTTAATTGCATATATACCCGGATGGTCGACAAAGGACCGAAGACATTGAAGGGTAGGAAGCAGTTAGGAGAATCTCATACTGAGAAGAAGATCAAGACATATAATGTTCTTGAATCTTGTAATCAGGGGTCTACACAATAGTGTACGAAGAGTGGGGTCGCCAGGCATTTGGGTGTTGAAGGGGTACAACAACAGAATGGGTTGGTTGATGAGAGCAACAAGACACTCTTGGCTAAGGTACATTATTTTATGATTCAGTCTGGTCTGTTTGAGGTTTTTTGGGCTGAGTATACAACCAGGTCAACATATCCAGTGAGTATGTCACCATCTTTAGGGCTTGGATTCAAGATGCCTATAGATAAGTTGGATTTTTTTAGATGGCTTGCTAGTATTAAGCAAGGGATGCTTGAACAGACAAAGCTCAAGTACATATTCCTGGGATACCGTGAAGGTATAGTGGGTAATAAGCTTTGGAGGTTAGATGACGTTACTTCAAAGGTAGTGCTTTATAGTAATATGGGTTTCAATGAGAGTGGGGAATACAAGAAAACTTTCATTAGTTCTGGTGTAGGTAGAGGTTCAGTGCAGGTGTTACATGGAGTTGAGTTTGAGGTAGAACCACTTGGGGATCATACATTTGAGGTGGAACCACAGGGGAATGTCGGTCGGTAGTCGGTTCACAAGAAGTACAAACTTAGGATTTGATAGACTATCATTCAAAGACGTGATAGGAGTAACACTCAGCACGAAAACTAAACATGTATAGAGAAGACAAGAATGAGGCGCTGCTTTGCGATTCAGTTTGAAGTGGATAAGATATATGCACATAAGTCATTGAATTTCAAAGATATAGTTGCTTGTGAGGTTATTCCAAGTGGGAGGCTGGAATGTAAGAAGAAATGGCTGCTTTCGGTCATAGTACGCAAAGAACGTTACAGGAAAAGCAATGATGTCATCAATGGCTATTACTTGGGATTATACACAGGTATGTTCATACATCTATTTATCTATATAAATGGTATGGTTTTTTCTTGCGGATTCAAGGCTAAGATCTAGGTTACCAAGAGTTTGTTGGATAAAGCAAAAGGAAATGTACTTGGTATGGAGATTGTCAGGGATGAAAGTGGTGATACTTTGAGGGTGTCACAGTCCAGGGTTCAGAACGGGAAGTTGGTGCATACTTTTTTGGAAGGACACTCCATATTGTCTTTGAAGGATAGTCTAACAAGGGACTTGATAAGGTTTTAAAATGTACCTTTTTGAGGGGTCATTTAAGCCCTTATTTGCTCACTTTTGTATCCTTTATTACTTAATATCGTTCCTTTTCACTTTTTAGGTCTCTTGAAGGCAAATTGCTGTAATGGCACTTATTTGGACGAAAAGGCGGGATATTTCGAAGAAAATGGCCAAAGTCAAGAATCGAGACACTCTAGCTGCCGAAACATAAAGTGACGGCGCCATGCTTATCTCGACGCCCGTCGGAGGATTTTGTGACGGGACAGATGCCAAAACTCTTATTTTCAAGTGACGACGTCAAGTTATAAAGAGTAGGTCCGTCGCAACTCGCAGGCGGCCTAGATTCAATCCGACGGCGTCAGAACGTGAAGAGGACGGGCGTCACAAGCATAAGGTGACGCCGTCGCAAGTCTAACTTGGCCAATACGAAACGCTAATGACGGCGATCCGACGGCGTTACAAAACATAAGGTGACGC
>OU343220.1:91309372-91608624 GCA_910596185.1 Chrysanthemum makinoi | reverse complement strand
AAAGATATTTTAGACTTGTGAGAATCATGCATAATGAGTTCCCGTATTCCTCCATAGAGTGGTATCCAACTTCTATCGCCGAAACATAAGGTTCCATCCGATCTTTGCGCAAAGCCGTTCTCGTTTTTCGACATTCCAAAGATTTTCTCGTTGGGACGGTTTTCAGGTTTGAGAGCTTCAGCTTGAGCTTTAAGAATTTTTTATGGAAGGGGAGACTTAATTGTCATTCCCAAAGATCTTACTCGAAGAGGTTTAGGTCGATCCTTTCGACTAAGAGCATCCGCCACGACATTTGCTTTTCCCGGGTGATAACGGATTTCACAGTCGTAATCACTAAGCAGCAATTTAGCCATCGTGACATGTTTAACTCCTTTTGATCTAGAATGTGTTGGAGACTTTTGTGGTTGGTGAACACCGTACACTTGGTTCCATAGAGATAATGTCTCCATATTTTGAGGGCGAAAACCACGGCTCCCAATTCCAATTCATGGGTAGTGTAGTTCTTTTCTTGAGTTTTAAGTTGTCGCGAAGCATAAGCAATCACCTTGTTCTCTCGCATCAGACAAAGACCTAACCCTAGGTGTGATGCATCACAAGAGACTACAAAATCTTCCACTCCATTGGGTAGAGCTAAGATAGGAGCTTCACAAAGCTTTTGTTTCAAGAGTCGAAAGGCTAACTCTTGTTCTTCACCCCACCAAACTTCTTATTTTTCCGGGTTAACTCCATTAGAGGTTTAGCGATTGAGAATCCTTCGATAAATCTTCGATAATAACCGCGAAGACCCAAGAATTGGCGTATCTCTAGGTAGTAGGATGACCAATCTTTAATGACCTTCATTTTTGCAAGATCAACATGAAGACCATTACTATCTATCACGTGACCAAGGAATTGAACTTTTCGAATCTAGAAGTCGCATTTGGAAAATTTAGCATACGCTTCTTCTCTTGAGTAGCTCTAGGATAGCTTTCAAGTGTTTCACATGCTCTTCCTTGTTGCGGGAATAAATGAGACTGTCATCAATGAACACAATCACAAATTTGTTCAAGTAAGGTTTACACACTCGGTTCATTAGGTCTATAAATACCCCGGTGCATTCATCAAACCAAATGGCATCACTTGGAACTCATAGTGGCCGTATCGTGTTCAAAGCAGCTTTTGGAATATCTTCTTCTCTAACTCTCGCTGATGATACCCAGATCTCGATCAATCTTGAGTAGACGCTTTACCCTTGCAGTTGGTCAAACAAATCGTCAATCCTGGGTAATGGATAGCGATTCTTCACCGTTAGCTTTTTCAACTCTCGGTAATCGATACACATTCGGAAAGATCCATCCTTCTTTTTGATGAATAAGACCGAAGCTCCCCAAGGCGAAGAACTCGGTCGAATGAATCCTTTTTCGGACAATTCTTGAAGTTGGTCGGACAATTCTTGTAGTTCGGAGAGTGCCAATCTATAAGGTGCTCGTGCCACGGGTGCCGCTCCCGGCACTAACTCAATTTGACTTCTACTTGCGAACCGAGGAAGACCAGGCAAGTCTTCGGAAATACTTCAGTGAAAGTCCCTAGCCCGGGACGCTCTTTAGTTGTTTCTCATCCGCTTTCTTCTTCTCCGTTACTTGTGCTAGAAAAATGTGACATCCTTTTTCTATGTACTTTGCAGTTTTGACGCATCGAAATGATATTCAATCGGGTCTTACAACGATCACCCGAATGATCGGGTTTCACCATCGAGAGGAATGTGAACGACCTTCTCGTCACAGATGATTCTTGCACGATTTTTGGATAGCCAATCCATGCCAATGACAAGCATCGGCTACCCAGTTGAATAGGCATAAGGTCTATATCGAACGGGTGGTTTGATAAGGATAGATTGCAACTTCGGGCGACGTGTTAGTTCCTACTACTTTTCCATCGGCTAACTCTACTTCATAATTGGTATTTAAGGCGTTGGTGTGACTTTTTATCAAAGGTGCAAACTTAGAAGACACAAAGCTTTTTTCGGCTCCAAAATCAAATAACACTTTAGCTAAATGATGATTGAGTGAAAACGTACCCGTAAGGACGTCCGGGTTTTCTTGTGCATCTCCATCTCCTAGCACATAAGCTCTTGCTCTAAAGTGGTTGTTGTTGTAGTTCCGTGCAGTTTTGGGCATTTACTCTTTAATGCCCCCACAAACCAAAGCAAGTCACCCTAAGGGTTGAAGATTACCGTAGCGGGTTTTGGCAATCTTTGTGTGTGTGACCCACCTGTGACACTTTCACACTTAATGGTACAACGTCCACATGATGTAGGTTGCATCGAGTGCAATGAGGGTGCGGTCCAACATAGCCTTTTCAAGTGGCGGAGAAAAGATATGCCCGCAAAGCTTCTTGCCTATGGTTTTGTTGATTGTGGTGGTTGTTTCGTTTTGGTGGTATGGGTTGGATTGTTGTCAAGGTGTTGATTATGGTTGTTGCGGCCTAATTGTTGTGGTTGCTATGTTAAGTGATGGAAAGAGTTGTTATGTTGGTGGTAGTTGTTGAAGTGTTACCTCGACGATCGCCAAATTCCCCTTTGTTGTCGTTATCGCTTGCACAGTCCATGTTTCGGACTTGATCCATGAGTTGGTAGGAAATTGTGATCACTTCTTCAACAGTTTTGGGCTTTGATGTGCGAACATTTCCTCAATGCTTCGGTAATGCCCTATGAGGTTTCCAAAGCAACTTGACATCATCGTAAACCATGGATGGACATAGAGCTCAGTTCTTGGAAACGCTTGAAGGTTTTGAGATCATTGCCCTTAGTAGTTAGATGACGTAACTCATCTTCCAGCTTGATCTCGCTTCAAGTATTGCCATCATCATTTGCTTCAAATCACCAAGTGGTTTGTAAGCTTCTTCCATGCCAATGGGTTGGGCATGAGCTTTCCACCAAGACAATGCATCCTCTAGTAGAGTACCAATAGCAAATTTCACCTTGCAATACTCCGAGCAATCACTTAGAGAAACAGTTTGGACCTTCGGAACCAATGAATAAGTACAACAAATACCGTTCCTTTGAAGAAAGTAGGCTTGCAATTCATGAACTCCTTGTATCTACATTTGCGATTCACCACGCTTTCATTCCGTTGGCTTGATTTGCGGCTTCGTTTGTTCGAACCGCCTCAGCAAGTCATGCAGCCATGGCAGCACCAACCTCATCAGTAACTAGTCTCCGAATTGCATCAGGGGTCATCTTCGGAGTTGGAGTAGGTGTAGCTCTCGTTCTTGCCATTTTTCTAAAGACATATACTCAAATTTTAGAATCATTCAACATAAGTGAGAATTATTACAAAAAGAAAATTTCATAATAGTCAAGATCATCACAATTATATCGATAGAGTATAATCATCATCATGAGAAAAAAAATCACAATGTGTTAGAGCCACACAAGAATATATATAAATGATCACTTCGATTCATATAAATCGATGCATAAGAAAGATCACCATACATAAAAAAATAAGAAAACAACCATAACGTCATAGATCCATCACCCATACATAGTGATACAATAACCATACGATGTCACATCAATATCTTGTTCGATAGTTTACAAAACATGTGAATACAAAGCCTTTATCAGTGCCACAGGCGGCAGGCTAAAGTACTAGTAGGCTAAATAGGTGAATCTCCAATCTATGGGCTGTCGGGTGCGCCACCCACACGACGCTGCAAATCTCGGACAAGCTCGCTTAAATCATCATCATCTCTATCTCTCAGCCCACTCTGCCAAGAGTCACAATGCGTGTCGCCATAGTCACAAACTACTCAGACTGACTCTGTACAACCTCCTCGAGCATCTCAACTCTGTCTAGCAGCTCCAACCTCTCCGACTCCATCCTCCGCTCTAGAACTGTCACCGCCTCACTAGCTCGCTCAGACTGAGTACCAATCCTATCAAACACGTCCTCCATCGCGATCCTCCCGACAACGAGGTTTTCAACCTCTTCTTCTATACTCTCAATTGTACTAAACTGACCTCATCGACGTATGCCATAACCTCTAAGTGATCCTCATATTTCCACAAGTCGTAGCTAGCAACGGATGTGTGGTGAAGAGGTCTCCCATAACAGAAGAATCTCGCAAGTTAAGAAACAAACTCTCACCCGATTCCATAGATTTCGTGAACCTCCTCTAACCTCCATTGACTCACAACTGGCATCAGAAGGACCACCATTTAGCCAACCCTCTTATGAGGCCCCCAGCATGTATATGTCACAAAGATAATGATAGGGTCGAAGTGGTGAGAAATGGACCCTCTCCCTAAAGGATATCACGAAGCTCGAATGCATCACCAATGGTGATGATGCACGGGATGGAGATGAAGCGGTACGAGAGTGGTTTGGTAGATGAAGGTAGCAGGTGGCGGTAGTGGTGAAGTAGGTATGGGTGATGATGTAGGTGAAGCCGGGGTGGGAAAGCGAATATGATGGTATGTCAAGTAGTGAACAAAGGGTGCCTTCACTCGTTTCCGAAAGTGGTATGCGTAAAGATCACGCGCCAAAATTTGGTATGAAAATCAATGGTTTTGCCGGCTCGGCTCGAGGGTTTGAGAACCCTAGCTCGCTTTGCCTTGGACCGAATAGGTAGTGATGAGGGAAAAGAAGTAGTGGAGGACACAAAATCGGTGTGAAGGTATCTGAGATACAACGTCGAAGGGACAACCATTGTTGTGACTCAAGGTAATTATCGTGAGGTGTGAGGACCAAAATGGCAAATGCTCGTATGACCGAAAGAAGGTGGAGTAGTAGCGACCTCACCCTCCTCAAAGGGCTCAGTCTCTCCATGTCAAGCGGGAGACCCAGTGCTAGAATGACCAAGCAAGGGCACGTAGTAGAGGATATGGCATCCTCGATCCGTGTCGAGGTCGATCAATAGGTGTGAAGCGAAGACATGGTATCAGAACAACCCAAAAGAAAATATGCATTTATAAGTAATGTCATGCAAGAAATAAGATTTAGTTAGTCATGCATAATCTGCCACGCAAATCTAAATGCCTAACTAAATGAAAGTTAACATTATAAATTTTTATCATGCAAAGTTTTACTAGTCATGTATTATGCAAGCGAATCTCATGGTGCTATCGGTAACGAAGTGGGCGCGGAGGATGTGAAGTGGTGGTGTAAAATGGTCCATTTGAAAACGTGGTTATAGTCCAATTTGTTTTGAAAATACAAGTTGGTTCTCTATAACCTAGGCTCTGATGCCAATCTGTAACACCCCCAAAATCATTAAGTGACAGCGGAAGACTATTTGGGGTATTACTTAGAGGATCACAGTCATAAGTCATAGAAAACGACTCTAAAAGAGACGTTTTAATAAAAAGATCGTTACCATTTCATTAAACTCAATGTTTTGGATCACAAGAGAAAATACTACAAGTTTTGAAGTTACACAAAAGATAGTTCAAATGTTTGTGAAATGATAACTTTATTTAAAACACCGCTTCTAGCATCACATCCTGTCCACTCCGTGCCTTCAACATTTTCCTAGTTAGTACCTGAGATAAACATGCTTAAAAAGATCAACAAAAATGTTGAGTGATATTCATAGGTTTAATAAATGGTTGAACACAAGTAAGATATGATAATTGCTTCGAAGACAATTACCATAGAAAATAGAGATTATTATTATGCACTAAGCTCATGACACCAATACTAACTGCATACACCTAATTACGGTGTGTAATAAAATTTCCACCCAGATGAAATTGCCAATTCCATAGATAACCAAATATGGTGCGCCCCGGTTATTTCCAATAACCGAGTCGGGGTCGTCAATTCCCATAGTACTATCCACAATATTTGTGTTCACTCGCAAGTGATTAATGGTTCATGATGAAGGGGACTTTGGCAGGCAACTGGGCTATAATAATAATTATCAGGCAAGCATACATTTTAAGAAAAGACTTGTGTTCTAGTTTATAGCATGTATCTCTCATGGGGTTGAAAAACAAGTAAAAGCGAGGCTATGTACTCACCTTAGCAAAAGTATCCGAGTAGTGTAAAGATCAAGTAGTAGATGCATGAAGCACTTAACGCGACCTATAGTTAATATAACCATACTTTAGGTTCTATGTTTATATTCACTCGATAGCTAAGAAGTAAAAAGTATTATTGTTGCTTGAGTGGTGGTATTCAAGTTAAAATTAGTTTGGTAAATATTGGTTGTTATTGGCTTTTGGAAGTGCTTAGGCATAAGAAGTATCAAAAACGAATGAGTCTTTGGGTTGTCAGAATCAAACCTAGGTAACGGAAAATATCAATATAAATATTAAACGTATTTAATTTATAACGATGGCACTCAAAGTATATATGTTTATAGCTAAATGAGAAAGTATAAAAGCAATAGTTTTATTATAAGGGTTTAAAAATAATTTTTGTTTATACGCTATAATGGTCTTTCAGAAGATTGGGTGTGACCCCGTATATATGTCTAAATTTTTTGTGGTGACTAAAGGTTATAATTTATAGAAAATTATTGATGTGTTAAAATAAATCTTGTTTAGTATGAAATATTAATAATTCAAGATTAAAAATTGGTTATATTCTATTATCCGCTTATAGTATATGCATATAAAATGAGGCAATGTCGTGAAATAATATCGAAGAAGACAAGTAATCTTGACACGATGCCGCTTTGGTTATACTTAGTATTATGAAATTTTTGTTTCTCACCTTTGTAAATTTTTATGTTACAAAAGAGAATTGTATACATCTATTTTTGTGACAAAGAACTACACAGCGACCCCTACCAACTCAACATACGCCCAACACTTTTGCAAGCCCATTGATAAAAATTTGTTTTAGTTTGTCAAAGAGGAAGGTTTAGTCTCCCATTTATTTGTGTCAAGTCTAACAAGAGCAAATACCCAATATAAATATGAATTCTTGTATACTAAGTCTATCAACATGGAGAAGACACAAACCATAAAGACTTAAACGTGTCACACCGAGGCTCGAACTTGAGACCACTCGGCTGTGACGTCGAGGAGGGGGAAAAAGGAAAAGGACTCAAGATGAGCAATCTACCCGAATCACAACCCAAACTTTACTTTCGAATGAGCAGTCTCAATAACTTAATATTTACTGATTTCACCTATTCTTCTATTATCCTTTAACAACAAGATTTTGCAAATTTTTGTCCTAGGCTCAAAACATGAACACGGTCGCAACAACAAAAAGATATCATAAATCGACAGCCACTTCCATAGCCAATTATTCTAGCAACATTTACCACGCAAGTTTTAATATTATCTAAATCAAATCTTAGGAAAATATTATGAATCGATCGAAATATATTTCATAACTAGGTCATTTTACCAAGTAATTAAAAGAAAAAAAAAAAGAAAGTTACAATAGGATTTATGAAAACCTTATAGGAGAATCTAAGTCTACCCACTTCCGATTCGTCCAACGAGCCCACACCAATGAAAACAACCAGGAGCACTATAGTTTTTGTGAGATAATTTGAAGGGGAAAAGTGGACTGCTGGGTATCGATGGTCTTAAATAGGATCACTATGGAATGTTTCAAAAGTGCTTTTCGATCCTAGGGGATGGAGAAAACAACCTTCAGGAAAAGTCCCATTCTCCTATCAATTCCTATGTAGCCTTGTGACTCTTTCTAGGGATGAGAAGACCGTAATATAGATGGGTTGACCATGCTGTTCCATTCTTGCCTTTCGAATTGAGTGAGGATGGTGACGGCTTGAGCGTTGTCGTCTTTCTTGTTTATCACAATAAAGGTTGGGGATGACTTCTAGATATCAAAGTAGTTTTTGGTTTTTGCCAGATTAAGGAGATGGAGGGGTGAGAGAGACGAGGTCTTGGGAACCAGAAAAGTTGTGTTGGATACAAAAAAGAAGGAAGAGGCGTGAGTTTTGATGTGGAAGGGTACTATTAAAACATTTTGTGAAAAGGGATAAGGGTAAAAGTATTTTAAACTTGGTATATTGTTAGTCATTATCAGTATATTTTAGGTATTAGGTGTATTCCGCGTCCCGCTGTTTAACTCGTAAATGTATAATTCCAAATGGGAAAAATATAATACTTATTTTTCCGGACACGTTTTAAATATACTGATATGATGACATTTCTGATTTTATTAATTCGTTTTTATTTTTCATGTTTTCTTTTATTATACTGGTACGCGTGCGGACTCGTAATACAAGATAATTTCTTGTGAGACTGACTTAGCTATCAGTAAATATCGGCATGATTAAATAAGACTACTCGGAGATGCATAAATTTTTATGCAAGAAAAATGAATTGTACGCGCTAAAATGCTCAATTTAGATCAAGTAAACTTTGATAAATAATCTAGTTTATTGATATGAAAGTTAATGATAGTGAAATTTTACAGGTGGTATAGTTTTTCACAATAAGATGGTGTACTAGATAATGCCATGTGATAGATCACTTGACGTATCTATATAAACTCAAGTGTTATATATGTCAGTGTGAGGAGCATTTGAAGAGAGATTGTCCCAGGTATAATCACAGGAAATCTCAAGGCTTTGTTAGGAATGAAGATCAAGTATTCGGTGCTGATGTTATGATGGCTATGAGTGTTGAAGAACTGTTGGACTAGATCATGGATTCATGGGGCTCATAACATATGACATACATGAGAGATTACTTGTTTGATTTTGAGGAGTATGACGGTGGTAATGTACTGCTGGGTGATGGAAGGGAAGTGTACATGTGACAACTAAGGTTTGAGTACAGTTGAGGGATAGGTCAAGTTTCATGTTGGACAATGTCATGTATGTTCTGGAATTAACACAAAACTTGATATCGCTGGGCACTCTTGAAAAAGAGGGTTTTACCATGAAGATGCGGTCGGGCAGGATCAAGGTTATTAAGGGTCCACTGGTGGTTTTATCATGAACAAGGAAGGTTAATTGCATATATACCCTGGATGGTCAGACAGTGACCGGGAAGACATTGAAGGGTAGGAAGCAGTTAGGAGAATCTCATACTGAGAAGAAGATCAAGACATATAATGTTCTTGAATCTTGTAATCAGGGGTCTACACAATAGTGTACGAAGAGTGGGGTCGCCAGGCATTTGGGTGTTGAAGGGGTACAACAACAGAATGGGTTGGTTGATGAGAGCAACAAGACACTCTTGGCTAAGGTACATTATTTTATGATTCAGTCTGGTCTGTTTGAGGTTTTTTGGGCTGAGTATACAACCAGGTCAACATATCCAGTGAGTATGTCACCATCTTTAGGGCTTGGATTCAAGATGCCTATAGATAAGTTGGATTTTTTTAGATGGCTTGCTAGTATTAAGCAAGGGATGCTTGAACAGACAAAGCTCAAGTACATATTCCTGGGATACCATGAAGGTATAGTGGGTAATAAGCTTTGGAGGTTAGATGACGTTACTTCAAAGGTAGTGCTTTATAGTAATATGGGTTTCAATGAGAGTGGGGAATACAAGAAAACTTTCATTAGTTCTGGTGTAGGTAGAGGTTCAGTGCAGGTGTTACATGGAGTTGAGTTTGAGGTAGAACCACTTGGGGATCATACATTTGAGGTGGAACCACAGGGGAATGTCGGTCAGGTAGCTGGTTCACAAGAAGTACAAACTTAGGATTTGATAGACTATCATTCAGCACGTGATAGGGAGTAACACTCAGCACGAAAACTAAACATGTATAGAGAAGACAGTAATGAGGCTGCTTTTGCAGTTGCTGAAGTGGATAAGATATATGCACATAAGTCATTGAATTTCAAAGATATAGTTGCTTGTGAGGTTATTCCAAGTGGGAGGCTGGAATGTAAGAAGAAATGGCTGCTCGGTCATATGTGTGCGCTCAGCAACGGTTACAGGAAAAGCAATGATGTCATCAATGGCTATTACTGGGATTATACACCTGGTATGTTCATACATCTATTTATCTATATAAATGGTATGGTTTTTTCTTGCGGATTCAAGGCTAAGATCTAGGTTACCAAGAGTTTGTTGGATAAAGCAAAAGGAAATGTACTTGGTATGGAGATTGTCAGGGATGAAAGTGGTGATACTTTGAGGGTGTCACAGTCCAGGGTTCAGAACGGGAAGTTGGTGCATACTTTTTTGGAAGGACACTCCATATTGTCTTTGAAGGATAGTCTAACAAGGGACTTGATAAGGTTTTAAAATGTACCTTTTTGAGGGGTCATTTAAGCCCTTATTTGATCACTTTTGTATCCGTTATTACTTAATATCGTTCCTTTTCACTTTTTAGGTCTCTTGAAGGCAAATTGCTGTAATGGCACTTATTTGGACGAAAAGGCGCGGATATACGAAGAAAATGGCCAAAGTCAAGAATCGAGACACTCCAGCTGCTGAAAACATAAGGTGACGGCGTCACTGCTTATCTGCGACGCCGTCAGAGGATTTTGTGACGGGACAGAAGCCAAAACTCTTATTTTCAAGTGACGACGTCAAGTTATAAAAGAGTAGGTCGTCGCAACTCAGACGGCCTAGATTCAATCCAGACGGTGTCAGAAGCTGAAGAGGACGGCGTCACAAGCACAAGGTGATGCCGTCGCAAGTCTAACGTGGCCAAGACGAAACCCTAATGACGGCGATCCGACGGCGTCACAAAACATAAGGTGACGCCGTCGCATGTGTAATCTTATATATAGAATCCGAATTTTTTAGTATTGATGGGTAGTCTTTTGGAGTAAAAACCTAAACCGAACCAAGGCTGTCTTCTACAGTATTTTAGGGTTCCAAACCCTATCTTACACCAAGATAAGTGTTTTACTTCATTAATACAATTATGTCTTTGATTATTTGTGTGTATGCTTGCATGTTCTCCATGTCCGGCTAATTTACTTGTGTGTTTGCTTAGGGAATATGAAACTTAATTATTGAATATTGATTGGTTGTCTCTTATCTTAGTTGATTAATGATATAGTAATGCGATATGTCATTCGTTGTGTACTGAATGCTTGATTAAATCTTTGTGAACCTTAGAATATGATTCCTTGAATAGTTGTAAGCTAAACCATCCAAAGAGTGCCTTAGAGTAAGAGTTTATTATCCCTAGTAGATTTTGTAGACGAGACCCTTTGGTAAGTTCAAAGAGTTAGGGAGAAACGCATACCCTACAACTTTAGACACACAACGCAACTAAGAATAAGGACGTGACAATTCAACCACCAATAGGAGATAATTAAGGAGTAGTAAAACCTAAGTAAACACATCTTTAAACTATCATACGAGCACACAATAATTAGACATAGACTACATACACCTTAGATTAGATAATTAGATAAGTAGAGTAATCGGTAGCAATACCAACCCCCCAAATCCAAACCCCGAGATTCGTACCTTTCCTTTCCTTAAAAAACATAAAAAGATAAAAAATAATCTTCCTCAACCCCAACCTTAGCGTAGTAACTTCTCACTAGCATTCCTATTCCCCTAGAGAACGATATCAATACCCGTGGCTTACCCTAATACTACACTACAACGATTAGGTTCACTGCCTAGGGTGTTGAAAAACTTGCTCGACAAAAAGGAAGTTCCTTTGACCCCGAACGACACGTGTAGCGTTATCAAGTTTTTGGCGCCGCTGCCGGGGAATAGAATAGCTAGTTAGTAGTCTACCTCGTTTAGGTTTTCTTTGCTTGATTCCTATCAAGTAAATTTTTCTCATTTTTAGCTTTCTCTTAGTCTATCCCCCTTCTTCGTGACCTTTGTTCGTAATCCCATCACTTTTCATCATGGAAGGTGATAACCACCCACCATTCATCAACCCACCACCAATTGACCCGCCAAGAGCCCGTACTCTTGGTGAATACTCGAGACCAAGCCACCTAGGCTATAGGAACACCATTGAGCTTCCCGACCAAGCCCAAACTACGGCCGAAGATCCAAATCAGCATCTAAGGGATTTCCTTAAAATTGTCGATTCCATCGACCTTGATGCTACTACTCGGGAGACCACGCGCCTGCGTCTCTTCCAATTTTCTCTACGGGACCAAGCTAGTAATTGGCTTGAGCGACTTCCCGCCGGCTCCATCTCAAGTTGGGATGATCTTACCTCTCGTTTCCTTGCTCAATTTTTCCCACCGGGGATAACCACTAAACTTAGGAATGACATCTTGATGTTCCAACAACGTCAAAATGAATCTCTCTACGAAGCATGGACTCGATTCAAGGACTTACTTCATAAAGTCCCTCATCACGACATTGATCTTTGGCTTCAAGTCCAAATCTTTTATGATCATGTCAACTTCCCCACGAAGCGATCCATTAACCAAGCGGCCGGTGGAAAACTTAGTGATCTCACCGCGGAAGAATCATGGGGTATAATAGAGGACCTTGCTCTCTATGACAACGAAAGTTGGAATGACCTCCGTGAGTTGCCCAAAACCGTTAAAGCAATCTCCTTGCCTCCGATTGACTCACAATCTTCCGATCGTAGGATGATCGAACTTGAAGATCAAGTTAAATTCCTAATGAGTTCCTACGAAAACCCTAAGTCTTCACGCCATGTGAACAAAGTTTCTTCCTCGTGTGAGCCGTTTTGTGATCCTCATGACACGTGCACTAGCACCCGATCCCCCGAACATGCTTCCGTTGACTACGCATCCTCGCGTACTAATGGAACGGGAGGAAGATTCCCTACAATACCCGAACCTAGGAATTTCAATGAAACCCGAGAAGCATGGAAGGGCAAGCCCGACTTCTATTGGGAACAAACCAAGGAATTCACTTCCAATGATTTTCATGGCCCCATCCCACGGTCCTAACCAACAAAACATCGAAAGGATGTTGCAAAACCTAGTTGCAACTCAAGAAGCCCAAATAGCTAAGCTCTCGGACCGCTTTAACCAACAACAAGCCGAAATGGATAGGAAGCTTGAAAACCTTTTGAAAGCCATGACCAATAGTGATAGGAAGGTTAATGCTATCTCAACTCCCGAGCCTTCCGATGTAGAGATTAAGGACCCAAGTAAGTTAGCTAAGCATGTCCAATTCGTCAATACCATCGCCTTAGTGAAACCTAATAGAACCAATGATGAAGAGGACCATACACGTGAGACTAATGAAACAACCGAGGAAGTAGGTGAAGTAGATAATGACTATTTCAATAAGTTTCCTACGGAAGAAGAGCTAACTCGCCACCCTCACTTAGTACGTGACCTCCGTCACATGTATGTTAGGAAAAGCCCTAGAATCAAGTTTGGGAACCCTTGGAATCTTAACATACCATGTTGCATAGGACACCTTTTCGTGGCAAAGGCATACATTGACCGCAAATCCCCGATCAACATAATGACTAGCACCTACTACAATTGGGTAATGAAGAAGCCGATTCCAACTAGGCAAGACCCCGATGATCCTAGTGTTAGTTGCAATTTTCTTGGTAGAGTTAAGGGATTGCTCGTTTATGTAGGTAGTTTCACGTTTCCTATGGACTTCATAATTGTGGATGATATTAGCACGGCCATAGACCCTAGCTTGTCCCACGTTATTCTAGGAAAACCTTTCATAGAAAACACCGGGATGACCTATTATCCTTCATTAGGAATAGGGCGATTCAAGGATGAGAACGACGACATAGCTTACCAAATGCCGTTCAAGATTGAGAAGTTCTCATCACTCTCTAATGATGAAAAGGAACTGAAACTATCGGTCTACTATAGGAATGAGGAGGATAAAGAAAAAGGAGTAGATTATGTTATGGCTAAGATTTTCGGATTCTATAAGGATTGTTTGAACCTAGGACCGAAATATAGGACCGAATGGGGAGAAGACGAACTCTTAGAGAAGTGCATCATAGGGCACTTCTACAACATGGAATCCCCCGATAGAGACCGTCATGAGGAAGAAGATGACGGTAATGAAGTCACGTGAGGGCACGACTACGAGTCTAGCTACAAGACTCTTAAATAAAGAAAAGCGCTTTGTGGGAGGCAACCCATGCTTAATTGTTTGCTTGTTAGTGTCATATGTCTTTTATTGATTGTTTATTCTCATGTTTAAATTTGTAAAAATGCTTTATTTTGTTTTTAACCTCGTCTTAATTGCATATAAAGGTATTTTACATAAGGGATAAGTGTAGGGAGGATTACACACGTTTTCAAAAGAAACGTAAACACGAGAATAACAATTCATTAAAAGATATATATGTGTGTTTGTCCGAGACAAATGCTTGTATCGAGTCATAATGGATGTTTTGCAGAAATTTTTCCAGATTCTAAAGATGTAAATTTTCCAGAATTTTTTCCAGAAAATCGCAGACCAGTTTTTGTCAGGATAACCTGACGGCGTCAGGAAGGAGTAAAAATATCAGATTACTTTTTTTCTCTTTTTCTGAGCTACTTATAAATTTTTGGAATTTTCCAGGTCTTAATTTTCTAGAAATTCTGTAAACATCCATTCCACAAGCATTATATCCTAGTTTAAATTGAGTCTTATATATATTATTACCGTTGATTTTACGCGAAGGTTTCGTTTGTTTTCTTCGAGTGTGCAGGTTTAATTTATCAAGAAGAAGTTACATAAGATTGGAAGGAGCTTTTCACGCATAAATTCTTCTTGGAAAGGATTTAACCACTACTTCACACACGGATCCTACCGAGCTAATCAGGGGAGTACTAGTTTCTTTCGTTTTTAATTACCTTCCATTATCATAACTTTGATACTTTCGGGGAACATTGGTGACAATGTTCAGTTTAAGTGTAGGGAGGGAAAATAAAACGGGAACTTTGAAACTATGCTTATCCTTGATTATTTGCTTTGTCCAAGTGTATTTGTGTAATAAACCATGAGAAAATGTCGGTTAGGGTAATTTTGGCACCAAATTTTTAATTTTTCATGACATATAGGAGTGGGCCATTAGTTTTAACAAAAGCGTCTCACGGATAGGAAGTTGCATGACTAGCACAAAAACCCTTTACCACCTAAATTCCACCCAAAATGAGAGGATCACCCTTAGATTAGTAGGAATTAAAGCATTCATCTTTAATGCTTAGAGTGTGAACCGGTAGTATATTAGATTCTAGAACTTGTTTTGTGATGCATTCCGAGATCGCTAGTAAGACTACACTTGTGTAGTTAGGAATAACTAAATGATAAGAGGCATTAGGATAACCCTTGTTTGATACCCGTAATATAATTACTTCTTCCACATCGGTTGAGTAATTCCCCCACACCTTTGCGTTGTACTCATCTTTAGTACACGATACCCCTAGTTAACCCCTCAGAGCCTATCCTTTTCGCGGTTCTCGTGATGTTTCGGTTTTTCGGAATATCAATGAAGAGCATTGTTTACACCCCACCCCCAAATATACACCCAAATCGCCTTAGCCTACCTTGTATGCACTCACTTTAAGTGCATTTTTGTTATCACCCTAAACCCTTAGTTCAATTATCTGGTTGCTTGCATGAGTTGCTAAGTCGAGTCATATCCTTTGTACACAGTTTTGGGACGATTGGGATTCATGGGAAAAGTTAAAGTTTATGAAATGACGGGAAGGGAACGTTAAATTCAAATTCCCTTTGTTTGCATAATAATGTACCCCAAGTGTTTTGATCTTTTCAATTCAGGTCAAATTAGTGTTAGAATAATAAAAACTCAAGTGTAGGGATGTGCCTATAAATCCCTATCATTTTGATGTTACCATAGAGGATGGTAGAGTAAAAGTGTATGATTCAAAAAAAAAATCGAAAAAAAAGAAAAAGAAAAAAAGAAAAAAAAAATAGAGTAAAAAAAAAAAAAAAAAAAAAAAAAAAAAATACGGGCTACCATCCTACATCTATCCTTTAAATTTATGTTTGTTTGTTTCAGTTAGCTAAAGTCTAGAGTGTCGAGTCTTGGCTTAGCAACGCCATTCTTCGTATGCATTTAACATAGAGATTTTTGACTTGCCACCACTAAAAAGCCTATCCCACCAAACCCTTTGTTTCCCTACCGTAAGCCTAACATTACAACCCTTTAAAGACCTCTTTGATAGTCTTTCCTAGGTGCTTACGCCAAAGCGATGGAGGTTTGATCTATTCTCAAGCCTATGGTAATCTATGTACTAGGACCGGTTAATGAGTGTTTATCTTCCATTTCCAACTTGTTATATTTCATATACACCCGAGAGAGATGTGAGTATCCAAACACCCCATGTGAGGTGCTAGTATGTAAATTCCGTGCTTGTTATGACTTTTGCGGGGCTTATATGTGTTGTGGACTGTTTTAAACCAATGCTTCATGACCCCTAACTTATAAATTAATTGGCTAAAAGCACATTTGCTTGAGGACAAGCAAATACCAAGTGTAGGGATATTTGATAAGGTTTTAAAATGTACCTTTTTGAGGGGTCATTTAAGCCCTTATTTGATCACTTTTGTATCCGTTATTACTTAATATCGTTCCTTTTCACTTTTTAGGTCTCTTGAAGGCAAATTGCTGTAATGGCACTTATTTGGACGAAAATGCGCGGATATACGAAGAAAATGGCCAAAGTCAAGAATCGAGACACTCCAGCTGCTGAAAACATAAGGTGACGGCGTCACTACTTATCTGCGATGCCGTCGGAGGATTTTGTGACGGGACAGAAGCCAAAACTCTTATTTTCAAGTGACGACGTCAAGTTATAAAAGAGTAGGCCGTCGCAACTCAGACGGCCTAGATTCAATCCAGACGGCGTCAGAAGCTGAAGAGGACGGCGTCACAAGCACAAGGTGACGCCGTCGCAAGTCTAACGTGGCCAAGACGAAACCCTAATGACGGCGGTCCGACGGCGTCACAAAACATAAGGTGACGCCGTCGCATGTGTAATCTTATATATAGAATCCGAATTTTTCAGTATTGATGGGTAGTCTTTTGGAGTAAAAACCTAAACCGAACCAAGGCTGTCTTGTACAGTATTTTAGGGTTCCAAACCCTATCTTACACCAAGATAAGTTTTTTACTTCATTAATACAATTATGTCTTTGATTATTTGTGTGTATGCTTGCATGTTCTCCATGTCCGGCTAATTTACTTGTGTGTTTGCTTAGGGAATATGAAACTTAATTATTGAATATTGATTGGTTGTCTCTTATCTTAGTTGATTAATGATCTAGTAATGCGATAGGTCATTCGTTGTGTACTGAATGCTTGATTAAATCTTTGTGAACCTTAGAATATGATTCCTTGAGTAGTTGTAAGCTAAACCATCCAAAGAGTGCCTTAGAGTAAGAGTTTATTATCCCTAGTGGGTTTTGTAGACGAGACCCTTTGGTAAGTTCAAAGAGTTATGGAGAAACGCATACCCTACAACTTTAGACACACAACACAACTAAGAATAAGGACGTGACAAGTCAACCACCAATAGGAGATAATTAAGGAGTAGTAAAACCTAAGTAAACACATCTTTAAACTATCATACGAGCACACAATAATTAGACATAGACTACATACACCTTAGATTAGATAATTAGATAAGTAGAGTAATCGGTAGCAATACCAACCCCCCAAATCCAAACCCTGAGATTCGTACCTTTCCTTTCCTTAAAAAACATGAAAAGATAAAAAAATAAAAAAATAATCTTCCTCAACCCCAACCTTAGCGTAGTAACTTCTCACTAGCATTCCTATTCCCCTAGAGAACGATATCAATACCCGTGGCTTACCCTAATACTACACTACAACGATTAGGTTCACTGCCTAGGGTGTTGAAAAACTTCCTCGAGGAAAAGGAAGTTCCTTTGACCCCGAACGACGCGTGTAGCATTATCAGGACTGTGATGGGTTTGATCGTGGATTACAGACGGACGTACGGTTTTTTGTGGATTCTGACTATGCCATGGTAGATCTACCACAGGGTACGGGTTGATGATACAGGGATGTGCAGTGAGCTACTTTGCAGCACATGGATGGGTTTGATCGTGGATTACAGACGGACGTATCGGTTTCTTTGGATTCTAACTATGCCATGGGTAGATCTATCACACGGCACGGGTTGATGATATAGGGATGTGTAGTGAGCTGGGAAGCTACTTTGCAGCACATGGAAGCTTTAGTGACAACTGAATCGGCGTATATGACACTTATGGAGGCTGAAAACGAGGCTATTTGGCTAAAGGGACTCTCAATAGAGTCAGGAGCTAAGCTAATATTAGTAGTGGTTGTTGCTACGAGTACCTTGAAAAGGCGGTCCCCGGTTCGAGGTTCCAACACTGTTGGAGTTGTTGAGTATCGCTATAGATTAATATTAAGCCTAAGGTAGAAATTTTTAAAATAAATCTTAATATTTGTCTAGGGCTTAAGCTTATTAGTTTAGTTATAGTTTTAGTCAAATAGGGAAGTTGGTTTGCATTGGTCGGTTTTAGTTTTGCGTTGCTTGGCAAGTTGGTCCAACAAACAACCGACTATGTTCACTTTTGTTCAACCAACTATGAGTCCATATAGGACTTGTTTTCTTCCCCTCATCCTCTATAAATAGAGATGGGGGAAGGGTTAATTTACCGTTTTATTTTCCTTCGTTCAATCGTTTAGGAACAAGATTACGTGGCGTGTGTGTTTTACTTTACATTCGTTATAACTTTTTGTTAATACAAATAAACTGTAAAAACGTTTATTAATATTTTGCGATCTCTTTGTGTTTTATTGATAACAAATATAATGTTATCTTAAGTACAATTATAAGTGTAGAAAACTAGAAGGGGGGTTGAATAGTTTACCAATTAAAAACTTTGTTTTGAAACTTATTGAAAGATCAATTGATATTGATCTTTGGATATGTTGATGAAATATGCAAGTAATATGTAGAGAGTAAATAAGGAAAGAAATGATCAAACCACAAAAAGTTGTTTATAGTGGTTCGGTCTACTAGGACTCTTTTTCCTTGCCCTACTCCACTCCCCGAGTCTCACACTCGAGAGTTTAACTTCACTAGTCAACAAGCTCCTTTCACCGGCGTAGAAAACCTTTACACTTCGCTTACACTATTTCCGACACTAAGCTAGATGTCGAGTTCTTTCCAAGGGTACAACCACTCCCACACACAATGTATTTTGAGGACTAAAATACTAACCACTCACACTCACAAGATTATGATGGTTTAATACAACAATGAAGTATGAATCAACACTAGATCATACAACACTAAACAAACAAGACTTCCAACTTCTCGTTTGAAGCTTGAATGTGACTTGATCTTCTTTGCTACAAAAGAGATCACTAATATGATATGAAACTGAGTTAGAAAGGTTAGAGAGAAGATAGGCATGAGAGTATAGTAGAAAGGGATGAAAAAATACTTGCCTTGTCATTGCTATTTATAGCCAAAATGGACAGGAGCGTCCACGGACCACGGAACCCTTAAAAGGGTTCCGCCCGTGTACCAATTTGGTACCGCCGGGTCTGACAGCCAAGATATCAAATCTTGCCAAAGTCAACTATATATAAGTGAGATTGTGCAAGATATGAAGAGTACAAATCCACACAAAATATCTAATGAAATCTTCCAATTATTTCCATGATGCATAACATGATGTCATATGTTGTATTTCTATTTTTAGAAATATGCAAGTACTTAAGTAGTGTTTGGTTTTAAGAACCTAACACATTCTAAAGACTACTATCATGCATAATGATTAGAGTAATATCAAGATGTCACTAATCATGAACGTAAATGCTTGAATGATGAATATATTGTTTGAAAAAGCTAGTTTAAATATCTATTAAACTTGACAAGCTTTAAGCTTTTATAAATTAAATTTACTTTTGTCGTTAACAAAACTTAGGCAAAGATCAAAAATATAAATAACGTTTAATGACGATATTTGTATTAACAATAAGGATAAATGTTATTTTTGTAAAGCATTTACATATAGCCATTTAAATACAAAAATGTTGTAATTAATCATTTGTTGTAATAGTTTATTAGGATGGGTAAAAACCACAACCCATGGATCATATCCATAACCCATTGACCCATACCCATTTGACTAGATACAATGTATTCATTAGATACATTGAATCTAAAGGAAAACCCATGGACCAACCCATAACCCATGACCCATAACAAAAAACCCATGGGCAAAGAGGAGCGTCCCACGGATCCCTAGGATTACACTAGACGAATCCCAAGTGGGAGGGATCCGTGGGATCCGGGGAACAGTGGCAGAAATTGCCTATAAATAGAGAGCCATTTCTTCATTCTAACTCACCCCTCTTCTTACTAATTCTCTCATATACTCTCATTCTCTTATAACAAAAGATCACTTGATCTAGAGAGTACTTTCTTCTTTCTTTCTTTAGTGATTTTCATATAGGTCATTCTCTAAGGCGAGATCACGAGCATTCTACAAGTCATCCAAGCAAGGGGTCCCTTGATTGATTTATTCCTCCGCAAGATTTTTGTAGCGAAGATCTTGTATTTGATATTTCACATATTTTTTGTGTAATAGTCGTGTTGGTTTGGTCCACCGTGTTACGGACTCGGTATTTAGCTTTGTACCGGAAAAAGGTGTAAGCAACGTTGCGAAGGCTTCTCCGCCATGTGAAGGAGTTTGTTGACATAGTGCTTGAACTCTCGAGTAGGTGACTCAGGGAGTGGAGTAGGGCAAGGAAGGTGTCCTTGTAGCCGAACCGCTATAAATCGGTTGTGTCATTTCTATCCTTTTGCTTTACTTTATTTACTTGCTTTATCATTAGATCTATACTTTCTCTACATCCATAAGATCTCACATATTAACGAATCTAAAGTTTTTGAAACTAACTTAAAATCGGCAAAACTATTCAACCCCCTTCTAGTTTTCCACAATTGGCATCAAGAGCTAAGTTTATAAAAGTTTTAAAGTAAACCGTATTTTAAAAACTTTTCGATCACTATGGGTTCTGAAAATTACAAGGAAGGGCAATCTATGCAACGACCACCACTACTTGAAACTAATGGTTTTATATATTGGAAAAATAGATTCGAAACATATGTGAAGTCTAAAGATATTGATCTTTGGTACATTATTGTTGAAGGCAATTTTGAGGCTACCTCAAATGATGATAAAGGAAATTTAGTTAACATACCTCATGATAAACTAAATGATGAAATGAAGAAAAAGCTTTCTAAAAATAGTGAAGCTAAAATGGTTTTGTATAATGCTTTACCCAAAAAGGAATTCGAAAGAATTTCTATGCTTAAAACCTCTAAAGAAATTTGGAATTCTTTAGTTGTAACTCATCAAGGTAATCAACAAGTTAAAAATAATAAAATTGATTTATTTGTTCAACAATATGAACAATTTTCAATATCGGATGAGGAAACTATAGATCATTCATTTGCTAATTTTAATACTATTATTACATCTTTACAAGCACTTGATGAATCTTTTCTAGCCGTAACCATGTTAGGAGATATCTAAGGGCACTTCCATCTAAGTGGAGATCCAAGGTGACGGCGATCGAAGAGTCAAAAGATTTGACAATCCTCACCCTTGATGAACTCATAGGCAACTTAAAAGTCTACGAGCTTGTCCTTGCTAAAGATTCTGAAGCCTCAAAGGTGAAAGAGAAACACAAATCTCTTGCCCTTAAAGCCAAAAAGGCTTCAAGCGATGAAGAGAACTCCTCTTCGAATAGTGATGACGAGGAGTACACTATGGCGGTAAGGGAGTTTAAAAAGTTCTTTAGAAGGAAGGGAAGATACGTCAAACAACCGTATGACGATAAGAAAGGCTTTCGGAAAAGCAAAGAGGACGAGAAGCCAAAAGATGATCGTACTTGCTTTAAATGTGGGGACCCAAACCACTTTATTAGTAAGTGTCCCAAACTGGATGATCAAAAGGCGTTCGTGAGCGGCACGTGGGGAATGAGCGACGAGGAGGACGAAGAAATTTGTCTCATGGCAAATGACGAGGTATGTCACGAATACTATAGTAGCTCATCACTTGATGACGACTCATTGCATAATGAATATGACAAACTATGCAATATTAGCTTAAAACTAATTAACAAAAACAAGCTTTTAAAAAGTCAAAACCAACGTTTAGATAAAGAAGTCATAGAATTAAAAGCAAAACTGAAACGTCTAGAAAAGGGTAAAATAGCAAGTGGTGAATGTGAACTTTGCGTTCAACTTCAAACACTAGTTGATCAACTAGATTCTAAAATTGCTAGAATGAGTACGAATACTTTAGATATGATATTAGATAGTGTTAAAACCGGTAACAACCAAAAAGGTTTAGGTATTCAACAACTTGATCCATCAACTAGTGAAAACAAAGAAACACAATTTGTTAAGGCACTAGAAAAACCAGCCACTGTTGTGGCGGATCCCACGGATCCCATCAAAAGGGAACCGGCTAGTGTTAAGCCAGGGATCCGTGGGTCTGCTGTAGCAAACAGTGGTAATAACGTAGCTTCTTCATCTAGAACTGAGTTTGTTATCGTTAATAAGAAGAAACCAACTCATGTCACCACTAGACAACCACCTCCAAAATATAATCCTACTTTTGCAAGAAACAAAGCTCCATCTTTTTCAAAACCTAATCCATCTAGGAGACCTAATAATGTTTACCCGAGAAGTAACCATCAAATGGGATGGAACCCAAATGTGCAAAATGGTTTTCCTTTTCAAAACTTTGCTCCATGGAATGCATACTCACCTTATCCATACATTTCTAACATGAATGGAATGTTTAACACTAATGGACCCATGAACAAATGGGGACCAAACTTTTGAGTTAATTGTTTTCTTAGGTGTGCTTAAAGGTCGACCTAGACCCCGGATGAATGGGTCAAGGATAGCGGGTGCACGAGGCACATGACCGGCAATAAAGATCTATTCTCCACATATGAATCCTTCAATGGAGGTAATGTGGTGTTTGGAAGTAGCAAAAGTAAAATCATCGGTAAAGGTACGATTTCTAACAAATCTCTAACCATTAACGATGTGTGTCACGTAGAAAACCTAAACTTTAACCTCTTAAGTATAGGACAAATATGTGATAAAAAGTGCAATGTACTTTTTACCGAAACCGGTAGTAAGATATTAAAAATGGCATAACCATAGGAAGAGGAATTAGGAAACATGGAGTCTATGTCATTAAAATCGGTAATGAACCTAAAGACAAACTATGTCTTACCTCTATGGATGATACTTGGACCTTATGGCATCGAAGATTGGTCACGCCAACATGCGACTTCTTCAATCGCTATCATCCAAAGATCTAGTAAGAGATCTACCTAAGTTAAAATATGAACATCACTTTTGTGATGCTTGTAATGTAGGAAAACAAGTTCATTGTAGTCATAAAGCTAAAAACATGGTGTCTACAACTAAGTGTCTAGAATTACTACATATGGATTTATTTGGTCCATCCGCTATCCAAAGTTATGGAGGCAACTACTACACTTTGGTCATAGTGGATGATTACTCTAGGTATACATGGACAAAATTCTTAAAGAACAAAACGGAAACGTTTAATTATTTTGAAATATTAAGCAAGAAAATCCAAAGACAACTAGGAAGTCCTATAGTGTCTATTAGGACGGATCATGGTAGGGAATTCGATAATGAAGTGCAATTTGGAGCTTTTTGTGACGCTAATGGTATTACTCACAACTTCTCGGCTCCGCGCACTCCACAATCGAATGGGGTAGTTGAAAGAAAGAATAGAACCCTACAAGAAATGAGTCGAACCATGCTTAATGAGCAATCCATACCTCAAAAGTTTTGGTGCAATGCCGTTGATACTTCAACGTACATACTCAATCGAGTCTTAATTAGACCAATCTTAGGAAAAACTCCATACGAGTTACTCCGAGGCAAAAAGCCTACGTTAGATCACTTTAGAGTCTTTGGTAGCAAATGTTTTATTCTTAACACTAAAGATTACCTTACAAAATTTGATCCTAAATCAACCGAAGGTATCTTTCTAGGTTACTCTCCAAATAGCAAAGCTTACGTCATATTAAACAAAGAAACAATGAAGGTAGAAGAGTCATTAAATATAAAATTTGATGAAAGTCCACCCAAACCCTCTCCACCTCTTGTCGATGACGAGATTGTAGAAAGTGAAGCTATAGTAATAAAGAAAAAGATAAATGAAGAAGAAGAACCTTTAAATGATGAAGTCATAAACATTAAAGAGTCCAAAGATCACCCCGTAGATAAGGTCATAGGAAAGCTAAACGAAAGAACATTAAGGTCTCAAGTTCAAAACCAAAGTAGCTTGTTTTGTTTCGTTTCAACCATAGAACCTAAGAATACACAAGAAGCCATAAAAGATGAAAGTTGGGTAATGGCTATGCAAGAAGAATTAAATCAATTTGTTTCTAATGATGTTTGGACACTTGTCCCTCCACCTAGTAATCAAACCATAATAGGAACCAAATGGGTTTATAAAAACAAATTAGATGCAAACGGAATAGTGTCTAGAAACAAGGCTAGACTCGTTGCCCAAGGGTATAACCAACAAGAAGGAATAGACTTTGATGAGACCTATGCTCCCGTGGCTAGATTAGAGTCTATAACAATACTTCTTGCGTATGCTTGTGCTAATGATCTAAAACTTTATCAAATGGATGTCAAAAGTGCTTTTCTAAATGGTTTTATTAATGAAGAGGTATATGTAGCTCAACCTCCGGGTTTCATCGATTTTGAAAAACCTAAACATGTGTATAAATTAAAGAAAGCCCTTTACGGTCTTAAACAAGCTCCAAAAGCTTGGTATGATAGACTTAAGTCATTTTTAATTAAACACAACTATACCATGGGGCTAGTTGACAACACACTTTTTACTAAGAAAAGAGAGTCACATATAATCATAGTTCAAATATATGTAGATGATATTATATTCGGATCCACTTGTCAAGACATGTGTGATGATTTCTCTAAAATCATGCATGACGAGTTCGAGATGAGTATGATGGGAGAACTTAGTTTCTTTCTTGGTCTACAAATCAAACAAGTAGAAGATGGTATCTTCTTTAATCAATCTAAATACATAAAAGAGATGTTAAAGAAATTCGATCTAGAAGAGTCGAAACCAATTAGGACACCAATGTCATCCGACACCAAACTCACAAAAGATGAAGACGGCGAATCCGTCGATAATACTAAATATCGTGGCATGATAGGTAGTCTTCTCTACCTCACGGCAAGTACGCCGGATATCATGTTTAGTGTTTGCTTATGCGCTAGGTTTCAAGAAGACCCTAAAACATCACACCTAGAAGCCGTAAAAAGAATATTTAGATATATTAAGGGTACAACACAATTAGGATTATGGTATCCTAAGGGCACGGGAGTAGAAACAATTGTATATTGTAACACCCCCAAAAATTCACAGCGGAAGCGTTCGGGTCATGGGGTGCTACTAAATCAATATACACAACACAAGGTAATAAAGAATGGAAATTCTATTCCATTTTCAAAATATAGATTAATTTATGGAATAGTTTTACATCATTGTTTCAAAGTGCGGAAGTAAAGCCCATAAAAATATGTTGATTAAAAGTTGTAAATATGATTGAAAACACTTCGGATGCCAATCTTCAACGAATATTGGCCTACGCCAATAAGTGAGGCTAAAATGTCAACACAAAGGTTGTGAGTTCATAGGTTTAAGTTTACGAAATCAAGTTGCACCTACATATAGCATCCCGTGAATGACACTATATGCAAAAAAAAAAGCTATTACGCTACCAAGCTCATGCGACCGAAAACTACGACAGGTGATGCATCTAGAAGCAAGATAAATAAAAGCCCAGCAAGTGTATTTCCAGTACACTCAATCAATACGATATGGTACATTCGACGCCTATCCGGTCAACTCGATGTCATCCCAATAGATCTATTCATAACAATCTCCCAAAGCTAACGGTAATAGTTGGGATTCAAGGTACGTAATAGTGTTTTCAGTTAGGTCCGAAAAAGAGTTTGCATGTTTCTCACCCAAAAGTTTTATAAAGCAAGTAATAAAGTAAAAGTGGCTATAAACTACCTTAGCAGCTTCGGTGAATAAGGCACAAAGAGATCGAGTGTGATATAGCAGTGGCTCCTACCCGGAACCTAGAACGAGAGGGCAAGTCCAGTTTGCAAGTACTCACGATGAGTGTGGAATAAATTTTAAGTGTTTACAAGTTTGTGTTTAATGTTGCTTGTGTAGAGTTTACTTTAAATTGTTTCAAAATATTTTGTAAGTATTGGCTCTTGGACAAACGTACAATTATATATAAGAGTATTTAAAAGTATATGTGAGTAAGTTTTCCAGGAGTAACCGAAAGACTTAGTACGAAAAGTATTCACAAGTAAAGTCTTTGTGAAAAAAAAACAGTAAATAATAATAAATACTTTACGTTAATTATCTACATTAGTAACGGTTACGTGATATACAAATATGTTTATATTTTAGTTAGTGGATGGTAAGTTAGAAAATATTTATATTAACTTTTGTTATAAATATTTTCTTATCATTCTTAATTTTCATCTTTTAGTGCTATTATTATTACTAAATTCTTTTATCTTACCAAAGTAATCAAATTATATAAGTTTAAATCTTAAAAAGTTAAGAAAAATATTGTCTTTTGAAGTTGAGGAAATGCAAAAATGTATACAAGTTACTAACTTTATAAGTCTTAAATAAACTACTATATGGTTTAAAGTTGAAGGGCTAAAATTGCAAAGTTGCGAAACTTGTAAAATAACAAAAATAGCAAAACTGCCAACTCTGGGGTTCGAACTCATGACCATTCGCCTGACAGCCCAACACCCCAACCAACTGAGCTAGGCATTGTTTTGTGTTTTACTTGACAGTTTAAACATAATTACCATGTTTCTAACTGTGTTATATTTATCATTTTACTCAGCACTGTGGTCGTGTACATGTGATTATGCATGATTAGTTTTTGTGTTTTTCTTCTTTCTATGCCCAAAGCCTCAACAAGTTAATATTTAGTCATTGCTTAATTCATGTTTCCTTTAGTTGTTTTAAGTTCAAAAGCTCAAATATGCTCATGATATAAATGTGTATGTCGATTTGAAAACAACGCGAATATTAGTTTATTTTCGAGATTGTTAACGAGATTGGTTACTACAAACAAGCCTCCTAAACACAACAAAACCAAATTCACGTTATGTATATATTGTGTGTGCATGTACGTAAAACTTAAAGTGATAAAGAAGTAAAAATGAGGAAGTTTGGAGGTCAATGGGTCGAGGACTTAGCGTTTCGAATGAGAGTGTGAGACCAAGAACGAGTGAGACGATAACCAACCTAGCTTCCAATGCTTAACTTGACTAGAAACTAACCCGAAGATGCTCTTATCTTATGAAAATGGAACCCGAAACCTTGTTTCTCCTTCTTCTTCTCGGCAGTGAACAAAGAGTAACAAAAGTTGTGTTTTGTTTGTGAGAGTTTGATTTTGAATGTGTCTCAAATGTGTGTGTGTCGATGGGTTATAAAGGAAAAAAAAGAATCCAAGCTTGGCCTAGTTACTAGTGGGTATTAGAATGCAAGTTCAAGTTATAGTATTAACCATGTAATAAGTTGTAAAGGGTCTTGCAAAGATTTGGCAAGATTCAAAGTATTCTTGTTGCTCGATGCATAGCAAGTCTAGGTGGGGAATCAAGGTGATGTTTTATATTTGATGGCTAATAGTGTGCATGGATCTTTGTAGTTCATTATCCATGCAAATGGAAGCAAAGCTACCTTTCACAAATTATTAAGTTGGCTTATTAAGTTGGCATGTGAATGCAAGTTGTCAAGGGGGAATACAACGTTCATTGGATAATAGAGTTAAATGGGAGTCAAGAGAGCAAAGAAGAAAACATGTTAATGTTTATGGTTGGTTCTTCACGCAAGGATGAAAGCAAAAGAGAGAAGGGTTGTTGTGTACGTTTGCATATGTGTGTGCGTATATGTTGTCAGTCAAAGGAACAAAGAAAAAAAAATCAACACTATTGTTTATTGTATAGTTTAGGGTAGGGTGTCTTGTCCAATACTACTCATGGGGAGTTAATGTGTTGTGTCAAACAAATTACAAAGGGGGGTTGGTCGTGTGTTTTGGCATACAAGGAGAAACACAAAGTTTTACATTTTCAAGATACAAATCAAATGGGCTAGGCAAGAGTTAATCGCTATTGGGCTAAGGGAGATGTTGGGTTATGTGGCATTGGGTCGAACACGTGAGCCCAATAAAATAAATTGGATCGGGTAGTGTTGGGCTTAGAGTCCCGGCGGGAAATAAAAACATAAAAGTTTAATATATATTTATTTTACGAATTTTTAATTATCGAGGTCGAGGTGAGAATATCCTGTGACTTGTCGTGATTATAGATCGAAAAGAAAAGAAAAAAAAAATATAGCCGCGAAAAATCTGTAGGGAAATTTACGAGTTGTTATATATATGCAGATTCTGGCCATGCAGGTGATTATGTTGACCTAAAAAGTACAAGTGGGGTATGTACTTTTATGGGATGTTGTTTAACATCTTGGTTTTCAAAGAAACAAACGGCATTAGCAATATCAACAACCTAAGCTACGTCTAAAGCATGCCAACAAGCACTATGGATGAAACAAGCGTTAGTCGACTACGAAATTCATCTTAGTGACATAGCCATTCTATGTGACAACAAGGGTGCCATAGATCTAAGCAAGAATCTCGTATTACATTCTCGCACAAAGCATATAGAGATCCGTCATCACTTCTTAAGAGACAATGTTCAAAAGGGGAACATCTCTATTGAGAAGGTAGCGTCCGAAGACAACATAGCCGACGTCCTCACCAAACCGTTGAAGCGGGAACAATTCAACCTACTTCGTCTTATTCTTGGTCTCATGGAACAAACGTCGTAACTTACTTTTTGACTCTACAAGGTATGTAAACACTAGCCTTCTTTTTTCTGAGTCTAGGATCTCTATTTCACGCACAACTCACAAACAATACGGGAATTTTCAAAACCCAAGATAAGTTTTTCACTTATAATTTTTTTTACACATCTTCCTTTCAAAAGGATAAAACGTTTGTATTTCACAACATAGAAATCTCTTTTCAAAATGCTTTCTAAAAAGATACTTCTTCCCGTATCAATTTCACAAAAGCAATTTCTCACGTCTAGGACAAATCGTTTTTTCATTATTAATACAACGTAAAAACCCGTTTTCATTGCATCTCATGTCTTTTGAATGCTAAAGGGGACACATAACCAATATGTGTTTTCGGGTACATTCATTTAAGCCACAATGAATTAGGAGCATTGGGAACACTAAATTACGTACTCACGTACTAAATACGTGTTTATGGGTTATCTCACATAATAGTATGCTTTTCCACTTCTAGTTTATTTTTATTTTTTTCTTAGGAGTCGAGATAACCGCAACTCCAAATAGTTTGCATATAGGCACACACTAGGCAAAAATGTTTCCAAAAGGAAAATTTTGTGCTGCCTGGATCACTAGACCCACGGATCCCAGCCTTCATGCTGGACAGATCCCTCAAGGGAAGGATCCGTGGGATCCATGAGACAGAAGTTGTTTTTATCTTCTATTTTTCTCACTTTGGATGAATAATCCAACATTTGTTTCATTTTGGAGTATGTTCTTTAATGCTTGTGTTCTCATGATCACATGCCTTAAATTCATATCTAATCATTAGATTTTAATCCACATTTTGGGTCAAGCATTCATTACAATGCTTTGTTTTTTTATAGAACTCCCAAAATGCTTGCATATTCATCTCATCTTCACAATCAAACAACACCATGTCATTCACAAGTTCTTACAACTTAGATGAATCACCTAGTACAAACAATCATCTTCATGAAACCCAAACCTTTGTACTTCCACCTTCCAAAATACCACAATCAAACTCTAGGATATCCGCACGATTAACATCCGATCTTGTTGCTTAGGAAAACCATCATCGTATGGCTCATCACCATCAAATAACTCACCACAAGATGCTTCCATTATAACACCTCCTTCATCACCAACGAGTACACCAGCTTCATCACCAAATCACTCACCACCTAAAGTCACTCTTTTGGAACTCCTTACGACTCAAACAAGATCACAACAACCAAAACACAAAGAAATAGCCTTTTTGACACCTCCAACTTCTCCAAACACAATATTCAATGAACTTGAAACATCACCACCTTTAGCTCCCATTAAATCACAAGAACATCTAGGTTCTTTTCCACCACCACTTCCAATCATTCCGGACTTTGATCCGTATTTTCCTATTTTTTCACCACAACTTCCGCAACTCACAAATCAAAACAACCCGGAAGACTTCCGTACTCATTACCCACATCACTTACATTGTGAACATTGCCAATCCACTAGGGAAATTGCAATAGAAGTTAGGGAAGAAATGCGATTCATACTCAACCTCATCCTTGATCGCATCAATATCATTACACATTCAAACCTCCATCCATAACCTTATGCAAGCATGGAAGGGATCATTATTACTATTTTCTATTTTTAGTACTTTTTCTTTTGAGTCATTTTCAAGAACAAGTCTTGTTCTTATTTTTACATGCTTGTAGATGGCATAAATACCACTACACTTTGGTGTTTTATTGCAAGGCTTTGTTTACATACCTTGACTCCCAATCTTGATTCTCGTCAATCACAAGATTATTTAAGCATGTTACTAACCTTTCTCTTTGTAGGATTTTTCTTTTTTGTTTATTTTTCTTCACTTGACGCCCCAAACTAGGGGGAGCTACCGTCAAGGGGGAGTAAGCGATACGTGGACTAATTTTTTCCACACTTTTATTTCTTCGAAGGGTTAACTTTTTGTTATGACAAAAAGGGGGAGAAGAAGTAAAACTTAGGGGCTTTCAAAACATACATCTATTCTTAAGTTTTACTCATCATAACATTATGTTTTGTCATCAACAAAAAGGGGAAGATTGTTAATACAAATAAACCGTAAAAACGTTTATTAATATTTTGCGATCTCTTTGTGTTTTGTTGATAACAAATATAATGTTATCTTAATTACAATTATAAGGATACATGTTATTTTTGTAAAGCATTTACATATAGCCATTTAAATACAAAAATGTTGTAATTAATCATTTGTTGTAATAGTTTATTAGGATGGGTAAAAACCACAACCCATGGATCATATCCATAACCCATTGACCCATACCCATTTGACTAGATACAATGTATTCATTAGATACATTGAATCTAAAGGAAACCCCATGTACCAACCCATAACCCATGACCCATAACCAAAAAACCCATGGGCAAAGAGAAGCGTCCCACGGATCCCTAGGATTACACTAGACGGATCCCAAGTGGGAGGGATTCGTGGGATCCGGGGAACAGTGGCAGAAATTGCCTATAAATAGAGAACCATTTTTTCATTCTAACTCACCCCCCTTCTTACTAATTCTCTCATATACTCTCATTGTCTTCTAACAAAAGATCACTTGATCTAAAGAGTACTTCATTCTTTCTTTCTTTAGTGATTATCATATAGGTCATTCTCTAAGGCGAGATCACGAGCATTCTACAAGTCATCCAAGCAAGGGGTCCTTGATTGATTTTTTCCTCCGCAAGATTTCTGTAGCGAAGATCTTGTATTTGATATTTCACATATTTGTTGTGTAATAGTCGTGTTGGTTTGGTCCACCGTGTTACGGACTCGGTATTTAGCTTTGTACCGAAAAAAGGTGTAAGCAACATTGTGAAGGCTTCTCCGCCAAGTGAAGGAGTTTGTTGACATAGTGCTTGAACTCTCGAGTAGGTGACTCGGGAAGTGGAGTAGGGCAAGGAAGGTGTCCTTGTAGCCGAACCACTATAAATCGGTTGTGTCATTTCTATCCCTTTGCTTTACTTTATTTACTTGCTTTATCATTATATCTATACTTTCTCTACATCCATAAGATCTCACATATTAACGAATCTAAAGTTTTTGAAACTAACTTAAAATCGGCAAAACTATTCAACCCCCCCTTCTAGTTTTCCACACTTTTGTTTATATGTCGAGTTTGTCAAAAGGTCATATATTAATCATTCTATACTCCAGGTTTGTTGAGTTTCTCCAACATTTCTTATATACATGAGTATGGACTTCTTTAACCTATAAACACCTTGTACCCATTTGACCAAACTTCAATATAATAGCCACCGTTGTTACCTCATTTGTTACAACTACAACCGTCCATCACTACCGACACTTATCAATCGACCTCAACATTACCATATCACTTGGGCCTATAAATTGCTAAAAGCGACCCCGCAAATCCATTCAGACACGACCACCATAGACAAGGAGAACCCAAAGATTTTCAATAAGGTGAACCCACGAACATTGCACAAAAAACAAAATTTTGAAATTGTCTTGGACAAATGTTTTAATTTCTTTTCATCGTATGTAATAAAATATGCACCATAAAGACTTTTTGGTCTAAACTCAAGTTTCACTATAAAGAAATATATTATCGGAAGTTGTACATACAACAGATCTGGATGGATCAACTTCAATGAGAATCTACAAAACTGGGACAAGAATTTAGAACCAAGATATCGTTTCTACTAGGAAAATCATGAAGAGGAAGACAAGGAAATTCATTTGTTGGTTTACTTGTGTTGGCAATAGTTTTTCTTACTTCATTTGTGAAAATGAATCTAAGTTACGTTTTTCTAGCAAAGTGAATCTAAGTTGTCGGAAATCTTCTATCACTTTCAAAACCATGTATTGCAATTATGATTAATAGGGTATTAATCAATTGGTCTTATAAGAACAAAAGATATACTTTCGCTAGTTTAATTTATTTGTTCAGTTTTGACTTTTTAAAGTATTTATTTTTTAATTTTGACGTTAAGTATTTTTGTTTGTATTATATAAATTTGATGAAAATTATGTTAATTGGAATATATTTAAAACTTAATTTATTCATATATTTTGAATCAAATATTATACAACATAAAAGAATACCGTTAAAGTCAATATTGAAAAATAAAGAGTTCAAAAAGTTAAAACCAGATAAATGAATTAAGACAGCGGGAGTATAACTTCACAAAGCATTTGACTTTTTTGAGATATAAAATCAAAAGATATAAGAAGAGAATAATGGTGTGAGATTGGTTTGCGAGTAAAGTGAAATTTGGATTGTGCGTTTGAGAAACACAAGGTTTTTTATATGTACAATTATTAAAGCAAAAAACACAAATTAGTAATTCGGTTATTTAAGAGGTGTTTGTTTAAGTTTATATGATTGGCTTAGTTTATATGTGTTAAATAAATTTAAACTAAGTGTTTGGCTAAGCTTATATGAGTAGACTTATGAGTTTATATAAAGTGTTTTTGATAAGCCCAAATTTTAAGGTTTATTTGAGTAAAAGTGAGCTTATATAAAAAGACTTTTATATCTTTATTTAAATTTTTACACTCAATTAATGTTGATATATTTTTTTGTCATTCTACTTTATTAATTATGATAAACTAAACTAAACACTTAGCAAGAGCTTATGAGCTCGTGTTATATAAGGTATAAGCCGCTTATATAATGTAAACATAAGTCCAATTTATAAGCTTAACCAAACACCTTCTGATATAATAAGATAAAACAAATTCTCACAAAATCTCGTAAATCACTTGTATTTTATTATTGAATAAACTGACACTTTTTAAAAATCAAAAGTCGCACGATTGTCCGGTCATACTGATTTATTTTGAAGAGTTGATTTCCTTCTTATATTTTTTCTTTTATTTATTATTTTTTGCTATATTTTAGACTAGCTATTTAGAGAATTGCACAAAACTATCGTTGTCACTTTGGAAGATCTATCACTAACTAATTGCTGCTAACACAATTCAACAATATTCTCACCTAATTAGTTAATGACTTTATTTCCATCCAATCAAACACACGAAATCACAGATTATAATATGTAAACTAACTCCGATGGTTCTACAATAAAATAGATTATTTTTTTGGCACCTTATTCTCTTTAGGATCGTATCTAGCCAGCGTATTGTTTCTTTGTTGTGAAAACATTTGAAACTACTGTACTATGTTTCTAGGTATTTAAACAAGCATTATTTTGTTGTAACTACTTTAATAAACACACAATTATGAAAAAAATATAAATAAATAAATCATGAAAATAATACTCCGTAACCAATTTTGGCAACGGTTTTATTTGGGACCACTTACACACAATACGAATTTTAAACCAAACATTAGTTTTTGGTCTTCTAACTCCAAATCTTATACCAAACCCGGTTATCAAACAGACCCTTAAAATTGCACATTCATATTCACAATTAAAACTTTAAAATGACTTTTATAAAATAATAATAATAATAATAATAATAATAATAATAATAATAATAAAGAAGAAAAAATAATAAAATAAATAAAATTATAATAGAAAAAATAATAAAAAAAAAAATAGAACGACTAGAACGTAGTTACTGTTTGTTAACGTCAATGATTACATTCAAGGTCAAATTGCTTTACGTTTTAAAATTATACCATGGAGTATATTTGCACAGATGAGATGTAATTGATTAACTTTTTGGTTATGTATTTGGTTTTTTGTTAAAAGAGAAGGAAATAAGGTTGTTTTTATTGTATAGTTATTTGAGTTTTGGGATGTAGTGGTGAGATACTTTAGAAGGTTGAGGGTGTGTTTGTTAAAAGTAGCTGTGAGCAGTAGCACTAAGCAATGAGCACTTGAGCAGTAGTCGCAACTCATCGTTCACAGCTTTTTAAAAAAGCATTGAAAAAATGAGTTTTTTTTTTTAAAATAATAAAGTTCACTGCTCTTTTGCAAAACGTATAATAAAAATCAAAAAGTGCATTGCTTACCGCTCATTGCCTCATAAAGCTCCAAAAAGCTTCGCGCCAAACATAGCCCGAGTCCCAGAATGTTCATGTAAATTGGTAACCGAGGATGTATTCTTTTGATATATAATCATAGTTTTCTTTTCAATTGAAAAAAAATAAAAAAATAAAAAAATTGGAGAATATGATTTGACCTTTTGATATAGTCTGCCCTAAATTTCAGAACAACAGTTTCTCGTATTTTTAAATGATCGTTAGCAAAAAAATAATTTATAATTACAATTTACTAGTAGGAGGGCACGGTGTGAGTTGAGAGGAAGTCGACGTGTTGCTAATGTGGCATCCCTTAGATACGAATACAACTTCGCCACCTCTTACTTCCTACCAACTCACAGGAAGACGATTAATGTGTGTATAGCGTATGTTCTCAAAACTCCACCATTCTGGTCGATTTTTTCGCAAATCCACGTTGATTTTGTTTCCGCAACCATATCGTTAACCTTAACTGATTACACAATTTCATGGTTTTGAGGTGATTGATGGCTTTTTAATACAATATGAGCGAAGGATACATTTGTGAAAGTTTTTCTGATATAACTTTAATTTAATTGTATCTTTTTAATATATATATATAAGCTAGGATCAACCACTTGGAGAACGCGGAGCCTTTCTTTCTCGGTCGTCTGTCTTAATAAGTTAAGCGGATTCCGATTCATGTGGTCGTTCTCTGCTGCATTGGTGTTTTCACTCCCCACTCTCCACCATAACAAAATGTTTCCACTATATCTCATCAGGAGTAGTCAAAGGAAGTACGGCGTATGATCAATGTTAATAACATTTCTCGATGCTTCTCTACGCGGACCTTTCTTCTGGTTGATTCGAACCAATCAAGCGACTTGCCTTTTAGTAGATAGTAAGAGACAATATGCTGTACCATTCATATCAAAAGAAAAGACTGAACTATATATATATATATTTATATATATATATATATATATATATATATATATATATATATATATAAAAATGTGTGGTTAGAATTACTTCTCACTATTCTCATTTAAATTATTCTTCTCACATGTTCTTTTCCTATTAAAACGAGTTAGAATTAAATAAGAAGAATAATTAAAATGAGAAAGATGAGAAGTAACAACAACTGCATATTCCAGATACATTTACGAAATGGATGCACATTCTTTTTTTTTTCTTCTCATTTGAAATGCGTTGATAGAATTACTTCTCATCATTCTCATTTAAATTATTCTTCTTAAGGGATCCATTCCCATTAAAATGAGTTTGGAGCAAATAAGAAGAATAATTAAAATGAGAAGTAACCACAACAGTGCAATCCAAATGCACCTACAAAAATAGATACATATTACTTTAAAAAAAAATCTCCTATTTAAAAATGTGTGGCTAGAATTACTTCTCACAATTCCTATTTAAATTATTTCTTCGCACCGGATCCATTCCTATTAAAATGAGCTAGGATCAAATAAGAATAGGGATGAGCACGGTACCAGAATGGTACCGAACCCGTACCAAATTGGTGGTACCGATTTTTTCCCGAGGATGAAAGTGGGTACCGGTACCGTACCGAACGGGATTCGGGTACCAGTACCGGTACTCGGTACCGGGAAATCGGTACCTATAGGGTTCTTCTCGTTTTTTGTTAAATTAAAAAGGATTTCAAGAAAATGTAACAAAAAATAGGAAAATACATGCATTTTCAAGTGATTTCAAACTTCAACGTCTCACAAAACGCAACCAACACTTAAGTAAATATATCACCAAGATATTCGTAACATACAAACGTTCCAAAACCTATAAAATAGGTTCGGGTTTAATTTTTGTGAGCGGTTATGAAGAATCTATAGTTGGCACAATAAGTTTTTCAAACGTTTGGTTTCTTTCCATATGTTTTACATGACTATTTTTTGACATGGAACGGGCCAAATGAGTGTTTGGTTAAGTTATTTAATTCAAAAATATGACTACTCAATTTTCGGGATTTGTTTCGGTACTTCCCGCTTTGATACCGGTACCGTATTAATGGTACCGAATTTTTTTGGGCTCAATTCATAGTACCAGTACCGTACCGTGTATTGGGAGTCGGTACCATTTCGGTATGGTACCGGTACGGTACCGGGATTCGGGTCCAAATGCTCATCCTAAATAAAAAGAATAATTAAAATGAGAAGTAACTCAATCACACATTTTAAATACACCTAAAAAAAAAATATCTTACTTAACTTTTTTCTCCTCATTTAAAGCGTGCGACTAAAATTACTTCTCAAGTTCTCATCACTTGACCCCTTCTCAATTAAAATTACACTATGGAGAAAATGATTTGACCTTTCAATTCCATGCTAAATTCCGAAACACAGTTTTCTCCTATCTTTTGATAATCATACACGTAATTTGAATGAATTTATTGGAAAAGGGTTCTGGCCTTCTCCGGTCTCCACTAAAGTTCGTCAATGGTTAACAGCATCAAATAAAGAATAAAATAAAGAATAATTATTTATACTACTATATAAAGCATTTAAGTTATGGGTTCACAAAAAATTAAGATAAGGAGCTATAATCATTGAGTTACATGTGTCACTTCTCTAACTAAAAAAAAAGAAGCTCTAACAAACTAAAATAAAGAGCTCCAATAATAGGGTGACACATGTCATTTCTTAACTAATTAATCACCTTTATTTTTAAATTTAAATATCTTTTAATTCGTTTAATTTTTTTATGATCTAATTTCACTATATTTTTTAAAATTTTGTGCTCTTTAATTCAACATCCATTTTGATATATTTATATGAGTTTTTATTTTTTACATTTTTAGTAGGTTTATTTTATTTTGATTCAAAATTTTATAACTTTAACCTTTATTTCAATCAATACAAACTTTAGAGTGAATTACATAAATCGTCCTTGTGGTTTGCTATAAATTACGGATCTTGTCCCTGTGTTTTTTTTTAGCGGGTTTCGTCCCTATGGTTTACAAATATTACGGATCTAGTACAAATCTTGACCCGGGGTTAAAAAAGGACCTCCAATGCAGCGTCTTCCTAACTATAGGGGCTAACCTTCTAAACTTTGATATCCCAGCCTTTAAACTTCACACTAACCTATGCTCACCTACAAACTTTGATCATCTGTGATAAAAAACACATAATCACAAGGACGATAACCACAAACACAAATCCCTCTAATTTCAAGAATCACAAACACAAACCCCTCTAATTTCAACACACAAAAACATGTCTATGATGGGCGATTCCAAGAAATGCGCGTTGCGACAACCAGGAACATCTTTTGAACCTGCTAAAGAATATGGTACATATTAATTTAGCAATTGCCTATGGTTATTATGAATGCAATGTAATGATTTACTCTTATATCTTTGTTCATTTAAACAGGATCAAAAAACCCAACTATTTTCACTTTGAAGTTAAACCATGGCGGGTTTTTTACAATGGGTGCTGGAAGACGCTACATGAATGGTAAGGTTAGCTGGTTTGATTGGGGTTGATCTGATGAATGGTCGTCCATGAACTTAGTGACATGTTAGGCTTGGTAGGTTATAAAAATGAAGTTATCTTTTATCATTTTAGAATTCCTAACACTAGTTTAGATGAAGGACTTAAACCCCTAGTAACAGATAGTGATGTTATAGAGATGGTAAAGCATATTGGTTCATTGAAAGTGATTGAGGTGTTCACTGAATTTTGGGTGTCAGTTTTAGATGCTCCCATGTCACAACCTCAAAGTAAGACTAATATGTTTGAGGTGGAAGTAGCAGAACCTATGTCAAACCCCTTGCCTTCTAAAAAAAAACCTATGAAAAAAACTATAAAAAAACCTAAGAAGAAGTTTGTTAAGAAACTGACTAAGAAAGCACTTGCACAAAAAGTGTTAAATTTTGAGGAATGGCCTGGTGGTGATCCCTTTGACCATGAGAATGTTGATGATTGTGTTGTGACTGAGAAAGAACATGCTAATACTGAAATGGGACAATCAAGTGTGTTACTTTTAGGAGAAACTGAGCCTAGGACTTTGCCAACTGACTTAGATATGGAGGACTTTGATCCCTTTTATCCTAACATTGGGTATAATGAAGGGGCCGTCAGTTGGGTTAAATAAAGGAGATGATGATGAGGTTTTGGTTGACAAGGACAACATGTTTGAGGATGTTGAGGTTGATATGGAGGCTTTTAACAAGAAATTTGATAGCAATGTTGAGTGTGAAGGAGAAGCAGATTTAGAAGAAGAAGATTTAGACATTGATGACTTTGATAGTGCATCAGATTGTGAGGGTGATTTAGAAGTTGGTAGAAACAGAGCACTAAGAAAGTTAGCAAAAACACAGTCAAAGGAAGGTTTCTATGTTGGCAGAAAATTTGGTTACAAATGGATCAGTTAGAAATGGTTTCTAAATTAGCAGTGGAGGAAAGGAGACAGTTGTATGTTACCAAAAATGACAAGAATAGGGTCAGAGCTATATGTAGAGGTCAAACACCAATTTTTAAAGACACTGAAGAGTCAAATGAGGTCTCAAATGCAAGTGGGCCTGTTGATGGGCCAATAGTCCAGGATCAACAAAATTGTCCATGGATTTTACTTGTGTCCAAGGGAACCTAAGAAGAGACATGGAGTGTCAAGACCTTCAATGAAACCCATACTTGTCTTCATTCTAGGTCAGTTAAAAAGTGCACAGCCACCTTCTTATCAAAAGATGTAGAAAATACAATAATTCCTAACCCTGAAATCCCAACACCGCCTTAGAGACCAACTCCAAAAAAAATATGAGGGTGGGGATGGGGTTTTCCAAAGGGGGATGAAAACTTATAGGGCAAAACAGTTAGCAAAGGAGAAGGTGGATGGTGATTATGGGCATCAGTATGCACTGTTAAAGGATTATATTTTAGAATAAAAAACCAACCCATGTTAAGCTAGAATTGGAAACCACTGATCCAGAGGTAAGTATAGACAATTCAAGAGGATATATTTGCCTAGGAGCTTTGAAGAAAGGGTTTAAGGGGGGGGGAGAAATAGAGAGTTGTTGGGTCGGGATGTTTTATGTCTTGACCTTGGCCAAGTCAAATCTTAACAACAGTTGGTGTGGATTGTAACAATGGAACATATCCAAGGGCTTATGGTGTGGTTGAAGTTTGAAACAAAAGATTCCTGGATGGTTTTCTAGATTACCTAAGGTGGATGATCTGGATTTGCCTCATTCCAATTTGGGGGCAAAAGGTATGTCTTACATTTGTAGTTTTTATGTTACTTATCTGTTTAGTTAATTCATTACTTATCTGCTTATGGAATAATACCAGATTAGAGGCCATTTTCCCTAGTATCGAGCATAGATTCCGTCTAAAGCATACATGAGAACATGAAGTTGCAATGGAGGGTCATTATATAAGGATGCCTTATGGAAGTCTGCTACTGCAACAACAATTACAACTTTCAAAAAGCACATGGAAGACTTGAAGAAGATAAACAAAGATGCTTATGAATGGTTGAACAAAATCACCAGCAGCAAGACCATCTCAAGGGATTGTCATACCGGATTCACCATCTGCAAACACAAGATCATCAAGTAGATATAATGCTGCTGCAAACAAGGCTGCAAAGACCAAGGGTAAGGACAAGGTTGTTGTGTAGTGATGGTATTATCTAGTGTAATTATTTTGACCAAACTTTGATAGTTGGTGTCCAAACTTTGGTAATATTAGTCTAAGTATTAGTCTTAGTGTAGAATCATGCTTGTGTAAGTTTGTCATCAAAAAATATATCTTACAACATAGTTTTCATCAAACTATCTTGTGCATTTTGGTTACTATCTTGTGTAAGTTTGTCATGAAACTGATGGTCTTGTTGTGTATGCCTTTTGAACAACTATGAATTCTGCACTTAAGTCTTTTGTGTATGGTTTTAATTATGCACTTGGTAGATTGTACCAGTGGTTCATTTATCCTTAGTGTAATGTTTTTCAGTTTTGTGTGAACAAATACCATTTGTACAAAAACAATGCTTAAAAGATTGCCATTTCATACTTTTAAGTCTTTTATGTTTTTCATTCAACATAACCATTTGTACAAAAACAAAGCAAAACATAACAAATACCATTAACATTACCATTCACCAACTTGACATAACCATTACCATTACAACCACAGTTGAAACAATGCTTAAAAGATTACCATTTCATTACAACGCAATGGTAACCATACCATTAACTAAACATAACTATTCCATTTTGCAAATACCATACCACAGATGTATGGAACCTAAACCTAACCATTTCAAATTCTTTTCATGAAATAAACCACAAAAAATAACCAACTAACACCTAAAATAAACTTCAATTCTTAGCTAGCTGTTTTGACATTTGGTCATCAATCTGTTGCAACGAAGATCGTATAGATCTCAATAATCCGAGTATAATTTGCACGGCTCTTGGACACATTTCTGGGTCAAACCAATCTATAAACCCACAACCTCTTGAACAACAGAGAACCTCCTTCCATTAGTAGGAGTCTATGAAGTGCGGACAATCGAGGGAGCTTGACATCTAGGACAACGAACCATTATGTGTTCTTGTGTTTCTTATTTTGTGTTTGTGCGTGCTTGTGATTGTGTGTGTTTGTGTTTCTGATTTTGTGTTTGTGTTTCTAATTTGGTCTACCATATAAAAGTTAAGATAAGTGGTGGAATCACAAAACCCTATAAAATGAGAGGGAAATCACAATTTTATAAAGTTAGCCCCTATAGTTAGAAAGACCTCATTGGAGGTCCTTTTTTAACCCCGGGTCAAGATTTGTACTAGATCCGTAATATTTGTAAACCATAGGGACGAAACCCGCTAAAAAAAACCACAGGGACAAGATCCGTAATTTATAGCAAACCACAAGGACGATTTATGTAATTCACTCCAAACTTTATTTATCAAAATCATTTACTTTTGGGAAAGTGTTTGACGGGAAAGATATTGCGAAAGTCTTTTTATATGTGGGAAAATGATGTCACGGGAAAGATACGGAAAACCCAAACAAACACATACAACTAACACATATACATTTGGAGTGTTGTGAAATGAATTCACTAAGCGGGTAGGAAATTGCGAGGAGAGTTGAGTTAACAATTCATTAACTACATTTATTATATAACTATATTTATCGCCGCCGCTGTGCGCGGGTATCCAACTAGTAATAATAAAAGCATAACAATAACAATAAGAATAAATGTTGTTTTTAAAGAACAAATCTGATGTATGTTGATAACGCTCAAAATGAACATGTTTTTAGTAGCGTTATTGTTGGTTTTATGCATGATAATCGGCTATATTTACTCATAACTGTTGCAAAAGTGCAAAAGATGCGTATTGTGTATGTGTATGTAGCCAGGTATCAAAAAAGATAAAGAAATGAAGTTTTCATGCACGTTTGGAGAATTCCCGAGGAAGGAAGTCGAGTAAGGAAGCTCTTGGACTCAATCACTAGGAAGCGCAATGATTTCTAAGTATCTACAACAAGTAAAGATCAAGTTTCGTCTTGGAAATCATCAGCGAAAACAAAGAAAAAGGCGCAAATCAGGAAAAGTCAACAAAAGTCAAAACTGGGGGTACAAGAGGCGCCCAACTGTTCGGTTGGAGCCCGCAACCGATCCGGTTGGGCGAGTGAACAAGGCGCAACCGATCCGGTTGCCTGAACTGGAGTTACATAAATTGTCATTTAATGTTGCCTTAACTCCCCATAATCATTGGAGGGCGATCATTTCCTGTTATTTACCTGTAGAGAACGTTTTTAGACAGATAGTTATGATTCTCTAGCTATATAATGAACCTAGACTAAGTAGTCTAGGTGTGACACAACCCAAAGTGTAATAGTTTACACCAAAGCTATTACCAACCATTTTATTCATCCCAAAAGTTTGGTTACTGTTGTAAAACGTCCAGGAGGTTGGAGAGACTCATTCTCATCCATTGTTTGATCATTCGGAGTTATACGGTTAAGCTAGGCGATTGGAGGCGTGTGGTTGCTATAATCCATGAATTCTAGTTCTTGTAATCCAAAAGTTTAGGTATTCTATGGAACTTGTTATGAATTTTTATTCTCTTGAGTTATTGGAATTACTTTGTTATTACTTGTGTTTTGTTATAATTATCATGGAGTAGTTCTTGAATATACTTGTGTGTAAGGATGTAGGAAATCATACTAGTGTTCTCATATGTGATGCATGTATATATGATCTTGTTTAAATGAGTTTGTTGGAAAACTACTAGTCATATTTGATTTGTCGGTAAAACATGTTTTAAGAGAAAGGACCGAAAGGATTTCTCTTGTGTTTTATTCCAAAAAGTTAAGTGACAAACTAGTATGGGGATATGATGATTGACAACCATTATATTTACTTATTGAAACAAGACTAGAAACATTTTCATCACGAAAGGTCGAAAGATTCGTAGGAACGAGTTTAATAAGAACATTTTACAAACAAATGGATTTTCTAAAAGGATAATCATTAGGATAAGGACCGAAAGGATTAACTATATGTTATTGTTCTTAAAATGATTTTACAAAACATAAACCATGGATTGGAAATCATTTGCTTATGATTTATGCATCACATCAAGAGTTTACACGAAGCCTTCATGAACACTTACTATGATTGCTTATAGACTACACACAAGTATATGTTTCTTAATATTGATTTTCTCTAAAACCATCATTTTTGGAGAGAGCCTTGACAAAGCTTTCTTGTTACCAATCTTTTAAAACAATTTCAAAAGCAAAATCCCTTGGGACGATCTCGACTTACCCACCTTTGCTATCGCGAACGAGTATACTTGCTCGTATGTGTTTATAGTAATAGCCGGATAATTCGTGTTTATAAATTTATAAAACTTGCACTTGGAAAGCACATCAAGTTTTTTGCGCCGCTGCCGGGGATTTTGGATTTTTAAGTAATTTGATTTTGTTTAGATTCTGTAAAATTGGTACTATTAAAATTAAATTTCATAAAGAAGAGTAAAAAAAAAATTTGGTTTAGAGGCTAACCGAACCGGTTAGTGCTCTCGGGAAAGTTTTATTTTTGATTTTTCTAGTTTTTAGTTTATCTATTGTTTTGTATTATAGTTTATAGTTTATTTCTTATCATTTCTGATTTTTATAGATTGTCCTATAGATTGTTTTTGCTTTTCTTAGTAATTTTTAGATTTTTGATATTTAATCATTTTTAGTTTTATTTACTTTTTAGTTACTTTTGTCTTAATTGCAGTAATTAGCTTGGTTAATTTTCAGTTTTTATGGGTTAGTAGTTTTAATGAGTAGTTAAGTAGATTAGTTAATGTAGTTTTGATTAATTAACTTAATTAATATTTTTAATTAATAAGGATAATTTGTAGACACATTTAATTAAGAGTTTAAGTACAATTAATGGTCTTTAATTAATTTATAATTAACAGGTTTGATTTATTATTAAAAATAATAAAATAAATAATTTTTTTTTTGGAAAATCGATCCAACCGTTCGGTTGTAGCCCGCAACCGGATCGGTTGGAAGTTTTCGTTAGGAAGCTTACCACTAACCGAATCGGTTGGCCGAATCGGTTGGAGGGCCAACCGATCGGGTTGGAGCTCTCGGTAAAAAAATTTCTAGTTTTTCGATTTTGAGTTTTAGCTTGTGTTTTTAGTTTTGTTAAGTGTCTTTACTTGTTTAGTATATGTTTATGTAGTTTGCTTTGGTTTTTACTAACTCTAACGCTAATGATTTGGATTTTTGTCTTTGGTTTTGTTTTGTCTTGTTAGAAAGTTGTTATGGATAGTTTAAGCGGAATTTCTGAGTACCTACGTAACTTGGATGAGATGTTTAAGGACACTGGAAACTCGTTGGAGAAGATTGGGAATATTTTAGAAGAAAGTAAGAAGGACTTGGGTATTGATGCGGATTGTGTGGAAGAAGTGGGAGAGAACAAGGTTCAACTTCCTAAGAATGGTAGAGTTGTGGTATTCACGCAAGCACCACTAACGGAGTATGATTCACCGCTTATGAGGTTCGGTACACCTTGTAGTGTCGAAGGGGTGAGTGCGTGGGACGCTCAACTAAACATGGCCTATGGTGAAAATTATATTGTGGAAAAAATTCTTGATCAAATTGGCCACGTTCATTTTGATTACGAAGCTTACGGGAGAAAAATGGTTAAGAATCTTAAGGTTAACATTCATGGTCACATTTTCGAAGCAGATTTTGTTGTCTTGGAAGAAGGAAACGCTGAGGAGCCCAACGTATGCTTTGGGCGGGATTTTCTTGTGACGACCAAATGTCAAGTGGATTTTGCTTTAGGGAAGATGAGGATCAACATCACCGACTTGGAAGAGGAGAAGGGGGTGCATGAAATGCTTGTGGAGTTAGGTGCTAATATGGAGAAGGAGAATGTGGAAGTCGTAAAGATGGGGAAGGCCAATAGAAAGAAAACCTCATCCAACAAATTAACTCCTACCACATGCACCAACAAAAACCATGATTACAAAACCTTCACCACCCAATACACCAAACATCTTCAAACCTTTAACCCAAGACCAAAAAGAAGCCATTTTGGAAAACCTTAAACAAAAATTTCTCGAACTCAATGAGAAAAAGCCGGTAATTGAGGTACTACAAGATTATGTTCTATACCGCAAGAAACTAGACGCGGTGATGTTAGCAAGAGCGAGATTGGAGGATAAAGGTCTATCGGAGGAGGATAGAGATAGGATCTTGTTTAGGGGTATGCCACGTAAGGAGAAAGACCCGGGAAACTTCGTTTTGCCGATTAAAGTTAATGGGACGACTCCAATGTATGCTTTGGCGGATACAGGTTCAAGCGTCAATGTTATGCCCTATCCATTATTTAAGACGTTGGGACTTAGTAAACCACAACCAAATCACTCAAAACTTACCATGGCGGATAACTCCCAAGCAAAAGCGATGAGGGAGGTGAAAAACGTGAGAGTTCAAATTGGCTATCAACCCTACTTGGCCGATTTTCTAGTCCTAGATATCCCGGTTGATAAGAGTCTACCTCTTCTACTAGGAAGACCGTTCCTACGCACATGTGGTGCAATCATATATATGGGTAGGGGTACGATGACAATCGATGATGGGATCTCAAAACAAACATATTATCCCAAACCGAGGGGACCAGTTTTGGAATTCATGGAGGATTTAGAATTGTTTGAAGCGGACGATGACTTGACATGTTTTGAAATTGGACGTGATGTCCATGGAAACCCGATGTATGGACCACTAGCTCCACCATACTTTGATATTGAGGATGAAATGGAACGCGCACTAGCGGTGGAAGCATTTTACAATCCATTCAAAAACATCGTTGTTTACAAGAAGCTAGCCGATTTCTTAGGTTCTCTACCGGTTCAACTCAAAAATTTGGAATGGGGACCCGAGGGGTCAAGTGTTTACAAAAGAGAGGATGGAGACGGAGAATGGCACGTCAAATTTGATATACTATGCCCGGATGGGAGAAGATTTGTAAGGAAATTCAAAACTCACGAAACATACCGTGAATTGACCGGGAAATTTCTAAGTGAGGATATCTTAAGGCATGAGTATTTCGAGGAGTAATAAGGAGAAGCAAAACACCATAATAACAAGCAATTGTTTGCTTGATTTTCATGAACTTTTAATTTTATGCATTTAGGATTTCTTGTTTTTCATTTCATTTTTATTTTCTTATTATTATTTTGAAGTTATTTAATTAATGCATTTTGAGTTTTAGTTTAAGTTAGGAGTATGATGATTTAGATTTTGAGATTAGATGTTGTTGAAATTCCAAATGGTTGGATGAATGTTGTGTGTATCTTTAATCGGATTTTTGAGTAAACGATTGTTGCTTGGAAGGTAAATGCCCAAGTAAAGTGAAAAAGGAAAAATTATGCAAAAACGCAAACTGAAACGGTTGTGTCCATGACTGAAATGGTTGCATGCAAGTATATATACCAAAAATTCAATTTTTCTAGAAAAACACACACACACACACACTAATCCTCCAGCTGGGTTTCGCAAAATTCGACCATTAGAATTTGTTTGAAGATTGTAAAAGCTGTAGAAGATCATCATGGCACCTAAGCATGTAAGCATCTGCAATCAATTAACTTAATTAAGGTTTAATTAGAGTATTTGTTCGAATTACAAATTAGGTCACTAATTTTGGGGGTTTTTGATAGAATTCGAATTAAGTTGTAATCTTTTAGGATTAAGTGGGTAATTGATATATGAATGCATTGCAAAAAGAATTGTAGTGATTGATTCAACATGGAATGAGTATTAGATGATTGAATTTTCGGATTCAATTAGGTTGTGCCATTGAATCAAATTAAGTTGCAATTGATGATTCCAAGTGGGTAGATGATGCGTTTTTAATGAATTTTAGATGCCACATTGTTGATTAGAACAAGTAATTGATAATTGAGGTTAAGATTGTTAAGTTCTAAGCAAGATCAATATGTGATGATTGAAAGCTTTGAAAGCGAATTAAGAACAATTTGAGGATGTGGGAATCATTGATGATGTTAGAATGCAGTCTAGGAGTGAATTGGACTTAGAAAAATCTAGTGGGAAATGGATTTGAAGGCAAAGCCTTCTGCAGAGGAAGTAACCGATCCGGTTGCGAAGCGCAACCGAACGGTTGGACTGAGGTAGCAAGTGGAACCGATCCGGTTGCTCCTCAACCGATCCGGTTCCACGTTCTGATGTGGGAATTTTGGAATTTTTGAAGTAGACCTTGGAGGCTTCTATAGACCTTCCCGTTTGTTCTAACACTCTTATATTGACTTATATTTATGATTTCTACAGAGAAATGTTGTAGGTTGTTCAAGTTCGACACGGGTTCCACTAAACTCGATTGTTGCCAAGTATTGCCAAAGGAACGCAAGGAAGAAAGTCACGTATAGATTGAAGGCTGAAGTGAATGCAAACTTGAAGTTCAAAGATCTCACCAATGAGAAGAAACATGCTTTCAGGGAATGATTTTAAAAGTTGCAAAATAGGACAGTTTTGGTTCCAAGGTTGATTGATTGGGATTTGTTTGCCGAGTATGAGTGTGAAAATGAGTTACGTCATATGATGCGGATGTCTTATGTCTATCCGGTTGATGGGGATTCGTTTGATGATTTGTCATGGGAAAGAGCATTTAGAATAAATGAAGAGGTTTATCGTGAATGGTGTATGGAGTTCTTTTCGACCATGTAGTTTGAAAGAAAGGTCAATGTTCGAAACATCATGGAAGAAGTTTGTGTTTGGTTTAGGCTTTGTGGGCAGGATCACGCCTACACTTTGCCGGATTTTGCTGTTGATCTTGGCTTGTATGAACCGAATGAGGTTAAGCATCGATTGTTTGAAGCTCATTTTTCGAGGCTTAGGAGGTTTGAAAAAGAATACCCTAGCATCCCCGCTTACTGGAATCGAGTGGGAGATCCTTCTTGTACTAGGAGGAATGCTGCAACAATTAGGAATCCGTTGATGAGAGTGCTACACAAGTTGCTAGTAACTAGGCCGTTTCATAGAGTTGGAAGCAGGGACAAATGTCATAAGCCGGACTTGTGGGTTATGATGTTATTTTAGGAAACTAAGGATGGAAATGCGCTTGGCTCAAGCCGAGTATTTGTCTAGGATCAAAGGTAATAGCAACATTTGTGGAGGCCATTTTGTGACGAGGTGTATTACAATAGTAGTGAGTTGGCTAAGTGTGGAGAGCCAAAGTTTAGTGAAATTTGGAATGCAAATGGTTTTGGAAATGCTTTGAATAAGAGGACGAACACATTGGATTGAACCACATTGCCAATGGGCAATATACCGATGGGAAACGTGCAATAGTAGTTTTGATTGTGGGTAGAGTGGAACCGACATTTGAACATGATGTTGAGAAACAATTACATCAATGATTATTCAATGCCGATTTTTCAACACATGGCTCTTATGAGTTGTCAGTTTCACCATATCCTTCCCCTACACCTCTTATCCAGACCCTATCCATATCCATATCCTATATGCACCATTTCATGATGCATGCATATGGTAGATTACCCGATTGGAGGATCTAGCTATGATGTTGGATCTTCATCATATTTACACAATCTTTGATTATGAAACCGAACGTGATGATGAAGAAGAAGGTGATGAGATGAGTGCGGATGACGAATGATCGTGGATCATTCTTGATTTATGGTTTCAATGGTTATTGTGTGTTGAACAATATTATCTCTATCTCTTAACTATTTCTTTAGGATGATTATCATACTTTGTTTATTTTCATATTTTAAGTAGCATTTGGATTGTTTGTTTGTTTTGTTTTGTGTATTGTATTTTGCGTTTGCTGGCGAAGATGGATGTGACGGAAGCTTATTGTTGGTCAATATTTGTAGTTGGATAACTCACATGCTTGCTTATGACCCAATATGCATATTGCATATTCTATCCCGTGGTATCTTTTTGACTATTTCTTTTTCCCATTTTCTTTACTTTAAAGTTCATTTTTATTACATTGAGGACAATGCAAAACTTAAGTATGGGGGAGGGAAGAAAATAGGAAAAATGATACGATTTTTAAATTTTTAGTTTTTAGTCTTATTTTTAGTTTTTAGGTAAAGTTTTTGGATTTAAGTAATTAGCAAGAAATCGCCCTTGATTGTCTAGTTGTTTTCACACGTTATTGAGATATATTAAAAACAACTTTCTGTATTCAGGTAAAAAAAAAGAGGTTTTTGAAATTTTTTTGATTTGAACCAAATTACGGAAGTAATTCATTATGGATTCGATAGCATTTTCTAGCACGCATTATAGCCTTTTTCCACTTAATTATGAGGTTTCTTTTTGTATAAAACACATCTTTTGTTTTATATTTGCTATGAGTGTGCCGGTGATTGTGTCGATTTTAGAACTTGTACTTGTTATGCATTACGGTTAAAATCACTCTCGAGTGATAAAAATATGTTCAAATGATAAGAGGCATCGTAGGATTTAACCCAAATGGCCTTCCATTTTACATCTAATATTTTTTGCTAACCACATCGGTTAGTTAACCACCTTATATGGACCCATTTGTTAGTGCTCATTTTTAGCACTAGATACCCTTAGTTACACCCTTCGAGCCAATCTTTTCATTCTTGTTTAAATCCAGAAAAATACAAAAAGATTTTACACCTTAAACCTTAGCCAACCCATGTCATGTCTATTGGTTTGTTGCTAGTTGTTTGGAGTGTTTGATTGTTTTTTATGATTATGAAGAAGCTACACTTTGTCTATAGTGTGTACCATTCTCCAACAAAAACGAAGGAGACGTCTTTCTCATTTGTATTTTTTGTGGCGTTTGCTTACACTAAGTGTGGGGGAACTTGTTATGAAAAAAATAAAAATAAAATAAAATAAATAAAATAAAAAATGGTTATAGCCAATGTGCTATATGAAGAATATTGATTAGCCAATGAGCTAAATTGAGTTATATATGTTTGGAGATCGATATGTGAAGAGGAGGAAAATATAATCATTTTCGGGATTGTGGTTTGTATGATGGCTAGCAACATGGAGGTTTAGACTTGACTTTATTTTTTTTTTAACACCAATTTCATAAACCATCCCATGCCTTATCCATACCTTTTATAAACCCGAAACCTTAACGTTATAACTCGAATAAAAGCCCTCTTTGATGAATTTATTTTCTTTGTTTTGATACTTGTACAAGCTTATGGTAAAAAGCATTAATCATGACTAGGCATTGAGTGATTTACATATACCTACCAATATATGAGTGTTGAGTGAATTCTTAAAATAATTCATGAGGTGTTCTAGTTGTGTTATCTAAAGTATTTGGTTCATTTTAAAGTTTTCACATATTAAAAGCAAATTAATGATTATTTCTTTTGAGATGATTGTTAAATTTTCGGAACCACGGTATCAAGACCATTGAAATCGATTTTTGCAAATGTTAGACCTACTCGAGGGCGAGTAGAACTTAAGTATGGGGGAATTTGATAACGCTCAAAATGAACATGTTTTTAGTAGCGTTATTGTTGGTTTTGTGTATGATAATCGGCTATATTTACTCATAACTGTTGCAAAAGTGCAAAAGTGCAAAAGATGCTTATTGTGTATGTGTATGTAGCCAGGTATCACAAAAGATAAAGAAATGAAGTTTTCATGCACGTTTGGAGAATTCCCGAGGAAGGAAGTCGAGTAAGGAAGCTCTTGGACTCAATGATTTCTAAGTATCTACAACAAGTAAAGATCAAGTTTCGTCTTGGAAATCATCAGCGAAAACAAAGAAAAAGGGGCAAATCAAGAAAAGTCAACAAAAGTCAAAATTGGGGGTACAAGAGGCGCCTAACCGTTCGGTTGGAGCCCGCAACCGATCCGGTTGGACGAGTGAACAAGGCGCAACCGATCCGGTTGCCTGAACTGGAGTTACACAAATTGTCATTTAATGTTGCCTTAACTCCCCATAATCATTGGAGGCCGATCATTTCCTGTTATTTACCTGTAGAGAACGTTTTTAGACAGATAGTTATGGTTCTCTAGCTATATAATGAACCTAGACTTAGTAGTCTAGGTGTGACACAACCCAAAGTGTAATAGTTTACACCAAAGCTATTACCAGCCATTTTATTCATCCCAAAAGTTTGGTTACTGCTGTAAAACGTCCAGGAGGTTGGAGAGACTCATTCTCATCCATTGTTTAATCATTCGGAGTTATATGGTTAAGATAGGCGATTGGAGGCGTGTGGTTGCTATAATCCACGAATTCTAGTTCTTGTAATCCAAAAGTTTTGGTATTCTATGGAACTTGTTATGAATTTCTATTCTCTTGAATTATTGGAATTAATTTGTTATTACTTGTGTTTTGTTATAATTATCATTGAGCAGTTCTTGAATATACTTGTGTGTAAAGATGTAGAAAATCATACTAGTGTTCTCATATGTGATGCATGTATATATGATCTTGTTTAAATGAGTTTGTTGGAAAACTACTAGTCTTGTTTGATTTGTCGGTAAAACATGTTTTAAGAAAAAGGACCGAAAGGATTTCTCTTGTGTTTTATTCCAAAAAGTTAAGTGACAAACTAGTATGGGGATATGGTGATTGACAACCATCATATTTACTTAGTGAAACAAGACTAGAAACATTTTCATCACGAAAGGTCGAAAGATTCGTAGGAACGAGTTTAATAAGAATATTTACAAACAAATGGATTTTCTAAAAGGATAATCATTAGAATAAGGACCGAATGGATTACCTATATGTTATTGTTCTTAAAATGATTTTACAAAACATAAACCATGGGTTGGAAATCATTTGCTTATGATTTGTGCATCACATCAAGAGTTTTCATGAACACTTACTATGATTGCCTATAGACTACACACAAATATATGTTTCTTAATATTGATTTTCTCTGAAACCATCATTTTTGGAGAGTGCCTTGACAAAGCTTTCTTGTTACCAATCTTTTAAAACAATTTCAAAAGCAAAATCCCTTGGGACGATCTCGACTTACCCACTCTTGCTATCGCGAACGACTATACTTGCTCGTATGTGTTTATAGTAATAGCCGGATAATTCGTGTTTACAAATTTTTAAAACTTACACAAGGAAAATACATCATATGTGGAGCATGAACTAAATTTACTAAAATAATTGGAAAAGTACTAATTTTACACTTATGCCAATTAAGAAAATGAGAATTTTACACTTAATTCAGGGCATTTAAATTTAAGATTAAACGCTAAAAATCAACTCCCTTTCCCTCTCTTTTCAATTTTTTATTCAAAATTCTGGCACTTTTTTTTCTTAATGATTAATTTTGACAAATGTTAACCGAAAATCCAGTTCAATTTTGATTTCAATTAATCAATATGATTACTTTCTTTTACCACGTAGGCAAAATGAAGATCTCCTATTGGTCTAGTTAAAATTTTGAGATACATTTTTTTAAACTACTCTAAAATGACTGTTTTCCTCCATAATATTGATACTCTAAGTTTTATGCACATATTTTATATGTTGACTACTGAAGAAACTAGATACGTAGTACATGTCAACTAGATATATATGTTTATTGGATAATCCAAACCTTACAAACTTGCACGTTTCGACTAAAAGTTATAATCATATAAATTACATCACGTTTCATCCTTTTTGTCAACCAAATCGACAAATAAAGTCAAGACTTAGAGAGTATAATAAGTGAATAGATTGAAGGCAAAATGCATTACTCGGTGCATAACGAATACCATTTTAGTACCTTAATTATCATCAAATCACAAGAAAAAAAAGGGATAAAGTCTAAAACTAGTAACTGATTGTGGTGTGTAAATCAATCTTGGTTATCTACAAACCATGTTGTGAAAAAGTGTAAAAGAAGACGTATTATGATTGCAAGGAATTAAATAGGTAGTTAATATTGTTAAATGAAGTGTACAACAAAAACACGTGAAAGTTTATTATTATTATTTATTAAATTAAAGGATAAAAAATCTAGTGTGAAGTTGGTAAATTGTCAACTCGTTGCTGTTAAGATGGTAAACAATGCTCAACTTGTTGCATGTAAAACATGAAAACAGAAGAGAGTAGACTTGTGAAGCAATTAAGCATTGATTAAAATTGGTGTAGAGGTCATTGGTGCACCAACTTGAGTTGAAAAACAATTTGGTTCTGTAATCCATGTACCTAGTATCTATCTCACCATCACTACTAAACCAATAACCTACTTTAACTACCTCAAGAAACAAGCTCATTCACCTCTATATATAAATCAACCATCATTCATCTCAATTCTCACAACTCATATACAAGCAACCATTCAAGTCCCAATGGCTTGCTCGACCAGCATTGTTAGCAACACGCTCTTGAGCCTCTTGTTGATCTTTTCAAGCTTAGCGTCGTTCACAAATGCTAAAACTCACTACCATGGTTTTTTTGTATGTGTTTTTTTTCTTTATTTTGTTATGAGTTTTGATATGCAATGATAATAACTATTTCGCATGCAACAGATTCAAGAGACGAATGTGAAACGATTGTGCAAAACCCATAATTCTATTACGGTTAATGGGCAGTATCCAGGCCCGACATTGGAAGTTCACGATGGTGATACTTTAGTGATTAAGGTCGTCAACAGAGGGAAATATAATGTCACGATTCACTGGTATAACATAATGCCTATGAACACGTATATGAAACTATTATAACAACGTGTACATGGTCAACTAAAGTGTTTTTTCTTTGTAATTTGCAGGCATGGTGTTAGACAGATTAGGACAGCATGGGCGGATGGACCAGAGTTCATAACCCAATGTCCGATTAGACCAGGAAAGAGTTATACGTATAGGTTTACAATTTCAGGACAAGTAGGAACATTATGGTGGCACGCACACAGTTCATGGCTCAGAGCAACTGTTTATGGTGCTCTTATAATTCGCCCAAAACAAGGAGATTCTTATCCCTACCCTAAACCTAGTCGAGATTCAGTCATTATGCTTGGTAGGCAGATTAAAAATCTAAATAAATAAAAAAAAAATGTGTCAATTTGATTAGTTAGCGTTGATTTGGGTTCTATCCAAATGGGTCAAATTTCAAAACTTGGCTAAATAAATGGGTCATAAGTTTACCCAAAGTGTTCTCAAATGCTTAAAACCTCCCTAAATCAATTTTTTTTAAAAACTTGTGATTTTTCTTTTGACAAACACAAAAATGGACAAAAAGGTATTGATGGGTCGGCCCAAACCCGCTACCCAACTATTTGGTCAACTCTAAAAGATGCATACTACTTGTGAGATTGAGGCACCTGACTTAACAAACTGATGCTGTTGATAATCAGGTGAATGGTGGGATGCAAACCCTGTCGATGTCATACAGGAAGCAACAAGAACAGGTGGAGCTCCAAATGTTTCTGATGCGTATACAATTAATGGTCAACCTGGTGACCTCTATAAGTGCTCCAGCAAAGGTTTGCTACTATAAAACTATAAAATAAGCTATGATAATAGCAGGCCGGAGGTCCTTTTCTACCATTGGTAGAACCGGAAGCAGCCTCTCTACTTTAGGTAGGGGTATGGCTGTCTACGTCTTAACCTCCCCCATACACCGTGGAAGACGGTATTGGGAGCTACTTTTTCTATGGATCTTTGAACTGATGACCTATTTTTAAAAATGTAGATACCGTCAAAGTACCAGTGAAGTCAGGAGAAACACATCTTCTTCGAGTGATAAATGCAGCATTGAATCAACCGCTATTTTTCAGGATTGCCAAACATAAATTCACTGTTGTGGGAGCTGATGCTTCCTATTTAAAACCCTTCACCACGTCGGTCCTAATGCTTGGACCAGGTCAAACCACTGATGTTCTCATAAAAGGTGACCAAACACCAGGTCGATACTATATAGCTGCACGCGCTTATGCAAGTGCTCCACAAGCACCCTTTGACAACACCACTACCACCGCTATTTTGGAGTACAAGGCCGCTAAAAACACTTCTTTAAAGCCAATTATGCCTACTCTCCCAGCTTTCAATGACACAAAAACCGTCACTGCTTTTACCACAAAATTCAGAAGCTTAGGAAAACCCGATGTTCCTAAAAAGATCGATGAGCATCTCCACATCACTGTGGGCCTTGGAATTAATAAATGTCCACCAAAATTCAAGGCTAGTCAATGTCAGGCACCAAACAGGACCCGCTTCACAGCGAGTATGAACAATGTATCTTTTGTGCTACCCTCAAAATTCTCACTGCTACAAGCACACCACCATGGGCTCTCCGGTGTATTCACCACTGATTTTCCTGCAAAGCCTCTGAAAAAATTTGATTACACTGGTAACGTAAGCAGGTCTCTTTGGCAACCTATTCCTGGAACAAAGGTTTATAAGTTGAAATATGGATCAAATGTAGAGGTACTGTTGCAAAACACAAATGTTTTCACATCAGAGAACCACCCGATCCATCTACATGGATATGATTTCTATGTAATGGCTGAAGGATTTGGAAACTTTAATCCTAAAACCGACACTGCTAAATTTAATCTTGTGGATCCACCTCAAAGAAATACAGTTGGTTTACCACCCAACGGATGGGCAGTCATCAGATTTGTGGCAGATAATCCAGGTAAATAACCGGGAACACACAAATCTACAAGTTTTACATAATTAGTAAATGTTGCTAAAAATATTGTTTATTTTTTCAGGTACTTGGATTATGCACTGCCATTTGGATGTCCACATAGGATGGGGGCTGGCCATGGTCTTTTTAGTAGAAAACGGGGTGGAACATCTGGAGAAACTAGAGCAACCACCAGAAGACTTGCCCGTTTGTTGATACATCATATCAACAACAAATAACAAATTCAAAAAATCGTCATATAGGACTTAGTTTTCTAGAATTATAGGATTCTAATGTTGTTTACTCCCAAATTGCGGAGGTGTAGTTATTTTGTTGTAATTGTCTCTTTACAATTGCTTATAAAAGGAAATTCAAATTAAACAAAACTTCCATTATGATTTTGATCTTAACACTGCTTCTGATAGCTCATCCGTTAAAACTAGACAACTCATGTAAACCGCAAGTGGTTGTTGACAGTAATGAACTCAAACTACATTATTGACTACAATTCCTTCATAAAACTTCTGATATCCTATGAGAGTCGATACAAAATGACTAGACATACGGTGCACGTCAACTTTATAACAAATAGTCTACCAGAAATTAACTTTAGGAATAGATGTCTTAACAAATACTAGTAGTATCTAGAGAGATGTTTTAACTAACACATACTGGGAGGGCCATAAAGTGTCAATCAGATAGCGACTTCAGGTCCTACATTTTCTCGCTGATCATACATCAGTGGTGTTCGGGATTGCTTATTACATTTGGGTATAATGTGGTCACTATCAGCTTAACTTCTAAAATCAAGTCCGTCCAACTATTTAAAGTATTTTACCGGCCACCCAAGTATATGTCTATTTTGTTTACAGTGCGTTTGAACCTAAACATGGTTTAAGACAAATAAACCAAATTTTTAACTCTCCCATAGGTTTACAGTTTATCAAATAGAGAAAGCAACAGTAATTTTTGTCTTTCGATTTTTTTTAACTTATCTTCATTATACGACATGTTTTTGCTACATTTGGTATAAACTTATATCACACTTTTCTAAAAAAAAAAAACTATTTTTGGCTAACATACTCAAAACTACTATATCAAAATGCAAATCCCGAACACTACATGTCACATTTTTGTTATGTTTAAGGGTAAACGATATCACGCTTTTAGGCTGTAAACATGGCATTTTGTCATTTTACAGTTAATTAATCTAAAACTATTTTATGTTAGACAATAAATAAGAAATGGGATATGATGACACAGTTCAACTTGGAATCCGAGTCCTTAAGTTGTTTCTATATATGAGGAACAAAAAAATGACCCCATGCATTTATCAAAAATAAACATGATTGTAAGTAAACTAAAACCTCTATAAATTAATACTCGATAAATTAATAGCTTCGATAAAATTATAATTTGTCTAGTCCCAACTTGAGACCAGTACAAATTTGGACCTCAATCGATAAAATAATAAGATAATAATTTTTTTTGAAACCCTAGTCTATATATATTGGTCTCTAAGAAACTATAAATTAATAATTACTAAAAATTTAATATATATATATATATATATATATATATATATATATATATATATATATATATATATATATATATATATATAATGAGGATCGTGTGCGGTTTTTTTAATTCGTGCGGATGTGTGGATAGATCTGGACCGCCCATTCCAGATCCGATCTTGACTTTGTAAAAAAGTCAAGATCTGCGCTAACTTCACGGTAAGCAATTGACCATGTAACGATTTTTTTAATTTTTTTCCTTGAGAGGATCGTTCTATTGTTATCTTCTTTCATTCTTTTATTTTTCCAGATTTTTCTGAGCACTTTTTGTTTTTTTGATTATGAGTCCTACCGTGATATTAACGATATTATGAGTCCTATCGTGATATTAACGATATTATGAGTCATACTGTGATATTAAGATACTTATAAAAATGGTGATATTATAAAACCAACTCGATATTAGCTTTTTACATGTAAAAATAAACTTGATATTAAGAAACATATGATAGTTACTATGATATTAACAATTTTATTAAAAAAACATATGATAGTTACGGTGATATTAACAATTATATTAAAAAAAGAAAAAAGTTTATGTGATATAAAAAGTAACCGTGATATTAACATTTTTTATTAAAAAGTTGATGATATTAATAATATTAGTAAAAAAAACAAATAAGTATTGTGATATAAAAAAAAAGTTACTTTGATATTAACAATTTGTATTTAAAAAAAAAGCTTATGTGATATTAAGATCAAATCTTGACCTTTTTACAAAAGTCAAGATCTGATCTTGACTATGTCAAGATCAGATATTGACTTTTGTAAAAAAGTCAAAATCGACCTTAATATCACAATACCTTTAATCATGAAAACGATTTTTTTTGAATTTTTTTTCAGCGATTCTTATCATCCTCTTTATTTTTAATTTTCCATTTTTTGATTTTTTAAAAAGCTCTGTGATATTTCCGTGCACCATCCTCTTAAAAACCTAAAACCCACCCATCCCTTCCACACACACACACATATATATATATATATATATATATATATATATATATATATATATATATATATATATATATATATATATATATATATGTATGTAATTGGAACGAAACTAACTTTTTACTTATTAAAAAAATGAACTTGACAAATTCGTTAATTTGTGAATGTGAATTCATAAAATGATAATTAGAACCTGCTTTTTCGATTTATGTTTCATCTCTAACTATTGACATTAGTAACTAGTATATTAGATGGAAATTTAAAAATTATACGTAAAATCTCTTTAAATTAATAAATTATTAATTTATTGATAAAATAATATCTCGCTAAATTAATAAAATATCTCAGTCCCAACACTATTAATTTATAGAGGTTTTACTGTACATGTTTTATGGATTTTGTGCATTTCAAAAAAATTATGGTTTTTACAAGAACCACTACACCGCAAAAATTTATGAGTGTCTCGGGACTTACGACACCAACGCATCACTGAATGCCAATAAACATGATTGTAAGCACAAATTTTATGGATCATCTACATTTCAGAAGAAAAAAAATTATGATTTTTACAATAACTAACACTGCTCCACAAAAATTCATGGGTGTTTTATGACTTTTCTTCTAATATTCGTCTCTTCATAAAACTCATTATTAAGTCACTTCTCATCACTAGTTTAAGTTCTCATAACTTCTTCCATTTAAGCAACCTCCTTTCAATCATAACACCAACCTACATAGGCTAGAACTCTTAAATGCCTAACCATTCCTTCTCTTCTCTGTCTCAGTTAACCGGATCCCTTTGCTAGAGCTAGCCGGATTCCTTTTGAAAGGGATCATGTGGATCCGGGCAAGAGTGTATCTTAGTAATTGACCTTTGTGCATGCAAATAATTACAATTTGAAGGATTTTAGTGGTTTAGGCTTTAATTTCCTTCTATCATCTTCCACTATATAAACCACTTATGTTTGTGCTTCAATCCCACACCTCAACATCACCTTCTCAGCTACAAATTCTTATTCTAAACACCCCTCACACTGACTAAGATACCAAAATGCTCACTCCTCAACTAGAAGCCCGCCTAGAAAAATTGCTTGTATTATCCATGAAATATCATCAACTGAATCCTCATCTATCAAGAAACCCTCATCTAACTACATCCAAACTGTTTGTTTTATGGATATAAATTAGTAGTCGTGAGTTAGGATCGAACTCGAGACCACGGTATTGCACACTTTACGTATGAAAATTAAAGTTTTAATAATTAAATATAAAGGTTATATTTAGTTATTAATTACACAAAATGACTAACGAACGTTAAGTAATTGAATGTAATGGACTAACGATTGTTATATGTTAAAGGAAAAGGACTTGAATGAAAATTAGATGTCGAGAAGGATCTGGAAACCCCTTGTGGGTTTGTGGCCAATCGGATGGTCTATGGGGTAACCCATTCCCACTCCAACTTTTCCTCCAAGTTTTCCATCTTATAAATACAAGGCTTTAGGTTAATTGTTGGGTAATCTTGTACACACACAATAAACCTAAAACTTGTTTTCTTTCTTTGTGGGTTTAGGCAAATTGACAAAAACCCTTTCATACGGTCGATTGTTTTTTTGTTTAGCAAAACCATATTTTTTGGTGTTTCTTTAACTAGCATTTACTTTAATTCGTTAATAGTATGTGTGTACAAGAACGTGGTACAATCATACTATTGATTGAATCTTGGATTGAATTGCAAAATTGGTAAGGGGAAATTCGAATAATCCTTATAAACCCTAATTAGGGTTCATCTTAATTGAAGAGTTGCTTGAAGTTGATTCTTGTTTAGCTAGAATCAAAATGTACGCATACTATTTATGTTTTAGTTAATTAATTATTCATTATATGTTCCTATATGCTTCCGCATGATTACTTTGATGTTTATTGTTTATATTTATGAGTTGTCATGTATTATAATTCCAACACAAACTATATATGACCTGCACACTTAAATTCTTTTTCAAGAAGAATGCATACGTGATAAGCTCAATCTAATGTTGTGATTCTTCTTCTTGCCAAATATAACCTGCACACTTAAGAAAACAAACGAAACCTTCGCGTAAAATCGACGGAAAAACTATATATGACACAACTACACTAGGATATAATGCTTGTGGAATGGATGTTTGCAGTTTTTATGGAAAATTAAGACCTGAGAATTTCCAAAAATTTATAAATAGCACAGAAAACAAAAAAAACTGATAAGCTGTTTCTGCTGAACCTGACGTCGTCAGGCTTTAATTTTGACGCCGTCAGGTTGTCATGACTGAAACTGGTCTACTGCGTTTTTTTGGAAAAATTATAGAAAATTTACATCTTTCAAACCTGGAAAAATTCCTACAAAACATCCATAATGACTCGATACAAGCATTTGACTCTAACAAACACACATATACATCAATTTCACTAATTGTAATTCTCAAGTTCATGTTCTTAAAAAACGTATGTGATCTTCCCTACACTTATCTTTTTGTAAAATACCTTTATATGTAATTAAGACGATGTTAAAGACAAAATAAAGCATTTTCACAAAGTATAACATGAGAATAAACAACAATGAAAAAGATATATGACACACAAATAAAAATTAAAAACAAACATTCAAACAAATAAACATGTGTTGCCTCCCAAGAAGCGCTTGTTTTTGTTCAAGTCACGAGCTTGACTCTACCCTTATTAAATGGATAAAAGGAAGGTTTTCCCTACACTTAAGTTTAAGTGCGGGTGATAGTAGCGATACACACCCTTAGGGTGGAAATATGCCACGTGAGGTGAAGGAGATGGGTGATTTATATGCTCAAAGGGTGTGCTCCACTCATTATAACCTTACCTAATTCTATTGGTGTAGCGGGTGAATCAAGTATTTCTCCTAGAAATGGATCATCTTCTATCAACTTCAAGAGACTCTTAGTTAAAAATCCATCTTGACCTAATAAACATGGTTTAAACCCGTAATGTTTATTGTTATCAACCACGAATGGGTGATGTAAGTGTGTAAGGTCATGAGTTACTCTTATATTAGCTTCCACTCTACATGGCCTAGAGTTTACTACCTTTATCATGCAAATACCCGGACTATTTATTTTGATGGGTGGATTGGGGCCTAATTCAATTCCTAGATTCACATCTAAGGACGGAAAATTGGGTAAGGATTTCAGTTGAGGCTCCGCTTCATCAAAACTAGGAACTTCCTTAGGACTAAGAGAAAAGTCATCACTACAAGCGTTCAAACCTACATCCTCTACTTGTAGTCGGTCCAAAGGTATCACCTTTATTAGGGTTCCTATAGTTTCTTCTACTACTTCGGGTAAGTTATAGGCGGTGTGTGTCACTCAAGTGATGGTAGGACTTGTGGGGTATTCGATGTGATTGGATTTTCTACTCTATCCTCCATCTTATCTAGATCACCTATGTATTCATTTTGTACTGTGGTAGCGCCTAACCATGACATGCACCTAGGTACCTCAACTCTAATCATCTCCTTCCTAAACAACCTTTCCGACCAAACTTTCCAAATTGAAAATAGGTCTAAACATTCATTTTTGGGTCCCATGTTCCACTTCTAAATTGGGCGTGAATCTCAAAGATTTCCCATGCATCTTGAACACCGCATCCCCAAATATCCCCATCCGCTATATAGTCAAGTCTCATTTGGTTTCGGTGGGCGATCTGAGTGTAAAATAATTGTAGTGGAAACAGTAAATCAGGACCATGATAAAGGACTTTTTGTAATAAGTATTTAATTCGAGTCCACGCCTCAGGAAAGGATTCATCATGATGTTCTTTGGAACCTCAAGATCTCAATTTGGAGTGGAAAGGGTAGATTATGTAGTGGATTTTATCGATTGGGTGAAAATTTCGGCGGATTCGCGTTCTCCATAACGGCTAACGGAATAGTCAATGAAAATGGTTACGAACAAAAGCACAAAGAATGGGGATAGACTACAAGGAAGCTAATGAAAAAGAGAAAAAATATCACTTGATAGGAATCAAGCGAGGGAACCTAAACGAGATAAAGATCTAACTAGCTATTCTATTCCCCGACAGCGGCGCCAAAAACTTGATGCGCATACGAAGCGCGTTCGGGGTCAAAGGAACTTCCTTTTCTTCGAGAAAGTTTTTCAACCACCTAGGCAGTGATCCTAATCGTTGTAGTGTAGTATTGGGTAAGCCTTGGGGATTGATATCATTTTCTAGGGGAATAGGAATGCTAGCAAGAAATGTATTACGAGAAGGTGGGGGTTGAGGATGATTCTTTTTTATGTTTTTATTGGTTTTTTAGAAAGCCAAGGTAAAATCTCGGGGCAATTGGTTGGGGGTGGTATTTTCTACCGATTACTCTACTTATCTAATTATCTAATACTATAGGTAGCTATGTCTAATTGATGTGTGCTCATATGATGATTAAAAATGTGTTTACCTAGATACTATTACTCCCTAGTTATCTTTTATTGGTCGGTTGAATTGTCACACCTTCTCTTAACGCGTTGTATTCCTAAGGTCATAGGGTATGCATAATCCCTAGTTCTTTGAGGTTATCTTTCGGGTTTAGCCTACGAAATCCATAAGCCCTTAAGTTATTTCATTCATTAGCCTGACTTTCACAAATAATACTCAAGCATTAAACACAACGAATGATGCCTAGTTGCACTCCTAAGCTAATTTACAATTAAAGTTAAAAACAACCTAACAATAATTAATAACTAGGTTTCATAGATCTAAGCAAACACACAAGAAATTTAGCTAGACATGGTAACAAGCAAGCATACACACAATCAATTGAATACATAATGATACTTTGGATTAAAATACTTCTCTCGATGTGTAAAATAGGGTTTGGGACCCTAAGATACTGTCCAAATTGAACTACAAACGTTTATGGTTTTTTTCTTCAAAAGTCTACCTCTTAAATGCAGAAAAATCGAATTCTATATATAGATTTACACTTGCGACGGCATCACCTTTTGGATGGGACGCCATCAGCTCGCCGTCATTAGGGTTTCGTCTTGGCCAAGTCATCGATGGGACGGCGTCACCTTAGATTGTGAGCCGTCATTCTTCATTGGACGTCGTCTTGATTAGGATCGGGCGTCTGAGATAAAATTTCGAGTGACGCCTTCTTCTTCAAAAAGCGTGGCCAGTCAGGTTATACGAACAAAAATTCCACTGAGTACGTATGGTGCATGTTTTGCTCAAGTCTCTATATAGGGACGTCGTCGCCCTTTGATTGGGACGCCGTCAGGTTCTATTTGAGCAGCTTGAGTTGCTTCGATCTTGACTTTGTCATTTTCTTCATGTATTTGCTCCTTTTCATCCAAATGTGCTTCATTATAGCATTTTGCTTCCAAGAGACCTAAAAAGTGAAAAGGAACGAAATTAAGCAGTAACGGATATAAAAGTAGTCAATTAAGGGCTTAAATGACCCCTAAGCGTGCGTTTTAAAACCTTATCAAATATCCCTACACTTGGTATTTGCTTGTCCTCAAGCAAATGTGCTTTGGCCAATCAATTTATAAGTTAAGGGGCATGAAGCATAGGTTTAAAATAATTTACAACAAGTAAAAAGCACATGATAGTCATAACAAGCAAGAAAATTATATACTAGCACCTCACAAGGGGTGTTTGGATTCTCTCATCTCTCGGGTTTATATGAAATATAATAAATGGAAATGGAAGATAAACACTCATTACCTGGCATAGTACGTAGATTACCATAAGCTTGAGACTAGATCAAACCTCCACTGCTTTGGCGTAAGCACCTAGGAGAAACTATTTAAGAGGTCTTTGTTAATACAAATATCGTCATTAAACGTTATTTATATTTTTGATTTTCACCTAAGTTTTGTTAACGACAAAAGTAAATTTAATTTGTATAGAAGCTTAAAGCTTGTCAAGTTTAATAGATATTAAAACAAGCTTTCTCAAACAATATCTTCATCATTCAAGCATTTACATTTATGATTAGTCTTGATATGACTCTAATCATTATGTATGATAGTAGTTTTAGAATGTGTTAGGTTCTTAAAACCAAACACTACTTAAGTACTTGCATATTTCTAAAAATAGAAATACAACATATGACATCATGTGATGCATCATGGAAATCATTGGAAGATTTCATTAGATATTTTGTGTAGATTTGTACTCTTCATATCTTACACAATCTCATAGATATGAGTTGACTTTGGCAAGATTTGATATCTTGTTTGTGACCTGGCAAGGCACCAAAATCCACACGGGCGGAACCCTTTAAGGGGTCCGCGGTCCGTGGATCTGCGATGGTTTTGGCTATAAATAGCAATGCCAAACCAAGTAGTTTTTCATCCCTTTCTATCATACTCTCTTACATATCTTCTCTCTAACCTTTCTAACTCAGTTTCATATCATATTAGTGATCTCTTTTGTAGCAAAGAAGATCAAGTCACATTCAAGCTTCAAACGAGAAGTTGGAAGTCTTGTTTGTTTAGTGTTGTATGATCTTGTGTTGATTCATACTTCATTGTTGTATTAAACCATCATAATCTTGTGAGTGTGAGTGGTTAGTATTTTAGTCCTCAAAATACATTGTGTGTGGGAGTGGTTGTACCCTTGGAAAGAACTCGACATCTAGCTTAGTGTCGGAAATAGTGTAAGCGAAGTGTAAAGGTTTTCTCCGGCGGTGAAAGGAGCTTGTTGACTAGTGAAGTTAAACTCTCGAGTGTGAGACTCGGGAGTGGAGTAGGGCAAGGAAAAGAGTCCTTGTAGACCGAACCACTATAAACAACTTGTTGTGGTTTGATCATTTCTTTCCTTATTTACTCTTTACATATTGCTTGCATATTTCATTAACATATCTAAGATCAATATCAATTGATCTTTCAATAAGTTTCAAAACAAAGTTTTTAATTGGTAAACTATTCAACCCCCTTCTAGTTTTCTACAATTGGTACCAGAGCCTCGTTGCTCAAGAATTTCTAAAATAATTTGTATTTTATAAACTTGAAACGATCCATGGATTCTGAAAACTTTAAAGAAGGGCAATCTATGCAAAGACCACCACTCTTTGAAACCAATGGATTTATCTATTGGAAAACCGTTTTGAAACATATGTAAAATCAAAAGATATAGATCTTTGGTTTATTGTTGTTAAAGGGGATTTTAGTTCTACAACAAAGGATATTTCCGTTGATGAACAAAAGAAATTAGTTGCTAAAAATAATGAAGCTAAAATGATGCTTTATAATGCTTTACCTAGAAAAGAATATGAAAGAATTTTTATGTGTGAAACCGCCAAAGATATTTGGGAATCTTTATATGTTACACATCAAGGTAATTCACAAGTCAAGGATAACAAAATTGATCTTCTTGTTCAACAATATGAACAATTTGTTATCCCTGAAGATGAAACCATTGATTGTGGCTTTGCTCGCTTTAATACTATTATTACATCACTTAAAGCACTTGATGAATCTTTTCGTAGTAAGAACTTTGTCGGGAAATTTCTTAGAGCACTCCATCCCAAATGGAGAGCTAAAGTGACCGCTATTGAAGAATCAAAAGATCTCTCAAAATGTCACTAGACGAGCTAATCGGTAACCTCAAAGTACACGAAATGGTGATGGAGAAAGATTCGGAGATCATCAAAGGAAGAAGGAGAAGATCAAATCCGTTGCTCTAAAAGCAAAGGCGGAATCAAGTGATGATGACGAATCTTGCTCTAGTGAAGATGAGGAATCTGCCATGGCCGTTAGAGATTTTAAGAAGTTCTTTAGAAGAAGAGGAAAGTTCGTAAGACAACCTCGAGAAGAAAAGAAGCCATTCGGAAAAGATCGGGATGACAAAAGGGTAAAGGTGAAAGAAAGTGTTTTAGATGTGGTGATGCAAGTCACCTCATAGGAGAATGTCCCAAGCCACCTAAAAGCAAAACTCAACGAGCTTTTGTAAGTGGTGCTTGGAGTGATAGTGAAGACGATGAAGAATCAAGCAAGGAAGAGATCGCTCTAATGGCACATGAGTCAAATGAGGTACTTTCCGACTCTTCTTATTCTTCTATTGATGATGACACTTTGCAAAAACAATATAATCAATTGTGTGAGCTAAGTCTAAAATTCATAACTAAAAATAAATTTTTAAAAACCAAAAAGGAATTTTGGAAAATGAAGTTTATGAGTTAAAAGAAAAAGCAAAACGACTTGAAAAAGAAAAAGCAAATGACGATGATTGTAAATCATGTCAAGAGCTTAAACTTGAAATAGAAAAACTAAAGCTCACACAAGATGTTCTAATCGAAAATAATTCTAAATTTAAAAGGTTTAACAAAAACATCGCTCTTGCCGATGAAATAGTTAAAATCATAAAACACCAGGAGACATGAATGGGCTAGGATTTAATGAAGTATTAATTCCAAAGAGTCAAAACAAAACGGCCGAAAAGGCGAACAATCTGTCAAAATTGCTGCAGCACGGACCAGACGGACCCAAAATAAGGGTTCCGTCCGTTGAACAAAATGGTGCCGTGGGTACTTCAGCAGGACAGAATGTTTGTAATACGGACCGTAATGAATTTGTCAAAGTAACAAAGAAAACTAAGGATAGTGTTAAACTAAAACCAGCTATTACATCAGGAGTAGGACTTGCTAAAAATGAATTTAGATCAAAAACTACTCAACAACGACATAAAACACCTTTTTCCAAACGCTCCTTTCCTAAGAGCAACCACAACGTACAACCCAACTACCAACTCAACGGTTGGAATCAAAACTTTCCTAGACCATATCAAACTCCAGATTACATGTCATGGAACTCTTACCCATCATTTCCATACATGAATCAAATAAATGGTATGTTTAACCCAAACGGACCCATGAGATATTGGGGACCAAATGCTTGAGTTATTTGCTTCTTAGGTATGCTTGAAAGTTGGATTGGAACCCGATGAATGGATAAAAGATAGTGGATGCTCACGACACATGACGGGCAACAAAGTCTCTTCTCATCATACCAAGAGTATGACGGAGGTAATGTCACCTTTGGTAGCAATCTCAAAAGCAAAATCATTGGCAAAGGTACGATCGCTCATAACTCCCTAACTATTGAAAATGTTGCTCATGTGGATAGGTTAGGATTTAATCTACTTAGTATTAGCCAATTATGTGATAAAAAGTATAAAGTACTATTTGATGAAAATGGTAGTAAAATACTAAAAGATGGTATCACCATAGCTAAAGGAGTTAGGAAAAATAACATATACGTCATGAAAATAGATAAAACATCTAATGACAAACTTTGCCTAACAACATTAGATGATAGCTCATCTCTTTGGCATAGACGCTTAGGTCACGCTAATATGAGACTTATACAAAACCTATCTTCAAAAGAGCTAGTTAGGAATTTACCAAAACTAAAATATGACCAACACTTTTATGACGCTTGCAAAATTGGTAAACAAACCCATAGTAGTCATAAATCTAAAAATATGGTGTCCACATCTAAGTGTCTAGAATTATTGCATATGGACTTGTTTGGTCCATCCGCTATAAGAAGCTACGGAGGCAACTTATACACTTTGGTCATAGTAGATGATTACTCAAGGTTTACTTGGACGTTGTTTTTGAAAACCAAAAATGAAGCTTTTGATAAATTTGAAATTCTTAGCAAGAAAATTCAAAATCAACTAGGTGTTAAAATTGTGTCGATCCGAACGGATCATGGTCGTGAATTTGACAACGAAACTCAATTTGGAAACTTTTGTGATACAAATGGTATAACACATAACTTTTCGGCTCCACGAACACCTCAATCTAATGGAGTAGTAGAACGTAAAAATAGAACAATTCAAGAAATGAGTAGAACAATGCTTAATGAACAAAACATTCCTCAAAAGTTTTGGTGTAACGCCGTTGACACTTCTACATATATTTTAAATAGAGTCTTAATACGTCCTTTCTTAAACAAAACACCATATGAGCTTTATAAAGGTAAAAGCCAACTTTAGGATATTTTAGAGTCTTTGGTTGTAAATGCTTTATTCTTAATACTAAAGATTATCTCACCAAGTTTGACCCAAAGTCTTATGAAGGTGTATTTCTTGGTTATTCTCAAACTAGTAAAGCTTACATTGTCCTAAACAAAGAAACAATGATAGTCGAGGAATCGTTGAACATAACATTCGACGAAAGTCCACCTCCCTCTAAGACATCACCTTTGGTAGATGATGACTTAGTTGAAAGTCAAATGATAGAAAGTCAAGAAATAATTAATAATAACAAGGAAGATGAACCATTAAATAAAGAAATTGTAAACATCAAAGAATCTAAAAGTCATCCTTTAGAAAAGGTCATAGGACAACTAAATCAAAGAACCTTAAGGTCACAAGCCCAAAATCAAAGTCATTATTTTTGTTTTGTATCCACCATTGAACCGAAAAACATAAATGAAGCAATAAAAGATGAATCATGGTTTATTGCCATGCAAGAAGAATTAAACCAATTCGTTAGAAATGATGTTTGGAAATTAGTTCCAAAACCTAAAGATCAAACTATAATTGGAACAAAATGGGTTTTTCAAAATAAAATGGATGAAAATGGTATAGTATCTAGAAACAAAGCTAGGCTTGTTGCACAAGGTTATAATCAACAAGAAGGAATTGATTATGATGAAACTTATGCACCGGTAGCTAGACTTGAATCTATTAGAATATTACTTGCTTATGCATGTGCTTATGACTTTAAATTATTTCAAATGGATGTTAAAAGTGCTTTTCTTAATGGGTTTATTAACGAAGAAGTGTATGTTGCTCAACCTCACGGTTTTACCGACTTTGAGAAACCACATCATGTCTTCAAACTCAAGAAAGCATTATACGGTCTTAAGCAAGCACCAAAAGCTTGGTACGACCGACTTAAGACTTTTCTTATTGATAACAAATACACTATGGGATTAGTAGATAATACTCTTTTACCAAGAAAAAGGAATCACATATTATCATTGTTCAAATATACGTTGATGACATTATATTCGGATCAACTTGTCAAGAGCTATGTGATGATTTCTCTAAAATCATGCACGACGAGTTTGAAATGAGTATGATGGGTGAGTTAAATTTCTTTCTAGGACTTCAAATTAAACAACTAGAAGATGGCATATTTTTTAACCAATCTAAATATATAAAAGACATGCTTAAGAAATTTGGTCTTGAAGATTCCAAACCAACTAAAACACCCATGTCCTCGGACACTAAACTCACCAAGGACGAAGAAGGTGAATCCGTAGATAACACTAAATATAGAGGAATGATTGGTAGCCTACTCTATCTTACGGCTAGTAGACCCGACATTATGTTTAGTGTTTGTCTATGTGCTCGCTTTCAAGAAAACCCAAAGGCATCACACTTAGAAGCCTTAAAAGGATTTTTAGATACATTAAGGGAACAACGTGTTTAGGATTATGGTATCCCAAAGGAACGGTTGTAGAAACCATAGTGTATGCCGACTCGGATCATGCCGGTGATTATGTCGATAGAAAAAGTACAAGTGGTATTTGCACTTTTGTTGGACATTGTCTCACCTCATGGTTTGCAAAGAAGCAAACGGCTTTAGCCATCTCAACTCTGAAGCCGAGTGCGTCTCAGCCGGAAAAGCATGTCAACAAGCTCTTTGGATGAAGCAAGCTCGCGTAGATTACGGAATTCATCTCAACGACATTGTAATACTTTGCGACAACAAAGGAGCCATCGATCTCAGCAAGAATCCCGTTCAACATGCTCGTACAAAGCATATTGAAATCCGTCATCACTTTCTTCGCGACAATGTTCAAAAAGGAAACATCTCAATCGAGAAAGTATCCTCCGAAGACACCATTGCCGACATCTTAACTAAGCCTCTTAAACGAGAACCTTTAATCTTCTTAGACTTGGCTTAGGGTTAATGGAACCAAACATGTAGGATAAACATAGCCCAAAACATTAGAATAGTCAAAACAAAACAATTTGTTTTGTATCTGCTATTGTAGCCACGACACCAAACGACAACACGGACGGAACCAAAAATTTGGTACCGCCTGGTCCGTGGTGTCTACAGAAGCAAAACTGCTACCTACAAAACATCTTCTTCCTCAAAACCCACTTTACCAAAACGTGTAAACATTAAACCAAGCTCATTATTGACTCCTTCCCACTCACTAATCACTGAAGATAACATCATTGTAAGTATCCTAACTACATTTTATCTCTTAATTCTGAGTCTAGGATTCTTATTTATGCTCAAAACTATCACAAATCATTACATGGGGTTTTATGTATGCTTTTATACCAAATATGAATTCAATTGGAAAAATGCATAACTAGTTATTGAAATTAGGTACTACATTATCATATTGCATAAACAAATCATGCTTCCCACTAATTGATAGATAATAAATATAAGGCCTTATTCAAATAACCAAACACCCCATGTCAAAATTTTGAAAAGCTTCTCACTTGTAGGAAAACAATTTTTCATTGTTAATACAAATAGAAACGTTAAATTTTCATCACTTGCATGCTCTTGAATACTAAAGGTATTGCATAACTAATATGCATTCCCGTATATTCAAATGAAGCCACATTGAATTAGGAGCATTTGGGTTATCTCATGGTATTTGCCAAACACCCCACTAAAACCATTTTGTGCATAAAATGAGTCGAGATAACCGCAACTCCAAATTGTTTTCATATAGGCACACACTAGAACCAAAACGTTAAAGTTATTCTCATTTTTAACATATTAATTCTTGATCTTAGGAATAACCATGGTAGCCGCAAGATTCTATGATCACAAAGACACCCTTAACTACATTCCCAAACATCACAAAACCAAAGGACTTTCCAAGGAACAAGTAGAAATATTTAGGGTCTAGAATCAAGGTATTTCCATGAGGGTAGAACCATTCACTCATCCTTCCTTGAAAATACCAATCTCCTTGAAGAACTAGCCGCCATTCAATTCGATTGTCTTCTTGACATCGATGAACCAATTTGTCCTAGGTTTGTGTTAGAATTCTATGCTAGTGTGACCGGCTTTAATGATGAAGACGATGATGAATTTTGTCTTAGGTTTAGAATCAATCAAAACGACTACACCATCACCTTAGCCAACTTTGCTCAAGTGCTAGGAATTCCCAACCGAGGGACTTGTGTCTACTCGGATAAGTGGTCACTCACCGCTCTTGATGCAATCAATGACCGCACTCCTCCCTACCAAACTCGTTTGGCCGATAAGGATGTTATCTGTGAACACCTATTTAACCCAAGGGGTGATACAACCCGAGTTACCCAAAAGGGAAAGGAGGTAAACCGAGATCCATATGGAATGGAGCTAAATGAACTTAAGCCCGAATTTAAGAAATGGGAGGAGCTACTTAGAGCCAACGTCATTAGCACCATAGGAAATAGGGATCACATCAACGCTTGCCTTTGTCACATGCTCTACAACTTGTCCACCCGTCAACCATTCAATTTAGCTTACTACATCGCTAGGAGAATGATTGATATTCCAACTCAAGGATCGGTTGCTCTTCCATACGGGATGCTTCTCACCCGTCTCTATAGAAACTTTGCACCAATTCCACCAAGCCCAAAAGGGATGCACCTTCACTATGAGCTCATCCCTCACATCTTTGTACCTTTAAGTGATGCACGAGTTGCTAAGACAAAAGGCAAGAGAGCAAAACCTCCAACTCCATCATCATCATCATCAAATAGCTCCAGGATGGTCTTCCAAGCTATCATCTTCCACCTCATGAGTATTATGCGTCTCTTCCCGAGATAGAGAATGAATCAGCAGAATTCAAGCAAACTAAGGGAATGTTCAAGTGCCTTGGTAGGATGATGAGCAAGATCTACAAGAAGTTGGATAAATGAGGGTCCATTAAGGAGTGTTTGGAACAATACATTATCGTTAATGTTTGATACAATTTAGTTGTTTTTATTGTGTAGGATGATAATATAACTATAAACAATGGTGTATGCTAACAATCTTATGCAGGGGGATAGCACAAGTATGCTATCAAATTTTACCCATTTTCACTATAATGTGAAAATCACTAGGCCTTGCTCAAAATCTATGCTCCACTATGTTTGTACATGTGTTATTTACTTTTCCTAACTAGAAATTGTTAATACAAATATCGTCATCAAAACGTTATTTATATTTTTGATCTTTACCTAAGTTTTGTTAACGACAAAAGTAAATTTAATTTGTATAAAAGCTTAAAGCTTGTCAAGTTTAATAGATATTAAAACAAGCTTTTTCAAACAATATATTCATCATTCAAGCATTTACATTTATGATTAGTAACATCTTGATATAACTCTAATCATTATGTATGATAGTAGTTTTTAGAATGTGTTAGGTTCTTAAAACCAAACACTACTTAAGTACTTGCATATTTCTAAAAATAGAAATACAACATATGACATCATGTGTTGCATCATGGAAATCATTGGAAGATTTCATTAGATATTTTGTGTGCATCATGGAAATCATGGAAATCATGGGATTAGTAGATAATACTCTTTTTACCAAGAAAAATGAATCACATATTATCATTGTTCAAATATACGTTGATGACATTATATTCGGATCAACTTGTCAAGAATTATGTGATGATTTCTCTAAAATCATGCACGAGTTTGAAATGAGTATGATGGGTGAGTTAAATTTCTTTCTAGGACTTCAAATAAAACAACTAGAAGATGGCATATTCTTTAACCAATCTAAATATATAAAAGACATGCTTAGAAAATTTGGTCTTGAAGATTCCAAACCAACTAAGACACCCATGTCCTCGGACACTAAACTAACCAAGGATGAGGAAGGTGAATCCGTAGATAACACTAAATATAGAGGAATGATTGGTAGCCTACTCTATCTTATGGCTAGTAGACCCGACATTATGTTTAGTGTTTGTCTATGTGCTCGCTTTCAAGAAAACCCAAAGGCATCACACTTAGAAGCCCTAAAAAGGATTTTTAGATACATTAAGGGAACAACGTGTTTAGGATTATGGTATCCCAAAGGAACGGGTGTAGAAACCATAGTGTATGCCAACTTGGATCATGCCGGTGACTATGTCGATAGAAAAAGTACAAGTGGTATTTGCACTTTTGTTGGACATTGTCTCACCTCATGGTTTGCAAAGAAGCAAACGGCCTTAGCCATCTCAACCATCAAGTGCCTCACGGAAAAGCATGTCAACAAGATCTTTGGATGAAGCAAGATCTCGTAGATTACGGAATTCATCTCAACGACATTGTGATACTTTGTGACAACAAAGGAGCCATCGATCTCAAAGAAGAATCCCGCTCAACATGCTCGTACAAAGCATATTGAAATCCGCCATCACTTTCTTCGCGACAATGTTCAAAAGGAAACATTTCAATCGAGAAAGTATCCTCCTAAGACAACATTGCCGACATCTTAACTAAGCCTCTTAAACGAGAACCTTTTAATCTTCTTAGACTTGGTTTAGGGTTAATGGAACCAAACATGTAGGATAAACATAGCCCAAAACATTAGAATAGTCAAAACTAAACAAATTTGTCTTGTACACGCTCAGAGCCCGCGACCAAACGACAACAAAGACGAAACCAAATTTTTGGTACCGTCGGTCCGTGGTGTCTCGTAAGCAAAACCGCTATATGCAAATCATCCTCTTCCTCAAAACCCACTTTACCAAAACGTGTAAAACTTAAACCAAGCTCATTATTGTCATCTTCCAACTCACTAATCACTGAAGATAACATCATTGTAAGTATCCTAACTACATTTCATCTCTTAATTAGTCTAGGATTCTTATATATGCACAAAACTATCACAAATCATTACATGGGGTTTTATGTATGCTTTTATACCAAATATGAATTCAATTGGCAAATTGCATAACTAGTCATTGAAATTAGGTACTACATTATCATATTGCATAAACAAATCATGCTTCCCACTAATTGATAGATAATGAATATAAGGCCCTATTCAAACAACCAAACACCCCATGTCAAAAGTTTTGAAAAGCTTCTCACTTGTAGGAAAACAATTTTTCATTGCTAATACAAATAGAAACGTTAAATTTTCATCACTTGCATGCTCTTGAATACTAAAGGTATTGCATAACTAATATGCATTCTCGGGTATATTCAAATGAAGCCACATTGAATTAGGAGCATTTGGGTTATCTCATGGTATTTGCCAAACACCCCACTAAAACCATCTTTGTGCATAAAATGAGTCGAGATAACCGCAACTCCAAATTGTTTTCATATAGGCACACACTAGAACCAAAAAACGTTAAAACTTATTCTCATTTTTTAACATATTAACTCTTGTCCTTAGGAATAACCATGGTAGCCGCAAGATTCTATGATCACAAAGACACCCTTAACTACATTCCCAAACACCACAAAACCAAAGGACTTACCAAAGAACAAGTAGAAATATTTAGGGGTCTAGAATCAAGGTATTTCCATGAGGGTAGAACCATTCACTCATCCTTCCTTGAAAACACCAACCTTCGTGAAGAACTAGCCGCCATTCAATTCGATTGTCTTCTTGACATCGATGAACCAATTTGTCCTAGGTTTGTGTTAGAATTCTATGCTAGTGTGACCGGCTTTAATGATGAAGACGATGATGAATTTTGTCTTAGGTTTAGAATTAATCTAAACGACTACACCATCACCTTAGCCAACTTTGCTCAAGTGCTAGGAATTCCCAACCGAGGAACTTGTCTCTACTCGGATAAATGGTCACTCACCGCTCTTGATGCTATCAATGACCGCTCTCTACCCCACCAAACCCGTTTGGCCGACAAGGATGTCATCCGTGAACACCTTTTTAACCCAAAGGGTGATACAACCCGAGTTACCCGAAAGGGAAAGGAGGTAAACCGAGATCCATATGGAATGGAGCTAAATGAACTTAAGCCCGAATTTAAGAAATGGGAGGAGCTACTTAGAGCCAACGTCATTAGCACCATAGGAAATAGGGATCACATTAACGCTTGCCTTTGTCATATGCTCTACAACTTGTCCACCCGTCAACCATTCAATTTAGCTTACTACATCGCTAGGAGAATGATTGATATTCCAACTCAAGGATCGGTTGTTCTTCCATACGGGATGCTTCTCACCCGTCTCTATAGAAACTTCGCACCAATTCCACCAACACCAAAAGGGATGCACCTTCACTATGAGCTCATCCCTCACATCTTTGTACCTTTGAGTGATGCACGAGTTGCTAAGACAAAAGGCAAGAGAGCAAAACCTCCAACTCCATCATCATCATCATCATCAAATAGCTCCGAGGATGGTCTTCCAAGCTCTCGTCTTCCGCCTCATGAGTATTATGCATCTCTTCCCGAAATAGAGAATGAATCAGAGGAGTTCAAGCAAACTAAGGGAATGTTCAAGTGCCTTGGTAGGATGATGAACAAGATTTACAAGAAGTTGGACAAATAAGGGTAATTTTAAGGAGTGTTTGGAACAATGCATTATCGTTAATGTTTGATACAATTTCGTTGTTTTTATTATGTAGGATGATAATATAACCTGAAACAATGGTGAATGCTAACAATTTCATGCAGGGGATAGCGCAAGTATGCTATCAAATTTTACCCATTTTCACTATAATGTGAAAATCAAAAGCCTTGCTCAAAATACATGCTCCACTATGTTTATATATATTATCTGCTTTTCCTAACTAGAAATGTTTAGTATAACATGTTTTGAGAAGAATTTCAGGTTTCGAAAAAGTCCCCGACACCTAAAAACGAACTCTGTCCATTTTTCGCACTTCACGGATCGAGACGGCACCATAAATTTGGTACCGTCCATTATGTAATTGGTACCGCCAGCATTGCGGACGGGCGGCACCCTTTTAGGGTTCGGCCGTGTAAGTTTTGGTGCCGTGGATCCTTGGTAACTTTCGAATTTCGACTATTTCGTGATTCCAAAATACCATCCAATGCTTATAAATCAATCCTAAATTGCTTATACTCTTATTAGAACTAGTATAATTCACTTAGGTATATAAGAAATCCATTTCCCACCAAAATTCAAAAATTTGAAAAATCCACCCAAGGAGCCCTTTTGCATAAAGGAAGGAACCAAATTTTGGTACCTTCAAATCCGTGGGTGATCTGAATATTAGGAAATTCCACTCAGTAGAACACATTTATTGCAAATCTTTTCTTCTTCACTCCATCTCTTTTGAATGGCTTGACTTGGGTGATATGACTAGCATTCAACCCACTTCCAAATCATTAGGAACCTCATCTCTTCAATGGCTTAACATCAAATCAAACACATTTCTCCATGATTTTTCACTTCTATAAATTGAGAGGTTTTACCATGATCATCCTCACACCTTCTTCATTCTTACTATCATCTAGCAAAGACAAACCAAAGTCAAAATGACAAAATCATCTCCAAAACCTTGCAAGAAGACCGCTAGAATTAGTGTGAGGCCTTGTTGCTTCGTTCACCTTAGCTCCTCATCCGAGTCTTCTCCACTCACAATCTCATCTCCCATCCGAGATGATACAAACCTTACCTTAGCCACACCTACTCAATCACACATTGTGATCACCACTCCACCACCAACAAAACACCAACTTCACCTCCACCGGCACCCATCCAAACATCCAAAACACCCTCACCACCTTCACCAAGGTCTCCAACTCTCATTCCTATGGAGTTATTTTCCACTCCACCTACTTCACCAAATCCTTTCTTGGAGGACTTGGATGACTTGCCTCCTAGGCCAAATCATCCACCACCATTGCCATCATTTGGCTCAATTGAGCGGATGGCTCATGAGTCACCTCGGTCATCCTTTGACCCAAACGCCCCATTAGGGCCTAAACCTCTTCTCTTCCACCCCATTCACAAAGACATTCATGGTCCTTTGTATGGGGATCATTCACTCCCACATCAATGTCCAATCATCTTGAGGACATTGAGGAGTGTATGTGGGATGCCAATCCCACTAGAGAGGAGATTCAAACGGAACTCCACAACCTCCACCAATCCAAAGGCATGGTGGACTCTCACTTGAGTGAGACAATGCAAATGCAAAGTGCTTTGCTTGCCTCCATCATGACCACCCCAAACATTTCCACCAACACCAACACATCTACCATTCCACCACCACAACCTCCCCAAACATACTACCCCTAGGCATGGTTGCTCAACTTGTGAGCAAACGGCCCAAACCGTTGATAGGACCCGGGTTATGGTCCTTGACTTTCAAGAAGAAATGAGGTTCATCCTCAATCACATCCTTGAGCGCCTCAACGCTCTTTCTCATCCACCATCAAATTAGGATGGTCATAGTTTAGCATTTCTAGTTTTCTCTTCTTAGGATTATTTTCTTTTCTTTTCTTCTTGTACTAAAACACATCATTGTGTTCCCATTTCATGATCTTTATTCATGAAAATTTTAACTAATGAATAGTGTGTTTATTATAGTGTTGGAGCTTTTACATAGTATTTGGTAATGCTTGTAAATGATCATTATTACTAACATTTTTTTGTAGCTTTATTTTCACAATCCATGTATCTTCCCATTAAGCACCCAATTAAGGGGGAGCTTTGATCAAGGGGGAGATAATTGCACGGGCTCATTAAATTCCGCATCGCCTCTTCTTTTTGTTGAGACAAAAAGGGGGAGAAAATATAAAACTTGATTACATTTTGACTTTTCTTAAAAAGTCAACTGCATACTTTGACTTTCTGAAAGAGTCAACATCATACATCAACTAGTGAACACTTTGACTTTCATAAATAGTCAAACATCATACACTTGCATTATCTTTCTCTTTTCAAGTTCTAAAACTAATATTTTTATAACTCTTGCACAAACTTTGTATCTTTTATAAAAATAAAATTTATATTTTGTCCTCAACCAAAAGGGGGAGATTGTTAATACAAATATCGTCATTAAACGTTATTTATATTTTTGATCTTTACCTAAGTTTTGTTAACGACAAAAGTAAATTTAATTTGTATAAAAGCTTAAAGCTTGTCAAGTTTAATAGATATTAAAACAAGCTTTTTCAAACAATATATTCATCATTCAAGCATTTACATTTATGATTAGTAACATCTTGATATAACTCTAATCATTATGTATGATAGTAGTTTTAGAATGTGTTAGGTTCTTAAAACCAAACACTACTTAAGTACTTGCATATTTCTAAAATAGAAATACAACATATGACATCATGTGTTGCATCATGGAAATCATTGGAAGATTTCATTAGATATTTTGTGTGGATTTGTACTCTTCATATCTTGCACAATCTCACTTAGATAGAGTTGACTTTAGCAAAGATTTGATATCTTGATGTCGACCGGCGGTACCAAATTGGTACACGGGCGGAACCCTTTTAAGGGTTCCGCGATCCGTGGACGCTCCTGTCCACTTTGGCTATAAATAGCAATGCCAAGCCAAGTAGTTTTTCATCCCTTTCTAACATACTCTCATACATATCTTCTCTCTAACCTTTCTAACTCAGTTTCATATCATATTAGTGATCTCTTTTGTAGCAAAGAAGATCAAGTCACATTCAAGCTTCAACGAGAAGTTGGAAGTCTTGTTTGTTTAGTGTTGTATGATCTTGTGTTGATTCATACTTCATTGTTGTATTAAACCATCATAATCTTGTGAGTGTGAGTGGTTAGTATTTTAGTCCTCAAAATACGTTGTGTGTGGGAGTGGTTGTACCCTTGGAAAGAACTCGACATCTAGCTTAGTGTCGGAAATAGTGTAAGCGAAGTGTAAAGGTTTTCTCCGCCGTTGAAAGGAGCTTGTTGACTAGTGAAGTTAAACTCTCGAGTGTGAGACTCGAGGAGTGGAGTAGGGCAAGGAAAAAGAGTCCTTGTAGACCGAACCACTATAAACAACTTGTTGTGGTTTGATCATTTCTTTCCTTATTTACTCCTTACATATTGCTTGCATATTTCATTAACATATCTAAGATCAATATCAATTGATCTTTACAATAAATTTCAAAACAAAGTTTTTAATTGGTAAACTATTCAACCCCCCTTCTAGTTTTCTACAGAAATGTTTAGTGTCACATGTTTTGAGAAAAATTTCAGGTTTAGGAAAAGTCTCGGACACCTAAAAACACACTCTGTCAAGTTTTCTGCACTGCACGGATCAGACGGCACCAACGATTTGGTACCGTCGGTTATGAGAAATGATACCGCCGTACCTGTACAGGCGGACCAGACGACACCCTTTTTAGGGGTCCGTCCGTGTAAACGATTGGTGTCGTGGATCCTCCAGGTAACTTTCTGAATTTCGACTCATTCGTGATTCCAAATTACCATCCATTGCTTATAAGTCAATCTTAACTAGTTTATACACTTATTAGAACTAGTATAATTCACCTAGGTATATAAGAAATCCATTTCCCACCAAAATTCAAAAATTTGAAAATTCCACCCAAGGAGCTATTTGGCATAAAGGAAGGAACCAAATTTTTGGTACCTTCAAATCCGTGGGAAATCTGATTGTTAGGAAACTCCACTCATTAGAACACATTTATTTCAAATCTTTTCTTCTTCACTCCATCTCTCTTGTATGGCTTGACTTGGGTGATATGACTAGCATTCAACCCACTTCCAAATCATTAGGAACCTCATCTCTTCAATGGTTTAACATCAAATCAAACACATTTCTCTATAATTTTTCACTTCTATAAATTGAGAGGTTTTACCATGATCATCCTCACACCTTCTTCATTCTTACCATCTTCTAGCAAAGAAAAACACAAGTCAAAATGACAAAATCCTCTCCTAAACCTTGCAAGAAAACCGCTAGAATTAGCGTGAGGCCTTGTTGCTTCGTAAACCTAAGCTCCTCATCCGAGTCTTCTCCAATCACAATCTCATCTCCCATCCGAGATGTTACAAGCCTTACCTTGGCTACACCTACTCAAACACACATTGTGATCACCACTCCACCACCTACAAAAACACCAACTTCACCTCCACCGGCACCCATCCAAACATCCAAAACACCCTCACCATCTTCACCACCAAAGTATCCAACTCTCATTCCTACGGAGTTATTTTCAACACCACCCACTTCTCCAAATCCTTTCTTAGAGGACTTGGATGTCTTGCCTCCTAGGCCAAATCATCCACCACCATTGCCATCCTTTGGCACAATTGAGCGGATTGCTCATGAGTCACCTCGGTCATCTTTTGACCCAAACGCCCCATTAGGGCCAAAACCACTTCTCTTCCACCCCATCTACAAAGACATCCATGGTCCTTTGTATGGGGACCAATCACTCCCCACATCAATGTCCCCTCACTTAGAGGACATTGAGGAGTGCATGTGGGATGCTAATCCCACAAGAGAGGAGATTCAAGCGGAACTCCACAACCTCCACCAATTCAAAGGCATGGTGGATTCTCACCTTAGTGAGACTATGAAAATGCAAAATGCTTTGCTAGCCTCCATCATGACCACCCCAAACATCCCCACCAACACCAACACATCTACCATTCCAGCACCACAACCTCCCCTAACATACTACCCCCTAGGCATAGTTGCTCAACTTGTGAGCAAACGGCCCAAACCGTTGATAGGACCCGGGTTATGGTCCTTGACTTCCAAGAAGAAATGAGGTTCATCCTCAATCATATCCTTGAGCGCCTCAACGCTCTTTCTCATCCACCATCTCATTAGAATTGTCATAGATTAGCATTTCTAAGTTTTTCCTTTTCTTAGAATTATTTATTTTCTTGTACTAAAAACACATCATTGTGTTCTCTTTTCATGATTTTTATTCATGAAAAATTTTAGCTAATGAATGGTGTTTTTCTATATTGTTGGTGCTTTTACATAGTGTTTGGAAAAGCTTGTGAATGATCATTATTACTAACATTTTTTTTGTAGCTTTATTTTCATAATCCATGTATCATCCCATTAAGCACCCAATTTAGGGGGAGCTTTGATCAAGGGGAAGATAATGGCTCGGGCTCATTACATTCCGCATCGCCTCTTCTTTTTGTTGAGACAAAAAGGGGGAGAAAATATAGAACTTGTTTATACTTGACTTTTTCTGAAAAAGTCAACTGCATACTTTGACTTTCTGAAAAAGTCAACATCATGCATTAACTAGTGAATACTTTGACTTTCTGAAAAAGTCAAACATCATACACTTTGCATTATCATTTTCTTTTCAAGTTCTAAAACTAATATTTTTATAACTCTTGCACAAACTTTGTATCTTTTATAAAAAGAAAATTTATATTTTGACCTCATCAAAAAGGGGGAGATTGTTAATACAAATATCGTCATTAAACGTTATTTATATATTTGATCTTCAGCTAAGTTTTGTTAACGACAAAAGTAAATTTAATTTGTATAAAAGCTTAAAGCTTGTCAAGTTTAATAGATATTAAAACAAGCTTTCTCAAACAATATCTTCATCATTCAAGCATTTACATTTGTGATTAGTCATATCTTAATATGACTCTAATCATTATGTATGATAGTAGTTTTAGAATGTGTTAGGTTCTTAAAACCAAACACTACTTAAGTACTTGCATATTTCTAAAAATAGAAATACAACATATGACATCATGTGATGCATCATGGAAATCATTGGAAGATTTCATTAGATATTTTGTGTAGATTTGTACTCTTCATATCCTACACAATCTTGCATAGATATGGTTGACTTTGGCAAGATATTGAAATCTTGCTGTCAGACCTGGCGGCACCAAAATCCACAACGGGCGGAACCCTTTAAGGGGTCCGCGGTCCGTGGATGCTGATGATGGTTTTGGCTATAAATAGCAAAGCCAAACCAAGTAGTTTTTCATCCCTTTCTATCATACTCTCTTACATATCTTCTCTCTAACCTTTCTAACTCAGTTTCATATAATATTAGTGATCTCTTTTGTAGCAAAGAAGATCAAGTCACATTCAAGCTTCAAACGAGAAGTTGAAAGCCTTGTTTGTTTAGTGTTGTATGATCTTATGTTGATTCATACTTCATTGTTGTATTAAACCATCTTAATCTTGTGAGTGTGAGTGGTTAGTATTTTTGTCCTCAAAATACATTGTGTGTGGGAGTGGTTGTACCCTTGGAAAGAACTCGACATCTAGCTTAGTGTCGGAAATAGTGTAAGCGAAGTGTAAAGGTTTTCTCCGCCGGTGAAAGGAGCTTGTTGACTAGTGAAGTTAAACTCTCGAGTGTGAGACTCGGGGAGTGGAGTAGGGCAAGGAAAAAGAGTCCTTGTAGACCGAACCACTATAAACAACTTGTTGTGGTTTGATCATTTCTTTCCTTATTTACTCTTTACATATTGCTTGCATATTTCATTAACATATCTAAGATCAATATCAATTGATCTTTCAATAAGTTTCAAAACAAAGTTTTTAATTGGTAAACTATTCAACCCCCCTTCTAGTTTTCGAAAATCTTTACAAGGGTTGTAACGTTAGGCTTACGGTAGGGAAACAAGGGCTTTTGTTGGATAGGCGATATTTAGTGGTGGCAAGTCAAAAATATTATGTTACAAGCATGAAAAGCGTGGCGTTGCTAAGCCAATACTCGACTCACTAACTCTAAACAACTTGAAACAAACAAACATAAATTTAAAGACATAAACATAAAGATAGATTTAGGATGGTAGCCCATATGTTTTTCTTCATTTTGTTTTTTTTTTTTTTTTTTTTTGCATACATTTTTACTCTACCAACCTCTACGATAACATCAAAATATAAGGGATATGTAGGAGCATCCATACACTTGAGTTTTTATTTCTCTAACACTAATTGGCCCGATTTGAAAAGATCAAAACATTTGGAGTATTTAATTACGTAGACAAAGAGAATTTGAATTTATCATTCTTTCTCGTTACTCCATGAAATATTACTTTTACCCATGAGTCCCAATAATCCCAAAACTGTGTACAAAAGATATGACTCGACTTAGAAACCATGCAAGTAACTAGATATTTGAACTAAGGGTTTAGTAATGATAACAATAATCCACTAAAGGTGAGTGCATACAAGGTAGGCTAAGGTGATTTGGGTGTACATTTGGGGGTGGATTGTAAACAATGCTCTTCATTGATATTCTAGAAAACTGAAACATCACGATAACAGCGAAAAGGATAGGCTCTGAGGGGTTAACTAGGGGTATCGTGTACTAAAGGTGAGTACATCGCAAGGGTGTGGGGTAATTACTTGACCGATGTGGAAGAAGTAATTATAATACGGGTTTCAAACAAGGGTTATCCTAATGCCTCTTATCACTTAGTTATTCCTATACATAAGTGTAGTCTCACTAGCTATCTCGGAATGCATCACAAAACAAGTTCTAGAATCTATTATACTACTGGTAAACTCTCTAAGCATTAAAGGTGAATGCTTTTATTCCTAAAGATATAGGGACGAACCTCACATTTTTGGGGTGAAATTTGAGTGGTAAACGGTTTTTGTGCTAGTCATATAACTCCTATCCATGAGATGCTTTATTAAGACTAAAGTTTAGCTCGTACATGTCATAAAAAATTATAAATTTGGTGCTAAAATTGCCCTAACAAATATTTATCATTGTTTATTACACAAATTACCAAGGACAAGACAAATAATCAAGGATAAGAATAGTTTCTAAGTTCACGTTTTATTCTCCCTCCCTACACTTAAACTGAACATTGTCCCCAATGTTGCCCAAAAGTATCAAAGTTATGATAAAGGAAGGTAAGTAAGGGAAAGAAACTAGTACTCACCTGATTAGCTCGGTAGGATCCGTGTGAAGTTGCGGTTAAATTCGTTTTCAAGAAAAATGCATAGGTGATAAGCTCCATCCAATGTTGTGATTCTTCTTCTTGCCAAATATAACCTGCACACTTAAGAAAATAAACGAAACCTTCGCGTAAAATCAGCGGTAAAACTATATATGACACAACTACACTAGGATATAATGCTTGTGGAATGGATGTTTGCAGTTTTTCTGGAAAATTAAGACCTGAGAATTTCAAAAATTTTATAAATAGCACAGAAAACAAAAAAAACTGATAAACTGTTTCTGCTTAACCTAACATCGTCAGGCTTTAATCCTGACGCCGTCAGGTTGTCATGACTGAAACTGGCCTACTGCGTTTTTCTGGAAAAATTACATTTTTAAAACCTGGAAAAATTCCTACAAAACATCCATTATAACTCGATACAAGCATTTGACTCTAACAAACACACATATACATCAATTTCACTAATTGTAATTCTCATGTTCATGTTCTTCAAAAATGTATGTGATCTTCCCTACACTTATCTTTTTGGAAAATTCGTTTATATGTAATTAAGATGAGGTTAAAGACAAAATAAAGCATTTTCACAAAGTCTAACATGAGAATAAACAACAACGAAAAAGATATATGACACACAAATAAAAATTAAAAACAAACATTCAAACAGATAAACATGGGTTGCCTCCCAAGAAGCGCTTGGTTTTGTTCGAGTCACAAGCTTGACTCTACCCTTATTTAACGGATAAATGGGAGGTTTTCCCTATATTTAAGTTTAAGTGCGGGTGATAGTAGCGATACACACCCTTAGGGTGGAAATATGCCACGTGAGGTGAAGGTGATGGGTGATTTATATGCTCAAAGGGGTGTGATCCACTCATTATAACCTTACCTAATTCTATTGGTGTAGTGGGTGAATCATGTCTTTCTCCTAGAAATGGATCATCTTCTATCAACTTCAAGAGATTCTTAGTTAAGGATCCATCTTGACCTAATAAACATTGTTTAAACCCATAATGTTTATTGTTATCAACCACGAATGGGTGATGTAAGTGTGTAAGGTCATGGGCTACTCTTGTATTAGCTTCCACTCTACATGGCGTAGATTTTACTACCTTTATCATGAAAATACCCGTACTATTTGTTTTGATGGGTGGATTGGGGCGTAATTCAATTCCTAGATTCACATCTAAGGACGGAAAATTGGGTAAGGGTTTCTGTTGAGGCTCTGGTTCATCAAAACTAGGAACTTCCTTAGTACTAAGAGAAAGGTCATCACTACAAGAGTTCAAAACTACATCCTCTACTTGTGGTCGGTCCAAAGGTTCTACCGTTATTGGGGTTCCTATCGTTTCTTCTACTACTTTCGGGTAAGTCATAGGCGGTGTGTGTTTCTCCAGTGATGGTAAGACTTGTGGGGTATTCGATGTGATTGGATTTTCTACTCTATCCTCCATCTTATCTAGATCACCTATGTATTCATTTTGTACTGTGGTATCGCCTAACCATGACATGCACCTAGGTACCTCAACTCTAATCATCTCCTTCCTAAACAACCTTTCCGACCAAACTTTCCAAATTGAAAATAGTTCTAAACATTCGTTTTTTGGGTCCCATGTTCTACTTCTAAATTGGGCGTGAATCTCAAAGATTTCCCATGCATCTTGAACACCACATCCCCAAATATCCCCATCCTCAATATAGTCAAGTCTCATTTGGGTTTCGTGGGCAATACGAGTGTAAAAGAATTATAGTGGAAACAGTAAATTAAGACCATGATAAAGGACTTTTTGTAATAAGTATTCAATTCGAGTCCACGCCTCAGGAAAGGATTCATCATGATGTTTCTAGAGCCTCAAGATCTCATTTTGGAGTGGAAAGGGAAGATTATGTAGTGGAGTTTTTTGATTGGGTGAAAATTTTGGCGGATTCACGTTCTCCATAATGGCTAATGGAATAGTCAATGAAAATCGTTATGAACAAAAGCACAAAGAATGGGGATAGACTACAAGGAAGCTAATGAAAAATAGAAAAAATCTCACTTGATAGGAATCAAGCGAGGCAACCTAAATGAGATAAAGCTCTAACTCGCTATTCTATTCCCCGGCAGCGGCGCCAAAAACTTGATGTGCGTACGAAGCGCGTTCGGGGTCAAAGGAACTTCCTTTTTTTCGAGCAAGTTTTTCAATCACCTAGGCAGTGAACCTAATCGTTATAGTGTAGTATTGGGTAAGCCTTGGGGATTGATATCATTCTCTAGGGGAATAGGAATGCTAGCAAGAAATGTATTACGAGAAGGTGGGGGTTGAGGATGATTCTTTTTTTATCTTTTTATTGGTTTTTAAGAAAGCTAAGGTAAAATCTTGGGGCAATTGGTTTGGGGTGGTATTTTCTACCGATTACTCTACTTATCTAATTATCTAATACTACGGGTAGCTATGTCTAATTGATGTATGCTCGTATGATGATTAAAAATGTGTTTACCTAGGTACTATTACTCCCTAGTTATCTTTTATTGTTCGGTTGAATTGTCACACCTTCTCTTAACCCGTTGTATTCCTAAGGTCATCGGGTATGCATAATCCATAGTTCTTTGAGGTTATCCTTCGGGTTTAGCCTACGAAATCCGCAAGCCCTTAAGCTATTTCATTCATAAGCCTCACTTTCACAAAGAATACTCAAGCATTAAACACAACGAATGATGCCTAGTTGCACTCCTAAGCCAATTTACCATTAAGATAAGAAACAACCTAACAATAATTAATAACTAGGTTTCATAGATCTAAGTAAACACACAAGAAATTTAGCTACACACGGTAAACAAGCAAGCATACACACAATCAATTGAAGACATAATAATACTTTGGATTAAAATACTTATCTCGATGTGTAAAAGAGGGTTTGGGACACTAAGATATTGTCCAAATCAGACTACAAACGTTTAGGGTTTTTTTCTCCAAAATTCTACCTCTTAAATGCAGAAAAATCGAATTCTATATATAGATTTACACTTGCGACGGCGTCACCTTTTGGATGGGACGCCGTCAGCTCGCCGTTATTAGGGTTTCATCTTGGCCAAGTCATCGATGGGACGGCGTCACCTTAAAGTTGTGACGTCGTCATTCTTTAGTTGGGACGTCGTCTTGATTCTGGATCTGGGTCGTCTGAGATAAAAAGTCTGAGTGACGCCCTTCTTCTTCAAAACGTGACGCCGTCAGGTTATATGAACAAAAATTCCACTGAGCCATCTGGTGCATGTTTTGATCAAGTCTCTATATAGGGACGGCGTCGCCCTTTGATTGGGACGCCGTCAGGTTCTGTTTGAGCAGCTTGAGTGGCTTTGATCATGACTTTGCCATTTTCTTCATGTATTTGCTCCTTTTCGTCCAAATGTGCTTCATTCCAGCATTTTGCTTCCAAGAGACCTAACAATTAAAAAGGAACGAAATTAAGCAGTAACGGGTATAAAAGTGGTCAATTAAGGGCTTAAATGACCCCCTAAAAGCATACGTTTTAAATCCATATCAAAACCCCTTGTGGGTTTGTGGCCGATCGGATGGGCTATGGGGTAACCCATTCCCACTCCAACTTGTCCTCCAAATTTTCCATCTTATAAATACAAGGCTTTAGGTTAATTGTTGGGTAATCTTGTACACACACAATAAACTTAAAACTTGTTTTCTTTCTTTGTAGGTTTAGGCAAATCGACAAAAACCCTTTCATAGGGTCGATTGTTTTTTTGTTTAGAAAAACCATATTGTTTGGTGTTTCTTTAAATGATCATTTACTTTAATCCGTTAATGGTATGTGTGTACAAGAACATGGTACAATCACACTATTGATTTTATCTTGGATAGAATTGCAAAATTGGTAAGGGGCAATTCCAATCATCCTTATAAACCCTAATTAGGGTTCATCTTTATTGAAGAGTTGCTTGAAGTTGATTCTTGTTTAGCTAGAATCAAAAAGTACACATATTATTTATGTTTTAGTTAATTAATTATTCATTATATGTTCATATACGCTTCCGCATGATTACTTTGATGTTTATTGTTTATATTTATGAGTTGTCATGTTATATAATTCCAACAGTGGCATCACGAGCTTGGTTTAATGAGTAATTAATTATTAAACACGTAAAAGACAGATATTGTATTGTGTTTGATATGATTATTCTAGGGTTTTGGTTATGATTATGTAAACCTAATTTTAGGGTTAGGGCTTTTGCCCTAATTTTTTTAAAAAAAATTTATATGTTGACCCATTAAATTTTTTTTAGGTCGATCCTAAATTTTTTTTAAGTCGAATTATAAATTTTTTTGGTTTATAATATTGTTTTGTTAATCGATATCTTAACCTAGAGTAGTATATGGGTTACGTGAAATAATTCATGAATAATTGTTATGTGACATGGAATTGTATGCGATCGTGTGACAACGTGAATAATTGTTATGTTAAATCCATGAAAACGTGCATGTTTGGCATGGATTATTGTCGATATATATAATTAATTGTTAAGATTGGTTATGTGAATATTAATTGTTAAGTTTTATGCACATGTTTATTGTTTTGATAAATCTTGAATTGGGGAATACCTCAATAATATTAATGAATCAATTATGTGCAATTTAGTATATGTTTGACTATGACTTACGCAATTGATTTATCGATGTATGTGGCTCACTTTCCTTAGTAAGTGAAAGCCTTATTTAACATATACATAATTTAAACTAGAATTGATTATTAATAGGTTTTATCGAATAAGTTGCATGTGGCTATTGTTTACGCATATTAATTGTTAGTTATGTGCGCATTGTTTTAGGTTGTTTATTTTTTTATTGTTACTTGTTTGTTTATTATATTTGACAAGTTTTAAGCAAAGGGTTATTTCTTGAATAGACAAATAAATTGGACTAAACAATGTTGAAATTTGATTTGTTTTTTTGAAGAGTTAAATTTTCATTAAGTTAAATTGAATGATGAGTTTCGGTACAAATAGTGAGAATGACGCATCCAATTTTGACAAACTATAAGAGGGGTTTAAGGAGGGGAGCACATTAAATTGTGACCCGAAAGAAGGAGGTTAATTGCTTCTCGCTAACCAAGTTCTCCGCTCCTTTGCGCGTCAAATTGGAGTTACCAAGTAGGCTATTAATGTACAAAATCATCTTAAGGGCGAATTAGCTTTAATTCCATGCGCCACTTTGTGGTAATTATCCGAAACACTAAGTATTTGGACTTATGCAAAAGTACGATATAATGGACGATAATTAAAAGTAAATTCCTTGATTGGCGAAACCAATACCTCAATCAAAACTTTGATAATTTAATCTTTGTGAATTGGTTAATAAAAAGGTTTTTATTAAAAACTATTGATACGAAGTTGTATGCATGCTTCTTCGTACATATTTGATTTGACACCATAAATCAAAACTAGTACCCTTTAAAATTAAGTTAGTGCCATCTGGTTAAAGGAACACTCGAAGTTGCAATTTACGTCATGTGGGAACATGGCGAGATTGTGATGGAAAGGTAAATCTTCATGTTGCATGGACACATTTGCAGTTCTTTAAGTTAAATGACTTAAATTGAGTATTAAGTAAGAATTAGACTCAAGGCACGAGATGGGGATAAAACATGTTTACATTTGCAATGTTGTTGGTAATGTAAATCCTAAAATGATCTAGGAATTGGAAAAAGGTTTGCCAATTATTGTTCGACAGATTACCTTATTATGTGCTTTCGTTACTAGCAGATCAACTGATGTAATGGAACTATGATAATTTGGATCCTAGTTTTCAAGAAAATTCTATGGTTATATGAATATTACCTTGGGTATTTTATTTTCTTGAAAAGTTTAATTATCGAAAACACTAAAATTGAATTTTGCTAATTCTTTAAATGTATTAATGCAACATTAAACCATAAACGTAGGTTATTCCTGTGTTTGTAAATTGATCTACACCTGTAAGGGTTTTTTGGTAGAGTCAACTTTGCTTAAAGAATAAACCTAGTCCTCTTTTCATAAGAAAGAGTGAGATTCAATCCTATTCCTTTTCATGAATGAGAAAGGTATGATAGGAAAATTAGAATTGTTTAAATTCTAAATACTCAACTCATAAGCAAATTTTAATAGTTAAGAAAATTGCACATTTTCTGAGTTATTAAATTAGAAGCTAGACTAATTTACTGCAAAATTGGTAAAAGACAAACTAGTATATTTTATCTAGTTGTTGTGCTTTGACCATTTAAAGGTACTACATACAATTGTTGGAATGGTAGAACTCTTAAGGAAGAAATTGCATGCCCAAATTTTCAAGTTAATAGCATTAATGGATAATCCATCATCTACATAGTAGAATACACTCTTTTAGTACATAAGTAATTGTTATGTATGGACTTTCTCAAAGGTGTGGGGAAGTAAATAGAACACTATTTTCTTTCACTAGTTAATGAAACACTTACACTGTTGTCAAATCCAGTGGGAGTATTGTGTTCTTATTACTGAATAAGGAATTAATGTAATGATCTCTAATTCAGTGGGAGTTACAAGCTTTGTCATCTTGGTAGTAACCCAGATTATCTCTAGAATGTCTTAAGATAATTACTTTCCACTTGTAGACACTTATGTTTTCAAGGATAGTCATGTACATTTCCTTATTAGACAATGAAGTGGTTATACATCTACTAGTTATGCTAATATCAATGACACAATCATATTGGTCACATAAACAAACATATGTCGTGTTGTTTATCTGCTACATGATGATGTTCCATGCACAAGTGGGATGAGTGCAAGGTACAACATATAGGTATATGATTTAACGAATTCTCTTGACTGCAAGGTAAGAGACTAGCGTTATAATATGACTTATACATATCTAATTCAAAAAACACTTGGTGTTGCAATTTACGTTATGTGAGAACTTAACTAGATTGCAACAACAAGGTAAATCTCCATGTTACGTGGGATCGTATCTGGAATAAATTTACAGTTTCCAAAGTAGATAAGTATTTAGAACATGTGTCAAGATGATATATAAGACTACCTCAAACTAAATATTTATCAATTATTGGAATGACATAAATAAATGAAGTAATCTAATACTACTTCAATTTGTATATTTATGTATTTTTTGAATGACATAAATAAATAAATAAATAATGTAGTCCTACATTATTGTGAAGTAATAAATTAACTTAAAATTACTATTGAAGCCATGAGTGTGGTGTTCATAATTACTTTAGTTAAATATGTTTATGATTCATTGTAAAGACATAAACATGAAGTCTTTTAAGACTTATAATAAAGTAAGACGTTAACTTGTTATGTTTTTTTTAATTAAAACATACACAAGAAGTCATTGAGTTGATCAATGATTTATAACGTATAATGGGATTATAACAATTTATGTTTTCTTGTTGAGACATGGATATGACGTGACTTGGTCAAAAAGTACTTGTGTTATAAAGCATGCAATTGGCTTGGAAAGTCTATTATACCATTAAGTTGACTTAGTTGGTAAATAGGTAAGCCAAAAGGAATATGTTTATCTTATATATTGTTAGATTGTCTTACAATATTAATTCTAATGAAATACCACAAGTTAATGGTATGTTCAGTTAGGAGAATCAAACTCTATTTGATTTGTTTGATTCAAGATAACCATAACTTCTTTCTTAAAAGTAATCAAGGTTAGAAAATTGAGTATGAATTGAATATACTCAATAAGACTCCAACCTAGAAGATTAATAAAACACCAGTTCATTATGGAATGTAATGAATCACATTAAGTTTTAAAATTGAAGTTCTGAATTGTTAAAATTCTTATGAAGAGTGATTGTTAACAAACTAAAGTCAGGAACTGTCAAAGTGTATTTGTAATGTCCCAAAAAGAGAACATTGTATCGTTGTTTTACTTGTTAAGTATATATAGATAGTCTATATAATACAAAAGGCAAGTGGGAGTTTTTATCTTAAAAGATAAAATTACAAGATACATAATCTTCTAAAACACACTAGTGAATATCATGATGAGGTTAGACATGTAAATGATAGACCTCAAGATGATGGAATTCTCATTCATAGATATCTCAGATATTTGTTTGATATGATGAGAAATATAAGTTACAAGATTATGGTAAACTTGATAGTCATTATGATGTATTACCAAATATTGAATTGGGTAAATTACTCATACTATGAATGTTAAAGATGATGTCCATAAAGATAATCATTTTTTTTTGAAAATTTGGTTTATCTTAATAGTTAGACTTGAGAATGAAGATGAGTTTCTAAAAAGAGAAGGAAAACTCTAGCGGTTTGATTCATTATAAAGAAATCATATGGACAAAATTGTACACATATTTAATGCATGTCTTATGACAAGATTAAAATCATACTTAAGCAATCAATTATGATTGAATATTCTTTCCTAGGCAACATTAAATATATAAAAATGATTATTGTCATTCTTATTTTCATTAATATAAAAAATGACAATGGAATATCAAAACTCTTTCTTGAAAAATTACTTGAGCAAGGGCGGTAAGTAATTGAAATGTTTTTTGAATTCATATAATCTTTAGAAGTGTACAAAGTGCAATAATTCATGAATGGGTTAATGCATGCATCTAGGAGATAAAACTTATTTTTAATTATTAGATCCATGTTGTGATTTATAATTAAAATAAGATAACTCCTAATATTCCTGAAAGCTAGTGGTAGTATTATGTTTAATTTATTAAATCTTATATGTTCTATAACATATGGGAAGTAACATTCCATGTAAGATAAATGTTAAATCTTAGTTTGGAATGAAACTTCACTTGTAAGATTTAAGAATTAAAACATACAACCTTTGAATATATGTTTATTGTTAATAAACATGTGCGGTAAAAATAAATGATTCTAATAAAACATGATATATTATTTGGGAAATGGATACATATCTTTTGACAAGATAGAACATAAATGAAATCTAAGTTTTACCTGTAGATTTATCATGTACATCATGTAGTGTATTCAAATTGTTGTATCATTCTTGAATGATAGATGATTTGACAACATTGATATCTAACTAAAAGTTATTAGATAACTTGTGTAATGAATATTCTAATAGAATTACATCCTCAACCTGGAATTGCTCTTAGATTCTATGGATGAACAATATGTCAATTGTTGTGCAAATTGTCATTGATGATGTATAGTATGTATAACAGGCCTACTAAGCCCAAAACATACTCTACGCCCACTCTAGGCTCAGGCCCATTGACTGCAAATCCTAGACTCAGGTCCAACAATCACAGACCCTGGGCAAACAGTAAGCCAAATGACCAAATTGGCTACGGCCCAGGCCTTGGAATGCACGCAAGGTACATAACGGGCTGAACCTTCAACCGTTAGGCCTCTCACGTCCGCATCCGCGATTAACACGGAACCCTTGTCCGTCAAGGGTCCGACTCTGGCGACTAACCACTATATGCGATAATCCAGGAAGCCCCAGCGGCAAACCTCGCCTATAAAAGAGGCTCTAATCCCCATACAAGGTACAACAACTTTCTCTCTCATAATTACACACACATACTTCTACTTTCCCTCTGAAGAATGTGTACTTACTCTCACGCCGGAGTCTAATCGTGGGGTCTGTCCCCACGGTAAGACTAACGGTTTACCTTTCTTGTGTAGGGATCTCATTCAAACTACTTGAATTAGTACAAGATCAACCCACCAAAGGCTTGCCGGCCCAGTCCAGTAAGCTACGTCCAAACCTTCTATAACCCATCGCACAAATTGTACTAACAAGTTGGCGCCATCCGTGGGACCCAGTACACAACTGCGTTCCAGAAAATACTCACCATGAGCACCAGATTTGGACCAACTCCTGCCTTCATGTCCACGTTGCGGAGTACGGTAGAAAGAGAAGATCACGCGGTCTCGACGGACCTTGAGGGACCTGTGTCCAACGCAGCCCTCCGGAGGTATTGTGATAAGCATTTCGACAAGATCTGGCCTATTGTGACGGAGAAAGCTCAAAAACGTGAAGAAAGAGCCAAGGTAGCAGAAATCCGGAAGGATTATCATGAAACCCAGCATCACCACAGAGCGGAAACGTCAAGTGAAGACCTGCGGAAACAGCTTGAGATAGCAAAGCGAAGGAACACGCAAAATGATGGCCGCCAAGGACATACCCGATCCAGGTCACCCAAAATGAAGGAGGACGTAAGGGAAACGGTGTTCAAAAGGTTGTGCCAAAGTGTGTTCCACCGACTCGGAGATAGGAAGGGAAGTGTTTCCATTTGTCCCAAAGACCGCAGGCAACAAGTACTCGACGGTACCGGAAAGAAAGAGAGGAGCAACCACAAGGGTTCTCAACCGTGGCCGATAGGATCAGGGGTGAGAAGTCATGAAACCGAAAAAACTCGGTCGCGAAAGACGAATAACTATTTAAACGATGAATCTCATGGAAGCAAAAGTCGAGGATCCAAAGTCAAAAAGCGGAAGCCAAATGATCATGACTGCGACCTGGACAGACCCTGGGTCTGCAAGGAAACTGATCCGTTCACCCCGCGTATCCGCTACTTCGAAATGCCCGTAAAAACGCGGATGCCAACCAACGTGAAAGCATACGATGGGAGCGGAGACCCTGAGGATCATCTAAAAAATTACAGGTAGCAGCAAAGGTGGAACGATGGGCCATGCCAACATGGTGTCACATGTTCAACTCCACGCTCACCGGATCCGCTAGGGTTTGGTTTGATGACCTTCCACCCGAATCAATAGATAGCTACGACAAGCTAAAAGAGGTTTTCTTGACTAACTTCCTGCGACAAAAGAAACATATCAAAGATCCTGTGGAAATTCATCACATCAAGCAAAAGGATAGAGAGCTAATGGAAGACTTCGTAAGGAGATTCAAAGAAGAAACAAGAGACGTAAAGGGAGCCCCGGAAAGTGTGAAAGTCTCAGGATTCCTGCATGCGGTCACCAATCCGGAATTGATTAAGCGGTTACGCGACAGAGTTCCGAGGTCAATGAATGAGGCAATGGATATAACTTCGAAGTAGCCGCAGAAAATCGTGAAGGAAAAAGGCTATGGATGCAGCAACCAACGGAACGAACAATAGCCAATAATCGACAAGGCTCCAAAAAGGGGTTCAAAAATAAAATAAGAACAAGAGAAAGGCAACAAGGTTTCCGCAACCCACGAAAACCTTCCGAGGAGATAATGATATAAAAGAAAGCAAAATCCACAAACCTTTTTACAAACATGTCAACCGAAAAAGAAACCGAAGGGAAATTCTGCGAATTTCATGGAAAAGCAAGACATATCACAAAAGAGTGCCTGTATTTGAGAAAGCAGAGAGAAAAGATGCAAAAGCGCGGATGAAATGGGCATGCGCCAGGATGAAACTGGCGGAACAAATAAAGATTACAACCCTACGTACCTAGAATAGGAGGACTCAAGAAGAAAACACAAACGATACAAAGATGCATTGCCAATTCAAAACAATCAAACTGTGGAAAGACCATGCGGACGCAGTTTAAAAAAAATCCGTAACCTAGAGAGTTTCAGCTTCGGTGGAAGTAGCGAACAAAAGGAATAAGAGACGCAAAAACATATGACGCCGCACTACAAACGGATAGAATAACAAACCTATAGAAATACACAGTCACGGCCAAGAGGGATAATAGCAAAAGTTAAAGAAGGGATCCCGTCCCGGGCCGGAAAGCGAAGCAAGGATGGAAGCAAAAGGATAAACCTTATCCAAATGCTCAAAAAGAAGGGAGAATCTGCCAGTACAGATTCGCGTTCCTTCCCAAGAAACGTTGTGTCAAATCCAACAGAAACAATAAGCACTCAGGCTATGAGCCTAGGCACGCGCCTACCTACAAAACAATAAATGAAAATTAATGCTGACGCATGCGGAAACAGTAAAATTACCACTATAAATACGCGGGGTAGAAAAAAGAGGAGTAGAACCACTTCTTTATTGAAAAAAAAACTAGTATACAACATGAGGGAAAGAAAAATTCCTCGAGAAACAAAAAAGAAGCTGAAGAGGTGCTTGGTAAAAAGGCAATATAGCCAACTCTCGACAGCGACAAATAGCCACCGCATCGTCGTTTCTAAAAAACCCATACGTTACCTGAACCTTTATCCACCAAAAAGAAAACGTAAGGGCAAAGGCAGAGCCAGTTGAAGCATGTTCTAAAGTGATAACTAATAAAACTTACTTGTTCTAAACTGATGACTAATAACCAACCTCCGCGACCATTCACAACACTCCTTCCACCAAAACCCATGTCCATTGAAGTTTGTGTGGACATACCGATATCCTAGGGCACACCAAAGGTGGGAGCCAAAAACAGAAAAGCTCTCACTAACCCTTCGAGATTTTGGTAGTGCACATATATAACAACCCGTAAAATTTTGGATTATTATAATAATATTTATTACGTCAGAAAATTCAAATCGGTTATTTTCTGACAGTTGTCAATATTTAAATTTAAAAACTAAAGGTCATCTCGTTTCTTTAAAAACTCGATACTTGTCCACTAAGTATCTGTATAATAAAAGTGAAAATTTTTATTGTCCAAGTAAAAACTTAAGCATACATAAGTTTAATCTATTGTTTCGAGAAGTTATTCCGCATACGCAGCGCAGTAGCATACAAGACTAAAAATAAATAATGAGATAAGTGAAATATACATATTTTATCATTCAAGGATAATTTACGGAAGAAAACGAGAGGTTATCTCATGAATTTAGAAAGTCACGGCACCGCACGCATACCGACACCAAATTAATAACGGCAAACAGTTATAATCAAATGAAAACATAATAAAAATGTCATATTATTTCGTTTAAGAAACCGTTTCCGAAAATATAATTTCTATATTTCTCGGGTACCGGAAAGGTACGTTTACTCGAGGATTCGACAAAACACGGGGTACAGACAATACAGTAATTATAATAAAACAAAATGTAAAACTACCCTATCCACCCCCCCTAATCACGTGTTGTCCCTTCCCTCTTCATACTTCTCTTTCTTTTTTTCTCTTTCTCTGCTTCCTTCGCAGAAACAAACACCAATATTGGTGCTTTCCTTTTCTTCTAAATGTCAAAGGCAGATTAACCCTTATCAAACCCCTCAAAAGGGAAACCTACCTTGATAGATATCACGTGAAGATGTTGGAGAGGGCAGTGGACAACTGCGTTTGCCAAGAAAGTCCCTCCTTCAATTGAAGACCAAGAAAGTGGAGTTGAAGTTTTCCATTTACTCATTTATAACTAGGAGCAATTCTCACATTCCTTATTCACAACCACACAAAAATTAAGTTTTCAAGAAAATTAGTGTTCTTCCAATCAAAGGGGTTTTTGAAATTGATAAGGGGTTTTGCTAGATGGAGCTTGGGGAGTTCTAATCAGGGTTCAATTACATGAATTCGGGTCAAATTATTACCGAGAGAAGCCCTTGTGTTCGGTCTAGCCCACGACTCCATTGTCTCCTTTGTAAGAATTAAAAATCTGTTATTAATAATCTCTTGTTAATTTTATTAATGATTCGAATTATATCCTTGTTGTTCATACCGAATATTATAAATAAATTGGAAGTGATATTGGTTAATATGGATGTTTAATTGATTAAGTTAAAATGATCCTTTTGATTGTTGTTGTTGTTGCTGTCAAGAACCAAAAGGGGAAAAACAGAAACATTTTAGGTTGTGATTCGGCTTACTTAATACAGCTTATATTCGACTTATATGTTAACTGTTTATTTTCGGCTTGTTCTAAAAAGCTTATCAGCTTAATGTTGTTTTTCGGCTAAGTGGAAAAACTCTTAAAAGTTCAGGTTCATTCTCGATATATAAAAGCTACTTATTAGCTATTCCCTCCTTTCGACCCATTAGAAAAGCTTGACAGTTTAATTGTTCGGTTATGTCTCGTGTTTAATTACCTTTTTAGCTCGACTAGGTTCTTTCGCATGAGAAACTAATCTCGTCTTAGATCTTTTGGTTTATCCTATGTCAATGCATTTCGGTAATAGATTAGAAAGCTCGAGCTGCTGCATTTTTGTTCTAATCTCACTTGGTTCTAGACCAAAACACCACAAGGCCTTGACCATTGTGACCCGAGTCTTTGGCTCGTGCTGAACTTATCGTGACTCAAGGCGTATAGCCGGGAGTCTCGTTGGTCGAAATCTCAAGTCATATGCTCAAATTTCCGAGTCTATCATTTGTTCCAAGTTTAGTATTCCTTTTTTATATTACATACTCTCTTTTTCATAAAAGTTGCACTAACAAATTTACTGCCAAAATTATAAGTAAAATCTATTGGATTTTGATGGGCCACAACCCATCACAATGCTTTAGCCGATTCCATTCCAGCCCACTCGACTATTAAGGGCCCGCCCGGTTTGTGTTTCGGGCCACAGCCCCGAACACGACATCCGATCTCGCCCAACTTTTCAAAACTATTTTTTTTACCCTTCTATCCGTCATCTTTGATTCGTTACAAAATTTACAATACACTTATATACTGCCACATTTAAAATCAAGTTTTGACAATATATAATATATATATAAACGAGAACTTATTTATCTATATATTAGAAGCACAACAATACTTTTGTAATAATCATCGTACACCTACGGTAACTATTGGAAGGATACGCATACATTTTTGTATATCAAACCAAGATTATCCTTAAAAACAAGTATTGTGAATCTTTCTAGTGAAATATATTTAAAACTTGTCGAAACCTAGTTATCTTGTTAATGTAACCACGTTATATTTTATAAACTATATATAAAGATTAAGTTGAGACTTAAAATTCTTTAAAATGAACACATTTATTTTAAAGGCTAGATGTCATGAATGTATATATATGTATGCGTAATATATATATACAAGTCTCCTTCATTCGCACTGTATACGTCTCATAATATATGTACTTTTCTTTCCGGAGGTCATCATTTGGTCTCATTTACTCTTAAAATCCTTCCGTATACTATTGTTTGGTCGTCATTGAACCAAAGTCGGAATTCTTTCTTCGAGATTCCTTCCATGTCATACCCTCCTAAGCCGAAATCCACCAAAATCTTTGTAAATCTTTTTAAGATAAATGATTTCACATAAGCAACAACAACAACAACAACAACAACAAAAACATATTAAATTTTATAAAGTTAGTTAAACTTTATCAAGTATTAAACATAAAGACTAAATTGCCGTATTAATTATGTTGCGTATCGGAGCCGTGCACTACCAATAATTGAATTAATTCCCTTTAGACTTCTAATGGCCAAGGTGAGTTTCATAGCCCATACTTTTACCTGTTTTCATAACTGTTTTGGGGGAGAATACATGCTCGTTTTTATTTAAACTAAATGTTGATTTTACCTGAACAAGTGTATTGTTTACTAAAACTATACTGAATGACTAAATGCATTATGTGTTTACTTGTCAATTACTTGATTTCTTAGATGCATTCTAGTGTAAAGTTAATGCATGCTTTTACATATGGACACAAGTACTTGAAACTGTTATGCCTGTATGACCGAGTGAACTGGTCACATGACCGATTGTACTGGTCGCATCTTCTATACAAGACCGAATGAACTGGTCACATTACCGAGTGAACTGGTAACATGACCGAGTGAACTGGTCACATAACTGAATGGATTAAATACTAAATCTTGTGGTCCATAAAACTTTTACAACTAAAATCTATGAACTCACCAACCTCGTGTTGACACCTTTTAGCATGTATTTTCAGGTTTTGAAATGATAGTTTATCTTTGGAGGCGCAAGGCAACGGCATGGCATGGTCATAGAAGACTCTGATTTATTTGGGACCACCTTTTTATAATGGGGCATTTTTCCGCACAAATCAATAATGTAAACATTGTTTTAAGAAATGAATAAAAGTTTATTTATGAAAATCAGTTGTTCTATGCTTATGTTGTGGTATCAATTTAGTAGCACCCCAATACTTGTATGCTTCCGCTGAGCCATTTTAGGGGTGTTACAATATAGTTCCTTCCAAATAGTTGACTCCTGAGTGGAAGAAGGAATTATCTCACAAGACCGGGGTCGAGGGGTGTGATTGAATGTGTGAAGAGTTTGGTCCCTGGGTAGGGATAACAAAGGAAGTGGGGCACAACGCCATATGTAAAATGCCCCCCAACTAACAAGGAACTTCCCTAGAAAGGCAAACAAACAGAGGATGAAAACTATGCCTTCATTCCTCTGTTTATACAACCCGACCCTCCAAACAAGCGAACGTCTACTAATCCAGGCATATCGGGTTGGACAGACTGGGTTTAAGGAACAAATGATCAGCTTGTGAGCGTCGGGATAAAGTAAAAGCTGTGCAAGCGGAAAGGTAACCTCACTAAAAGCCCTTCCACTTCCGCACAACAAGGCGGGTTCAGACGGGAAGCATCTTGAAGGGACTATCGAACCTGTTATATGCCCTACAATGGAAAAAAGAGGAAACACCACGGCCTTTCAGGAAACAACCGCAAACCCACAAACTTCTTAAGGAACCCTGCAGGGAGAATATAGCTGCCCCAAAAGCGAACCCGACCAAACATTTTCTCAAGAAAGGATATCATAACTACTAAACATAAGGCAAACTGCCACGGACAGCAAATAAAATGGTGACTTCGCAAATATGAAGGGAACGCGGAGCCTCAAAGAGTACCTCCAAGAAGGATGACGACCATCAGCGAAGATCCGCAAGAGAATGGGCGTTACCAGTTATAAGACGAAATCAAAAAGGGTAAGAACAGTTGATAACATCAAATAGTCCTGAGTTTCTAAGCGTTAATTTCCCCCTTTATCATCACATTTTGAGTAAATTATTAGTGAAAACATCCTTATTCCTTATTATTTCATTTCAGTGACACATTCGGCAAGTAAGGAAGCTGCAATTGGACATTTTCAAGCCCTATTGATTCGACTGTCTCTTAATTACGGCGTAACCAAGTGATGAAGTTACGACGTAATCTAAAGATTACGAAGGCTACGGCGTAACCCTCAGCTCAGGTTACGCCGTAACCACTGATATGTTCTAAATCAACAAATACTACGGCGTAAATCTCAGCTTAGGCTACGCCGTAATAAAGATTTACACTGGATTTCAGAAGCTACGGCGTAACCCCATCTAAGGTTACGCTGTAACCAATGGATAAGCACAGAAGATTGAAGGAGGTTACGGCGTAACTACTTAATAAGGTTACGCCATAACTAGTTTGAAGCCTATAAATAGTCGATGGTTTTATCAGTTTTAGATATCTCACCTTTCCCAAACCTTCTAGGGTTTGAGGAGATCAAAACAAAGAAGAAGAAGCATGGTTTAGGAGCACTGAATAACGAAGTCCTCGTCTACGATTTCCTTTGTATTCGAGTTTGGATTCCTTTTATATTTTTCTAGATCTTATATTATGAATTCATATCATTAATTAAAATTTGCATTTATGTTATTGTTATTCTCTATAATTCTTTATAGACATTTGCTGGTCTTTTCATAGATTGCTAGCCTTGGTAGTATTATAAGCTTGGTAGTATCTAAAGGGCTGGGAGATATGACCAACTCCATCTAATAGATAGCTTAAGTATGGGAGGAATTGGCCATAGTACGACCACTCTTCGCGTGCTTGAATTGACCAAATGATCACCTATCAAGTGGAGGTATTTAAGAGGTTAGGGGAATCTAAGTTCCTAACGGTCGGGTTCCCATCGTCTAGATCTAGTAGATTTGGTACATAATGACGGCTCTTAGGTTGCCGAATGATCCCGGGTGACCTACTCATCTTGGTGAGGAATCTAAGAACCATAGGCCATGACGAATCGACCAAAGGAGTCTGGTGATAATTAACCACTATATTGAATCTTGGTATCGGGAATCAATTCAAATTTGTATTCTTTATTAAGCTTCATTTATCTATCTCTTTTCCCTAAATTTCTGGTGTATGTGTAAGAAGAATAATAGCATATCTATGGATTATATCAACCTTGTCTTACCCATTATATCATCTAATCATCTTAGTTCTTTCAAGGTCACAACTCTCTTGGGACGATACTCGGATTTACCTAAGGCTTTACTACACACTACAACAAAAGTGGCTTTTTAGGACCCTTTGTGTGGGACGGTATGATAATGGAGTCCTAAAAAACTGTTTAATAGGACATATGAGCGTTTAGGGTCCTTTTTAAATATTTGCTACTTAGGCGATGTCCTAAAAAGGTATATAATAGGATGGTCGATGATTTGGGGTCCTATTATCATATAACTTAAAATGAAACTTAAAATATCACCTTTATAAGACGTTTATTCATTATGGTTGTATTATAATAAACCATAATAGGACACTTGAGTTTTGAGTCATTAGACATCAGTTAGTTAAAACGCTTATTCACAAAAAGTTTTATTATAGCAAAATTTAATAGGACCTTTGACACGTGGGTATTATAACGTTAACCTTTAGAGGACGCTTATGTACAATGGTTTTATAACATCATTTTTTTAAAACGATTATTTGCAAAAGTTTTATTATAACAAAACTTAATAGGACCCTTAAAGGATGCATATTAATTATGGTTTTATTACAATACACCATAATAGGACACTTGATATATAAGTCATAAAACATTAATTATTTAAAACGCTTATTCGCAAACGTATTATTAAAACATAACTTAATATGACAGTTGACACTTGGGTCCCATAGATTGATACACCATCATAAGACACTTGATATCTGAGTCATAAAACATCGGTTTTATGGAACACTTATTCGCAAACGTTTTTTTTATAAGAAAAGTGAATAGGACCCTTGACAATAGCGTCTTATAACGTTAACCTTTATAGAACGCTTATTCATAATGGTTTGTTTATGATACACCACAATATGGCACATCTTTTTAGAGTCGTAAAACATCCGCTTTTTATAACGCTTATTCAGTTTTATAGAACGCCTAATTGCAAAAGTTTTATTTGAAAAAAAATTAACAGGACCCTTGACAACTGTGTCTTTTAACATTAATCTTTATAGTACGCTTATTTGTTGTGGTTTTATTATCCTACGCCATAATAGAACACTCCTTTATTTGAGTCATAAAACATCGTTTTTTTAGAACGCTTATTTACAAAAGTTTTATTTAAACATTAGTTAGTATGGCACTTGATACTTGGGTATCAAAACTTGATACACCATAATAGGACACTTGTTATCTGTCTTTGTATTGTTATATGTCTCAATCTTTTGGAAGTTATGTATGGGTTATTTGTCTTTGTATTGTCCTTTTTCTTTTTGCAAACTTAATAAGCTAATAAAAATAAGAAACTTTTATAAAATAAACTTTTTTGAAAACTAAGAATAAGCAAGCACTACAAGAATTCAGGCGAATAGCCACGGACAAAATTTGTGGGTAAAAGCCATATTTTCGTGGGTAACTGAGTAATACCCTCGGACTACCCACGATCATATGAATATGGGTAAAACCTCCGAGGCTAATTGTATGCCCATGTTATGTACACTCTGTGGGTAAATTTACCCACGTCATTTTAGGTGGGCGATTGAGTTGCGTTCGTGGGTGAACTATTATGGGATTTCTTTAACTCACCACAAGAATACCCATAGATATACTTGTGGGTAATTCGTGTGTAACATTTCCCACAAAGTTATTTCGTGTGTAAAAGTCGACACATAATATTCACGTAACTGTCTCGCAATAATATGTGGGTAAACATGCTATTATAAAAAGAATACTCAAAACACAAAAGGTCTCATATAAAGTAAAACATGCTATTATAAAAAGAATATTCAAAATAACATAGATATCAAGTCTCCTAAATGAAAACAATAATCATCCTAAAAATGTCTTAAGGAAAATTTAATTAACTGATGTGAAAAACCATCATCTTAAAGATGTTTATATAAGAAATAATATAAAGATAGATAGAACTTATCAAGTTCTACATAGGGGTATTATGGCCATCTTCCTCACTTTGAGGTGCTTGGGAATGACTAGTGTTTGGATCTTGATGAGCATCTCAACCATCATATTCACTATCAGTGCCATAATCTGGAAGATTGCACACCATCTGAAGAGTTTGGTTTATTTTGTTGATTTTTCTTGTTAACTTTCTCTCTCACCCTTCATCTAGCTTGGAGGTTCTAGTTGCTATATTACCAGCATAAGAATAATACTTTTTGACCCAACACCATAAACGCTGCTTCTTTTTGCACCACCTGCAGCCTCTAGAGAAAGAGTTGATTCATCAAACTGAGCTTCTGTAGATGTTGAATTAATTCCCTTTTCTTGCCTTACACGCAACATGTTCTCCTATAAATGAGTACATGAATTCATGAGTAACTATAAAATTAACAACAAGAATAACTAAAATTAACATGGTTTTATAGTCTAAAAATCAGACTTACATCGATTTTTTTTGACGTCTCATTAATAAACGTTTAATTTGCTTGTCATGACCTTTGGTATGAGTATGCAAAAATAGCTAAAATTCGGTGGGTGGACGCTTGAATATAGATTCCTACATCAGTTTAAAAAAAATGAGATTAACAAAAACATTAGCATACAACAAGCAATTATCTGAACAGAAAAATGAACAATAAAGAAAAATATGTAACTGTAAGGTCCCATATAACACTCTGATCTTCGTTACTCTATTATAGATGGAGGTCACTTGGCTGCAAATGCATCCAACCTATTTTCTGCACTCATCGCTAAAAAAACCTAAGGTTTCATATTTATATAACCCTCTGTTTCATTCCAAAACATCTAAAACATTATATATATTAAAAAAATCCTAAACATGAAAGGTTTTAGGCTAAAGTCACGAAACTAAAGAATAAAATAATCACAAGAACATAACAATTTACGTGGCTTAGTCAATCAGTGCATTCAACCCAAGTCCATGGACAAAAAAGATGTTTTCTTATGTATGTGTGTGCATCGCTTGTTCAAACAATTTATAACCTGCACTGTGTAGATATGTGATCATTTGCATGGCTATCTAATTACAAATTGTATGGCAACGACCAGTTTGAAAATGCACTATCATCGGTGTATGGAGACTAGATATGGATATAGAGACGTGATGATTTTGACTCATTCATTGTCTAAAGATAGGTAGGTTCATTTGAGTTATATTTTGTCTTCAACGGGTCATAATAGTTCCAACATGTTGAAAGTCTTCCAGATAGACTGTTAATTCATGCTAAAAAAAATCCTATTTAGTATGATAGTTGTGGTTATATTTTATTGTGAACCAGAAAAACGAGAACTGCTAGACTATAATCGAAATGGATGACTGACCAAAAAATAGTACTTGCAGAAAAAAGATAGAAGTGCTTGCAGCAGACTGAAAACTTCAACTAATTTAGCTATGTAAGCTAAAATGACCACTCTATCAGTAATGCAGAAAAACTGAACCCAACCAAAGTAGTGAAGTACCAGAATCAAATTGAGTTCGATGTATACTACCATCTAGCTTCATCAAGACTGCCCCAGTTATTATCATTTAACCCAAAACAATCACAGACGCAAACATACTCTCAAGTCTCAACCAAACCACGCATGCACTTGACATCAGTAAAAAGAAACAAATAGAAGCTCACATAGCCAACCAAAAATTTATCAAGATCAAACTTACCGAACACGCTAAGACCATATCATCCCAAAAAATTACAAGAGCAACAAAGATCTTCAATGAAAAAACAATTTATGGATTTAAAAGGGGCAATACCTGTTTCATGACACATTCAAATGTCAACTCGGCCCTCCCCTTTCCAAAAAAAAAATGTAATTATAATTTGCATGTCCACAGAAGAAGGTGTTAGAGCTAATGATAACCCAACCCGGTCTCCTTTTCATGAATGAAGTGACCTTTTTTGTAAACACTGCAAGTGATAGATTCAGCTGAAAAGAATAATAACCAGATTATACATTTGTACATGTCATGTACTGTATTGTGTTTATATTCAGCCTATGGCTCATGTGTTTAGTCTAGATATAGGGTTTGATCCATTGTAGCCTATATGTTTTCTTAATGAAGTTTCTTCTAAGAAAAAAATGTAAGGCCAAAAATTAGCATATAAAACAAACATCAAAATGTAAGGCCAAAAATTAGCATATAAAACAAACATCACGTTCATTACTCAACGTTTCAACCAAGCAACCACAAATGCAAAGGAATAACCATTGCATTGCCATTACCATTCCCTCTCCCATTCCTTAATTTCAACGAAGCGCCCCCTTAATCTTTTATTAAGCAATTCCTTTTTACAAACATAATACACACAGTATAGATTCTTAAATTAAAAGTGCAATTCGTACTTCCTTCACTAGCCTAATCCCATCAATTAAATGGACTTGGATAAAAAATACATTTAATCGCTAATTACTCTTCTTTTCCACTTAAACTTCATCCCACTTTAATCATTTTTAACATTGCAGATCAGTATAAAAAGTTATGTTGTACCCTATGCTCTCATGTGCAAATGACATAGACATTCATATCTCTTGTCAAAAGTGATTTTATATAAAGAACAATGATGATGCTAATGCTCAGGTCGTCTCACCAGACCTGATTAAGAACCCATGGATGTCGCCTAAATAATCTTGTTGTAATCAAAGGTAGAGTGTGCGAAAACAATTCAAAAACTTTCTTTAACATAACTAAAAAACAACTAGTTCTTTTTTTGTCTGATAATTCCAATTCCAATTGAATATAGTAGTAAACACAATCGAAATTTGGGGTTCATTGTACCCACACAATTCTAGTTATCAATGGTAATTCAAAGAACCCTAGGTTACTAACAAAAGATTGAAAAGTAAAAAAATTACCCTAATCAACTATAATCATGCAATCAAACTCAATGAATCAAGCACCCAGACATTAAATTAAAAGTTTAATTTAAACTAATTACAACAATTTGGAACTAAAATATTGAATGGTGTATGAACATACCGTCTCCTAGTGCTTTGTATCTCATAAACCGCAACATAAACCTTATGTGGAAGGAGTCACCGCTACTCCACGATCCCCAAATATTTAGGGGCGCCAAATAATCTTACATAAGGCCGCCAAAAAAAATTCACTCAATGCTGCCATAGTCAATAACTGTATTTCTTTATATGTGATGTTCAAAGATATGGAGTATTTATAAAAAAAATATAAATTACCCTATAGTTTTATTACTTGTTTCTAGTATTAGGAGTATTATTATTACAGTATTATTATCATCTTCAATAAACCATTTTTTTTAATAAATAGTAAAACATCATTATATCATTTTATTTGGGAAATTATTGTTTTCGATCTTTTGACCGACTACTTTTTGAGATTTGAAAGCATCGTCATACGACTCAAATCGGGTAAATCCCTCCCTCTTTGAAGTTTACTAAAATATACACACAAAACAATTCATACGTATAAAAGGCAACAAAAACTATATTAATATTTTAGTTTCTTCCCAATTAACTTTAGACATTTATATTAATATTTTAGTTGCTCCCCAATTCATACTTATAAAATGCAACGAAAACTATTAATAAAATAATTAATATAAATATCTAAGTTCATTGGGGAGCCGACTAAAAAACGATTAAAAAACGAAATGTGCACCTCTTAGGTTAAGTGTGATTGTGATTAGTTGGGTTGACCCAGCTAACCCGAATAAGATTTTGAGCATGAGTAACCCGACCTGAATAGTCTTATTCGGGATCGGTTCTAGGTCGGGTCGACTTTTATGGCGCCCTTATTTGTAACCACAACTTTTCCGTAGGCAATTACTCATTGCAAAATACCCAAAGAAACAATAAGATGGGTAAAGTCATTGGTATATATTCACCCTCAAAACACCTACATTAACTTACCCACCAATAAAAAGGATATTTGTATTCGTGGGTAAATAACATTTACCCACTAAATTACCCACAAATATAGCTACAATAACTCACGATGTGGGTAATCTGAGGGGAATGTTTTGGCGCCAATTATTTACCCACATATTACACACCAAATATATTTATGTGGCTATTTGTGTGGGTAAAACCGTGGGAAATTTGAGGGAAAACAAAATCGACGTTGAAAGTCACTTATCGTGGGTAACAAGTGGGTGTTAGGTGGGTAAATGCCCTCCAAAGGAAGAGTGTGGGTAATTGTCGTGGGTATTCCATCAGATTCTTGTAGTGAAGTTATAAGCTGAATTTAAAAGCAGTTATGAATAAAAAACTAAGAAGGAAATTTTGAAAACTGAAAAAGCTATAATAATCTGTTAATAAGCTACATATGGATGAAATAAGCTAAGGGGAGCTAAGGGAAACCTAAATAAGCAGTCTAATCTAGTAAGCAAACCTAAAATAAGCTAATAAGCAAAATTTAAAAAGCCAAAAAACACAAGGGCTCAGCTGATGCAACAGCACCAATAGTAACTCGGTGTTGAGTATAAATATATTTCGGGTCGGGTTTGGGTCGACCCATGTAACCGTTTATTAATCAGGGTAGGTTCGGGTTGTGAATAAATTAATTGGGTCGACCTGACAACCCGTTTAAGCTTTTTTTCTTAATGTGGCAACTTTTGTATCAAAAAAGGGTTGACTGTGTCAACCCAAAACCCGTTTAACCTTTTCAACCCGTGAATTTCAAAAAGATTAACCTTTTCGCCCATCTTTATAAATGGTTAACCTTTGCAATTGACAACCCAAAACCTGTTTAACCTTTGCAATTGACAACGATCATGACCACGGGGAGCGTGACTTGAGATCTGATGGTAACTATACATAAATTTCAAATACTATATATATGATATTAAATTACTATTAAGTGTATATTCAGTTAACTGTTTTCGGTGCTTACTTTTTTTTTTTTTTTAATATAGATAACAATGAAGACCTTTATGATGTTGAAAATGATGATAAGACTTTAAAGATTAAGGGGGTGTTTGGCTAAGCTTATTTACCATAAGCCGATTTGGGCTTATTTTTAATAAGCTCCGATTTTGTGGCTTATTTTGAGACTTGTCGGTTTATTTAAGTTTCTTATGATATGATAAACTTATAAAAGCCGACAAGTCTCAAATAAGCCATAAAATTAGCTTATAAAAATAGTTAAATTTCATGAAATTTCGGCTTATTTTTGATAAGCCTCAATTTTAAGGCTTATTTTGAGACTTGTCGGCTTATTTAAGTTCATTATGATATGATAAACTTATAAAAGCCGACAAGTCTCAAAATAAACCACAAAATTTGAGCTTATAAAAAATAAGCCCAAATCGGCTTATGATAAATAAGCTTAGCCAAACAAAATCCTAAGCAAGTGTCAATTCGAGGAATCATGATATACATGTCTTTCAAAGTTTCATTATCAATAACGTATTATTTTTATATAATCACCTTATTTAATTTTTTGAGTATTTTTCTCATAAACTATTCCACAAAATTTGGTTTACCTCCCATTTTCCCCAAAATTTGTTTTATTCCCGCTCATTGATTTCCCCAATTCAAAACCCCATTCTCCGATTTGAATAAAAAACCATCTGTGAGTTCCCCGGCCCCATATCAAAATCGCAAAAACACCTACGCATCATTTTATTTTCTCATGGTCTCTCTCACATGGTTACACACGCACTATCGGAAGACGTGATGTCACCAGCCACCTCCATTCATCATATATACAACCGCCCTGCCACTAATGGTGAGTTACCGCCATCTATTTCTCCTATATTTTTACTTGATCTTTTAGGCTTAATGTTTTAATTTATTAATGTGTATGTTTATGTGTGTTATTTAAAGGCTTCATGAATGTGTAATTTATAGGTTTAATTATAGGCTGATGTTTGTTGTGCATTTTTTAAAGGGTTAGTTTTATCACAATTAGCCTTAATTTTTAGTTGAATTAGTTGGCTAATATAGAATCTTCGAAGGTACCAATTTTTAATTGAAATAACATATTATCGATATCGAACTGCATAGCACACTTACTCTTCATGAACATCCCAATAGATAAGTGGTGCTGAAAAGTAAAAATGTTTTAAAAGTTCCCATATAATTATTATTATTATTCTTATAAAGGAAAATTGTTATTGTATTTTGGGATTCTATAGTGCTGTGATGTCTATTTTGTTATTGTTATCACATTTCGAGCCTATATGATATGATGCTTAATTAGTATAAGTTGATGAGATTTGCTTTATATTATTGATGTTTACTTCAAATGTATGTACCAAAAATATTCCAGAATTTGTGAATTGATGAAAGCATACATTCAAATGGTCGGGTATGACAAAATTTTGTGATGGTGCTCGGTTTGAGCTTCGAGAGAGGTATGAAATTTTGAAATTACCTATGAGTATGCCTGCGTTAGTGTTTAGTAGGGGACCTCTTTATGAATGCATTGCTAATTTACTCAGTCTGATATAATGTTGTGTGTTATACGATGTTGGCTATTTGCAGACCATGGCTAAAGTTCTTGAGTTCAACACAGGCGACTTAAGCTCCCCATCTCAATTGTTCAACAATGGCAGAGATCAATTGATCTACAAAATTTTGGGATGCTCAGGTACTTTTTACTTTAATTGTTTCATTCTCGGTTGGTTTTGCAACTACTCCCTAAAGCTATGCTCTTGATTAGTATGTTAAATAATAAGTGTGGTGTGTTATTACGAACATGTTGCACTTGCAGTATACAGGATTCGACAGTTCGAATCTATGGGTTGTGGGTTTACGTTGTCACTTTCGAGTGTGGATCTGGTACGGCCAGCGGCACACCTTCAGGTATTCATACATCTTTATTATTTCTGGTCCATTGTACACGCTTAGATTGTTGTTTTCCATACTCATACACTGTCCGGTTTAATATTGACAATTCAGGTGTAAATGCTGAAAATGTGGGCGTCTTGCCAGATCGAGGACAAATACCTATGTTCTAGCAAACAGTGAGTCGATATAATATGTTTATCCTTTTCTTATGATTTAGAATTACTGCTAATGTACTGAAGTTTATATCAATGTATATAAGTAATAGAAAGGATGCCATTAGAATAATGTGAAGTTATTATGTGTATAGTTGAGGACTGCTACTCAGAGGGTCGCTATTGTAGTTTCTAAATTGATTATTGCACCTTAGCTCTAATATTCAGTTATAAGAGTGTTTGGGAAAAAATAGAGTATTTATTTTTGTTATAATAGTCTGATTATATATAATCAAAATGATAGATTTTGGAGAAACATGTAAGAAAGAACTTTGCAAGAACTTATTTACTGAGATAGATAAAAACTTAGTAAAAGACACAAAGAAACCTCCTTAGACTCCCAAATCATTTTAAATTAAAAAAAAAAAAAAAGTTTTATTATTTTTGATAGTATAGCTTTTGCATTCATTATATGACTGTGCCTAGGTGTTGTCCGTAATAGCTTATAATCTTCGGGTGTTTAGCATCACGTTTAAAAATTGGTTTTTCAATGTTATGCATTAATCATAAAAATCTATGTTGTTTATTCTCTGCTATTTCAAAAAATGTATAGTTTTGTACAAGTGAGGTTACTAACATGGATAGGTACAAGGGGTGTTATCGGGTTGGGTTGTCGGGTTTATCGGGTCGTGTTGAGTCGGGTGAGATTATTCGGGTTATCGGGTTTTACTATCAGTACTTATTTGACTATTTTTCACATTATAATTACATACATTATTTGATTACAATCTTGTTAGTATATTAGTCTTTCTATATGGTACTCATTACTATATATGAATTACACATGATCTTGCACAACTTGGCCTTTTCTATATTTTACTACGTGTACTTTTATTTTAGATACTAAAATTCCATATTTGACTACTGATAGTCTTGTACTATTAGTCAAGTTGTATATGAATTACACACTATAATTCCACATATTTACGTAGAACCATCCATGCAACAAATATTTATAAACCATTCCAAACGTTCCAAGCATATTAAACAACCTCTAGCCTCGACTTTGGTAAGAGACTGGCCACCTCAGATAAGTTCCTTCTACATGTAAATAATAACTTTCTCAGTATTTTAGATCGAATAGCCGTCTGTTAAAACAATTTTCTTGATAGCCCTCGATTTATTACACAAGAGTGTGATAACTATTCTCTTTTGAGTACTTGGTCATAGAAGCCATTTCCACCCATCTAGAGATGCAAAATAACCTGTAGCGACCCATTTCTATGTATATAGGTTGCACAGGCTACCTATTAGTAATTTGACTATCAATTTTCTTGATTGGCTCTTGATTTGTAAACAAGAATAATCAGTTTGGGATTGCTTTTTTCAAACTGATTACTTTTTCTAGATTCACATTTACATATGTACCCTCAAAGGAAGCAAGTATGCAAGACGTTTTAGAAAGTTTATCATCTGGTGTGCATTTTTTATGTTTTTATACATTTAACATGGATATTATTGGTGTGCAGCTATTTTACGTTAATTCAACAAAGTCCCAAAGTATGCAAGCTATGATGGGTGGTTCCTTCTGAGACTTTCGCTGCAGAACTGTTTGCCCCCACAACATCAAGGTAAATTACAGTTTATTTTAAATTTCAGCTATACCTTAACAACTGCAAGTGACAAGTGGTGTTTAATTGCAGCTGTGAGGTTGGCATAACAGAAGTAAGGAACAACTTACACCGTCTTTTCAAGTAGCAATTCTTAGGCACGAGTATGCTACGCCAAATCATAACGTTCGATCGAAAGCAAGACATGAATGCACCGGGTAACATATTACAAATGTCTCTTTTTGCTTTTAAAAATTACGATATGTCTTGTGTCTATAATGGTATGTCTAACTTGGTTCTTTCAGCAAGGACCAAATTCATGACATCCATGAAGTCTGTAACAAAATGCATTAAAGTATTTACTCCAGGTATGTTGCGATTATCTTTGGTTTATACACATAACTGATTACTATCTAGGTATTCGACTGATTATGATTTTTTTTTGCAGTGAAAAGCCGTTAAAGTACAGGATCAGGTTACGAGACATGTGATGCAGAACTAGTAGTCTAACAAAAACAGTTGTTTACTTTGCTAACATGGTGCAAGTATAGTACTTAGGGCATGCTTGGTTAAGGGGATAAGGGGGGTGGGGAATGGGTAAGGTATTCAATAGGGCCCACCTTTCTCATTATATACCAACAAAAAGAGATGAAGTGTTGGTGAGACCCTATGGGTTATTTGCCACAATTGAAGACTGTGTTGGTGCAACCATAGCATGGCCTTGTCCCTTTATCTCGGTATGTCTTTGTTAATCTTGTGATACCAATAATTTTACTAACATGGAGCTTAATGCTTATACATGGGTGTTTATTTGTAGGTGGTCCGTGAGGATTGAGAGAGATGATGCATGATGACCACGGACTAAGCTTCTTGTTGCGTTAATGTATTGTTTAATGTTAACAGACTTTATGTTAGATTCTGTCTACCTTATTTATGTTTAGTGATTTTGTTATGACAATTGCTAATTTGAAATACAATTTCGTTTTATTCATTTAATATTTAGTTGATGTTTTATTCATATCGTAATAATAGAGTGTGCATGGTGAAAATAGCGTCCTATCATATGACTTGTCCGGACTTTGAAATTGTCCTATTAAACTTATTAACCGTCCTAACAATTAACTTAACATTGTAAAAGTGTCCTAATATGTTGTTATTAGGACGTTATTTAGGTTGTTAATAGACATTTTATACGACCAAAAATTTGGTTTCATAATCTTCTTTGAGATATTAGAACCCTTTTCTTGGTGCTAAAATAGCTATAATGTTATATGATAAGCGTCCTAACAATTATCTTTTAAGTACGCTTGTATGTGTATCAAAAGATTAAAATTAGGTAGCAACGTTTTACAACATTGTAAAAGTGTCCTAATATGTTGTTATTAGGACGTTATTTGGTTGTTCATAGACATATTATGCGACCATAAATTTGGTTTCATAATCGTATTTGGGATATTAGGACCCTTTTCTTGGTGTTAAAGTAACTATAATGGTATATGATAACCGTCCTAAGAATTAACATTAAAGGACGCTTGTATGTGTATCAAAAGATTAAAAGTAGGTTACCACATGTTAGAACATTGGAAAAGTGTCCTAATATGTTTTATTAGGACGTTATTTGTGTTGTTTATAGACCTAAAATGCGACCATAAAATTGGTATCATAATCTTATTTGAGTTATTAGTACCCTTTTCTTGGTTGCTAAAATAGCTATGATGTTACATCATAAGCGTCCTAACAATACTTTTAAGGACGCTTTTATGTGTCTCAAAAGATTAAAAGTAGGTAATCACATGTTAAAACATTGTAAAAGTGTCCTAATATGGTTTTATTAGGACGCTATTTGTGTTGTTCATAGACATATAATACGACCATAAAATTGGTTTCATAAGGTTTAGGACGCTTTGGACCTATTACAACCGCCTTACATGAAACGCTTTCATCCTTGGTCCTATTAAATGAAAGGTCCTAAAAAGTACCATTTTATGACGCTTATAGGGGTCCTAAAAAGCCACTTTTCTTGTAGTGACATCTGATCGGGTACTCTGCCCGTTAGTATGTGTCTATCCTAAGTTATCTAAGTTTTATAAATATTAAAAGCAGAATGAAATAGCACATAAGCTTTTTGGCGCCGCTACCGGGGAACTGTTAATGAAAGATCTAAGGTATTTCATATTCACCTCATTAAGAGATTTAAGCACTTCCATAAGGTACGTTTCTAAATCTCTCTTATTGCAATTATACATAATTCATATTCTAACGCTATTAGTTACGGCGTAACTACTTTCATGAGTTATGACGTAACCGTATTGCAATTTCTTAAAATTATTATAAAACCTTTTTGACTAATTAGTTATGACGTAACCTCTTTTTAGAGTTACAATGTAACCACTATACTATCAGATATATAAAAATCTGACCCTTGATTAAAATTAATTACGGCGTAACCCTTATTAGGATTACGACGTAACCCTTTCACAACCAATTAATATTCTAAAAATATTAGTTACGGCGTAACTAATTAATCGAATTACGCTGTAACTATCTTGGCGGTATAAAAACCTTACGGAATAAAAACTAGGTTTTACACATACACTTTTCACCGCCCACACAAACAGTAAAAATTTTCTCCGAAAATTTTTCATCGAGCTCTCTTCATCTTTATCATTCTCCATGGCTGGTAAGATCTATCACTACTCTTTTTGATTTATTTATTACAATTATTTCAATTAGGGTTATATTTTAATATTTTAGGGATCTTGCCTATTTGAATTAATTATTGATATTGGTCTGATTAATTGATAATTTTGATGATTTCCCCATGATATTTTGATTCGTGTCCTATCACTACGGTTCGATTTGGGTGTTTTGGTTTTATTTAAATTGGGTTTTGGGTCAAACACAAACTTAGTGGGTTAGGCACGGTCCCTCAACACTAATAGGTTAAAAATTTATCAAAACTTTTTACCACTTGGAAAAAATTGATGGTTCCGGCGTAATCTATTGGGTAATTGAAACATCTGAGGTGTTGAGTTTCTGGGGAAGTTACGACATAACTGGGGGTTTAGTTACGCCGTAACCATTATATCTGTAATTACGGCGTAGCAGTTTGACATAGCTACACCGTAGCCATTGAAATTTCCAAATTACGGCGTAAATCTTATTTTGGTTACGCCGTAACTTGACATCAGTGAGGTCTGCACTTACTGTTTCTTGTCTTATTTTCAGGTGCAAACAATCCCACGAATTGGCCTAGGTTTTTGGCACACCCTAATGTTGGTATTAGGCATTTGTGCATGGAAGAATACGATAAATTAAGGGGAAAGAATATCAGTCAACCCGAGGCACTTGATTTTGATGCATTTGGTACTTTAGCAAACGGGAAAGCTAGTAGGAGATTAAGGAAGTTTGGAAAAATTAAGTTCACGTGTAATGCTGGGGAGTTCACGTGTAGTGCATGGTTGAAGCTATTCAGGATCACGGAGCCGGTCATTCCAGAGTACGTCCGTGAATTCCTTGCTAGTGTGGAATTTCGTACTGATATTGGTGATGATGACACAGAGTCATTGTTTTTCCAGCTTGGGGGCGTTTGGAGAAGTTTGACTCTTAAGCAGTTTACTACGAGGATGGGTTTGTATACTGAGGAGGAGATGGAAACATAAGCTTTTAAACGGTTCTATAACACGTGCTGGAGAAGAAGGGATGAGTCCCAAGACCTTGCTGCTTATTTCGACCAGATCGCGGTCTCGGGTGGTTATGATCCTAAGAGCCCACCATCATACGTGATGGTGCGGAACCCTATCCGTCGATTGGTGCACCGCCTTTTTTCCTGTTCTATTCGAGCAAGGCACTCAGCCAAAGAGAAGATGACCATGGATGATCTTTACCTGATGCAGGGAATGGAAAGGGGGAACAACATTGATGTTCCTTTCTATTTGGCAAGATTTATGGTTGTGGGTGCTAAGGGGTTTTCCTCCAGGAGTCCTTTACAGGGGGCTCATTTCATCGGGAGATTGGCTAGGAGTTTTGATCTTATGACCGATGCAGCTTTGGCCCGATTGACCCGTGGTAGGGATACTTATTTGAAAGGCCTGCCTAAGCTAGTGGAGTTAGGGATTTGTGTCGAGGATGTTTATGGTGCGATTGAACTAGCTGGGACAGCCCCAAGGAGAGAAGAAGGGGAGGCTAGTGGTGCAGGTGGTGAAGCTGAGGAAGAAGCCGAGGAGCAGGTGCCCAGGGGACGAAGAAGGGCGCATGTGAATGTTGGGGAGAGGTTACAGATCATTGATGAGAGGCTTGAGGGAATGTCATCCCATTTCAATGAGGAGATCAAAAGCCTCGAAGTGGGTCTTTATGGTCTTAGTAACCAGTTTGATGGTTTTTCAGGTACATTAGATTAGGTGCAGTAGCTCCAGCAGGATTTCTTTCATTGGAGTGCGGATCGGACTAGCCAGATGCTGCAGCACATGCATTTGAGCCACCCTAGGTGGCAAGGTCCAGAGTATGTGTACCAGCCCAACATCCCCGATATCGGAGTCCAAGGAGGAGTGGCCTTCATGCAGCCCGGCGCCACTCCTGGAAGCACCACGAGCACTCCATATGATCCATCCCAATTCCACTCCATGGAACATGATCTTCCTAGGGACGAGTGATTTACCTATTTGATTAAACAATCTGAAACATTTTTAAAACAATTTGAAACTCATGTCTGTAATAACTTAACTACTTGGATAATTGCATGTTCTATCGTTAATTGTACTCGTCGGGTACAAAATTTTCATGATATGCTGTGCAGGTTTTGGTTATGTGATGCGCATTACGGCGTAACCTTAAGATCAGTTACGCCGTAACCCCTGCTGCAGTAGGCAATTTTTGAAGCAACACAAATAGTTAAGGCCCGTCCCCGGAAATGATACGCATTAGCTATCCCATGACCCACATTCAACCTTTAGTGAGACATCTTGGGCAACCATTCGAGAGGGGAGTTTATTTCTTTCTTGATTATTTTTCATTTCTATTTTATTTTTCCTTTTTCTTCATACAAATGGTACTTTGTACACTTCAAGTGGGGGGATAGGAATAGAAATGAAGTGTATGAGTACTTAGCTTACTTGCCCTAATTTTCTAGTTGGTTTCAAAATTTTAAGCTTATTTGAAAAAAAATTGTCATATTTTTAACTAATCTAGAATCACATAAAGCCGAGCACACTATAACCCTTATTGCCATTGGTAAGATTTAGCCTTTCCGTTTCCCCCATTTTACCCAAATCTACCATAACTTGAGTGTGCCAATAGTATTGTAAACTTTAGAACTTGGATTTTACATCACTTCGAGACCATAAACGAGTAGTGTATCAAGTTAGCTTTGTGCATTTGGAAAAGGCGATTTGAAAAAGTAAATGTTTTAGGATTAAACCCAAAAAGCCCATATGTGTTCACTTGTGTGCGTTTATCGATTAGTCGCATTGGCTTTTCGACCCCCGTGTTAACCCTTTTCGTTGCGCTCACCTTGAGTGCAAGATACCCCTAGTTACACCCTTTTTGAGCCTATCCTTTCATTTTCTAACCCTTATTTTTGTTACAACCTTACACCTTAGCCTACCGTGTAGTTTTACCTTTTTACCTAGGAGCCATTGTTCACACTAGTTTGAGGTTCAAATAAAGTTCCAAGAAGCGTATCTCATCATCTACATCTCGCTAAAGATTGTCAAAGACCACCAAGTAATCACCTTATGCCCAGTTCAAGTGGGGGGAAATATATCATTGCATCTAAAGCATATCGTTGTATTTATGCGAAAAAACAAAATAAAAAAAATTGAAGTATGATTGTTAATAGTGCGAAAAATTATAAGCACTACATGAAGAAATTGGCATTGAGAATAATCTTCTCGATCGCATTCAAAGGTTGGAAGAATAAGTTCAAGAATAAATAATGGTGGATTCCGGAGGCATGTACTGACCATATGAAGATGAACCTCGAATTTTTGGTGATACGATGGCAACTCGGTTTTAAGCTAAAACTATTTGTTTTTTTTCCTTTTCACCCATTAAATATCCCATGCCTATCCTTACCCTTTTTGTCGTGAAGCGTGTCTAGGTAATGCAACAAGCAATCCTTGATGTGTTGGCCATGGATTTGGTCATGTATCATTGATTTTGTCCACTTCGCCGTGACACGTTAGTAATGACACCACCCCTAAGCCTTTGAAACTCAACCCAACATTGCTTTCTAAAATTTGTCTTAACCTTAGCTCTAGTGGTGGAGTTGTGTGTAATTGCCAAGGTTATGATAAAATACTTACTATGTCCGTGCAATTGAGTGATCACCCCGAAATTAACATTTAGAATAGGATGAGTGAGAGTAATTTTGTTGCCATTTCGTGAGGTGTTCGGCTCTTATTAATATTCTAGCATGGAAATTAAAACTGCGCATTCTTCAAGGATGTATCTTTTGCAGTCTAAATTGGTCTACTTGAGGGCAAGTAGAGTTTAAGTGGGGGTATATTTGATAACATCAAATAGTCCTGAGTTTCTAAGCGTTAATTTCCCCCTTTATCATCACATTTTGAGTAAATTATTAGTGAAAACATCCTTATTCCTTATTATTTCATTTCAGGACACATTCAAAGTAAGGAAGCTGCAGTTGGACGTTTTCAAGCCCTATTGATTCGATTGTCTCTTAATTACGGCGTAACCAAGTGATGAAGTTACGACGCAATCTAAAGATTACGAAGGCTACGGCGTAACGCTCAGCTCAGGTTACGCCGTAACCACTGATATGTTCTAAATCAACAAAGACTACGACGTAGCTCTCAGCTTAGGCTACGCCGTAATAAAGATTTACACTGGATTACAGAAGCAACGGCGTAACCCCATCTAAGGTTACGCCGTAACCAATGGATAAGCACAGAAGATTGAAGGAAGTTACGGCGTATCTACTTAATAAGGTTACATCGTAACTAGTTTGAAGCCTATAAATAGTCGATGGTTTTATCAGTTTTAGATATCTCTCCTTTCCCAAACCTTCTATGGTTTGGGGAGATCAAAACACAGAAGAAGAAGCATGGTTTAGGAGCACTGAATAACGAAGTCCTCGTCTACGATTTCCTTTGTATTCGAGTTTGGATTCCTTTTATATTTTTCTAGATCTTATATTATGAATTCATATCATTAATTAAAATTTGCATTTATGTTATTGTTATTCCCTATAATTATTTATAGACATTTGCTAGTCTTTTCATAGATCGCTAGGCTTGGTAGTATTATAAGCTTGGTAGTATTTAAAGGGCTGGGAGATATAACCAACTGACCCCAGTCTAATAGATAGCGAAGTATGGGAGGAATTGGCCATAGTACGACTACTCTTCGTGTGAGAATTGACCAAATGATCACTTATCAAGTGGAGGTATTTAAGAGGTTAGGGGGAATGTAAGTTCCTAACGGCCGGGTTCCCACCATCTAGATCTAGTAGATTTGGTACTTAATGACTGCTATTAGGTTGTCGAATGATCCCGGGTGACCTGCTCATCTTGGTGAGGAATCTAAGAACCATAGGCCATGACGAATCGACCAAAGGAGTCTGGTGATAATTAACCACTATATTGAATCTTGGTATCGGGAATCAATTCAAATTTGTATTCTTTATTACGCTTCGTTTATCTATCTCTTTTCCCTAAATTTCTGGGTGTCTATGTAAGAAGAATAATAGCATATCTATGGATTATATCAACCTTGTCTTACCCATTATATCATCTAATCATCTTAGTTCTTTCAAGGTCATAGCTCTCTTGGGACGATACTCGGATTTACCTAAGGATTTAATACATCTGATCGGGTACTCTGCCTGTTAGTATGTGTCTATCCTAAGTTATTTAAGTTTTATAAATATTAAAAGCAGAATGAAATAGCACATCAACAGTTAGCAATGAAAAATATGTACTCGAATTCATATATATGATAATAATTATTGTAATGTATTTAAAAAACGCAATCAATTAATAAAAAAATAAAGATTAGCTACCTTCGTTATTTTATTCTTTAAAATGTTTTTATCTTTATTACGTGCATAAGACGCGCAAGCACAAGGATTGGGTACGGCCCAAAATATGTTATTTCCGAATAGCATAAGGTTATCATGAATAACACAACTGGTGAAAAACTTAATCACCAGAGTACGTAAGAGGTATTGCAAGCCCAGTACTGGGAGGATAGCCCAAAGTTATCCAAAGACTATTATAAATGTGCATATCTGTATAACGTTAAAAATAGCACCGCAGAGACAAAAAGAGTATGTGCGTAAGACTATTACAAAACGTGAATATATGTATAACGTTAACAATAGCAACACAAAAGTGGAAAATAACATACACTAATCAAGAACTTGCATAAGCAAAAAAGTTGACTACAACTATCAGAAGGTTCATAGAATGAAACAAAGACAGACATTGTTCAGATGATTACACAAGCATCCAAAAAAAAGAAAAGAAAAGAAAAAAAAACAGCTTAGTCCGCATCACGGCAGCAGCGCTCACTTCAGGCTCGGACAGGATAGCAAAGACCTCACTGACTTCAGAAGATGGGTCATTCACAACCTCAACAGGGGTGTCGAACCCACCAATATCATAATCTTCAACAGAAAGAGGCATTGTGGAAAAATCAGAAGTACTGATAGGAAGGGGCACAACCGGCAAAGAAGCAGTGCAAACAGATGCCAACTCACTCGCTGAAGATGTTTCCACATCCATCACGTTACGAGCGGACAAAGGGTCAATGGAAGAATTATAAACATTGGAAAGGGACAACCGATAACCATCAAGGCGTTTCCTAACCTGATCAACCCTCCTTTGAACAACCTCCAAAGAACAAGACAAAGAGTTGTTGCCAATAATAACATTACTATCCGTATCATGAACAGGGACAATAAGTTGCTCAAGATCCAGCTGCAACCCTGCAATCATAGGAGCATTCGCGGAAGACCCATCAACACGGAGAAGGTCCGTAATTTCTGCAATACCAGCACTCTTGCTGGACTTAAGCACATAGAGAAAAGAAAATTCCACATCTTCAAGGGCCCTCACAGCGGAAACATAGTGATCTTCTGCAGAGGGATTATATGCAACAAGCTCAACAAGCTCTCTTTTCTCCTTACCATGGATGATGCCCGCAGCTAAACCTTCTTGCATACCTTTATCAACGGCACGCTCAATAACCTTTGCCATTGCCGCAGTATACTCTGGAGAGTTTAAGCACTTAAACACAGCAAGGCTCATACCGTTCGTTAATAACCAACGACGGCTAGACAATAGTGTAAGAAATCGAGGATAAAACTCATCATGATAAATAGCCAGGGCATGCAAGTCAACAACAGTCGAATCAACCTTCCGTGAAAGTCCACCCATCTTAGCATCCTGAATCTTACAAAACTCCTCCTCCAAAGCAGCAAAGGATGGAGCTCGGCTACGGAGCTCAGAGCATGACTATTCCAAAGTCCGTATCTACAAACAAAACAAAATAAAATAAATATAATAATAATAAAATAAAATAAGATATACATGGACAAGAGCAAGGCCGCATACCTGTTCGGAAAGACTGGAATTCCGAGACTTAAGAACAACAATATCGGCTCTCAAAGAGGATGACTCAGAATCCTTGGCATCAAGGGATGGGTGAAGTGATGCTACCTCGGCTCGAAGAGAATTTCGTTCTCCCTCAAACATAGAATTTTGGTCCTTTAGGGATGAAAGCTCAGCAGGAGAAGCTGCTATGGACGCAGTAGCAGATGATTCCTGGGAAGAAATAGCATTGGCAACCTCAGACTTCAGAGTCGAAATCTCCTTATCATTACTCACCAACAAAGACAATAAGCGTTTTCGCTTCATAGCATTATATTCTAAACGCTGACGAACTTCAGAACTAAAGCACAATTGTCACGCCACGACAACATTGAACTCACCCAGGAGGCGTTCATACCCCATATCACGGATATCGAAAAAAAGGAAGGAGGAGCGAACTCATCCACCATAGCACGACACTTATCAACATCATCAAGAAGAGAACCTTTGGCAACATTCCATTTCAGAACATGAACACCAGAGGGAGAATCGGAATCCTGACCATCAACAACACGGATATCCCCAGCTGAAACATCAAGATCCGAAAGATCATCGAGACTTGGATAAATATCACTCATAGGAGAAAGGCTATCCGGAAGGTAGGAATGAACATCCACTCGACCCCTTCCCCTTCTCAATAGAATGAACAGTAGTAATGACGACATCCGTCATAACAGTACGTAAGAAGCTGAATACACAAATAAAAGAGCAAGTAAATAAAGGAAAGAAGGACAAAAGAATTGCGAAAAGACAAAAGTATGAAACAACAAACCGGGAAGGAGTACCATCAAGATGGAGCAAACCAAAGCCAGATTCAGTGGATGTCCCAGCTTCACAAAAAGGAGTAGTTGAAAATAAAGGAGAAGAAGAAGAATGAGTGGGCAGAGCACTCAAGCAATATTCAAGAGTTTGTGAACTTTGAGCTAGCAACTTCTTAATGGACTCTGAAGACTTACCACCAGTAGAAACCCTACCAGAATCATTAAGATCACTCCTTGCCTTCTTAGGGGGATGGATAAGGCTAATGCTAGCCCTCCTCCTTTTTCTACCAAAACTAGAAGCCACCCCATTGTCAAAACCAGCGTTAGAGGCTTAATGGTCAGGACGCAGGATAACGTCATCAGATGAACGAGAAACTCCAACTTCCGAGCAAATAGTTGTACGACCAGCCTCACCAGAGGAAGGAGGGGCAAGAGAGACAGTATGACCTTCGGTCAATTGTAGCAAGGGAACTTCATCCTCCTCCCGCGGCCGAGCATCAACAAGTAACTCCAAAGGGTTCTTCTGCTTAACCAAAGACAACAAACCCATAGCTGCAGCAAACAAATAGGAAAGAAACAACGATAAGAGCGAAATAAAAATAAAGCAACGGGAAGAAAAATACAGATACGGCATACCCAACCCGATTCTCTTGATCATAAAACACAGGATAAAAGTCATTGCCCAAAGTGTAGTTACGGCTCAACCCAACCAAACAAAGAAAAGGTCCCCGGAAACTTAACAAAGGAAGAGACATTGGTAACAAGGGAGGCAACATGTTCAGCATCAAATTCAGTATCCCTGGGGGTGGCGTCCTTTGGAAGACGTCCACCAATGAAGAAAGGATGAATAGAAGGACACGCAAATGCGTCAATCCAGAAAAAGTGATTGTTCCAATTTTTAAGGTTGATAACATCAAATAGCCTTGAATATTAAGTGTCAATTTCCCCCGATAATGCTTGTAATTTATATCATTTATATGGATTTACGCTTGTTTTCCATTGTTTTCTACTTTCAGATAAATTACGAGCATTGGAGCTAAAGAGACGCGGAACTGGAAAAATATCAAAAGATTTATCATAGTATGCTGATTTTGAAGAAGTTACGGCGTAAATCTTCTCTCACATTACGCCGTAACTAAAGCGTGATTCAGAAAACCAACTCATCAGAAGGTTACGGTGTAACTCTCCCCAAAAGCTATGACGTAACTATATTAGGTCAAATGAGGTTCCACGCCGCTGATAACTACGCCATAACTATTTCATCAACTACGGCGTAACCAAGTATTATTGAAGACTACGGCGTAACCACTAATAAGGTTACGCCGTAACTAGCAGATCTAGTGCAAAGTACGAAGGAATTGATGGTTACGGCGTAACTCTTATATTAGTTACGCCGTAACCCAGATCTGGCCTATAAATACCCCATGATTTCCAGCATTTCTAATCATCCCATTCCACACACAACAACCAAAGAACGTGGGAAAAATCCAAAGGCAGGTCTAGAGGAGCATACGGAGCTGTCTCCAAGGGAGAAATCACTCCCCTACTATAAGAATTAGCATTTTATCTTTTCTTTAATTCGATTCATGTATTTCGTAACTTCGAATATTGAATTGATTTGTATGGTTAATATGAGCGGCTAAGCACCTCTTGGTGCTAGCCTAGTTATGATTCCTTAATTGTTTTGTTTGCATTTACATTACTTTCGTATAATTATATCTAAGTGTATGCATGCATAGTTTATTGGTAGCTACCCTTGTTTCGGTTGTTTTGAATGGCTGTAGAGGCCAATTGCCTAGGAGATATCACCAACTAACCCTAGGTGAGCGGACTGAGACGGGAAGCGTAAGATATGACCAACTGACGACCCTTTCTACTCGTGCGATTTGACCAACTGATCACCTACCGTTTGGATGAACTTAAGAATTAGAGGGTGAGTGTTTAAGTTGCTAACGCCCGGGAACTCACTATTATAAATCTAGCATGTAGCGGTACTTAATGACTTGTCTTAGGGGACCAAGAACAACAGGACTTATGAGGGGACACCTGACTTCTCCTGTGGTGGCATCTTTGCCGATAGGTTAGGGCGAATTGACCAAATGCTGTCCTCTCGACTTTGACCCCACCAGAAGTAATTGGAAGTAAGTAGACGTAGACATTACTAGCTAGGAGGAGTAACTAGGTTAGCACCACTCTCCTCTATTGATTTATCCCTTGCCTTTATTTGCTTTTATCTGCTTTAGTAGTTTAATAATTAATTCCTTATCGAAACCATTATTAATCTATGACACCTAGACTTAGTAATAATCCAACACACATAGCTCTTGGGACGACCTCGGCTTTACCTAATACTACACTATACACGACCGGGTACACTGCCCGTTAGTGCATTAGGGTAGACCAAAGGTATAACGAGACTTTATAAATATTAAAACCCCGGTCAGTTAAACATGCATCAAGTTTTTGGCGCCGCTACCGGGGAGCTATTTTAGGATTTCATATTAAGTCTATTTTTAATTTTCTTTCTTAAATGTCAAGATACAAGACTCGCAGCTCGAGGCCTTTTCTGGCCACCCCATTCGACGATCCAGAGAAGAAATTTCGGACAAGGAAAGTTTACTCTCCGGTTCCTATTCACGACATCTTCTCATTTTATGAATCGGACCATTCGACGCTTGAGAACCGGAGGTCATCGATGAAAATAATATCGATCACTTAACTATGGAGCGTATTTGAGCGACCAAATGAGAACTGCAAACGAAGCTTCGCATAGGATTCTAATACTGAAAAATACTCTATTCCAGATCAAGTTATTCGAGAGTTACGCAAACTTAAGTTTTCTGGAGATGAAGATGAGGACGTTCAGAATCACGTAGAAGAAGTTCTCCACTTATCCTCTCTTTTCAACGTAAGAGGTACCCCGAGCTATTCGGTCACCGCAAGGATTTTTCCTATGACTCTTACTGGAACCACGAAGAAATGGCATAACAAACTCCCTAGCGAATGTAAAGAAGCATGGGATAAACTAAGAAAAGAGTTCGTCCAGCAATTTTGCCCTCCTTAAAAAATGGCCAAACTTCTTGGTAAAATCTATCAATTCGTCCAAGTTGGAGAAGAAATGCTTTAACAGACATGGGAAAGATTTAATGAGCTACTTTATCGATGCCCCACCCATGATTTGAACAAACATCAGATCGTCTACGTCTTCTACCGTGGAATTAATGCGCAAACACGAGAACTTCTTGATTCCCCGAGACCTATTCCTAGCATGACTCCTGACCAAGCCTTGGAATTTATTCAACGGATTTCTGAATTTTGGTCCTTTAGGGATGAAAGCTCAGCAGGAGAAGCTGCTATGGACGCAGTAGCAGATGATTCCTGGGAAGAAATAGCATTGGCAACCTCAGACTTCAGAGTCGAAATCTCCTTATCATTACTCACCAACAAAGACAATAAGCGTTTTCGCTTCATAGCATTATATTCTAAACGCTGACGAACTTCAGAACTAAAGCACAATTGTCACGCCACGACAACATTGAACTCACCCAGGAGGCGTTCATACCCCATATCACGGATATCGAAAAAAAAGGCAGGAGGAGCGAACTCATCCACCATAGCACGACACTCATCAGCATCATCAAGAAGAGAACCTTTGGCAACATTCCATTTCAGAACATGAACACCAGAGGGAGAATCGGAATCCTTACCATCAACAACACGGATATCCCCAGCTGAAACATCAAGATCCGAAAGATCATCGAAACTTGGATAAATATCACTGATAGGAGAAAGGCTATCCGGAAGGTAGGAATGAACATCCACTCGACCCCTTCCCCTTCTCAATAGAATGAACAGTAGTAATGACGACATTCTTCATAACAGGCACAGAAGAACTGCGAATACACAAATAAAAGAGCAAGTAAATAAAGGAAAGAAGGACAAAAGAATTGCGAAAAGACAAAAGTATGAAACAACAAACCGGGAAGGAGTACCATCAAGATGGAGCAAACCAAAGCCAGATTCAGTGGATGTCCCAGCTTCACAAAAAGGAGTAGTTGAAAATAAAGGAGAAGAAGAAGAATGAGTGGGCAGAGCACTCAAGCAATATTCAAGAGTTTGTGAACTTTGAGCTAGCAACTTCTTAATGGACTCTAAAGACTTACCACCAGAGAAACCCTACCGAATCATTAAGATCACTCCTTGCCTTCTTAGGGGGATAGACAAGGCTAATGCTAGCCCTCCTCCTTTTTCTACCAAAACTAGAAGCCACCCCATTGTCAAAACCAGCGTTAGAGGCTTAATGGTCGGGGCGGGATAACGTCATCGATGAACGAGAAACTCCAACTTCCGAGCAAATAGTTGTGCGACCAGCCTCACCAGAGGAAGGAGGGCAAGAGACAAGTATGACCTTCGGTCAATTGTAGCAAGGGAACTTCATCCTCCTCCCGCGGCCGAGCATCAACAAGTAACTCCAAAGGGTTCTTCTGCTTAACCAAAGACAACAAACCCATAGCTGCAGCAAACAAATAGGAAAGAAACAACGATAAGAGCGAAATAAAAATAAAGCAACGGGAAGAAAAATACAGATACGGCATACCCAACCCGATTCTCTTGATCATAAAACACGGGATAAAAGTCATTGCCCAAAGTGTAGTTACGGCTCAACCCAACCAAACAAAGAAAAGGTCCCCGGAAACTTAAAAAAGGAAGAGGCATTGGTAAAAAGGGAGGCAACATGTTCAGCATCAAATTCAGGATCCCGGGGTGGCGTCCTTTGGAAGACGTCCACCAATGAAGAAAGGATGAATAGAAGGACACGCAAATGCGTCAATCCAGAAAAAGTGATTGTTCCAATTTTTAAGGTTGATAACATCAAATAGCCTTGAATATTAAGTGTCAATTTCCCCGATAATGCTTGTAATTTATATCATTTATATGGATTTACGCTTGTTTTCCATTGTTTTCTACTTTCAGATAAATTACGAGCATTGGAGCTAAAGAGACGCGGAACTGGAAAAATATCAAAAGATTTATCATAGTATGCTGATTTTGAAGAAGTTACGGCGTAACTCTTCTCTCACATTACGCCGTAACTAAAACGTGACTCAGAAAACCAACTCATCAGAAGGTTACGGTGTAACTCTCCCCAAAAGCTATGACGTAACTATATTAGGTCAAATTAGGTTCCACGCCGCTGATAACTACGCCGTAACTATTTCATCAACTACGGCGTAACCAAGTATTATTGAAGACTACCGCATAACCACTAATAAGGTTACGCCGTAACTAGCAGATCTAGTGCAAAGTACGAAGGAATTGATGGTTACGGCGTAACTCTTATATTAGTTACGCCGTAACCCGATCGGCCTATAAATACCCCCACGAATTCCAGCATTTCTAATCATCCCATTCCACACACAACAACCAAAGAACGTGGGAAAAATCCAAAGGCAGGTCTAGAGGAGCATACGGAGCTGTCTCCAAGGGAGAAATCACTCCCCTACTATAAGAATTAGCATTTTATCTTTTCTTTAATTCGATTCATGTATTTCGTAACTTCGAATATTGAATTGATTTGTATGGTTAATATGAGCGGCTAAGCACCTCTTGGTGCTAGCCTAGTTATGATTCCTTAATTGTTTTGTTTGCATTTACATTACTTTCGTATAATTATATCTAAGTGTATGCATGCATAGTTTATTGGTAGCTACCCTTGTTTCGGTTGTTTTGAATGGCTGTAGAGGCCAATTGCCTAGGAGATATCACCAACTAACCCTAGGTGAGCGGACTGAGACGGGAAGCGTAAGATATGACCAACTGACGACCCTTTCTACTCGTGCGATTTGACCAACTGATCACCTACCGTTTGGATGAACTTAAGAATTAGGGGGTGAGTGTTTAAGTTGCTAACGCCTGGGCACTCACTATTATAAATCTAGCATGTAGCGGTACTTAATGACTTGTCTTAGGGGACCAAGAACAACATGACTTATGAGGGGACACCTGACTTCTCCTGTGGTGGCATCTTTGCTGATAGGTTAGGGCGAATTGACCAAATGCTGTCCTCTCGACTTTGACCCCACCTGAAGTAATTGGAAGTAAGTACACGTAGACATTACTAGCTAGGAGGAGTAACTAGGTTAGCACCACTCTCCTCTATTGATTTATCCCTTGCCTTTATTTGCTTTTATCTGCTTTAGTAGTTTAATAATTAATTCCTTATCGAAACCATTATTAATCTATGACACCTAGACTTAGTAATAATCCAACACACATAGCTCTTGGGACGACCTCGGCTTTACCTAATACTACACTATACACGACCGGGTACACTGCCCGTTAGTGCATTAGGGTAGACCAAAGGTATAACGAGACTTTATAAATATTAAAACCCCGGTCAGTTAAACATGCATTAAGTTTTTGGCGCCGCTGTCGGGGAGCTATTTTAGGATTTCATATTAAGTCTATTTTTAATTTTCTTTCTTAAATGTCAAGATACAAGACTCGCAGCTCGAGGTCTTTTCTGGCCACCCCATTCGACGATCCAGAGAAGAAATTTCGGACAAGGAAAGTTTACTCTCCGGTTCCTATTCACGACATCTTCTCATTTTATGAATCAGACCATTCTGACGCAGAACCGGAGGTCATCGATGAAAATAATATCGATCACTTAACTATGGAGCAGTATTTGGAGCGACCAAATGAGAACTGCAAACGAAGCTTCGCATAGGATTCTAATACAGAAAAATACTCTATTCCAGATCAAGTTATTCGAGAGTTACGCAAACTTAAGTTTTCTGGAGATGAAGATGAGGACGTTCAGAATCACGTAGAAGAAGTTCTCCACTTATCCTCTCTTTTCAACGTAAGAGGTACCCCGAGCTATTCGGTTACCGCAAGGATTTTTCCTATGACTCTTACCGGAACCACGAAGAAATGGCATAACAAACTCCCTAGCGAATGTAAAGAAGCATGGGATAAACTAAGAAAAGAGTTCGTCCAGCAATTTTGCCCTCCTTAAAAAATGGCCAAACTTCTTGGTAAAATCTATCAATTCGTCCAAGTTGGAGAAGAAATGCTTTAACAGGCATGGGAAAGATTTAATGAGCTACTCAATCGATGCCCCACCCATGATTTGAACAAACATCAGATCGTCTACGTCTTCTACAGTGGAATTAATACACAAACACGAGAACTTCTTGATTCCCCGAGACCTATTCCTAGCATGACTCCTGACCAAGCCTTGGAATGTATTCAACGGATTTCTGAACATTTCTACAAATGGCATATGGATACAGGGCATGGACCAAGAGACAATTTCAATCATAAGGTAATGAAAATGATAACAAAATAAGAATATAATTATGGGGAAATTTTCAAAAAATGAAGGATAGAAAGAGAAGCTGAAGCATGCAGGATTGAGAGGGTTAAGAGTGTTGTAGGACCGATAAAACTTGTGATTCATGTGGTTCGGGGGGTCGGGGAAGCTCAAAGAATAAGAAAGACATGGTTATTGTATTAGATAGAAAAGGGGAAGATGAGTGTGTTTCTAGAGAGAAGAAGAAGAAACCACACACACTTCTTTACAAAATATGAACTTCCTACCCTCCTAGTTGGGACTAGGAGGGGTATTTATACTTAGACAAGTCTAACTTAGCACTATTGACTAAACTAGTCCTTGTGAATGAGTAAAAGAAGAAACTAATGCAATTCCCGTAATGACTTCACTTTAGCGAGGCTAACAATCTCTCCCCAAGTGATGTCATACGGGAGTTGCTTACAATGTTCCCTACAAGCAAAATTAAATACAAAAGATAAGCGCAACAGCTCCAAGATGTCTTCACAAACTTCAAACTTCATGAATCTTCTCAGCTGCCATCTCTTTACTTGCAGAAGAACAATACGAGCAAATCTAATTAGGGATTAAATGTGGCCTTTTTGCTCTCCCCTAATTAGTGCTCTCCCCCAAACTGACAACCTTTCTGATGAATTTACTGAATCTGAAGAAGTCTTTTGATAATTAAATTAGAACCGTCTTTAGTCTTCTAACACGCAGCGGAAAATGTAGAAAAAACTGTCGACTCGACCTTCTTCAAGATTGTCCATTCGGGGGAATAAGATATCAACATCTTCATCTCACCAAATACATTCCAGTTATCTTTCATATATCAAATCAGCCCATAATGTACACATGAAATGATAACACCCGAGTAACAAGTTGAACCACTGATCATCTTGAATTTGTTACCCGAAAATTGCTGAAGGTGGATAAGGAAGAAGTTCGTAGAAACAGACGAGAGAAGGATATAGAATCAACCAATTTTTGACAAAAATCATTAAATAAACCATTAAGCCCGATCACGTGAACTTGTTGTGCGTCCCCGATGTACACATTTCTCCCCCCTGATGGTTACGATTTATCAGAATCAGCATACAATTGTGTACGTGAAGCATTAACTAGAAGCATTCTAGCATAAATCATATCAGCCCGTGAGAAGATGTCGATGAACAATACCATTTGAAATTGTCTAACTCATTTCATCCCCCTGTATCAAAATTCAACGGCTGTCTGTAGTAACCACATGTTAGGATAACCCAATATGACGAACTTGAGGCTGAAGTAAAATCTCTCGGAATAGTTACTTAAGCTTGTACTATCCTGGTGAAAAAGAACGGTGTACCCAATGTACAAAACCTCTTGACGTATCCTCAACTACGTGAGACACTGAAAGTGATAGCTACTTTGTGGGTTAAGAGAGAAAGAATCACAAAAGTAACTAGATAGCAAGTCTTCATCACACTCAATATATTTGCCCAGACAAGTCATCTTCGCGGAAGGGAAGAAAGAAAGAAGACGAAATAAGTAAACACGCCCATCAAACTTCACTTCAAACCCGAATAAATAATAACGAGTCATCTTCGTGGTCACACTTCAAATTCATCGAAACCTTTAGCCTTGAACATGTATCCTCGTGAAAATTTGCGTGAACCAAAATACCACTCTTTTTGTCGAATTATACCGAAATAAACACAATGTATTTAAGATACATGTTATATTAGAATTTCATCCTAATGTGTTAAAATATTTCGGATCACCATCAACATAGGTTGACACTCGTAGCCCATTTCCATTCTATGATGGCCAATATATGGATACAATTAAATTAGCACCAAGTCTAAAGCCCACTTAATTAGCACCAAGCCTGATACAATTAAATTTGTACCCGGCGGCCCAAATGATAATCCATAACCCAATCCAAAAACAACACTACATAACCGGTACCCTAATATCACTCATACACAAACCCTAAAACACATTGATAGAATGTGTATGTCCCCATCTCTTATCTCCTCACTCTCCTCGTGAAATCCGCCAAAACAGATCTCATCAAATCTGCTTGCATCTAACGTATATCTCATTTCAATCTCTATCATCAATCAACACCGAATCACACAACAATTATCAATTCGAATCATCACTCAAACTGATTAATAATCCCTTTCAAAAACGAACTCAACCGAACAAGATGTCATCAAATTATTCTCAATCCGAATCAAGGGCAAGTCAAGATCCATTGGAGGGTCACGGTAGGTTCGACTTATAATCGTTTTTTTTGTGTATTTGACATAACTGTTAACAGCAAAAGCAGGAAAAAAAATTTCCAACACATAAAACTTGGTTAAAAAAAAGTTTAAACACATATTCAAACCACACGAATCTGTAAAAAAATACACAACCTGGCTCAGATACCAATTGTAGGACCGATAAAACTTGTGATTCATGTGGTTCGGGGGGTCGGGGAAGCTCAAAGAATAAGAAAGACATGGTTATTGTATTAGATAGAAAAGGGGAAGATGAGTGTGTTTCTAGAGAGAAGAAGAAGAAACCACACACACTTCTTTACAAAATATGAACTTCCTACCCTCCTAGTTGGAACTAGGAGGGGTATTTATACTTAGACAAGTCTAACTTAGCACTATTGACTAAACTAGTCCTTGTGAATGAGTAAAAGAAGAAACTAATGCAATTCCCGTAATTACTTCACTTTAGCGAGGCTAACAAGTGTGTTTGGGACTAAAACCGGGAGAAATCTTGAAAAAAATATTCTTGACCACATCAAAGAATCAAGGGAACGAGATGATAGGATTGAAAAAATGATGAAGACATTCGTGGATAATACAGTCTCTTCTCTCAAAATTCACGAAAATAGGATTAAGAGATTGGAAAGGAGTGTTAGCTCATGTTCGGAAGCCATCACTAATTACCTAGCAGCTCGGGAAGAGGAAGTTGTCAACATGGTGGAAACTATCCTTGAAAAGCCGATGACCTTTTCGGAAAAAGTTAAGCGACGAATCAGCATGGAAAGGCAATCACTTCTGGACCAAGCTTTACCGGTAAGCTCCCCTATCAATAATTCCTTTAAAACTAATCATGATGATATTTCACAGGAATTATGCAATAATGAGACAATTCACCTCAACGAAAGATGTTCAGCTTTTGAAACGAGCTACCACAAAAGGAAAAAGATCTAGGATGTTTCACTCTCCCTTGCTTGATCGGGAGTCTCAATATGTGTAATTCCCTAGCTGATCTTGGAGCAAGTATTAGCATAATGCCTCATTCGATGTTTTTGTTTATGGGGATTGGTGACTTAAAGCCGGCTAAGATGAAAATTGAAATGGCCGATCGATCTATGCAATCGCCGTTGGGCATCGTTGAAAATGTGTTGGTGAAGATTAAGAAATTCCTTTTCCTAGTAGAGTTTGTGATTCTTGACATTCCGGAAGACAACAGAATACCTGTCATTTTAGGTAGACCTATGCTTGCCACTGCCCATACTAAGGTGGATGTCTTTGCTGGAAAGTTAACTCTTGAAGCTAATGAAGAAATTACAACGTTCGAACCTAATGAACTCCTATCTACTCCTCAAAAGGTATGTGCAATTGACCCAGTAGGCAGTTTTGGTGACGCTTTAGAAGAATTTCTTAGCGACCCCTCGGATCCTGGCGAGGTTGATTCGGGGAAAGATTTTGATGTTTTCGTCAACTTCGAGGAAGAGGATAATTTAGGAATCAGTGCTGAAGACCTCTCAAGTGACGTCGAAATGGCCCATTAGTAGGATAACTCTGTGAAGGCTTTTTCGCAACCGAACCAACCTATATATCATGAGGTAGGAACCCGCATACATCATAGAAACCCTTATTATCTATAGATCTCATGCAAAATCAGGTTCATCGACTTCCACCCATTTATTAACACTACTTCCCCAGTCAACATCATGTCAAAAGAGTGCTACAACCGAGCTATGAAGAAAGAATTAGAATATAAGGAAAATAACTTTCTTGGGTTTGCAACTAACATCCATGTCTTCGTTGGAACTCATTCATTTTTCGTGGACTTTATGGTTTTAGACAACGTAAGCGAATTTGTGGAAGATGCACTTACGGGAGTAATTTTAGGAAAGCCTTTTCAGGAAATGTAAAGGTTAGATAAAAATGAAAAAGAAGGGTTAGTATGGTTGAAGATAAACGACGATAAGACTATTTTCAAAATGCCGAGAACGATTAAGAATTTTAAAAATTGGACCAAGAGGCAGTTAAGCCAAGCCCAACCACTGCTCGATATCAGTGAGGAAGACAAAGAAAAAGGTATTAACTACCCTTACCAGAAAATCAATAGTTTCTACTCGGGCTGTTTAGACTTAGGGGATGACTACAAACGGGATGAGAATTTGGTAAGTTGGATCCAATGGGGAGATTGCCATATCCACGAAATGACCAACAAGCATTGGTAGCCCCGCGGCTTTGAGTCTAACTTAAAGACTCATAAATAAAGAAAAGTGCTCTTTCGGGAGACAACCCGAATTATTCCTTTCTTTTATTTTATTGCCATTTCTGTATGGTTTTGTGTTTTCTAACCATTTTTGTAGGAAACGAGGAAGTAATTGCTGCTGCAGTTTGCTGATCTGACCATAGTTACGGCGTAACTCATCTTTGTGATTACGCCGTAACCAACCTTTTACAGCAGAATCTTAGATGCATTACCAATTACAGCGTAATACCATCTCTGTGGTTACACCGTAACCACTCGCTTTGCAGCTTATGTCAGGTTTTGCCAGTTACGGGGTAACTCCTTCAAAGAGTTACGACGTAACCTTCCTCTTATTTAATTATTTCATTTTAAAACACAATAACCTTTTATTAGTATTTTAAATGAACTTTGTGGGTGTGTTCCCTGTAAACCCTCACGAGACTTTACTCGTCCACTTGGGACACCAAGTGGTTTAAAAGGCTTGTTGCATATGCTAAATGCAACCGTGATTCCTACGAAAGTGAGTTAGGTTTGTTTTTCATTTTTTCTTTTTAGAATTATGCTTGTCGGTAGTGTGATTTCAGGGATTGAAGTTTGTTCATGATGCTTATACGAAGGCACGTCTCTTTTTCGTGGGCCTTCTTTCTTTTTGGAGCAAATTTCAGGGAAGTTCTCGCTCTAATTCTACTTTTCTCCTCACCTTTATTTAATGCTTAGTACAAAAGGGACTTTGTACAATTCTAGTGGGGGGACGGGAGTAGAATTATCTCTTGAACATTATTTTACCCTCATTTTTTGAGTTTATTTTGAAAAATTATGCCATTTTTAAAATTTTGACATGTTTTTCTTAACCTAACTAGATTAGACCTTGGCCGAGCACATACAACCCTTGATATTATATGGTGAGATTATCCTTATCCGTTTCCAATATTTTACCACAAATCCACCAAATTATGAGTGTGCCGGTAGCTTGTAAACTTTAGAACTTTGCCTTTGCATCATTTCGAGACCATAAACGAGGTATGTTAAGTTAGCTCGATGTATTTGGAATTTTCAGTTTTAGAAGGCAATATTATAGGATATCACCCAAATAGCCTACCATTGTGTGTCTATCGATTAGTCACCTTGACTTCTCGACCCCCATGTGAAACCCTTTTGTTGCACTCACCTTTAGTGCAAGATACTCCTAGATACACCCATCTGAGCCATTCCTTTCATATTATTAACCCAATATATTGTTTCGATATACCTATAAACCTTAGCCTACCCTGTAGTCTTTATTTGTGATTGTGAAGTCATCATTTACCTAAGTTCAAGGTTCAAGTGGAAAGGTTCGGAAATCACGCTTTCATCGACAACATATTCCTGAAGATCATTGAAGACCCCCCGAATTCCCATTGTTTATCTCAAGTTGGGGGATATTATGTTTAGTTATTATTGTTATGATTCAAAAAAAAAGAAAAAAAAAGTGATTCAAAAAAATATATAAAAAAAATAAAATAAAATAATAATATAGTTGTTATGTTATTTAGTTATTGTAAAGTGCGATGTTATAAGCAATATGTTATGAGCTTTATAGATTTAGTATCGAGGAGGCCACCTCGGTCACATTTGAAGATTGGAGTTGGTAATTATGCCAACAGTTGGAGAAAAGGTAGTGTGTCCATCACGACGTCCTCTAATGACACATCTACCTAGTATTTCATGATCCAGTTTCTTGACTTCAAAGCTTGAACTTTGGGCGGACGGTAAGTGGTGATGACTTGGTTGTAGATTAAGACTACCTGCTTGATTTTTATTTTACACCATTTATATATCCCATGTCTTATCCTACCCCTTTAGTCATGAAGCGTGTCTAGGTGATGCAGCGAGCAATCTTTGGTGTCTTGGCCATGGATTTGGTCATGTATCATTGATTTTGTCCACTTCACCGTGACATGTTAGTAATGACGAGTCACCCTTTAACCTTTGTCATGTCTACCCATATTGCCTTCGAGAATTGTTTAGCCCTTAACTTTAGTGGTGGAGATTTGTGTAACCGCCAAGCTTATGATAAAATACATGCTATGACTATGCGATTGAGTGATCACTCCGAAATTGACACTTAGAATAGTTGAGAGATTTGAGTGTTTCGTTCCCATTTTGTGAGGTGTTCGGCTTTGTTTTATTACGGCGTAACTCTCTCCAAAAGCTACGACGTAACTATATTAGGTCAAATGAGGTTCCACGCCGCTGATAACTACGCCGTAACTATTTCATCAACTACGACGTAACCCAGTATTATTGAAAACTATGGCGTAACCACTAATAAGGTTACGCCGTAACTAGCAGATCTAGTGCAAAATACGAAGGAATTGATGGTTACGGCGTAACTCTTATATTAGTTACGCCGTAACCCAGATCTGGCCTATAAATACCCCACGAATTCTAGCATTTCTAATCATCCCATTCCACACACAACAATCAGAGAACGTGGGAAAAAGCTAAAGGCATGTCTAGAGGAGCATACGGAGCTGTCTCCAAGGGAGAAATCACTCCCCTACGATAAGCATTAGCATTTTATATTTTCTTTACTTTCGATTCATGTATTTCGTAACTTTGAATATTGAATTGATTTGTATGGTTAATATGAGCGGCTAAGCACCTCTTGGTGCTAGCCTAGTTATGATTCCTTAATTGTTTTGTTTGCGTTTACATTACTTCCGTATAATTATTTCTAAGTTTATGCATGCATAGTTTATTGGTAGCTACCCTTGTTTCGGTAGTTTTGAATGGCGGTACAGGCCAATTGCCTAGGAGATATGACCAACTGACCCTAGGTGAGCGGACTGAGACGGGAAGGGTAAGATATGACCAACTGACGACCCTTTCTACTCGTGCGATTTGACCAACTGATCACCTACCGTTTGGATGAACTTAAGAATTAGGGGGTGAGTGTTTAAGTTGCTAACGCCCGGGCACTCACTATTATAAATCTAGCATGTAGCGGTACTTAATGACTTGGCTTAGGGGACCAGGAACAACAGGACTTATGAGGGGACACCTGACTTCTCCTATGGTGGCATCTTTGCTGATAGGTTAGGGCGAATTGACCAAATGCTGTCCTCTCGACTTTGACCCCACCTAAAGTAATTGGAAGTAAGTAGACGTAGACATTACTAGCTAGGAGGAATAACTAGGTTAGCACCACTCTCCTCTATTGATTTATCCCTTGCCTTTATTTGCTTTTATCTGCTTTAGTAGTTTAATAATTAATTCCTTATCGAAACCATTATTAATCTGTGACACCTAGACTTAGTAATAATCCAACACAAATAGCTCTTTGGACGACTTCGGCTTTACCGAATACTACACTACACGCGACCGGGTACACAGCCCGTTAGTGAATTAGGGTAGACCATAGGTATAACGAGACTTTATAAATATTAAAACCTGGTCAGTAAAATCTGCATCAAAGGCAATCAAGGGGTTTGGTATAGTAAACACCAAAGCTATCAGCACGTTTACTGAAAGAAAGCCAGCCATGGTTGCGAGATAAGATATAAAAACACCTAAACAACCCAACCGAGGGTTCAATACCAAGTGCAAAACAAAGAATTTCAAATTGAGAAACAACACAACCCAACCGAGGGTTCAATACCAAGTGCACCAATGACGGAAAGCTGCGAGATATGAATATGATAATAGTCAAGAATCGAAACTTGAAAAGAAGACAAGGGAAGGCGGAAATTAGCAAATTCAAAGAAACGGGTATAAACACCAATTTTTCCGCTCGGCGCTTTTCGAATACTTTTTTCAGGATCAGGCAATTCCGGATGAACAAAGAGCGGAATTGAATAATCAGCACAGAAGCGATCAAGTGCCTTCTGGGATAATTTAGACTTGGTTGAATAAAAAGTACCCATAACGGAAAGATACAAAGGGAATCAAAGAACCTAACCTGACTGCGGAACGTGGAAAACGGATATAACCAACTAGATTGAAATATCCAGTGAAAAACAGAAGAGCAGTAAAAAGAAAAAATGACTAAAGCCAAAAAGGGGGTATTTATACAAACGGAATGAAGATTAACCTAGAAAACCCTAAGAAAGGACACACGTCCAAAAAAAATCTAATCCAACGGTTAAAATCAAAGCTACGCGGATAAGGATGGTAGAAGACCAAGGGCCCATGGAGTCAAATCAACCAGAACATGAAAAGTTGTAAAACGTCCACATTGTAAACAACACTTCCCAAGGAAAGGAAGCGTCTAAGAAACGCTTTGAGAATGCGGAAGAAAAATCAACCCGCAAGACGTAGTCTAAGTAAATCCACTGCGTGTGATAATATCCGCACGCAGTGCACATACTAGACTGGGGGGACTGGATGGTATAGCAGCTCCTAAGGGTAGGAAAAAGTATTTCCGAAAAAGAAAGAACGCACGACAAAATCCTTAGTCAACCCAAGTCTAGTGACATCCACCGCATGCGACAATATCCGCACGCAATGAATATACTAGACTGGGGGGACTTGATGACGTATAGTATGTATAACAGGCCTACTAAGTGCAAAACATACTCTACGCCCACTCTAGGCTCAGGCCCATTGACTACAAATCCTAGACTCAGGTCCAACAATCACAGAACCTAGGCCAACAGTAAGCCCAATGACTAAATTAGCTACGGCCCAAGCCTTGGAATGCGTGCAAGGTACATAACAGGCTGAACCTTCAACCGTTAGGCCTCTCACGTTCGCATCCGCGATTAACACGGAACCCTTGTCCATCAAGGGTCCGGCTCCGGCGACTAACCACTATATGCGATAATCCAGGAAGCCCCAGCGGCAAACCTCGCCTATAAAAGAGGCTCTAATCCCCATACAAGGTACAACAACTTTCTCTCTCATAATTACACACACATACTTCTACTTTCCCTCTCAAGAATGTGTACTTACTCTCACGCCGGAGTCTAATCGTAGGGTCCGTCCCCACGGTAAGACTAACGGTTTACCTTTCTTGTGCAGGGATCTCATTCAAACTACTTGAATTAGTACAAGATCAACCCACCAAAGGCTTGCCGGCCCAGTCCAATAAGCTACGTCCAAACCTTCTATACGATATTAAAGTTTACGGATTTTTTAAAGAGCATTTTGTTATTTGTATACAATGATGCTTCTTTAATTAAGATGACACTCAATACAAGTCATGGTAGAATTTCATCCTTGTTAATGGCCATGTGAACTAGTTGTACTTATCTAAGAGCGCAGTTGCATTATACATTAAAAGAATAAGAATACTTTAAACTTTAAAAATGTTAGAAAGTTTAATTGTCATAAATTGGTGGTAGTGGATGTCACAAACTTTATGAATTATTATGTGGATTGTTGAATGCACATCTACAAGAACTTCACTAATTGAATTCTTGAAATAAGTATTCTCAAAATTACGATAGATCAAGTTGGTTGATTTGTGCCTTGTCAACAAGTATGATTGTCATTACTTGAGGCATAATTCATCAACTGGAATGTTCATGTATTGATCTATTTAGTATTTGGATAAGGGATGTTAAAAAATTATTATCATAAATCAAATACTTGGTATGTTTGATTTTATAATATATTGTATCCTATATTTGCATGTTTAATCCGTGAATATTTTTTAGTTATTCTAATCTTCCGTTGCAATTAATGATATGGGATATTATTAAACTAAGACAAATCTGAGTGATTTGGTAGAATATACTTAAAAGTATATATATGAGAAAGAATACCAATTTTAGATGATATTCAATGAATTGAATATAGGACTTATCCCAACTACATAATTTTACTTTATGGATATTGTTATTAAGTAAATCATGAATAGTTATCCTCAGACTTGAGATACCAGATAAGTGTCATGAATGTAGTGCACTTCTGTGGAATAACTTAACGCTATACGTAACTGGTAGTCATAAGGGTTGTTTCTAGAAGTGCTACAAAGTTTGTGAGTTATTCTTGTAGTCAAAATAGAATTTGTTCCTTCAAATTTATTTTGGAGTTTAATACTGCTAGGCCCCTCGTATGGTTGACAAGATATTTGCGTGGCCACGCCCAAAGATCTCCCCTGAATATGTTCAGAAGATTTGGTAATCTTGTTCAATCACTAATAACGAGAAACAGAATAGTTGAATAAAGAATGACTTAGATCCATATCTTTATTTAACATGGTATTAGAAACATTAACAGAATGGTTGAATAAAGAATGACTTAGAATAATAATGAGAAATCATTAAAAGGTTTTTCCGGGAGCCTCTCGAGTCGTGCTAGAGGCATCGAAATGTGGCTAGACACTAACCCATGTGATCACACTATTAAGATATATCCAAGTGGAAGCTGTTGGTTTTATGGATATAAATTAGTAGTCGTGAGTTAGGATCGAACTCGAGACCACGGGATTGCACACTTTACGTATGAGAATTAAAGTTTTAATAATTAAATATAAAGGTTATATTTAGTTATTAAATTACACAAAATGACTAACGAACGTTAAGTAATTAAATGTAATGGACTAACGATCATTATATGTTAAAGGAAAAGGACTAGAATGAAAATTAGATGTCGAGAATGATCCAGAAACCCCTTGTGTGTTTGTGGCCGATCGGATGGTCTATGGGGTAACCATTCCCACTCCAACTTGTCCTCCAAGTTTTCCATCTTATAAATACAAGGCTTTAGGTTAATTGTTGGGTAATCTTGCACACACACAATAAACCTAAAACTTGTTTTCTTTCTTTGTGGGTTTAGGAAAATCGACAAAAACCCTTTCATAGGGTCGATTGTTTTTTTGTTTAGCAAAACCATATTGTTTGGAGTTTCTTTAACTAGCATTTACTTTAATTCGTTAATAGTACGTGTGTACAAGAACGTGGAACAATCACACTATTGATTGTATCTTGGATTGAATTGCAAAATTGGTAAGGGGCAATTCGAATAATCCTTATAAACCCTAATTAGGTTTCATCTTAATTGAAGAGTTGCTTGAAGTTGATTCTTGTTTAGCTAGAATCAAAATGTACGCATACTATTTGTGTTTTAGTTAATTAATTATTCATTATATGTTCCTATACGCTTCCGCATAATTACTTTGATGTTTATTGTTTATTGTTTATATTTATGAGTTGTCATGTATTATAATTCCAACAGAAACTTCACCTTTCATTGAACCAACACTATCACGACTTGCTCCTATCAAACCATCACCATCATTTTATTCAATTAAGATAACACCATCATTTACACCTCTTGAACCAAACACTCAACCATTTTGTTGGGAAATTCACTTCAGGGAGTTAATACTTATTATGTTAAAGTTAGTACTGATAGTATTATTGGAAGAGTATTAACTAGTTAGTGCTGATAGTGAAAATATTAGTACTGATAGTGTTAGAGTTTGTACTGATCTATATTAAGTATGTTGTGTAAGGTTTGTAACAGCATATCTTCTATACCAATAGAAGATATGATATACTTAATGCATAGTTATCTCTGTAAGGGATCTCCTTAGTGTATAAAAGGAGATCCTAGCTAGGTTAAGCATATATCAATACTCTAGCCATCTAAAGAAAAGCTTCAAGGTTGTAAACCCTATTACTAGGAGAGTACTCGTATTATTAATCAATAATATTGAAGTTGTTGGTGTTATTCTTGTGTCTACATTAATCTTCTAAGTGCATTCAAGTAGATTCCGCATACTTGTGTGCATCTACAACAAAGTTTCTCATTGTTGTTTTGGAACCATCCAAGGCAACTAACACGTTTACAAGCTAAGTGTTCTAGATCCAAGGTTTGGGACTCCACAAGTGGTATCAGAGCTTGTGTCCTGAAGCTTTGTTTTTAGAAGATCCTGTGTGACAAATCTGAAGAAATGGATTTCGACTAAAACAAATCCAATGCTGTTACTGAGTTCCTAAGTTACAGCCAAATGAATATGAACTCTGGAGAATGCGCATAGAGCAGTACATCTTGGTACTTGATTTTAAGCTGTGGAACATTGTGATCAATGGGGACTCTTACAAATCCATTGTCACAAGAAGTGGTGGTAAGGTCGTTACTAAAGACAAAGGTGATCCTATCACTAATGAAGAAATGGTTCTAAGAGGCAATGATCTCAAGGTCAGAAGTCTTTTACTCATGCCAATACCTGATGATCATTAACTCACCTTCAACAAACACAAAGATGCTCAGAGTTTGTTCAAAGCCATTGAGACCAGATTTGGTGGGGACTCTGTCACCAAGAAAACTCAGAAGACTCTTTTGAAGCAAGAATTTGAAAACTTCACTGCTGGTGCAACTGAGTCCAGTGAATCAGTTTACAATAGGCTTTAAAAACTTGTTAGTCAACTGGCAGTATTAGATGTGGACCTCTCCAAGGAATATGTCAACCTCAGGTTTGTTAGAAGTCTTCCATCACCAAAATGGGACACTCATGTCATTGTATGGAAGAACAAGCCAGAATTTGAAACCATAAAGTTGGACAATCTATTCAATAGCTTTAAGGTGATTGAACAAGATATGAAGAGAAAAGCAGCTGCATCTTCCAGTTATGGGTCACAAAACAAAGCCTTTGTGGCTCACCCTGTCACTAGTAATGATAAGGACAATTTTGATGTTAGTACTCCTAGTACTAATGTTAATACTGATGGCTCAGTCACTACTGCAGCAGGCATTAATGAAGGTACAATCTATGCTTTCATTGCTGAGCAGAGTCAAGGATCCCAGGTCACTCATGATGATCTGAGACAAATCCATGAAGATGACATGGAAGAAATAGACATCAAATGGAACATTGCACTGATCAGTATGAAAGCAAGAAGGTTCATGAAGAAAACTGGAAGGCAGATTAAGATCAATGATGGAGATATTGCTGGGTTTGACAACGGAAAGGTAGAATGCCATAACTGTGGCAAGCTTGGGCATTTTGCCAGGGAATGCAGGAGCCCTAGGAGCAAAGGGAAGCATAGTGAAGCTGATAACTCTTCTTCTAAATCAATGGTAGCTGTTAATGGTGCTGGATATGATTGGAACTTCATGGCTGATGAAGAAGAAAGTCCAATTAACATGGCTTTGGTATCTGAGGTACTTAATTGTTCAGATACATGTGTTCCATTAAGTAGATATGAGTCTCTTAAAACTGAGTTTGATAAATTGTCTGAAGAGCTTTCTAAAACCAATTATAACTTAGCAAATCATAAAAGAGGCTTAGCAATTTTAGAAAAACAAATTGTGCACTATAAAAAAAATGAGTCAAAGTTTACTTAAACAACTGCCAGGTTAATAGGGAAATCTCTTTTGAAGACATCACCATAAATGTGTTAAAAGAAGAACTAGAGAAAGTCACTACAATTAAAGATAATATAGAGCTAAGTGTTGAGCAACTTAAAGACACACAACATTATAACTTTGAGAGAGTTGATAGATACCTGGAGAAAGCATTAATTGGCAAAGCCAAATCAGGTATGGGGTATAAGATAGCACCACCACCATTCAGAGGTATCCCTTCACCTCCTGGCATAGACCTTGAACACACTGGCTTAGAGGAGTTTAAGGCACCTACATTTTTTCGTGACCGTAAACCCTTTGAGACCAAGACTAAAAAGCCTGATGAGACCTTTGAAAGTGCCACTGATACTTCTTTACCTGAGGTATATGTGTTTGAAAACAAAAAGGCAGAGTCTAGTGAACATAAGCAAGAACAGGCCACTAAACCTGAAAAACCAACTGACAAACCTGTAAGGAAGCCAATAAAGTATGCTGAGATGTATAGAAATAGGTCATCTAGTCCTAGAGGAAAAAAAAGAAACTGGAACCAGTTAAAATCTAAGCAACTAGGAGATAAATTTGTCATGTATAATAAATCTTGCTTTGTGTGTGGTAGCTTCTCTCGTCTGTGGGCTCAATGCAAACACCCTATGAGACCTCAACCCATCATAACCCCTAGAGCAGTTCTTCTTACAACTGGCATAAAATCTTTGAATAATACAAAGCCAGTTAATACTGCTAGACCAAAACCCAGAGTATTTGGTGATAAACCCAAAAGAAACTTTTCTAAATCACCTTCTACTTCACCAAGGCCCTTTCATGCTAGAGCAGCTCAAACCTTTAAATCTTATGATGAACAACTCAAGTTTTACAAGAAAAAGGTTAATTCTTATAAGCCAAAACTTAATACTGATAGGCCAAAAGTTAATACTTTTAAGACTAAAAAGAAACCTGTTGGTTCTAAAGTGAATGCTGCAAAAGGAATCAAGGGCAATGTTGTTAAGCCCTTAGCTTGTTGTGTGAGAAAGACCACCAAACCAACCAAGGCATCAGCTTCTCAAGAAATATGATTACATTGATGCACGCAGCATCCAAGTCGTATGGATGTGGGTCCCCAAAAGGAACTAGTTTCCTTTATCTTATGTGCAGGGACATTCCAACAATAATGATGATCTTGGCTATTCAAACAGTGGGTGTTCCGCACGACTGGAAATCTATCTTACCTTTTAGACTTCACCTATTTGAATGGAGGATATGTTTCTTTTGGAGGAGGAATTGTGGAAGAATTACCGAAAGACACAATCAAGACTGGTAATTTGGACTTTGAAGATGTACTATGTGAAAGAATCACATATAATTGTTCAGTGTGTCACAAATGAGTGACAAGAAAATTTTTGTTCTGTTCACAGATACTGATTGCTTGGTTTTATCTCCTAACTTTAGGTTTCCTAGTGATGATGAGGTACTTCTAAGTTTCCTAGAAAAGCAACTGCATGTTTAGTATAAAAACATAGTGCCCAAAGACAACTTACATGTTTAGTTGCTACAACTTCTATGGATGAATCTATGTTATGGCATAGAAGGCTAGGTCATGTGAACTTTAAGGTAATAAATATTTTAGCTAAAAATAACCTTGTAAGAGGTTTACCTTAAAAAAGATTTGAAAAAAACAGATGTATTGCATGCCTCAAAGGAAGCATCATAGAGCCTCTTGTAAGCCCTGTTTTAACTCTATCACCCAACCACTTCATATGCTGCACATGGATTTATTTGGCCCCACAAATGTTAGCAGCCTGAATTTTAAGAAGTATTGTTTGGTTGTGACTGATGATTTTAGTAGATTTACTTTTTCTTTATGAACACTAAGGATGAGACCAACGAAATCCTTAAGTCTTACATAACTGCTGTAGAGAACCTAGCTAATAAGAAAGTTAAAATCATTAGGTGTGATAATGGGACGAGTTTAAAACTAAGTGATGAATGATTGGTCAACTTAAGGGTATTAAAAGAGAATACAAGATAGCTAGAACTCCTCCAGAAAATGGGGTTGCTGAAAGGAGAAATAGGACATTAATTGAGGCTGCTAGGACTATGTTAGCAGATTCCAAGTTACCCACAACATTTTGGGCTGAGGCGCATACGCTTATGTTCTTAATAGGGTACTGATTGTAAAGCCTCATGGCAAGACTTCCTATGAGTTTGTTTTAGGTAGAAAGCCTACCCTATACTTTCTAAACCTTTGGGTGTCATGTCTCCATTCTCAATACCATTGACCACTTAGGTAAGTTTGATGGAAAATCTGATAGTTGATATATGGTTGGCTACTCATTGAATAGTAAAGCCTTTAGGGTTTATAATTCTAGAACCAGACGGATAGAGGAGAATCTTCACATAGAGTTTCTTGAGGACAAACCTAGTGTAGAGGGGCAATGACCAAAATGGCTTTTTGATATTGATATGCTAACAGAATCTATGAACTATGTACATGTTTCTATGGATTCTAACATTACTGCAGGAGAAAAGCAAGGTCCTAATGCAGATTCTGATGATGATGATGATGATGACTGTGTCCTATTGCCCATTTGGAATGACAAATCAGTTGGAAGCACTTCTGTAGGGGAGGCAAACAAAGATGATGATCAGCCTCAAAAGACTAATGATTCTAATGCTGAAAGGAGTATGACCAATACAGATGACACAGTGATAGAACCTCAAGTGATCAGTACTAATGTAGTTAATACTGATAAGCCACATGTTAGTACTGATGAGCCAGAATTTAGTACTGATGGTCCTCATTCTATTCCATCAGTTAATGTAGAGGTTCCTGATCCCTATGGTGAAGCTGATGAGATTGATTTTACTAATATAGCTTCATCTTATGTTGTTCCTGCTACACCACACACAAGAATCAATCAGGATCATCCCTTAGAAAATGTTATTGGGGATGTCAATGCTAAAAGAACTACAAGATATAAAGTTCAGCACAGTGAAAGTGGATTCTTCAGTGCCATTTATGAAGAAAGGATCCATGGAGCCACACAAACATGTCTCTTTGCATGCTTTGTTCCACAAGCAGAACCAAAGAAAGTCTAAAAAGCTCTTGAAGATGAATCTTGGGTAGAAGTAATGCAAGAAGAGCTTCTCCAATTCAAACTTCAGAATTTATGGGTTCTGGTGGATCTTCCTGAAGGCAAAAGAGCTATTGGCACTAAATGGGTCTTCAGAAACAAGAAGGATGAAAGGGTGTGGTAATAAGGAACAAGGCTATACTAGTGGCTCAAGGGTATACACAACAGGAAGGAATTGACTATGAAGAGGTCTTTGCTCCAGTGGCAAGGATTGAAGCTATTCGATTATTCCTGGCCTATGCATCATATAAAGACTTCACAATATACCAGATGGATGTGAAGAGTGTTTTCCTCTATGGGAAGATTGAAGAGGAGGTATATATCTGTCAACCTCCTGGCTTTGAAGATCCAACCTTTCCTGATAAAGTTTACAAGGTATAAAAGACACTCTATGGTTTGCATCAGGCCCCAAGAGCTTGGTATGAAACCTTAGCCAAGTATCTTTTGGGTAATGGCTTTAGAAGAAGGAAGATTGATCAGACTTTATTCATCAAGAATGTGAAGAATGGTATCCTATTGGTTCAGATATATGTAGATGACATTATTTTTGGCTCAACCGAGCATGATCTATGCAGAGAGTTTGAAAAATTGATGCATGATAGGTTTAAGATGAGTTCCATTGGGAGAACTCACTTTCTTTCTTGGGCTACAGGTTAAGCAGAAGACAGATGGCATATTTATCAGTCAGGATAAGTATGTCAAGGACATTTTGGTGAAGTTTGGCTATGAAAATACAAAGATTGCAAGGACTCCTATAGAGCATAATAAGCCATTACTTCTAGATGCTAATGGTGAAAAAGTTGATCAGCACCTCTACAGGTCAATGATTGGATCATTGATGTATATGACTGCTCCGCACTGATATATATGTTTGCAGTGTGTGCCTATGCAAGATTTCAAGTCTCTCCAAAGCTCTCTCACATGCATGTTCTTAAAAGAATCTTTAGATATCTGAAAGGCCATGCTCAACTAGGCCTTTGGTATCCTAAAGACTCTCCCTTTGATATGGTAGCTTACTCTGACAGTGACTATGCTGCGGCAAGTCTTGATAGGAATTCAACCACAGAAGAATGTCAATTTCTTGGTGATAGGTTGATTTCATGGAAGTGCAAGAAGCAGAGCATTGTGGCAAACTCTACAACTGAGGCTGAGTATGTAGCTGCTGCAAGTTGTTGTGGTCAAGTTCTCTGGATTCAGAATCAGATGCTTGATTATGGGTATAATTTCATGGGCACTATCATTTATATTGATAACAACAGTACTATATGCATTATTTAAAACCCAGTTGGTCATTCTAAAACGAAACACATTGAGATAAAACATCACTTTATAAGGGACTGTAATGAAAAGAAACTCATTCAGGTTGATAGGATTGATACTGAGTTTAATGTTGCAGATATTTTAACAAAAGCTTTTGAATTGGGAAGGTTTCAGTACTTGGTCACAAGTATTGGGATGCTTCATCCATAATATGTCTTATCTCTCTCTTTTTTTGTAAAGTTTTGTCAACTGGTGGTTAGTACTGATTGTTGTCTAGTTAATACTGATTCTGTAAAGTTAATATGGATTGGCAAGAAAACCTCTTGGATTGTGTTTTATTGGTTTTGGACTAACTTTTCAGGTTTAGCACAAGCAGTATGGATGGGATTTGGTGACTGATGGTTACAGCAAGTGTGGTTCTCTCACTTATGCTCATTCTGATGCAACCACAAATTGGACCTTGCTGTAACTCAAGACTTTGTGATGCCAAAGCATTATGTGGCATCTTGTGATATTAATGAACATGAATTGATGGTTTCAGTTAGTCAGATTCATTCTGCACTAACCCACTCTTTGCCATTCTATTTGTTTACATATAGTGTGACTAGCCCAAGGGCATCCTGGCTTAGAGAATGAGAAAACGTGAATCCAACACTTGTGTTGGAGGCAACACCTGCCACTAGCCTAAAACCTGTCAGAAGGCCCTTTTAATGGGACTATCCATCACAGGCAGTGCTATACACTAAAACCATTGGTTTTCACCAAACTAGAGGCCATGTAAGGCCGCCCTTGATTAAGTGTTTGTCACCACACTTAATCCCTTCAAAATTGTGGTTTCAGTATTATAATTTCCAAACTATGAGATAATACTGATGGGTAAAGTTAATACTGATGGTTATAAGTTGGTACTGATAAGCATAGTTAGTACTGATGAACTAGCCGTTAGTACTTATTCCAAAAGTCTGTTATGCAATGATTACCTTTGCAAATAGAGTTGTTACCGTCTGTTTCCTTATAAAAGGGTTTCCTAATTGGTTTCTCTTTACTTATTACCATAAATATTTACAAGGCGGTTCAACTAAAATTCTTCAAATCTCTATATATTGCATAACTTTCCAATTGCTTTCACCACAATTCACTAAAGGCTTTTGCGATTAAATCCCACTTAACTAACCCTTATTCTTCTTGCTCATGGTTCCTCTTGATTTTTTCGATAAGCACAATATGGTGGCGTGCTTGGACTTGCCAGAAAGCAATGAAGAATTTACTGAGATAGTAGCCTTCCTCAATAGAAGCAGCATCAGGTTTGCTTTACTTTTAAATCCTACTATCTTATGTACCCTTGTCAGGAAGTTTTGGCAAACTACTATTGCCTCAACAACTGAGGAAGGGGTACAACAGTTAATTGGTACAGTGGATGGCACACAAATTGTTATTATCAAGCCTCTCTAAGAGAACATCTTCATCTTAGGGATGTCAAGGTATTAGCACTTTGCCCACCTGAAATTATTGAACAACTCTCATTGATGGGGTATAGACATGACAATACTTTCAACTTTCACAAAGTCGGTTTTCCCCACAATGGGGTTTCTAATCCATACCCTCTTACATTGCTGAGTCACAAAAGGACCTGCCGATGCTTTTCCCACAAACATAGCCAAGCCTTGATCTGCCTTGCAACAAAGTGTGGTGTTTAATTTTTCAAACTATATTTTTGAGGGTATGCTTAAAAATTCAGTTAGCAAAACCAAGTTTCTGATGTATCCTGTGTTTATACAAATATTTTGGATCTTCGAGACAAAATTGCATCCTCACAAAAATGTTTATCCATCAAAACTACTCACAACCAAAGTGTTTTCAAATATGTTAGGGCGTGGTAGGATATAGTGGGGTTATAGTGCCATTATTTCAAAATATGCTCATTGCAGAGGGTGAAGGACCATCACAAGGTGGCTCCCAACACACACCCATACGGATCCTAAAACTCCCAATCAACCACTTTCATCAACAAGTAGGAAATCCCAGGAGAGTGGACAGCTCAACCCCATTCTCCTCCTAACATTGTACCAGATGAGCCTATCTCAGTTGATGTAGGAGATAGAATGGTGAGGGTTGCCACTACTCATCCAAGCTTAGAAGTCTGGCGAGATAGTGGTAACATCAATAAGACCCAACCCATGCCAACACCTAGTGAGCACTGTGTGGACCTAGATAAAGACTTAAAGGTATCGCCGTGCTAGGCCTGGGAATGCATCTCAATTGCCCAATGACCCACCTCTCTCAGCAGGTAACACATCTAGAAGTGGTGAGGGTAGCTTATCACTCTATGATATGACGGAATTGTACAGGTTCTTATGCAGAAAAGTGAATACTTTGGAGCTTGCTTTGGATGAACACAAGAAAGCTGCTGCAAAAGTTCATACCAAGATGCTCCTAAAGATGAAAAGGCTAGAGCATCAGGTCAAGCTTATCTCCCAGCCTACTGCAGACACATCTCCAGTAACTGCATCTCACCCAAGGAAGACCAAGTTTAGAGTCTCTAGCACCTCAATAGAGGATTCTTCCAAATAGGGGAGGAGTTCTGACATTCAAGGTAGAAGAGAATTTGATCAGTGGCAAGGTGGTCAAGCTTTTCAGAGCCCTTTTGCTGATGATGAAGAAGCTCAGGTCAACATTGATGCAGAAGAGGTACTTAGTACTCCTACATGCACTATCAGTAATATCCCAGTTAGTACTGTTAATGTTGTAGTTAGTACTGATAGTACTATAGTTAGTACTCTCGAATTCCTCAATCACAGTTCAAGCCCATTGTCCAAGTAGCCAACTACAACAAGAAACAGCTACAGAGGCCACTACCATTACTACCACTCCACATGAAAACAGTGATGAAGAGGATAGAGAGAAATATGCTGTATTGGGACTTCAAAGCTTGAAGAAATTAGTCCCTATCTCTCCTACTTAAAAGAAGCCTCCTGTGTTGTACCTTAGGAAGAAGACCAAGCCGCACAAAGACCCAAGCCTAAAGAAAAGGGTTGTTATCCAAGAAGGAGGTGCTCCAACATCACCCAAAGATGATCCCAAAGACAAATGCAAGGGTATATTGGTGGAAGTACCAAAGAAGAAGAAGGAAATTAAAAGATTGATGAAGAGGCGCAAGGAAGCTAGCAAGAGAATGGGATGAGCAAGAATTGCGAAACAAGTGTTAAAAGGAAAAGAAAAGGATGGCTAAACCGATGAAGACGGCAAACATGGGATGAAATGAGAGCCAAAGTAGAAGCAACTCAGGAAGTACAACAAAAGCTGCAACAAGATTAGAGTACAAGTGTTAATGAAGCAGCTCAGTTTTTCAGTGAGATCTTGGCTAGAAGACAGAGCCAGTTTAGACAACAAAGAGAGATTGAAAAAGCCTCAAGACCTCCAAACAAGAGTCAGCAAAAGATGTATCTCTGTAAGTACATCAAGTATCAAGGTGAATACAAAAGAACATTGAAGCAGCTTAATCAGTTATCTTAGGAGACTCTTCAAAGACTGGCTGATTTAACTCAAAGAAGATTTCTGGACTTCAAACCTATGCATGAAGATGATTTTGTTGAAAGATCACTGCCAATTGGAAACTACAAAAGACCATCAGAAGAAGGAGCTTCCTCAACTACACCTAAAAGACTGAAAGCATCTGATGAAGAAGGTGGACTCACGGAAGAAGAGCTCAATCAGATGATGTTAATTGAAGCTCTAGAAGAGGCATTGTATTCGGAGCCCATCAATACCAGATACCCAATCATCAAATGGGATATCTACACTGAAGATGGAAAGAGGCATTGGAGGATTCACAGAGCTGGTGGAAAGACAAGTGCCTATTTGTACTTGGTAGATTTATTTGCATTCATTGACAGGGAGGATCTACTCAAGCTATGGGAGTTAGTCAAAGACAGGTTCAAGAACAGAGATCCAAATAATGATAAGGATCTGGAGCTACTTTATGAACTCCAGAATATCTTTGAACCGATCCATCAGAAAGCAATGGAAGTTTCAACCTCGTGATGAAGCTCTCACCGACCGATTATCTGTGGATGAACTTGGTCACTACATGCAATAGGACTGATATCTACATGCTGGTTGAAAGAACTTACCCACTTGCACTTGGAACTCTTCAATAAATGCTGCATATGGGCTAAGGATGGGTAATGCAGTTCAAATGGCTAAGGAGTTGCTGATAAAGATCTTTGACCAAGCCGAAGACCAGCAGAGGAAAGTGAGTTTGAAGAATCCTCAAGGATCGAAGAAACTTGTGATTCAAAACCCAATCACAAGTTTAGGAGGACCTTGGGAAATTCACTTCAGGAGTTAATAGTTATTATGTTAAAAGTTAGTAATCGATAGTATTATTGGAAGAGTATTAGCTAGTTAGTAATCGATAGTGAAAATGTTAGTACTGATAGTGTTAGAGTTTGTACTTGATCTATATTAACTATGTCGTGTTTGTAACAGCATATCTTCGATACCAATAGAAGATATGATATACTTAATGCATAGTTATCTCTGTAAGGGATCTCCTTAGTGTATAAAAGGAGATCCTAGCTAGGTTAAGCATATATCAATACTCTAGCCATCTAAAGAAAAGCTTCAAGGTTGTAAACCCTATTACTAGGAGAGTACTCGTATTATTAATCAATAATATTGAAGTTGTTGGTGTTATTCTTGTGTCTACATTAATCTTCTAAGTGCATTCAAGTAGATTCCGCATACTTGTGTGCATCTACAACAAAGTTTCTCATTGTTGTTTTGGAACCATCCAAGGCAACTAACACGTTTACAAGCTAAGTGTTCTAGATCCAAGGTTTGGGACTCCACACATTTGGTAAACAAACACCTCAAAACACTCCCATCTCTAAACAACCAATAAGAGCTTCTCCTCTTGAACCAAGACAACTCTCATTCACTACACCTCATTCTTCGCCACATCTCTACATGAACACTTTGGAGGACCTGCCTCCTAGTCCTTCTAATCCACCACCATTGCCTACATTCTCATCTATTAAAAGAATAATTACCCAAAAACCTCATTCACACAACGCAGGTGTTGACATCAATGTGTCACCACAGATAGCACACATGTCTCCTTCTCCTCCACCTTCTAATGGGCCATTTTGGGTAATGACTAGACATTAACAACCAAAACCAGAAAACATGGACATTGAAACATCTCTACCTCCTCCACCAACATCCATTGTGTACCCACAACCTTCTCTCTTAGGTCCTTTTACTTCAAGCATACCTCCATCATCACAATAACCAAGTCATGAAGAAACTTGCTACCATTGTCAACAAACTCAAACCTTAGTACATGAACTTCATGATGAAGTACGTTTCATGTTCTACCATCTTCTTGAATGCCTTGATGGCATCAACAAACCTAACCACCCCTAGAAACCTTGAAGTGCAAGCACAAGTGGTCATTCTCCTCTAGTTTTAGCTTAGTCCATCTCATTAGCTTAGTCCATCTCATTAGATCTTGTTCTTAGTTTTAGAGTTTGATTATTATTGTATCATCTCTCTTATTTTTCATTATATGAATCTACGTGTTTAAATGCTTCTAGATTATTTGGGCATATTAGTGTGGCTATGACTTAATTTTATGCTTTATTTTCTTTAAAATGCTGCTAACAAGTTGCAGGTACCCGGATCCTTTGTTTTACACCCGGCGGATCTATTCTAACTTGGATCCATGGATCTATTCTGTTAATACAAATAAGCCGTAAAAAGTTTATTTATATTTTACGATCTTCTAATGTTTTGTCGATAACAAACGTAAAATCATTTTAACGAAACAAATAAAATACGTAAATGGTTTGAACTAATAGTTTCTAACATACCTACGTTTTCACACAAAACACTAAAACAAGTATAAGTGATTTTTTATTTAATATTACATATGTACAACAACTAGTGTTTACATATTTAGGTAAAATATACACATAACTAGTATGTAGTATATTGGGTAATTTAAATGAGTAGAAACTTAAGTATCATTACCCATTGACCAAATACATTGAATGTAGTCGGGTACAACCCAAAGTCCATGACCCATATCCATGGAGCTTTACCCATAACCCATTGCATGACATCATGCTTATGTCATATATGGATAATATCCATAACCCATGGTATTGACCCATACCCGTGTGACTAGGTGCATTGCACTTATTAGATACATTGTATCTAGTAAAAGACCCATGGATCAACCCATAACCCATGACCCATGATCAAAATACCCATGGGTAAAGAGGAGCGTCTCACGGATCCCTAGCTTTACAATAGACGGATCCCTTATGGGAGGGATCCGTGGGATCCGGGGAACAGTAGATATTTTCATCTATAAATAGTGAGCCATTTCTTCATTGTTTCTCACCCCTTTCTAACATACTTTCTGCCTGAGTTTAAAACTCTCTAACTCCAGATCCAAGTGATCTATGTTTGTAGTTTTGTTTTTGTGTGATTCTCTAGGTTCCTCTTAGAGGCGAGATCACCACCTTTGAAGTCAAGCAAGCTCAAGTCCATGAGTTGCCATGCTTCCTCATCATCAAGACTACTGAAGTCTTCTTGTTGATGATTCTTTTCTTTCTTCTAAGAAGTGTAGTGTTGAATACATTAGTGAAAGATGTCTTAAGTGTCAAGACGAAGAAATTAGTGAAAGGTGTCGATCGTCCGTATTGTAGGCATTAGTGAAGGGTTCCTAGAAGTCAAGTCACAAGACATTAGTGAAGGGTGTCTTGAAGATCTATTGAAAGGAATTAGTGAAAGGTACCTTAGATGTACATTCGATATGGTGTGTTTCGATGTACAAGATAGATTAGTATTAGATCCAAGGATATTAATATCCTTGATGATGTTGTAATAAGGAGTTGGTCTCCTTTGGGATTAGTCGTGTGTAGTTGGGTAGTAGTTCCTCCATTGTAATGGAACTCGTATCAGCCTAGTACGGATAAAGGGTAGGCGACGTTGTGGTAGGTGTGGTTCACCAGTGAAAGAACCCGTGGTTAGCATACTACCGAAAAAAGAGTAGGCAACAGTGAAGGTTTCTCCACCATAAGGAGATTGGTGTCGTGTAGTGATTACGAACTCTCGAGTAGGTGACTCGGGGAGTGGAGTAGGGCAAGGAAGGTGTCCTTGTATACGAACCACTATAAATACTCGCGTTGTGGTTTTGTGCTTCTTACTCTTATCTTTTCATTACATACTTCTATATGTTTGTTTATCAACATCCAACACACATCCAAATAGATTGACATAAGTCGATCTAATTAGTTTAAAAGAAAGTTTTAATTGGCAAAACTATTCAACCCCCTTCTAGTTTTCACAACAATTGGCATCGAGTCATAGCAAGTTTCTTGAAGTATATTGTACTTTAAAAACTTGATACGATCCATGGTTAATTGAAAACTTCTAAGAAGGTTTTTCATAAACACAAACACCATGTTTTTTAAAACTCTTAGTTTGGATGTTGATTAGATGACTACATTTTTCTTATTATTTTTTTCTTTTATTTAATTGCACTAATCCTCTTTGTCATGTTTATTAGCTAAAGCTCATACCTACCAAGTCATAGGAATCACTTGTTAACAAGATTACCTTCCCTAAGAAGGTATCTTAAGCACAAAGGAGCCGAAATTGTCTTCTGAAATTTGTTGTGTCATTTGTAAAGACATTCCTAAGTGCATTAGAGGTATGATTTTTTACTTATCTCTAAATGATATTAGCTTGATAAATAAGTATGTTTTCCTAGGTATTTATTTGATTATCTTTTGTGATTATACTCGTTTTACATATAGCTTCATTAGAAAGCTTTTCTTGCATACGTGTTTCCTTTTCGTCTAAAGTCAAGGATTTTATAATTTATGCTCTATTTCATTTAATCCTAAAATTATATCTTTCTAATAATAAAACAAAAACACAAATATCAAAAATTTCTCCTTCCTCATAAAAAACTCCCACCGTCATCCACTCCATCAAATCCCCATTTTTTCAAATCTTCCAATTTCAAAAATTTCCTCTCATTCAAAACTTCATCTTCCTCTCCATTTCATCTTATCCGAATCAAAGAAGGTTCATCATCAACATGGTTTACATCGCCCTCGTGCTCATCGCTCTTGTGTTTCCTATGATGAAGTTCTCATACGGAGACATATACTTTGTGTTGTTAATCTACATTGGGGTTATATACCCAATACTTTGTATCATTCTTAGCATTGAAATGAAATATTACTAATAGTCTAGTTTATCTAGGCTATTACTATCACAATGTGTTTATCATTTCTTGTAACTTATATCTTTCGTATTCTCTCGCAATACAAAAGAAGCCATGAATGCATGCTAAAAGAAAAAGTATGATTAAAACACATATCTTGGTATAAAACTATAAGATCTAAAACTTATGTCTTTTTATCAAAAATCGCTTCGCTTCTACGATTCACGGATCCCAAGAGGAATACTAGCGGATCCATTTTAAAAGGGAACCGTGGGAACCGTGATTTCGATAATAGTTTTTCATTCAAAACTGCTTCTAAAAATAATATTCCACTGGAATGTCAAACATTAAGTTAGTTAAATGTCATTGTTAATAAACACCTTGTAAAAACGTTAGGTAATCATTGTTTTACCCGTAATACGCTACATACTATTAACTTGTCTTCCCTATAGGTTTCGCTATGTCGCATGAATATGAGTTTGATTTTTCACTCACTACGCCTACACTCCTAACATCTCCCTTGCCCAACACACCGGCAATCATGTCCGTGGGTTCAATAATCTCAAACCCGTCACTTCCACGAAGGACGTATTGTCACACCTCTACAATACGAAGAAGGAATCAATACCTTCTTCCGAACCATAGGATTGGAATGTCTTCTCGAAATTAACGAGAAAATAGGTACAAGGTTTGTATTGGAATTCTTCCGTCAAGTCGAATTCGCTCGTAATCGAGGACGCTCTCTCTCTCTCTCTTTGGTTTTGGATCAAAACCAAAAGTTCGCTCTAACCCTTGGGCATTTTGCTCACATCCTCCGAATTCCAAATCATGGAAAATGTTCCTTCACTGAAGATTGGTCTCTTGATTCTCTCTTCAACTTTCGCGAAGAAAATAGTCCATATTGTTCACACATACCTTCCCCGGAGGACTTGAAACGCATGATATGCAAACCTCATTACTCCGATCCAAACATTATCTATACACGGGATATCCGAGAAGATTACAAGGCTCTTGCACTCATCCTAATGGAAAATGTTTGGAGTCTTAGAGGAAATCGAGAAATCCTTCCCGCTTGTTGTGCTCACATAATGTATTGTTTGCTAACACAACAACCATACAATCTCGCCTAATTATTCGCAAGGCAAATTGTAAATCTTCAAGGGTCCAAGAACAAACTCATCCCTTATGGAATGTTCTTGATGCGCCTTTATCATAACATCATGTACTTCCACTCTCAATTTCAAAGTCTGTTGTACGTACTTGTGAACAAGATGATGGAACCGCTAAACATATCTCTCATGAAGACTTTCTTCATTCTTGATTCCACCAACACTCATCAAACATTTGATGATCCTTCTAGCGAAAACGCTCAAGGAACTTAGTAGTCTTTCAAATAGGATAAATCCTTTTGTACTCATGATTTATCAATGTAATCCAATTTCCTTCATAAAATAAAACATCTTACATTTGATATCTTAGTACTAGAACTTTTCAAACTAACCTTGGAATATAATGCATTGTCAAAATCATTGCACACCTTTAGTAAAGGTTCTGCTATGATAGACGGATCCAAAAGTTTGTGCTAGACGGATCCCTATTCTTAGGGAACCGTGGGATCCGGCAAACAGAAAATGCAATTAAAAACATTGTATTTCAAACATGTTTTTAGAACACCTCACACTAAGCTAGACACAGTATCTTAAGGCAAATTAAGTCCTTATCAAGTTAAGTAGATCCTTCCGACTCACACATAACTCACCTAGATCACAATCAAGAGGCTTGTAGATCTATCGTTTCACTTAAACCCATTACTCTTCCGCTCTTAAGCTCACTCCTCATTTATCACATGATCCCTCATATCTAGCTTTGTAAATCTTTTGATTATGGCAAAATTGATCATAATCATCCTTACCTCAAAATTGGTCGAAATTGATCAAATTTTAGTTTTTCCATCTTAAGCCTTTAGGATATTCTCTAAAACATTATCCTAAGTCACTATCGGAACTCTAGGATCACTTAGTTCCACTTGACACTCTCAAAAATCTTTAGTGTCATCTTTGTTCATTCATTGGTACTCATGAAAGTTCTAATTTCTTCCATAAAAGGCAATCAGTTGCTATATCATTCATTGCTCTTTATCACTCAAGTACACCCTTATTTAAGATACTTAGGAGGACTGAAACACTCAAGATAGTATAAATCTTAGACCTTAGAAACATCATTTTTATCCTTTCATAGCTGATGAGAGCCGGATCCCTAGGATTAGCCTAGACGGATCCCTCAAAGGAGGGAACAGTGGGATCCGGGTGACAGATTATGTCAAATCTAGCCAAAACAATCATTTCAAGCTCATATTGCTAACTTGAACACTCCACCTCATCTTTATTAAGTTCCTAGATCAGTACAACTCTTAAGTTGACTCTTGTGCATGTTAATCATCACATTCCAATGAATCTTAGTGGCTTAAGTCTTGAATGCACTTGCCAAAATCCCTTGCTTTATAAACCACATTGTTAGGACTTCTAAAGTCATCATCCTCATTTTCAGCACTTAGAAACCTTTGCAAACCTTTTGAAATCATCTCATCATGAGGAAAACTCCAAGTAGCAACTTATCCACCAAAGAACCACCCAAGAAATATGCTCGTGTTGTACACGAAATATCTTCAACCGAATCATCTCCGGTCAAGTCCACAAATGCAAGGATTGCTCCTCCACCAATCAAACCAATCCCTAAAAGGATAGTACCCACAAAACTACCTATGCCAAACACCACCATACCTCCAAGGCCAAACAATCCCATCTCCACTAAACCATCACCATTGGTTTCTAGAGCTATCTCATTCACAACTCCACTATCATCACCACACCTTTACAATTTAGAGGATTTGCCTCCTAGGCCGTCTCATCCTCCTCCACCGGCAACATTCTCCTCATTAGGAGGAATAATGATACATAATCAAGGTGTTGAGTCAACACTAGCTCCGGCCTCCTTTTTTCCGTCACCATCATCCCATTTGGATTATGAGAAATTATCAAAGTCAACCACCCGACCATATGGAAGTTGACACTTCTCTACCACCACCATCATTCTTGGTCGAGCCATCTTCAAATGCGCCCCCACCAATCCCTCCATCGTTTGAGGCTCCCCAACCCGCTTCACTTGATCCTTCGCATCAAGTAATTTCATTTCTTCCACCACCACTACCTAGCCATAACAAATATTGTTATCATTGTCAACATGTTGAAAGTTTGATACATGAAGTACGAGAAGATCAACGTTTCATGTTCTATCACCTCCTCGAACGTTTCGACAAGATTAAACCTAAACAAACATGAGCTAGAGGATTTTAGTGGTGTCCTAGTATCAAGCGTTACTTAGAGAAGCCTAGTAATTCTAAGTCATGTATCGATTATTTTCTTAGTTTTTAGAGTCATGTATATCATATCTCTAGTTTTATTAAATGAAAATACAAGAGTATATAATTATGTTGTATAATACATAGCTCACTTTGATATTAACATAATGTGTTATATCACCATTGCTTAAATTAATCATCAGCCAGACGGATCCCTTAAATTTGCCTAGACGGATCCCTTACGAGGGAACGGGATCCGTGATACGAAAACTATTTTTCAACTAACTTGATCATATTTGCGAAAATTATACATTATACTTGTTTTCTAACCTTTGTTTTGTAGTTATTCAATTTACACATGAAGACTTTGACACCCTAAAGCTAGGGGGAGCTTTGTGTCAAAGCAATACATTGCAAAATTACTTGCAATATTAGGATTACATTTCATGACATCCCTTTGGAAAATTGCAATCATCAAGGAGGAGCACATTCGTCAAATAGACGAAATCTTTTGAAAACTTAGTTGCAAATGAACTAGCTTAGTATTATTTTCTTGACGCCCTTACATAGGGATGGACTCGTCAAGGGGGAGTAAAGACGAGATCATTTTTTCGTTACTTGCTCTCTACTTTTTACTCATTTTCTATCTTTCACATGTTTTTTCATAAAACAATGTGTTAGTTTTCTTTCAAAGCTCTTTTTGTTTCGACAAAAAGGGGGAGAAGAAAGTAAAAACTACAAATTCAAACTTCTACGAATTTTAGATTTTCCTTAAAATAATTTTATGTTTTGTCATCAACAAAAACGGGGAGATTGTTAATACAAATAAGCCGTAAAAATGTTTATTTATATTTTACGATCTTCTAATGTTTTATCGATAACAAACGTAAAATCATTTTAACGAAACAAATAAAATACGTAAATGGTTTGAAATAATAGTTTCTAACATACCTACGTTTTCACACAAAACACTAAAACAAGTATAAGTGATTTTATGATTTAATATTACATATGTACAACAACTAGTGTTTACATATTTGGGTAAAATATACACATAACTAGTATGTAGTATATTGGGTAATTTAAATGGGTAGAAACTTAAGTATCATTACCCATTAACCAAATACATTGAATGTAGTTGGGTACAACCCAAAGTCCATGACCCATATCCATGGAGCTTGACCCATAACCCATTGCATGACATCATGCTTATGTCATATATGGATAATATCCATAACCCATGGTATTGACCTATACCCATGTGACTAGGTGCATTGCACTTATAAGATACATTGTATCTAGTAAAAGACCCATGGATCAACCCATAACCCATGACCCATGACCCATGATCAAAATACCCATGGGTAAAGAGGAGCGTCCCACGGATCCCTAGCTTTACGCTAGACGGATCCCTTGTGGGAGGGATCCTTGGGATCCGAGGAACATTAGATATTTTCCTCTATAAATAGTGAGCCATTTCTTTATTGTTTCTCAACCCTTTCTAACATACTTTCTCCCTGAGTTTAAAACTCTCTAACTCCATATCCAAGTGATCTATGTTTGTAGTTTTGTTTTTGTGTGATTATCTAGGTTCCTCTTAAAAGCGAGATCACCACCTTTGAAGTCAATCAAGCTCAAGTCCATGAGTTGCCATGCTTCCTCATCATCAAGACTAATGAAGTCTTCTTGTTGATGATTCTTTTCTTTCTTCTAAGAAGTGTAGTGTTGAAGACATTAGTGAAAGATGTCTCAATTGTCAAGACGAAGACATTAGTGAAAGGTGTCGATCGTCCGTATTGTAGGCATTAGTGAAGGGTGCCTAGAATTCAAGTCACAAGACATTAGTTAAGGGTGTCTTGAATATCTATTGAAAGGCATTAGTGAAAGGTGCCTTAGATGTATATTCGATATGGTGTGTTTTGATGTACAATATAGATTAGTATTAGATCCAAGGATATTGATATCCTTGATGATGTTGTAATAAGGAGTTGGTCTCCTTTGGGATTAGTCGTTGGTGTAGTGTTTGGTAGTAGTTCCTCCATTGTAATGGAACTCGGTATCTAGCCTAGTACCGGATAAAGGGTAGGCGACGTTGCGTTAGGTGTGGTTCACCTTGTGAAAAGAACCCGTGGTTAGCCTAGTACCGAAAAAAGTAGGCAACGCTAGAAGGTTTCTCCACCATAAGGAGTTGGTGTGTAGTGATTACGAACCTCGAGTAGGTGACTCGGGAGGAGTAGGCAAGGAAGGTGTCCTTGTAGCCGAACCACTATAAATACTGCGATTGTGGTTTTGTGCTTCTAACTCTTATCTTTTCATTACATACTTCTATATGTTTGTTTATCAACATCCAACACACATCCAAATAGATTGACATAAGTCGATCTAAATAGTTTAAAAGAAAGTTTTAATTGGCAAAACTATTCAACCCCTCCCCCCTTCTAGTTTTCCACACATTCTAAATTGGATCTGGCGGATCCGGGCACTTAGAAAAAAGATTGAGTCTCACTTCAGCTCATTTTTTTTTGAATAAGTCATACCATATACTTACATTCAAACCTTTGTTTTGTAGATTTTCAAAACACACTTGGAGTACTTAACGCCCTCAATAAGGGGGAGCTTTCATCAAAAGCAAAATCATTGCACATTTTACAAACCTCTCTTCTTAGCCTTCCTAAATACTTGACGCCCTCACCAAGGGGAGCCAATATGCATGTATTTAGTTTCTTTCTTATACCTTATTCTCTTATCTCTTTCTAAATTCTTGCATTCGGTTTAGTTTCTTTTCGACACTCTTTTTGTTTCGACAAAAAGGGGGGGAGAAAAGAGTAAAAACTTAATTCAAAAATTACAAATTTTACTTTTTACTTAAAATAATTTTATGTTTTGTCATCAACAAAAAAGGGGAGATTGTTAATACAAATAAATCGTAAAATCATTTATTTATATTTTACGATCTTCTTATGTTTTTTCGATAACAATCGTAAAATCATTTTAACAAAATAAATAAAATACGTAATGTTTTTGAGGCAATAGTTTACTAACTCATTTCACTAAACAAATAAACCATTAAACATGTTTAGTTAAAAAGTTTACATAAAAAAAACCATTTTTATAAAACACTTATAAGTAACTTTGGTTACTTACATTTTTATAAAATACATGCTAAGTTAAATGTAACTTGTAAAAGCTTGGACTATCCATAACACAAAGCCCATGGCCTATGGACCTTGACCCAAAACCCATAGACCATATGCATGACATCATGTATGACATCAAAATGGGTAAATCCAAGATCCATGACCCAAAGCTCATAACCCATGACCCAAAGTCCATAACCTATGACCCAAGAAATATATTACATCATGCATGACATCACATAACCCATGGATCATAACACATAACCCAAAACCCAAAATTGTAACCCAAAATTCGGACTGGTATCACCAGATAGTTGGATCCTTTGGATAACACTTGCCGTATCCATTTGGGAAAGGATCCGGCAGATCCGGGTGATCAAAGAAATGTTTTTCCTATAAATAGTTGGCCGTTTCTTCATTTCTCTTCACCACTTTTAGATATATCTTCTCTCTATATTCTTACTTCTCTAACCTCATATCCAAGGATCATCTATGTAGCTTTTCTATTAGTGATTCTCTAGGTTCCTCTTAAAGGCGAGATCATGACGTTTAGCATAGAAGACTTGCAAGCTCGAAGACATGAGTTGCTAGACTTCATCATCATTACAAGATCACAGAAGTGTCCTTTGTAGTTGGTTCCTCTCAAGCATGTCATAGGTGTGTTGTGTTAACTAGTGGTTCTTGGATTAGTTCCTACATTGTAAAGGAACTTGGCATCTAGCCTTGTACCGGATAAAGTGTAGGCGACGAAGGTTTTGTTCTACCTTATTTGAAGAACTTAGTGTTTAGCTTTGTACCGAAAAAACGTAAGCAACGTTGTGAAGGCTTCTCTGCCAAGCAAAGGAGCTTATGTTGTGTAGTGATTACAAAATCTCGAGTTGGGTACTCGGGGAGTGGAGTAGGGAAAGGAAGATGGCCTTATATCCGAACCAATTTAATTACTTGTGTTATGGTTGTGTCTTTCTTTCTCTATCTCTTAGTATAGTTTAATCACATCTAACTATCAATATCCAACACACCAAAACAGATTGACATAAGTTGATCTAAAAGTTTTAAAATGAAGTTTTAATTGGTAAAACTATCCAACTCCCCTTCTAGTTTTCTACATATATGATTGTAATGCCATTACCATTATTCAGAGATAGATCATCATGTAGCAAATGCAAGAAACAATCCCAATTCTCATGATATTCAACCCTTACTACAGCTCATGCAATTGGATACATTTGGTTGTTAGCATCCCTTCCCATGGATGTTAGTAGTTTGTTAGATATTGGATTTCATAAACACATAACAAACAATAATATGGGTCGAATTATGAGTAGGTTTAGAGAGCGAAAGTGGGATCCTTTCTAGAGAGAGAAAGTGAAAGAAAACATAGAAGGTTAGATTAAGAATGAGAAAGGTCCAACCCTCTACCTTAGGAGGTAGAGGGTATTTATAGTTTTACATAATACGTCCTCCTATCGGACTGTGGATCAGGCATACAGTGGGTAAAGACCCGTCCTTCCTCCACGGTGTTACACTAAACAATTCTACGCTACTAATTAACAAATTAACTATAAAACAACGTAAATAACTACAAGTCTACGAGCTAAAATATGCTAGACCATAATTGGGGTGACCGACACTTTAATATGGAATTTCCAATTCCTAACAATCTCCCCCTAAGGGAGGTCACCCCATGAAATACATTTTGCATCCTAGCATTCTATCTTTGTCTTTAGTTCCAAGCTCGTAGACTTCAATTCTTCAAATTCCGCATTCTTTGTGTTTTAGTAGCGATTCTTCAAAGTCCGCATTACTTTGTACTTTAAGTGGAAGCCTTTAAACTGATCCACATCTTTGATGATCTTTGAGCTTTCATAGAGATCATCGCCCAGCGAAAATCTCTCGGATCATCCATAGTTGTGTTTGCCTTCATGTGTTGTGACTTTTGGACCGGACATGCTCACACTTTCGATCATGACATCTTTTCATCAGTAGCGGGCTTTTAGACTCATGATATTTGCGTGGTAGCGAGAAACATTGTATAAAAATATGAGCGGGTTACGTAGATATGCACAAGTCATGATTTCTTCAATTAAGTATGAATCTTTGTGAGCATGCTGCTTGGATTGACTCCTCAATTACGATCATTTCTTAGTCAATGTACACGAAAACAACGGTTAGCAATAAAACACGAAGTGTCTTTGATCACTTCGTTGAATTGAGTACCGCGCCCACGGTTCCCGTTGATCGGTACAAGTCTGCTGTGATCGTAGAGTTCGAAGAATCTCTCCTTGTGAGGGGTTTATTTGTTCTAGCGTTCTCAAACGAATGTCTCAAAGAAGACAACAAAGGTGAGTGAACCAGAATTGAGATTCGATTGATGAAAAATGATTTGAAAAACAATGCATTATTGCTTAGAAGAAAGAGTTTTGCAATACGACAAGGTTTTATGAGAAAGATCAATTTTCAATCAAAAATACTTTTTGTATTTGAAAAAGAATACACATTCGGCGTGCTAGAGAAAGAAAGAGATTCGCACATCAAGCAGTTTTTCAAAAGTATTTATTCAATCGGAGATACTTTTGAGTTTGAAATATGAATACACATTCGACGTGCTAGAGAAAGAAGGTTTGCACATGAGCGGTTTTCCAAAAGCATTAGTCAATTCAATCCTGGACCAAGGTTGATTCAAGAATGAATCTCCCTATCGTTTCTATCCGATTGTCACAAGCTTGACCTTACGAGAAGATCTCACATGTCACCCACCAAGAGCTTGTTTGATGTTGGCTCTAGAAGGATTTCCATCTTCATCGTGAATATTTTCATATCCTTTCGGATGTTACGGCAATACCACAAGGATAAAGCGTAGGACTCTTAATATATATTCTTACTTTTCACATTGTGTGAAACAGCAAGTCTTCATGAATTTAGTGTCCTAATGAGATATGGTGGATGATCTCTTGGCTCTAGACTCAATTGTGCACATTTGGTTCCTATGTCGGAGACTAGGGTGAGGGTCTCCTTCTTCAATATCAACTATCTCTAAGAGAAAGTCGATAGATTATGTTGGTTCCCCTTGAGAATGAAACAAGCCTTTTTAAGAGGAACTTGAGTAGCTTGGGAAGTTTAGTGCGGTGGTCCTTTGGGTCCATGACGTATTTGTCTTCAATACCAGTGTTACCTTAGTAACCACCAGTAGCATATGTATTGAACCCGGTTTCTGCCCTAAGGTTGAATTATTGGAGGGCTATTTCTTTTCACCCTTTTTCCATTCAATTCTTTTTCATTCTTCAACCCCTTCAGTGCTTACCGAGACTTCATAACTAGAACCTTGTTGGGTTTATTCGATTACTAGCTCATCAGTCCGCACTCTTCTCGTGTCTCACTTTTCTCCTTTTTTCATTATACCTAAGGACTTCTACACTATCTATGGTTATTGTCCTCAGGTAGATCCCTCCGCTCTGGCGGATTGAGAACGAATACCTAACCTAACCATCCTTATATCACCATGCATAGATTAAATTGGTCGGTCTTTTAGTATTGTTCTTTCCTTCTCAAAACCAATTGAAAAATCATTTGGAAAAATCAATCAAGGTACTTGTGATACGAGATGAAAGCATTTTGTACCCTAATAGTTTTGATCATTTAGAAATGCTCCCCCTCAACATGTGCATATGATATTGAAATTGTTTAGCACATGGAGGCAAGAGTTCTTTGAAATAATTTCTTGATCACATTTTCCGTAGAAAAAGCCATTTGATTTTCTTGGTAAGTTCTCCCCCTCAATATGTGCGTTAGATTTTTGAAATCATTTTATCACATAGAGGAAGGAGGTTTTTTTTTTGAAGTACATTCACGATCACAAAATCCATTAAGAAACCATTAGAAAATCAATCAAGGTACTTTATGTTGAAACATATAAATCTTTGTACCTTGAAAGTTTGTTTTCTTTTGAAATGCTCCCCCTCAATATATTGCTTGAGATTGGCGATTAGCACATATGAGAGAGCAGCTTGCACAATTGAATCAAAATGATCACTTTTTATCAAATTTCATTATTAAATCACAAATTCTCCCAATCAAAATATCAAACCCTTTGAGATTTTGGATACCAAGTGATTTAGGCTTGATTTAACATGGGAGAAAATGTGCATATTTAAAATCGTTTGGCATGGGCGGGGAATGCCTTTGAAGGACTTAAAACCAATTCCATTAAAACAGATTTGAGATTTAAATCACGATCTCTCACCCGATCAAAGATTTCAAACCATTTGAGATTTGTGATCCCAAAAGATTTAAATAATTTAGAAAATTTTGAGGAAAGACGTGGCAAGATTTGATTTTGAAAAGTGAAAGATAAGGACCATCTTAAGACATTAAAGATTGTTAGTGTCAGGTATGAAAGTTTTAAGAGATCTTTAAGTAAAATAAAACAATTTCACAATCAGACAAGAACAGAAAAAATTTCATTTTGTAAGATCTTTGAGTTTTAAAGAAAATCATACCATGACATAACATTAAATCTTTAGATCACCACTTATTATTGTACAAACAGGACTTTTATGAAGAAATATCGTTTGAAAATATTTTATTTTAAATCACTATCCCCCTCAATCGATGACCGTAGTCGATGATTGAGTGACTCAAGTTTTGATAAAATGAAGTCCGGTGATTTTCAAAATTAAGACCAATTTATTTTCAAAACAATATTTTTCCATATTCAAAACAATATTTATTCAAATTTTTCAAAATTGTTTAAAAATGGTATCCTGCACAAAGATACGTTAGGTGGTTGAGAAGCTTCTGTTGATGTTGTTCTTTGTAGGGCTTGGAAGAAAACCGTCTGCCAGATGATGAGACTTCTTACATTGCATTTTAATGCCAAGCGAGGTCAAATTAAGCTCCATTTCTTCACTTTTGCTAAAACCATCTCGATGCGGTGAGACCTCTTACGTTGCATTACATGCCAACTCTTCATAGAGGTCCAATTAAGCTCCGTTTCTTCATTTGTCAACCCAAGATATAGTTACCCTTTCCTTTTGGCATCCAATCATCTTCAATAGTGGGATCCGGATCGGGAACATTCTTATCAACCATGATATCTGCATACGTTAGTGAACATACATACAAATATGGTGATGCGACAACACCCAAACAACAATCGACTAATAAAAGCCAATTCAACATGTCAATCAGTTATTTAAAGTATGGGAATAATGTGTTTATCAAACTCTAATCATCTAATCCTAGGCACCTAGTCCTTCAACATAGGTTAACATCATTTTTAATTAAGCATATATGATAATTAAGAAAGCCCGTTAGATGATATAGATTTGAAAACATTCTCCCCTCAATCAATGACCTATTTTGAAAAGTTTAAAAGCGAAGTCATTGATTGAGTTTTCAATTTTATAAAAACTCGAATCGATTGATTTTCAAGCAACTCATTTACCACCATTTTTTGAAAACAACAAATATTTTTCTGAAGAATTTTAGACGGAAAAACATTTGTGTAGGACAACAGATCCTTGACATACTTTCCTCAGTTTGTTTTAGGATAAGTGCACGAAATATTTGAAAATTAGTTTAGCGTAGCACTTTCCTTTCTTGAAGAACGGTTGCTATCAAATAATAGCAAACCATAGTTTTAAGCGGGTTACAGTCCGGAATGACTGCAAGCCATTTTTGTGAAGCTGTTAGAAATAGCGTAAGCCACATTTTGAGACATGTTTATAAAAGAATATTTACACCTCCTGCTCGAACTTCATCTATGGTCTCGTGCCATTATTGAATGACATTTCTAAGACCTTAGATGTTATCGATACCAGAAGACATGTCTTAGAAGAACAATATTTTTGGTATTTTTCAAATTTTCTGATTTTTATGGGTTTTGGAAGATTTTATATTTTTCTATTTTTTTTTGTTGGTTTTATATTTTTGTATTTTGCTTTTTGATAAATATATACAAGAGATAGTTTAGATGATATAGTTTAAGAAGATGATGATACGATGAGAGATAAGGATATCGGCACCTCGTCGTGAAGATAGAATTTGTCATCTCTTAAACTTCCACCACCAAAGCTTTTGAGGCTCTTGAATGGACGAAGGTGAGCTGCGAAAGTGAGACTTTGGCAGCTTCCCCCATACCGTCAATCTTCGAATAAAGACCATTTTCCCAAGAAGAAGAATGAGAAGAGAAACAGTCTCATTGAATGAAGCTCGGCACGAAGAACATGAGAACACCGGTAACAAGTTAAGATATTGATCGTCTTAGCGGTTATCAATCGAATAACGATGAAGACCGATTACATGAACTTTGTTGTGCGTCCCGATGTACACATTACTCTTCGAGATTGACCCGTTGTCTTATTCAGGGAACAATACATCGCGTCTTCATTTTACCAAATGCATTCAGGTTATCTTCCATATAACCAATCAGCCCATAATACACAAGTACCCAACGGTAGAGACAACAACATCACACTAACTGGTTGAATCGATCTCCTCTGGATGTCAACTCTAGAATAACTGATTGCTCGATCATGCAATATGTTGTCCGACCCGAGGTACACATATATCTCCCCGATCGTTGCGATCTCTCAAATCATCATTACATTGAGTACATGAAGCACTTACCGGAAGCACTTTATCATAAATCATATAGAAGATTTCGATATGCAATATCATCTCACGAACCAAATATTCTTTTCACATTTCTTCTTCAACTGACATTTGAGTAACACATACAAAAGTCTCGAGACCATTTCCCCAATTAGTTGGAATAATACCAAGGCTACGAGTTAAACACTGAGTTTCTCTATGGTTATGACCATTGTCTTTCCGGGATAACTTCAATCAGGTAGAAGTGTTAAGTTCATCATGTGCACTCGTTGTGCTTTTAGATATATGTCTCCTTCCCCCTTGCTGGTTTTGATACCTCAGATTCACCAAAACATAATATATGACTTCGAAATCTTGTGAAGAACTCAAATAGCCCAAATGAATCTGTGAGAATCAACTGCTTGAAACTCTCTCGACTATCTTTATCAACCCATATGTAGAAAATTTGAAATGACCACGATGAAGAATACCCGATACCAAACTTGGCTGAAGTCAAATTCCCACATTTGTATCTTAAGCTTACACTTAATAATGGAAGAATGGTGTCAAGAATTTATGCTTCAAGTAAATTTCTAAGTACTCACTACTTAAGCAAAGTATGAGACATTAACACCTCTTGCGATTATCCACACCGACATATGCGTGTGACACTGAGTAAAACAAAGTAACTCCTAATAGTGATAGTTAACCAGGTCTTCAACCATCCACCTCGACTGCTGGTAACTAGATAACCCAAGACTTCAACTTAAATTCTTAAGCCCGAGCAAGTTATCAAATAAGAACACGCCTTTGTGAATGTCAACTTCAACCCCAAATAGGTGATAAATGAGTAACTTTGAAGTAATCAACTTGTGTCAAATCTCCAACACGTGAATAAACATACAATCGGATGAACATTGACCCACTGAATGAACCGGAGCAAATGATTCCTCAACATTAATGCATTCTTCCTTAAGGTATACATGTAAGACGATGGAAGATTTACCAAAAAATGTCTTCTAGCGGATGAGGTAGTCATTTTCCTTAATGTTCATATGGTTTGATTTATAGCAAACATAAGGAGGAACAATAATCCGTGAAGATTTGGCAAAGGAATAACCAAAAGCGATCATTATCCATGAACAACAATCCGTGAAGATTTGGAAAAGGAATACCAAAGAGCGGATCATTATTCAGTAGTGCAACTACAATATCATGATAGTCATTATCAACGCGAGTAACGAAGATAAGATTTCTTGAGAATAATGAGAAGTACTTCTTAGATGGTGAACCAGTTGAGTCAGTAGGAACCGGAGCATGAGCTTCATGTTGGATGATCAACATTTGGAGGAGGTTGGAAGTACTCATCAAACATATCTTTGAAAAACATTGAGTCCCAAACAATGAATCCCAGTTATCCTTAGTAAGTGAAGCATTAGGCGTTGGAGGAAGTCATCAATCAAACAACAATCATTGCAAAAGAATTATGAAAGTCTAATTGGGGATTAAATTTGGCTTTTCAATCTCCCCAATTAGTGCTCTCCCTAAATGTGAAGATTTTCAAGTGTTCTTCTCAGCCGGGATTAAGAAGAAGTCTTGGTCATCAAATGCAATTCATCTTTAGTCTTAACATGTAGCAGAAAATGTAGATCAATTTGTGGACTCGACCTTCTTCAAGATTGTCCGAATGGAAATAGCAGTTAACATCTTCTTTACACCAAAGGCATTCCCGTTAACTTGTAAATAGCAAATCCCTTAATTAAAATCCCTCCCAATCAAACAAGAACGAAGATGTTCATCAAAGAAATCATCCCACAACTAAAGCACTTTGTCATTTAATTATATCAGCCCGTGTGAAGATGTCAACCAATGGCTCTTAGAAGAAACTACATGTGAAGATGATCCTATAAGAAGAAGCTCGGTTCTTACATGAGTTAGAAGCCGTTTGACCATATATTCTCAAATATCAATCAACTATGCAAAAAAATCACACTTCTTCTCCCCTCAAAATTGCATCGAAGATGCCATTCTTGATTAAACAATTATCATCCAAATGTATTCTATTCACACTTCTCCCAAAATGCTTTTTATGATGTCGCCATCTTCATTATATTGAGCAAGTGGAATAAGAGTAATTATGTAGTCCGATTCACTTGATGACTGAAAGCATGGAAAAAGCATGAAGCATGTTGATGATGAGTGTCGATGAGAATGGTCATAAACATGAAGATTTCTCTTCTTTTGAAGATAAAGGCCTGAAGCGTACACTTTTTTCTTTTCGTGGTATGGGGCCGAAGTATTACTCTGCAGATGCCATAGTGTTGAAGAACGAGGCCTGAACTGATGTGAACAGACGTCATAAGAAGATTTCTCTTCTTTTCGAAGATAAGCTGAGACGTACACTTTTCTTTTCTTTAGAGTACGAGGCATGAACTGAAGTGTTCAAACTTCATAGCCGATTGAATATCAATGGTGAGTAACTTGAACCCGTGAGTTATGAGATATCAATCCTTTTGTTATCCATAGTTTAAGCCAGTCCATGTATTGAAGGATCGGGTAATGCCTGAGGTAAGGACTACACACTAATATTACACACTTGATTGCATATATTTTGGTTAGTGACATTAGTATCCAAACCCTTTGGGGTTTCACAGTCAACCTTGATTTTGTCATGGTAGCACTTTCGGTAGGTATCCACCTAAGTCCAGCATCCTTAAGTATTCTACCAGACGGTATCCACTTATGGCAAGGTCTAGGATTGTTAGGCTTCTTATGCATAGTGGAAGACTTATCCTTATTCCTAGTTTCCACAGATTTAGCAGTTGGTATCCATCTAGAAGATTTTAGTTTGTTTTGCTTCGTATGCACGTAGATGACTTAGTGTAAATCCTAGACTTAACGGTTGAACCTTTGTATGAGCATTTACTTTCTTTAGGGATTTTGAAAAACAATTATCATGATTTGCCTTAAAGATGCATTTCAAACAATTTGAGCAAATAGCTTGTTTGGATTCAGAAAATGATCTAGAGTTCTTAAAGTGATCTGCTATGGGAATAGCTTTATTCGAAACGCAACTTCTTTTAGATACAAGCCAATCCTTAGTCTTTAGATGAGTGTTCCTAGGTAATGGTTTAAAACTACTAGCAGTGCCTTGAAACCTCGTAGAATTCATCACCCTAGGTCTTGAACCTAAAATTCCATCTTTTCGAATCTGTGCCTTTTTCCTAGCTTCTTCTAGATAATAGCTCTTCCACAAGTCATTCATATCATATGAATTTTGAATTTTAATGCTTGCTTTGACACATTTTTCGAACCAATCCTAGAGGTGCTAGGAGTAGAAGTAGCTGCTTGTTGAGGTTTAGAGGAACTAGAAGCATAATTCTTAGGCAACTCAGGTGAAGTGACTGGTTTTGACAAAACTTGTTTCTCTTCAACTTGGGAGGCAAACCGTGTTTTTGAAAATTTTGGCCTTTCGGATATAAAGCGGTAAATTTGCCTAACAACGGACCATTTTCTAATGGGATGAGAAACTGGTTTCCCCAAGGTTGATGGTTTTGTAAATTTAGTGTTCACACTTTTCCCTACAGTTTTCCTAAGCTCATTCTTTAAGGCAACAATAGCGAAAATCTTTTCCTGAAGTTGAGCTTTGAGTTCATCAATTTTTCCTATCAAAGAGTTTGTTTGTTCCATTGACTTAGTTCTAGTTTCTTTGACAGAGTCACTTAGTTCCATGTGATGCTTTCTCAAAGACTCATTTTCCTTTAGTAATTTAGCCACACAAATCGCTAATTCATCATTTCTCATTTGAATATCATCAATAGCATTAACATCAGAATTACTTGTAACCAAATTACTTTTCACATGCATATCAGAAATATGTTTTTTCAAATTGTTGATAGTTGAGTTTTTGGCATGAAGCTGAGCTTTTAAATTGTTTATTTCAAAAAATTCACGAAATTGGGAAATTCCATTATTTTACATGGTTTTCTTATTTTGAAAACTTTCCTCCTTTCTTTGTATTGCAATTTCAAGAGAAATGCAATGTTTTTCAATTTTTGAGAATTTGTTTGAAAGTTCATCAAACGCCTTTTTATCAACCATATCATTTGTTGTGAATTTATTAGACTCATCCTCAACCAAGGAACATTTATCGAATCATGTTCATTATTATGATCAGTTTGTTTAGGTACATTAGGATACACATTAAGTTGATCAGTTAAGGGTACCTCAACACATGACACTTGTTCAATTGTGGGTCTGATATCGCATCCACATCATGTGTAACAAGAATCACTGGACCGCGGATGTGTTAAGCTTATCTATCTCACGAGTCTCGTATTAGGTGTCAAGCTGATCAACATCACAGTTTTACAACTCAACTCTACAATCTTTTGATTGTGCCGAGATTCATTCGCCTTTCGATCACAGCATCTACTTCTTGTGTGACATGAGTTCTTGACATTTGGTTACATCATTCTTTGTTGTTTTGATGATTCGCATTCACAACACCCGACCTACGATACATTACCCGACTTATCACAAATATCTCTCAACTGTACCAGACTCTCATCTACTTTTTCATCATTCGAGTAACTTCCTCAATATACTTCTCCATTCTCCATGAGATGGATAAGTGTCTCGTAACACGCTAATTTCCATTACAGATGTGTCTCTTGAAGGACATTTCAGTCATGTCTTGATCATAATATGATGTGAATTCCCTTCTAATGAATGGTGAAATTTTTGTAGATCACTTGAAGTGCAGCTTTGGAACTATCCATGAACCTTTTCTGTCAAGTTGTAGCTCAATTGCTCTAGGTTTACAGCAAAGTTCCTGTTAATGTGGATAAGAGATCGTGAGGCAATACATGTTCGTTCCATTGATGTGGGTAGAAGTAACATGAGTGAGAGTAATTTGTTGATAAGGTTCAATGTTGCTTTCCTTTTGCATGGCATCGTAGCCTGAACATGTGCAAATCTTTCTCATTGGACTCAGAGCATGAAGAACTCAACTCATCATTGATTGATTCCATCATCATTAACGTTCGTTATAGCTAATATTCTCATGGTTATCTACAACATCTACAGCATCATACAGTTTGAGTACTTCTGAAATCAGATGAATCGGGTGTAAGACATGATGTTGATGTGTATACGGGATTTTACAAGTCTGTGATTTAAACTAAGAAATAGAATCTTTCGCGGGATTTTACTAAAATCAAGACCAAACCGTTAAGCAATGACCAATGGAAAGTGTTAAGATGACCGATGGATCGACACAATGATAGACAATTTTGTGTTAGCAGAGATGTTGTTTGGACGAGATTTGGATTGGCTGATGCACGATTTTACGGAGAAATTTAGGTCCAAAAACTTAAAAAGCTCAATAACTTCCTTCCGGAGGGGATTTGGGCCTCAAAAATTCGTTTCATGACTTGTGGTGAAACCTCACCATATTCACTTTATTCCTTTCGTTTTGGTGGTATTTCGCTAAAAACGAAGTTACGGTTCAAAAGTTATGGCCGTTTGAAGTTTTGCCGTAAAAAGTCAACTTTTGGTCAAACAGCTTCAATCAACTTCGCATCGAACAACTCGCAATAGACAAGCGCATAAATACAACTCGCATAGGAAACTCGCTTAAGGCTCAACTCGCATTAGATACGTTGAATCTGGGCAGTCATGATCAAAAGCGTCAACTTCGCTTGACAACTCGCTAAACACTCAAATTAAACTTAAAAGAAACAACTCGCTTAAAACCCAAGTCGCATAAAAGTCAACTTCGCTAAATAGCTAAGTCTCTTTAGAACTCAAGAGTAAGCAAGAATCAACTCGCTAAATAGCCAAGTCGCATAAACCAACTTTAACTTCCAATAACAAAACGCTCGCTTCCAAATGACAAAACAACTAAGCGAGAGAAGCGTTTTTGCAGTGGCTCAACTCGCATAGTACAATTTTCAAAAAAACCACCACTTTTCAATCCAAAAACAACCTAACCACGATGATTCAAGCCTTCCAAATCAAAACCTAAACACTTATGATGATTCAAAACACAAAAGTACAATCAAAATCAAAACTTTAACACTAGAGATGATCCAAATGATGCAAAATACTCTAAACTCATTCAAACCCAAAAACCTTATGAAAACCACTAGAAATCCAAGATCATGAAAGATGAGTGATCAAACCATGGCTCTGATACCAATTGTTAGATATTGGATTTCATGAACACATAACAAACAATAATATGAGTCGAATTATGAGTAGGTTTAGAGAGAGAAAGTGAGATCCTTTCTAGAGAGAGAAAGTGAAAGAAAACATAGAAGGTTAGATTAAGAAAGAGAAAGGTCCAACCCTCTACCTTGGGAGGTAGAGGGTATTTATAGTTTTACATAATACGTCCTCCTATCGGACTGTGGATCAGGCATACAGTGGGTAAAGACCCGTCCTTCCTCCATGGTGTTACACTAAACTATTTTACGCTACTAATTAACTAATTAACTATAAAACAACGTAAATAACTACAAGTCTACGAGCTAAAATATGCTAGACCATAATTGGGGTGACCGACACTTTAATATGGAATTTCCAATTCCTAACATAATTCTCCTCTACATTTATGCTTTAAAAAACAACCATCCAACGCTATCACCTTCCTACACCTTACTAGCCATCCATCTTTTACTCCCTTGAAACAAATGTACATTTTTTTAAAATACATATATCCATTAGCTGATTCATGTACATCAACATAAGACCCATGGTTTGAGGCTAATATTGCTTGCCTATACTCATATGATTTCCCATAATGCTCTATAAGCCCACCCTCATGCTCAAATAAGGCCAACTGTCTTGTTCTCATCTTGGTCCTAAACTCACTTCTATCATGTATTTCTTTCTTATGTCTTCTTTCATTTTCCTTACAGGCATGCACGAATCCTCAATGATTTCTTTAGAATAATGCAGACCAGTCCACGTAAAAGTCACAAGAGAGCCTAAGTTGTAATTCCTACAACATTTATGTTCTAGAATGAGGGACTTAATTTGAAAAGAATGTTCATTAGACATCCATGAAGACCACAGTCTAAAAGGACAAGCAACATTTTTAAATTCTTGTATTTGCTTCTTAGTCCACTTAGGTTATGCACAATAACCGTCCCCTGATTCTGTAACTACCTTCTATTTGGTCACTTATTTAGCCTTTCTGTTCTTAACAACTTTCTTACCATGTTTCCTTGAGTCCTATCTTTACGTGGCATCACCCTATCCTTGTTACTTTTTTTACCTGCACATCTGCCCTCAACAACATTTCTACCATAAAAAACCAAAAGATATCTCTAGTCATTTTTCATGTACCAAAGCTGATAACCATGTGCTACACCATAGTTTTCCAATACCATTTTTAACTGATGTGGTCTCTCATACGTCATGCCTAGTATTGGTTCCATCTTATCCTAAAGGATGTTAGGGTCAAATGCAGGATAAACTACATCCTTTTTCACCATCTACACAGGATCTATTTGATTTTCATCATGATTTACTTCATGTGTTTCATTAATATCACACCTTCTATATTCACCATTATCTGTAAAAAAAAGATCCTAGAACTGCATAACTTATTCAGGAATGGATCTTGTGTACTAATGTTCTTAATTCTAACAGTGTCATCACCCTCAGTATGAATGTCCGCACATTTTATCTCTTGAAAATCATCACTAGAATAATTGTCATCACTAGAATCTATCATATTTCCATTTTGTTCTTCATTTTCTTCAAACTCACACAGTTCCATAATATCATAATCAAAGTGATCAACATACATATCTATCATGTTGCCATTCTCATAACCAACTGTCAACATGTCTACAATATCTTGGTCCGGCTTAATTTCTCTTAAACCTACACTCAACTTAGCACCAGTCTTACAATAATACACCCTTTTAAAGTAACCTTGTGGAACTAACCTTTACACGATTTGCAATAGATTCTCATAGGACATTTCGTCGAAATTGGTATCATTGACTTCTTTCATCTCACCCTAAGCGTATTTTAAAGGGTTTGAAATGAAAATCCCATCATACCTAAAATAAATAATGAAGACATCCTTCTTTGATTTCTTCTTTTTTGGTTCACCTAAAATTAAGGTTTAAAACAAAATTAGGGTTTAAAACAAAATTAGGGTTTCTTATAAACCAAAATAAACGTAAAACAATTATAATAAAAATCTTACCTTTAGCCATGACAATTATTTATCACTGAAAACTCATTAACTGATGGGTTAGAAATTAGGGTTTGGATGGAAAAGATTAAAGTGGATGATTTCGGGAAAGTTAAGTAAATTGATTTTATATACGATATAGTTGACTTTATTGATAATGGAATATATATTTGGCGTTGACTATATCTATCTAGCATTGACTATACTTGTATTATGTAAAAAACAAATACGTGGAATTATTTTATGCCAGCGTGTAATATTTAGCCAGAACACAGTTACTAAATTGGTTAAGTCGGAAAAGAATTTGAAAGTACGTTGTTGAAGTCATTGAATAAAATACTATATCTCAAATCAGCACAAATTTGAAGTGCATGGCTATTATATAGCTTTTACTCTTAAAAATTTGCCAAAATAGCTACATAATTAACCCTATAATGTGGTGATTAAAAACGTTCCTTCTTAAAATTTTGTGAAAGACTAAAACAACATTGTTTGCTTCAGGAAACGTATATATGTGTTTGGTTGTTTGCTTCAGGTAACGTATATATGTGTTTGGTTCAACATAATTATGATTAAATAACTTAAAACCTTATATCTCGAATCACTTACAAAAATAGATATATTTTCTCTTATATTTCTCTCCCTCAATTGAGATAAGTGACTAAAATTCCTTCTCACGCTTCTTATTTTAACTTTTCTTCTCACTAGATGAGATAATGCTACCGACTCATTTTTCAATCAAGAGTAAAAAACTTACCCAGATCTTTTTAAAAAAATAATAACTTATAAAATGTTGATCGTTAATTAAACAAATTATATCATTATGTGCATAAAACCATCTTTCATTAGAGAAACACTTGTATATAATTTTGACGAATTTTTTGTTTTAGATTTTTTTTTTTTTTTGCTTTTTGAAATTTACGCCCTGATACATAAATCACATGAGATATATGATTTAAAATTGAAAACTCGCATTATAAATCACACGTGATTTCGTATCTTTAATATTTAAGTCTTGTATAAAAATAATTTTTTTAATCGAAAGTATATTGAAGTGGTCGTGTACTTGAGAAAAAAAAAATCGTCTTGATGGCGTGTTTTTTTCGCTTAACGATTGACCGTTTGCAAGATTTTTTTTTATTTTATTATTATTATTATTATTTTGAAAATAAAACAGTAAAATGGATTTTTATTTTTTTGATAAAAATAAATGAATAGTATTTGTCTATTTGATATTTTATTTTTTGTTGATCGTGATTAAACTCCATGTGTATATATGCAATTTGTATACTTGAAATATTTTTTAGCTTGTTAAAATATGAAAGTACAATAAGCCCATAAAGCTTACCTAGTTCCCATTATAAATAAAGCATATCTACTACCACTACCTGCGGTGCACACTCACCTTAACATTGTTACCATTATTTTTACTGTTGTGATTAAAATAATATTGTTACCCATTTATTACAATTCCAACTTTAGGTTAAAAGCAACTCTCTTTTTTCTCTCTCCTTTTTTTTCTCCGTAACAAACTAACCCCTTCTCATCTTCCTTAAAACTCCATTAATCCCCATTTTCTTTCTCAATTCTCGTCCATTTCAAAATCTGAGACCATCATTCAATTCGTCTTTTCATTGCGCACACAATGGTATGATTTATTGAATTTTCAGTGTATTTTGAGGAAACCCCCAATTTCAAGTTTTACAGCCAAAAATCACTTTTCGTATTTCTTCTGTATTAGGCTGACATACACTTATAAACTGATAATAGTCTTGAATGGATGATATTCACGCTATTTGATTACAGTTTTAGTGGTTCAATTAGATTCAATTGAATCGGGGTTTTGGCGCCAAAATTCCATTCATTTCATTTCATCTGTATTCCTGCATTTGTTATGGTGTAGTGAGTTAGAAGTATAATTCAGTATGTCTAGTAAAAAGAGATCACTTAAAAGGCAAATAAAGGTCCCAAATAGATTCAATGATCATGTTGTGGGGAATATGAGCCAGAAGAGGAATGGGGAAGTTGTGAAGAAGAGTGATGGGACTGGTAAGGGATTAAAATTGGGGAATAATGCTGAGACTAAGGAAAAATGATATGGATAAAAGGGGAAAGGATGTTAGTATGAATGGGACTGATGGGGAACCTGTTGAAGCTTGTAATGTGGACAATGTTAAGGAGACAAACATGACAAAGGAGGCAGAGGTGGAAGAGGGGGAATGTATGGGAAGTACAGATACTGAGAAGAATGTAACACATGATAATGGAAGTATGTTCAATTCTGAGGGTCATGTATCTACTAACTCTCACATAGGTGTCAAACCAAATGTGGAAAGTGAAAATAATTTGAGTAATGTGGATAAAAATGGGCCTAAAATTGGACATTCTTATGCTAATGTTGTTAGTCAAAATGTATTTGATAAGAAGCTGATTAGCATTCCCACTGAAATTGATGAGTCAGGCATTGAAATTGTTGTATTTAATGAAGAATTGATTGTTGGGGGTAGTAAGAAGTGGGAGATGACTGTATGTGGATACTTTGTGGGTTGTGACATGGCCATAAATGAACTAAGATTTAACCTGAGGAAGATGTGGAACAGACATGGGTTTAAGGACATTATTGATCAAAACAAAGGGATTTTCTTTATGAAATTTCATAATTCTAATGGGATGAACTATGGTTTGGACAATGGGCCATGGATGGTTAATAACAAACCATTTTTTGTACAAAATGGGACATCAACATGAACCTGGATAAAACTGAACCAGACACTTCACCTATATGGATCAAATTGGGAAACTTACCTTTGGAGGCATGGACTACTACTGGTATTAGTGCTCTTGCCAGTAGGGTTGGGAAACCAATGATCATGGATGTAGTTACAACCTTAATGTGCAAAATGGGTGTGGGTAGAATTGGATATGCCAGGGTTCTTGTTGAGGTATCAGCTAAGAAGGATTTGCCAAATATGATTGATGTAGTGTACAGGAATGGGCAGAATATGGAAATATGCAGGAAACTAGTGGAAGCGTTGTATGACTGGAAACCACCATTGTGTAAAGATTGTTGTGTGTTTGGACATAATAGTACTAAGTGTGGGAAGAAGGAATCTGTGGAAGGTGTGAGTAAGGAAAATGTGAGTCAAGAAGTTAATAAGGAACCTGTCCAGTCTGATTTAATCAACCAAACAGGACACATGCTAGATTTGAGTTTCAACCTAAGGCTAAGGAGTCAACTGAGGGAAAGAAGGATGGTCAACAAAGGGAGAGTACAATACATGAGAAGAGGAAGGATATAGGGGAACCTAGCACTTCAACATGCAATAGTAATTCTCCTAAATCTCCAAAAGTGTGGAGTGTCAACAAGGTAATTCTGGAAGTACTAAAAAAGACATCCAACAAGTTTGTTGGTTTGGTTAGAGACAGAGAGGAGGATGAAAGTGTATTGTGCAAAGTAGGGGATAAAGGCAAGAGTAAGACAAAAGTTAGTATGGAAGCAACAGGTATAGATGTTGAAGAAGATGTATTTAGTGATGATTCGGGAGTTGGTGTCACACCCCCAAATTACCTGTTTTGCAGCGGAATGGAATTCCTGGGGGTTGACTGTCATAGCATCACAATCACAGTTATTTTGAATGACCTAAAGTGTCGTTTGAAAAATACATCGTTTGATTTAATAAAATAATCAGAGTTTACAAAGTATAGGTCCCAAATGAAAATCAACATGTGCGGAAAATAAGTTTGGTACAAGTCAAACGATGTTTTAAAGTGTATAAATCCCATGTGAGACGCGTCGTCATCGCGACTCTATGATATGTCCACATGCAAGCCATGAAGTGAATGCCTTAGTTACCTGAAAATACATTGCTAAAAGTGTCAACACAAAGGTTGAGTAAGTTCATAGAGTTGTTGAAAATGTTTAATACGACTACCACAAGTATAAATTATGTATGACAAATATGTCACAAAAATGTTACAATTGCTATAAGTCCATGACACCGAAACTAGACTGATCATGATGTTCGCCCCAACAGAGTGTTTGCCAAACAACTCAAATAATGATATTAAATGAAATACATCCGTTTAACCAGTTGGAATCCACCCAACCCCGATGGAGGAGTCACCCTCGATAGATCTATCCACTCCACCCGCTTCTATGTAATTAACGGTTAATGTTATATAATGGGGACATTCAATTGGCATGAGGTAACTTAAGCAATGTAATGAATTTGATATATTTGGTATCGTAATAAAAATAATGTGCAATGTATTCTCCCCCGTAGGTTTGAAATAAATTAAAAACTTGAATAAATTGGGGCTATGAAAACTCACCTGTTGCAATGATTATGATGATATAATGGCAATACTGAAATGAGGCGCAACCTCTGACCGTGACCTATGTTATGATGTAATGTCGTGCATGCAAATCCACATGTAATCTATACCACTTGTACGCTTTTGAAAATAGAATTTATCGTCGAAATATATGTTTATGACATTCGTATGTTATAAAATACTTTACAAGTATTTATGTTGAAATGATATCTTACGATAGTCATTTAATGATTTATTGTGAAATTATAAGTTTTCGTCGTAAAATAATGTCGTTGAAATTTCATGAAAGTGACTAAGTAGCCTTGAAAAGCTAGTCATAAAATGGTGCACGTCGAGTGTTAGGAAATGAACTCAACGGTTTTGGGAAGCTTGTATCATTATCTCAAAGTTTTAGTGTTTAAGTTTTCATCCTAGAGGTCTCGATCACGGAGAGAAATATAGGTTAAGTATGGTACTTGTATCCAAAATATTGTTTAAGGGTGGTTTTCGCAAAGTTTATGACCGTATTTTATTCTTACAACTCGCTTGACGAACGGTTGGACATTTTGAAAAATATGCTTGGCGAACTTACTTTTACTAGAAGACCTCATGCTATAAAAAGTTCTACATCAATGTTAAAAACGACTCTCAACATGGTCATTTGTGGCCGTTATATTTGTCTATTAGAAAATATATATGTTATACTTGTACCAAAAATTACGGCAACTTGTTTAAAATGTGAATAACTTAGTCGTTATAAGTCCGCTTTCTACGCTTTATATATCCTCGAAACGTGATAACATATACTAATATATTTTTGATAAGTCGACACATTTTACAACGCTAAGACTCATTTTGACTCGTGAAAAGTCGAGACAGCTTGCTGAATTTTCTGAATATAAGTTTTCGCTCGTTAAATTTGAAAAATAGCATAACTTCTTCGTATAACTCCCAACCCGCTCAAGCGGCCACTTTCGCTTTTAAAATATATTTTCTGAATATCTAGCCCAAATATTTTTATCTACTGTCGAAATTTCCAGATTTTCAAAATATGGACAGACTCTTATGTAAACTTGTCGAAATGAGTTTTTCTCGCGCCAAACCTATTCTAACCAATTCAAAACAACTCTGAAGCTATTCAAATCCTACCATACACCTTCTTAGGGTGTCATGGGTTCCTAGACATCATCAAAAGTGATATGTTTCAAGGGATAATTATAGGATGATTATAATTGATAATAAGTAATAAAAACACTAAAAGTGGTATAAATTCATATGTAACATGCATGTTTTTCTCAAGCTTAATGATATGAACATAAAAATGAATATGAAAGATGATCATGAATATGGGATGCTTACTTGAATGATTATGTGAAAGAAAGTGATGAAAACCTTATTAATCTATAGGTTTTTATTTCAAAACCTTAACATAGATCATTAGTAGGACATGATAATCACTTGAACTAGAAAATTTTATGGTTTCTCTTGGTCTTCATGCTATGGCCGGCCACTATAGGGGAGGAAGGAGAGGTTTGATTTTTTTTTTCACCTTTTCAAAGTGTTAACTATGTGTTTGTGTTTTAGATATTAAATGAGTTAAACAAATATCTAGTCTTTACATGTACATGTGTACATTTAGAAGCAAAATACAATTTGGTGACATAAAGTGACCAAGGGTGGCCGGTTATGGGTGAATTGGGGGTGAGGTGTAATTTTGGAGTTAAATGTTTTTTTAAGTGTAGGTATAAAGTGTACTGTATAAATATATTTAGGTAATTAATGTAGCGTTAACTAAAAATAGATTTTAACGGATCAAAATAAAATGTATTGAAGTCATAAAAATTATAAAAATATATTCCTTGCAAAATTTGAGTGAAACAATAATTATCGTGTAGTATTTACGAAATCCGTCGTAATTATAAATATAACAATTTATATACCAAATAAATTTAAAACATCGGTAAACCAATAATATAATTTTTATAGTCTTAAATGAGTATATAAAAATATATTAGATAATTTTTTGGAATTGTTGAATCAAGTATCAAAATAATGTTTACGCGATATAGCGCTTATTTAATAATAGAAATTAAACGTTTAATGTAAAATGCTAAACCATGCATGAATTAATATAATGATAATGATGCTAATGATATGTAGACTAAACCTAGTCTATATAAAATTCCTTGAATGATGGTTCATGAATTCTCGTAGCTAAACCATTAAGGTTACGCTGACTTGATAATTGTGAAAACCTAGTTTCACGATAAATGATGAAATAGTGAAACTTGAATAGTGTTTTTCTCCGGAATGAATAGTGTTTCGTGAATAGTAAATTTTGAAATACGTTCTCGAATATTACTCGACTTTGAAAACGGTGAATAGTAAAATTTTGAATAGTAACCAGTGAATAGTAAATTCTCGAGATGAATAGTGAAATTTTCAAATTTTGTAAAATGACAAGAAATTCCGAGTTGTCACATTCGCCCACCAAAAAGGAATTCAAATTCCCTGATTCAGTCTATGTTAATATCCTGTTACCGTGGTGAGGATATTAGGTCGATCGGTCGCCCAGTGTTTTCTGATCGTACTGCGCCTTTCCAAGACGGGACGTTGAACATATATCTGTTGCCAACTTGAAATTCTAATGGTTTGCGACTTATGGAACATACTTCCAATATTTTATGTCGTATATCATTACAGCTTATCTAGCTATTTGTTGTTTGTAACTGATTTTTGATCTGTTCGATCACTTTGTTGTTTCATGAATGACTTATGGATTTGTGAGTTAAACTTTCCTGGTTTTGACCCGTGAATAAGTGATTGACACCTCGACCATAGAGTGCCTCAATGGTGCCGCTTATAATCTGGTGTGATAACTATTGTTGTATGAAAATTATCATGGCAAATGATTTGCCCAACCATTTCCAAAATCAATCACACATGCCCTCAAAGATATCTTCTAATGTTTGAATTGTCCTTTCACTTTGACCATCGGTTTGTGGATGATATGTTGTGCTCATCTCTAATTTGGTTCCAAATTGATCTTGTAATGATTTCCAGAAGTTTGAAGTGAGACTATCTCTGTCGGAAATGATGGAAATTGGTAACCGGGTTTGAGACTATTTCCTTGACATAAAGTCTAGTAAGTTGTTCCATGGAATAAGTCTCTCTTATTGGTATGAAATGGGCTGATTTGGTAAGACGATCGACGATTACCCATATACGCCGTAGAACCTCCCATGTCTTAGGAAGTTTCGGACGGTCTATCGTAATATGCCCCATTTCCATTGGGGAATTTCTGGTTGTTGGAGTAACCCAAGGTTTCGATATTCGACTTTACCTTAGAGCAAGTAAGGCATTTGCCAACGACGTATATTTCCGCCTGTTCGCCACCAATAAAGTTTTGAGATCCCATACATCATATCAACCTGGGTGAATAGAATACTTTGACTTATGCGACTATGCATACCAATTTCGATCCCGCCATAAAATGGTACCCACATTCTATCCTTGAAGCATAATACTCCATCTGCTTCTTTACAAGGCTATTTGCATTATTGGGTATACCAGAAGTTTTCACTTGGTCGGTTTTCCTCCTTGAGTGCCTCGATTTGGGCCTCGAGTATTTTTGATGGTAAAGGTGAACTGACGTCATTCCAAAGGATCGACTCTTAAAGTTTTGTCCCTTTTCGATAAGAGCATCAGCCACAACATTGGCTTTTCCTTGATGATACTTGATTTCACAATCATAATCAGCCGAGTAATTCCAACCAAAGACGTTGTCTCATGTTAAGTTCCTTCTGATCAAGAACATATTGTAAACTCTGTGGTCCGTGAACAGGCACTTTGTACCGTAAAGGTAGTGTCTCCAAATCTTGAGTGCAAAAACTACGCCCCCAAATCAAGATCATGAGTGGTGTAATTCTTCTCATGAACCTGTTGTCGGAAGCATAAGCTATCACCTTCTCGTGTTGCATTAATACAGCTCCAAGCCCTTTATGTGAAGCATCGCAAAGATAACGAAGTTCTCAATTCTTCGGTAGTGCCAAAAATTAAGACAAGCAAAGCTTTTGCTTCAACAACCGAAAGGCAGTTTTTGTTTCTTTCTTCCCATTCGTACTTCTTGTTTTCTCAGGTCAACTTGGTCAAAGCTTTAGCTATCTTGAAAACCTTCGATGAATCTTCTTCGTAATACCCGACGAGTCCTAGAAATTGTCGGATTTCAGAGATTGGCTGGAGTAGCCCAATCCTTCACGGCTTCAATCTTTGCGGGATCAACTTGTAGTCCTTGACTATCAATGATATGACCAAGAAATTGTACTTTACGGTTCCAAAATCACACTTCGAAAATTTGGCATACAACTTCTCATTCTTGAGTAGTCCTAAAATCGTTTTAAATGCCCTTCAGGCTCTCTTTTTGCTCTTTGAGTAAATCAATATGTCGTCGATGAATACTATAACAAACTTGTCCAAATACGTTTTGCATACCCTATTCATGAGATCCATGAATAATCGTTGTGCATTAGTTAATCCAACGCATTACTTGAAACTCATAATGTCCATAACGGTTCTAAACGCCGCTTTGGGATATCCTCCTCCCAAACTCTAAGTTGATGGTAACCTAACCTTAGGTCAATCTTTGAGTAGATACTAGAGCCTTGCAACTGATCGAACAAGTCGCCGATTCGGGAGGGGTAACGATTCTTCACCTAACTTGTTCAGCTCTCTATAATCTATACACACTCAAGGATCCATCTTTCTTCACAAACAAGACCGGTGCTCCCAAGTAGAACTTGCCTAGTGAATCCTTTGTCTAAAAGTTCTTGCAACTGATTAGACAACTCTTGCATTTCTGATGGTGCTAGATCTGTAAGGTCAGTAACTAGTGCGCAACAAGCATTAAGTCAATATGAAATTTACTTGACGCGTCTGTGGAAGTCCCGCAAGTCTTCGAAAGACCAGGAATTCTCGGACATTGGTACATCCTCAAGTCGCTTCTCCCACTTCTTCTTGGTTATATAAAAAGCAAGAAAGCATAACAACCTTTCTTTATGTACTTCTCCGCCTTGATGCATGATATAATACTGAAGCTAGTTCCACTTCGCTCCCACTAATGATCAAAGCTCGCCGCTGTAAGATGAACAACTTTTTCATCACAAATGATTCTGCAATTTATGTTTGATAACCAATCCATGCCGATGATGACGCCGAAACTACCAAGTTCTACGGGCATAAGGTCTATATTGAAGGGATGATTTAGAAAATTGTGTGTACAACCACGACAATGGTGTCGTAAGCAATTAAGTTACCATTAGCTAATTCAATGTTGTATGATGTGTCTAATGTGGAATTGTTCTCTCGCTTCAACCATTGGAGTCGGTGATAATGAGCGTGTAGAAAACTAGAAGGGGTTGATAGTTTACCAATTAAAAACTTTGTTTTGAAACTTATTGAAAGGTCAATTGATATTGATCTTAGATATGTTAATGAAATATGCAAGCAATATGTAAGAAGTAAATAAGGAAAGAAATGATCAAACCACAACAAGGTGTTTATAGTGGTTCGGTCTACAAGGACTCTTTTTCCTTGCCCTACTCCACTCCCGAGTCTCACACTCGAGAGTTTAACTTCACTAGTCAACAAGCTCCTTTCACCGGCGTAGAAAACCTTTACACTTCGCTTACACTATTTCCGACACTAAGCTAGATGTCGAGTTCTTTCCAAGGGTACAACTACTCCCACACACAATGTATTTTGAGGACTAAAATACTAACCACTCACACTCACAAGATTATGATGGTTTGATACAACAATGAAGTATGAATCAACACTAGATCATACAACACTAAACAAACAAGACTTCCAACTTCGTGTTTGAAGCTTGAATGTGACTTGATCTTCTTTGCTACAAAAGAGATCACTAATATGATATGAAACTGAGTTAGAAAGGTTAGAGAAGATATGTATGAGAGTATGTTAGAAAGGGATGAAGAAACTACTTGGCTTGGCATTGCTATTTATAGCCAAATTGGACGAGGCGTCCTGACGGACCGCGGACCCCTTAAAAGGGTTCCGCCGTGTACCAAATTTTGGTACCGCCCTCATCAAGATATCAAATCTTTGCTAAAGTCAACTCTATCTAAGTTAGATTGTGCAAGATATGAAGAGTACAAATCTTCACAAAATATCTAATGGAATCTTCAATGATTTCCATGATGTAATACATGATGTCAAATGTTGTATTACTATTAATAGAAATATGCAAATGCTTAAGTAGTGTTTGGTTTTAAGAACCTAACACATTCTACAAACTACTATCATACATAATGATTAGAGTCATATCAAGATGTTACTAATCATAAATGTAAATGCTTGAATGATGAATATATTGTTTAAGAAAGCTTGTTTTAATATCTAATAAACTTGACAAGCTTTAAGCTTTTATAAATTAAATTTACTTTTGTCGTTAACAAAACTTAGGCAAAGATCAAAAATATAAATAACGTTTAATGGCGATATTTGTATTAACAATCTCCCCTTTTTGTTGAGGACAAAATATAAATTTTATTTTTATAAAAGAAACAAAGTTTGTACAAGAGTTATAAAAATATTAGTTTTAGAACTTGAAAAGAAAATGATAATGCAAGTGTATGAAATTTGACTTTTTATGAAAGTCAAAGAATTCACTAGTTGATGCATGATGTTGACTTTTCGTAGAGTATGCGTTTGACTTTTTAGAAAAGTCAAAGTATTATCAATGAGGGTTCTGTTTGACTTTTAGGAAGTCAATGTATGCATTGACTTTTTTAAAAGTCAAATATAAATAATTTCAAGTTCTATATTTTCTCCCCTTTTTGTCTCAACAAAAGAAGAGGCTATCTTGAATGTAATGAGCCCGAGCTATTATCTCCCCCTTGTTCAAAGCTCACCCTAAATTGGGTGCTTTTGTGGGAAGATACATGGATTGTGAAAATAAAGCAAAAAAATTGTTAGTAATAATGATCATTCACAAGCATTTCCAAACACTATGTAATGACACCAACAATATAATAAACAACATTCATTAGTTAAAATTTTTCATGAGTAAAGATCATGAAAAGAGAACACAATGATGTGTTTTTAGTACAAAAAAAAGAAAATTATCCTAAAAAGAGCAAATAAAAGAAAGACTATTCTAAAACCATCCTAAAGTGATGGTGGATGGGAAAAAGCGTTGAGACGCTCAAGAATGTGGTTGAGGATGAACCTCATTTCTTCGTGGAAGTCATGGACCATAACCGGGTCCTTTCACGGTTTGACCCGTTTTCTCACAAGTTGAGCAACCATGCCTTGGAGGGTAGAAAGTTTGGGGAGGTTGTGGTGGTGGAATGGTGGATGTGTTGGTGGTGTTGGGGATGTTTGGAGTGGTCATGATGGATGCAAGCAAAGCACTTTGCATTTGCATTGTCTCACTCAAGTGAGAATCCACCATGCCTTTGAATTGGTGGAGGTTGTGGAGTTCGGCTTGAATCTCCTCTCTAGTGGGATTGTCATCCCACATGCACTCCGGAATGTCCTCAATATGAGGGAACATTGATGATGGAAGTGGATGATCCCCGTATAAAGGACCATGAATGTCCTTGTGAATGGGGTGGAAAGAAGAGGTCTTGGCCCTAATGGGGCGTTTGGGTCAATGGATGACCGAGTGACTCATGGCGATTCGCTCAATGGTGACAAAGGATGGCAATGGTGGTGGATGACTTGGCCTAGGAGGCAAGTCTTCCAAGTCCTCTAGGAAAGGATTTGGTGATGTTGGTGGAGTTGAAAATAACTCCATGGGGGTGAGAGTGGGAGACCTTGGTGAAGGTGGTGAGGGTGTTTTGGATGTTTGGATGGGTGCCGGTGGAGGTGAAGTAGGTGTTTTTGTTGGTGGTGGAGTGGTGATCACAATGTGTGATGAAGTGGGTGTAGCTAAGGTAAGGTGTGTATCATCTCTAATGGGAGATGAGATGGTGAGTGGTGAAGATTCGGATGATGAGCTAAGATGAACAAAGCAACAAGGCCTTACGCTAATTCTAGCGGTTTTCTTGCAAGGTTTTGGTGATGATTTAGTCATTTTAACTTGGGTTTTGATTTGCTAGATAGTAGTGAGAATGAAGAAGGTGTGAGGATGATCATGGTAAAACCTTTCAATTTATAGAGTGAAAAATTATGTTGAAAAATGGTTTGATTTGATATTTAAGCCATTGAAGAGATGAGGTTCCTAATGATTTGGAAGTGGGTTGAATGCTAGTCATATCACCCAAGTCAATCCATTCAAAGAAGATGGAGTGAAGAAGAAAAGATATGCAATAAATGTGTTCTAGTGAGTGGAATTTCCTAATATTTAGATTACCCACGGATTTGAAGGTACCAAAAATTTGGTTCCTTCCTTTATGCAAAAGGGCTCCTTGGGTGGATTTTTCAAATTTTTGAATTTTGGTGGGAAATGGATTTCTTATATACTTAAGTGAATTATACTAGTTCTAATAACAGTATAAACTAGTTAAGATTGATTTATAAGTGATGGAAGATAATTTGGAATCACGAAAGAGTCGAAATTCAGAAAATTACCCGGAGGATCCACGGCACCAAAATCACACACGGGCGGAACCCTAAAAAGGGTGCCGCTGGTCCGCCAGATGCTGGTACGTGGCGGTACCAATTTACTATATAAAGGACGGTACCAAAATTATGGTGCCGTCGGATCCGTGGAGTCTTGAAAATTGGTGAGTTCATTTTTAGGTGTCGGGAAATTTCCGAAACACCGAAATTTTCTCAAAACATGTTATACTAAACATTTCTAGTTAGGAAAAGTAAATAACACATATGTAAACATAGTGGAGCATAGATTTTGAGCAAGGCTTATTGATTTTCACAATATAGTGAAAATGGGTAAAATTTGATAGCATACTTGTGCTATCCCCTGCATGAAATAGTTAGCATACAACATTGTTTCAAGTTATATTATCATCCTACATAATAAAACAACTAAATAGTATCAAACATTAATGATAATGCATTGTTCCAAACACTCCTTAAAGTACCCTTATTTGTCCAATTTCTTGTAAATCTTGTTCATCATCCTACCAAGGCACTTGAACATTCCCTTAGTTTGCTTGAACTTCTGCGATTCATTCTCAATCTCGGGAAGAGATTCGTAATACTCATGAGGTGGAAGATGAGAGCTTGGAAGACCATCCTCGGAGCTATTTGATGATGATGATGAAGGAGTTGGAGGTTTAGCTCTCTTGCCTTTAGTCTTAGCAACTCGAGCATCACTCAAAGGTACAAAGATGTGAGGGATGAGTTCATAGTGAAGGTGCATCCCTTTTGGGGTTGGTGGAATTGGGCAAAGTTTCTATAGAGATGGGTGAGAAGCATCCCGTATGGAAGAGCAACGGATCCTTGAGTTGGAATATCAATCATTCTCCTAGCTATGTAGTAGGCTAAGTTGAATGGTTGTCGGGTGGACAAGTTGTAGAGCATGTGGCAAAGACAAGCGTTTATGTGATCCCTATTCCCTATGGTGCTAATGACGTTGGCTCTAAGTAGCTCCTCCCATTTCTTAAATTAGGGCTTAAGTTCATTTAGCTCCATTCCATATGGATCTCGGTTTACCTCCTTTCCCTTTCGGGTAACTTCGGGTTGTATCATTTTTGGGTTAAAAGGTGTTCACGGATGACATCCTTATCGGCTAAGCGGGTTATGTAGGGAAGAGAGCGGTCATTGATTGCATCAAGAGTCGTGAGTGACCACTTATCCGTGTAGACACAAGTTCCTCGGTTGGGAATTCCTAACACTTGAGCAAAGTTGCTTAAGGTGATGGTGTAGTCATTTTGGTTGATTCTAAACCTAAGACAAAATTCATCATCGTCTTCATCACTAAAGCCGGTCACACTAGCATAGAATTCTAACACAAACCTAGGACAAATTGGTTCATCGATGTCAAGAAGACAATCGAATTGAATGGCGGCTAGTTCTTCACGAAGATTGGTATTTTCAAGGAAGGATGAGTGAATGGTTCTACCCTCATGGAAATACCTTGATTCTAGACCCTTAAATATTTCTACTTGTTCCTTGGTAAGTCCTTTGGTTTTGTGGTGTTTGGGAATGTAGTTAAGGGTGTCTTTGTGATCATAGAATCTTGCGGCTACCATGGTTATTCCTAGGACAAGAGTAATATGTTAAAAAAAAAAATGAAAATAAATTTTAACGTTTTTGATTCTAGTGTGTGCCTATATGAAAACAATTTGGAGTTGCGGTTATCTCGACTCATTTTATGCACAAAATGGTTTTAGTGGGGTGTTTGGCAAATACCATGAGATAACCCAAATGCTCCTAATTCAATGTGGCTACATTTGAATATACCAGGGAGTGCATATTAGTTATGCAATACCTTTAGTATTCAAGAGCATGCAAGTGATGAAAATTCTAACGTTTCTATTTGTATTAGCAATGAAAAATGTTTTCCTACAAGTGAGAAGCTTTTCAAAACTTTTGACATGGGGTGTTTGGTTGTTTGAATAAGGCCTTATATTTATTATCTATCAATTAGTGGGAAACATGATTTGTTTATGCAATATGATAATGTAGTACCTAATTTGAATGACTAGTTATGCAATTTGCCAATTGAATTCATATTTGGTATAAAAGCATACATAAAACCCCATGTAATGATTTGTGATAGTTTTGTGCATAAATAAGAATCCTAGACTCAAAATTAAGAGATGAAATGTAGTTAGGATACTTACAATGATGTTATCTTCAGTGATTAGTGAGTGGGAAGATGACAATAATGAGCTTGGTTTAAGTTTACACGTTTTGGTAAAGTGGGTTTTGAGGAAGAGGATGTTATGTATATAGCGGTTTTGCTATTTCAGACACCACGGACCGAGGTGGCACCAAATTTTGGTTCCGTCCGTGTTGTTGTCGTTTGGTGCGTGGCTACGATAGCAGATACAAGACGAAATTGTTTTGTTTTGACTATTCTAATGTTTTGGGCTATGTTTATCCTACATGTTTGGTTCCATTAACCCTAAACCAAGTCTAAGAAGATTAAAAGGTTCTCGTTTAAGAGGTTTAGTTAAGATGTCGGCAATGTTGTCTTCGGAGGATACTTTCTCGATTGAAATGTTTCCTTTTGAACATTGTCGCGAAGAAAGTGATGACGGTTTCAATGTGCTTGTATGCGAGCATGTTGAACGGATTCTTGCTGAGATCGATGGCTCCTTTGTTGTCGCAAAGTATCACAATGTCGTTGAGATGAATTCCGTAGTCTGCGAGAGCTTGCTTCATCCAAAGAGCTTGTTGACATGCTTTTCCGTGAGGCGTATCGGCTTCAGTAGTAGTGATGGCTAAAGCCGTTTGCTTCTTTGCAAACCATGAGGTGAGACAATGTCCAACAAAAGTGCAAATACCACTTGTACTTTTTCTATCGACATAATCACCGGCATGATCCGAGTCGGCATACACTATGGTTTCTATACCCGTTCCTTTGGGATACCATAATCCTAAACACGTTGTTCCCTTAATATATCTAAAAATCCTTTTTAATGCTTCTAAGTGTGATGCCTTTGGGTTTTCTTGAAAGCGAGCACATAGACAAACACTAAACATAATGTCGGGTCTACTAGCCGTAAGATAGAGTAGGCTACCAATCATTCCTCTATATTTAGTGTTATCTACGGATTCACCTTCTTCGTCCTTGGTGAGTTTAGTGTCAGAGGACATGGGTGTTTTAGTTGGTTTGGAATCTTCAAGACCAAATTTCTTAAGCATGTCTTTTATATATTTAGATTGGTTAAAAAATATGCCATCTTCTAGTTGTTTAATTTGAAGTCCTAGAAAGAAGTTTAACTCACCCATCATACTCATTTCAAACTCGTCATGCATGATTTTAGAAAAATCATTACATAGTTCTTGACAAGTTGATCCGAATATAATGTCATCAACGTATATTTGAACAATAATAATTTGTGATTCCTTTTCCTTAGTAAAAAGAGTATTAGCTACTAATCCCATAGTATATTTGTTATCAATAAGAAAAGTCTTAAGTCGGTCGTACCAAGCTTTAGGTGCTTGTTTAAGGCCATATAATGCTTTCTTGAGTTTGAAGACATGATGTGGTTTCTCAAAGTCGGTAAAACCGGGAGGTTGAGCAACATACACTTCTTCGTTAATAAACCCATTAAGGAAAGCACTTTTAACATCCATTTGAAATAATTTAAAATCATAAGCACATGCATAAGCAAGTAATATTCTAATAGATTCAAGTCTAGCTACCGGTGCATAAGTTTCATCATAGTCAATTCCTTCTTGTTGATTATAACCTTGTGCAACAAGCCTAGCTTTGTTTCTAGATACTACACCATTTTCATCCATTTTGTTTGAAGACCCATTTTGTTTCAATTATAGTTTGATCTTTGGGTTTTGGAACTAGTTTCCAAACATCATTTCTAACGAATTGGTTTAATTCTTCTTGCATGGCAATTACCCATGATTCATCTTTTATTGCTTCATTTATGGTTTTGGGTTCAATGGTGGATACAAAACAAAAATGATTACTTTGATTTTGAGCTTGTGACCTTAAGGTTCTTTGATTAAGTTGTCCTATGACCTTTTCTAATGGATGACTTTTAGATTCTTTGATGTTGACAATTTCCTTATTTAATGGTTCATCTTCCTTGTTATTATTAATTTTACTTTCTATTATTTGACTTTCAACTAAGTCATCATCTACCAAAGGTGATGTCTTAGAGGAGGTGGACTTTCGTCGAATGTTATGTTCAACGATTCCTCGACTATCATTGTTTCTTTATTTAGGACAATGTAAGCTTTACTAGTTTGAGAGTAACCAAGAAATACACCTTCATAAGACTTTGGGTCAAACTTGGTGAGATAATCCTTAGTATTAAGAATAAAGCATTTACAACCAAAGACTTTAAAATATCCTAATGTTGGCTTTTTACCTTTATAAAGTTCATATGGTGTTTTGTTTAGGAAAGGGCGTATTAGGACTCTATTTAAAATATATGTAGAAGTGTCAACGGCGTTACACCAAAACTTTTGAGGAATGTTTTGTTCATTAAGCATTGTTCTACTCATTTCTTGAATTGTTCTATTTTTACGTTCTACTACTCCATTTGATTGAGGTGTTCGTGGAGCGAAAAAGTTATGTGTTATACCATTTGTATCACAAAAGTTTCCAAATTGAGTTTCGTTGTCAAATTCACGACCATGATCCGTTCGGATCGACACAATTTTGACACCTAGAAGATTTTGAATTTTCTTGCTAAGTATTTCAAATTTATCAAAAGCTTCATTTTGGTTTTCAAAAATAACGTCCAAGTAAACCTTGAGTAATCATCTACTATGACCAAAGTGTATAAGTTGCCTCCATAGCTTCTTATAGCGGATGGTCCAAACAAGTCCATATGTAATAATTCTAGACACTTAGATGTGGACACCATATTTTTAGATTTGTGACTACTATGTGTTTGTTTACCAATTTTGCAAGCGTCAAAAGTGTTGGTCATATTTAAGTTTTGGTAAATTCCTAACCAACTCTTTTGAAGATAGGTTTTGTATAAGTCTCATATTAGCGTGACCTAAGCGTCTATGCCAAAGAGATGAGCTATCGTCTAATGTTGTTAGGCAAAGTTTGTCATTATATGTTTTATCTATTTTCATGACGTATATGTTATTTTTCCTAACTCCTTTAGCTATGGTGATACCATCTTTTAGTATTTTACTACCATTTTCATCAAATAGTACTTTATACTTTTTATCACATAGTTGGCTAATACTAAGTAGATTAAATCCTAACCTATCCACATGAGCAACATTTTCAATAGTTAGAGAGTTATGAGCAATCGTACCTTTGCCAATGATTTTGCTTTTGAGATTGCTACCAAAGGTGACATTACCTCCGTCATACTCTTGGTATGATGAGAAGAGACTTTTGTTGCCGTCATGTGTCGTGAGCATCCACTATCTTTTATCCATTCATAGGTTCCAATCCAACTTTCAAGCATACCTAAGAAGCAAATAACTCAAACATTTGGTCCCCAATATCTCATGGGTCCGTTTGGGTTAAACATACCATTTATTTGATTCATGTATGGAAATGATGGGTAAGAGTTCCATGGCATGTAATCTGGAGTTTGATATGGTCTAGGAAAGTTTTGATTCCAACCGTTGTGTTGGTAGTTAGGTTGAACGTTGTGGTTGCTCTTAGGAAAGGCGTTTGGCAAAAGAGTTTTATATCGTTGTTGAGTAGTTTTGATCTAAATTCATTTTAACAAGTCCTACTCCAGATATAATGGCTGGTTTTAGTTTAACATTATCATTGGTTTTCTTTGTTACTTTAACAAATTCAAGACGGTCCGTATTGCGAACATTACGTTTGCTGAAGTACCAGCGGTACCATTTTGACAACGGACGGAACCCTTATTTTGGTTCCGTCGGTCCGTCTTTGCTCTGGCAGCAATTTTGACAGAATGTTCGTCCTTTTCGGCCGATTTGTTTTGACTCTTTGGAATTAATACTTCATTAAAACCTAGCCCATTCATGTCTCATGGTGTTTTATGAATTTTAACTATTTCATCGGCAAGAGCGATGTTTTGTTAAACCTTTTAAACTTAGAATTATTTTCTATTAAAACTTCTTGTGTGAGCTTTAGTTTTTCTATTTCAAGATTAAGCTCTTGACATGATTTACAATCATCGTCATTTGCTTTTCCTTTTCTAGTCGTTTTGCTTTTTCTTTTAACTCATAAACTTCATTTTCCAAAAACTCCTTTTAGTTTTAGAAATTTATTTTTTTTTATGATTTTTAGACTTAGCTCACACAATTGATTATATTGTTTTTGCAAGGTGTCATCATCTATAGAAGAATAAGAAGAGTGGGAAAGTACCTCATTTGACTCATGTGCCATTAGAGCGATCTCTTCCTTGCTTGATTCTTCATCGTCTTCACTATCACTCCAAGCACCACTTACAAAAGCTCGTTGAGTTTTGCTTTTAGGTGGCTTGGGACATTCTCCTATGAGATGACTTGCATCACCACATCTAAAACACTTTCTTTCACCTTTAATCTTCTTATCATCCCGATCTTTTTGGAATGGCTTCTTTTCTTCTCGAGGTTGTCTTACAAACTTTCCTCTTCTTCTAAAGAACTTCTTGAAATCTCTAACGGCCATGGCATACTCCTCATCTTCACTATCGGAACAAGATTCACCATCATCGCTTGATTCGGCCTTTGCTTTAAGAGCAACGGATTTGATCTTCTCCCTTCTTCCTTTGATGATCTCTGAATCTTTCTCCATTACCATTTCGTGAACTTTGAGGTTGCCAATTAGCTCGTCTAGTGACATTATTGAGAGATCTTTTGATTCTTCAATGGCGGTCACTTTAGCTCTCCATTTGGGATGGAGTGCTCTAAGAAATTTCCCGACAAAGTTCTTACTACGAAAAGATTCATCAAGTGCTTTAAGTGATGTAATGATAGTGTTAAAGCGAGCAAAGCCACAATCAATGGTTTCATCTTGAGGGATAACAAATTGTTCATATTGTTGAACAAGAAGATCAATTTTGTTATCCTTGACTTGTGAATTACCTTGATGTGTAACAATTAAAGATTCCCAAATATCTTTGGCGGTTTCACACATAAAAATTCTTTCATATTCTTTTCTAGGTAAAGCATTATAAAGCATCATTTTAGCTTCATTATTTTTAGCAACTAATTTCTTTTGTTCATCAACGGAAATATCCTTTGTTGTAGAACTAAAATCTCCTTTAACAATAATAAACCAAAGATCTATATCTTTTGATTTTACATATGTTTCAAAGCGGTTTTTCCAATAGATAAATCCATTGGTTTCAAAGAGTGGTGGTCTTTGCATAGATTGCCCTTCTTTAAAGTTTTCGAATCCATGGATCGTTTCAAGTTTATAAAATACAAGTTATTTTAGAAATTCTTGAGCAACGAGGCTCTGGTACCAATTGTAGAAAACTAGAAGGGGGTTGAATAGTTTACCAATTAAAACTTTGTTTTGAAACTTATTGAAAGATCAATTGATATTGATCTTAAGTATGTTAATGAAATATGCAAGCAATATGTAATAAGTAAATAAGGAAAGAAATGATCAAACCACAACAAGTTGTTTATAGTGGTTCGGCTACAAGGACTCTTTTTCCTTGCCCTACTCCACTCCCGAGTCTCACACTCGAGAGTTTAACTTCACTAGTCAACAAGCTCCTTTCACCGGAGAAAACCTTTACACTTACACTATTTCCGACACTAAGCTAGATGTCGAGTTCTTTCCAAGGGTACAACTACTCCCACACACAATGTATTTTGAGGACTAAAATACTAACCACTCACACTCACAAGATTATGATGGTTTGATACAACAATGAAGTATGAATCAACACTAGATCATACAACACTAAACAAACAAGACTTCCAACTTCGTGTTTGAAGCTTGAATGTGACTTGATCTTCTTTGCTACAAAAGAGATCACTAATATGATATGAAACTGAGTTAGAAAGGTTAGAGAGAAGATATGTATGAGAGTATGTTAGAAAGGGATGAGAAACTACTTGGCTTGGCATTGCTATTTATAGCCAAATTGGACAGGAGCGTCCACGGACCGCGGACCCCTTAAAAGGGTTCCTTCCCGTGTACCAAATAAAATTTTGGTACCGCCAGGTCGGCCAGTCAAGATATCAAAGCTTGCCTAAAGTCAACTCTATCTAAGTGAGATTGTGCAAGATATGAAGAGTACAAATCTTCACAAAATATCTAATGGAATCTTCCAATGATTTCCATGATGTAATACATGATGTCAAATGTTGTATTACTATTTATAGAAATATGCAAATGCTTAAGTAGTGTTTGGTTTTAAGAACCTAACACATTCTACAAACTATTATCATACATAATGATTAGAGTCATATCAAGATGTTACTAATCATAAATGTAAATGCTTGAATGATGAATATATTGTTTAAGAAAGCTTGTTTTAATACCTAATAAACTTGACAAGCTTTAAGCTTTTATAAATTAAATTTACTTTTGTCGTTAACAAAACTTAGGCAAAGATCAAAAATATAAATAACGTTTAATGGCGATATTTGTATTAACAAGCTGTAATAATGTACTAGTGAATTAAAGGAATCTTGAAAATGATTGCTCTAAGTCTAAGGTGAATCAATAGCTTGTAATAGGTACAACTGGAATTGATACCACGCGGTCTCATGCCAAATTTCAAATGTTAAATCATTTAAAGGATCCTTATAGAAAGGAATAGATTATGGGTAACAGCTTGTGATTCCTCAAGGCTTTCAAGTTCTAGCGTAATGTCATGACTTGAATCTGACTTGCCTAAGGTGTTTAGTCTCCATGACTAAAATATTTATTGTTTGATTATCGAGGTGTTTCCATGCTCTATGTTCTAAAGTCACAAACCTAAATATTTAAGGATGTGGTGTAGTGATTGATTTTCAAGATCTGCCCCATATTGAATGCTTCTAAAATTATTTCATCATTTAGATTGTTATCATGCTAGCATAAACATAGATATCGCCTTATACTATGTCAAGAATGTTTGTTCTAATTTTACTTGTAGATGGGGAGTCATTGATTGTCCTGATATATGTTCAACTCATAGCATTTTTAATATGAAAGTGAGTTTATCCATAATTTCTAGAGAACACAATGCCTTAGGGAAAGTTTATATCGATAACCTAAATTTAACCAAATTTTCCTTTAAGGGAAACTCTTGTAGGAAGTTCACATATGAGGCCATGTTCAATGAAATGTCTCAGAAGTCTCGTTAGAAGACTTGGTTTCTCCTATAGTTAGTGTGTATTTGCTTCAGACTTAAATCTTGTAACCTCGGATAGCTAGTACTTTTGAAATGATAGAATTTGGCTTCTAGTCCAAAATATGGTCTGATTGTCTCGCAAGGATGTCTTGGATTTTTTTTGTTGAGTTTTGAAACGCCTTACTATATAATTTAGTCCTTGTTGGTAGTCCTAGAATGCTTTTATTGTTTTCTTGTATCGAGGAATCCTCCTCACGGATGGTATAGAAAGCCTTTCCTAAAAAGGTCACTCATCAAATTCTAACTTATCGGTTGAGTGAGGGATGAATGGCGTGGAAGCTTCATAGAGTGTTAACAAAAGAAATGTTTATAAACAATTTATCTCGATTACAAAGCTTTGTTTTGAGTGAAAATGTGTTTTAAGAGATTTGAAATGATGCTTGTTACTTTCATGACATAATTCTTCCCTAATTATACATAGGGTGATCGAGCCATGTATAATCGATGACAAATGATGTGATGCTTGGTTTTGTTGAAATGATATTATGTTCCTCCGAAGTTTTAGATGGTATTAAATAGTTGATAAAATGACTGAAAGCCAATTGATAGGGTGGTAACGAAACAACTTTGTTTTAAAACTTTATGAAACAATATTTCTAAGATAGTGTAGAATAGCTTGAAATAAAATTAAGTGAAATAATGTTATGAAGTAGTAGCAAAGTAACTTGAAATATAATTTGTTGAATGGTTTGTAGGATACATGGGAGAACCTCATAGAATGGTAATATTCTCCTAATTAGTCAAGAATAAGGTTGGCCTAATCCCCTAGTAAGATAGTGAGGTATTGTCACGAAATGATTGAAAAATTAGGCAATCGGAATGGGGAATGAAATAAACGAAGGTCGGATTAGTCGTGATTATTGTGGAGATAATAAATGATAAAGATTACATTAGCTAGAAAGGTACTTGTATTATCCGCTTCTGTTGGTAGTCTAATCATGTCTCAAGGGTGTAGGAGCGATGGGTCGTCTAATAACAACAAATTTGAAACTCTCACCCAATCCAAATCTATAAGATAGTGTAGTTTCTGTAGTCTTAGTGATATATGGTAGTAATCATGTCCACTTCCCAATGCCGGCAAGTCATATGCAGTAGTGTATATGAGATATGATGATACGAATGATGCTCTAGATGATAATGATGACGATGATGATGGAAATCCTAGTGGTAAGTTAGGAGATGATGGTGAATGAAATACTACTATTTTCCTTGTAGTAAGCATCCTAATAAGTCCATTAGGACTAAGCCTATAAGTCCTACCAAATGGTATAATCTGTCCCAACAGAATGATAAAAATTGTCCCGATCCTACGGTGAATCAATAGTGATCGTGATGGTGTAGGTGCAACTGTCCTCCTAAAGGTTCACCATCATCCGATGATATCGGTGTTGAGTCAACTGATGTTAAAATTGTGATAGGGAATGACAGGGCATTCTCTACGCTGGAGTTCGATTATAATGGGATGGGCATTTGAAGGCATCTATGTGACAATCGATTTGAAATGAAAGTAAATAACTCGCAAAATGTGCGTATGAAATCGCATGTATAGTGACTATGCACTTATGATGAAATGATGAGATGCTATGATGATGTAGTTATAGTCTAGGGTCAATGATGCAACCTAGTTCTCTATAACCGAAGCTCTGATGCCAATCTGTCACACCCCCAAATTACTGTTTTGCAAATGAATGGAATTCCCGGGGTTATCATAGCATCACAATCAGTTATTTTGAACGACCTAAAGTGTCGCTGAAAAATACATCGCTTGCTTTAATAAAATAATCAGAGTTTACAAAGTATAGGTCCCAAATGAAAATCAACATGTGCGAAAATAAGTTTGGTACAAGTCAAACGATGTTTTAAAGTGTATAAATCTCATGTGAGACGCTACGTCATCGCGACTCTATGATATGTCCACATGCAAGCCATGAAGTGAATGCCTTAGTTACCAGAAAATACATTGCTAAAAGTGTCAACACAAAGGTTGAGTGAGTTCATAGAGTTGTTGAAAATGTTTAATACGACTACCACAAGTATAAATTATGTATGACAAATATGTCACAAAAATGTTACAATTGCTATAAGTCCATGACACCGAAACTAGACCGATCATGATGTTCAGCCCCAAATCGCAGTGTTTGCCAAACAACTCAAATAATGATATTAAATGAAATGCATCCGTTTAACCATTTGGAATCCACCAACCCGGATGGAGGAGTCACCCTCGATAGATCTATCCACTCACCCTCGCTTCTATGAAATTATTAACTGCGGTTCATGTTATATATGGGGACATTCAATTGGCATGAGGTAACTTAAGCAATGTAATGAATTTGATATACTTGTTATCGTAATAAAAATAATGTGCAATGTATTCTCCCCCGTAGGTTTGAAATAAAGTAAAAACTTGAATAAATTGGGGCTATGAAAACTCACCTGTTGCAATGATTATGATGATATAATGGCAATAATCAAAATGAGGCGAACCTCCGACCGTGACCTATTATGAATTATATGCTCTATGATAAGTTATGATGTAATGTCGTGCATGCAAATCCACATGTAATCTATACCACTTGTACGCTTTTGAAAATAGAATTTATCGTCGAAATATATGTTTATGACATCTCGTCATGTTATAAAATACTTATAAGTATTTATGTTGAAATAAATGATATCTTACGATAGTCATTTAATGATTTATTGTGAAATTATAACTTTTCGTCGTAAAATAATGTCATTGAAATTTCATGAAAGTGACTAAGTAGCCTTGAAAAGCTAGTCATAAAATGGTGCACGTCGAGTGTTAGGAAATGAACTCAACGGTTTCAAAGCTTGTATCATTATCTCAAAGTTTTAGTGTTTAAGTTTTCATCCTAGAGGTCTCGAATCACGAGAGAAATATAGGTTAAGTATGGTACTTGTATCCAAAATATTGTTTAAGGTTGGTTTTCTAAGAAAGTTTAGTGACCGATTTTATTCGTTACAACTCCGCTTGACGAACTATTGGACATTTTGGAAAATATGTTGGCGAACTTACTTTTACTAGAAGACCCACATGTTATAAAAAGTTCTACATCAATACAAAAACGACTCTCAACATGGTCATTTGTGGTCGTTATATTTGTCTATTAGAAAATATATATATATATAATTTGTACTAAAAATTACGGCAACTTGTTTAAAATGTGAATAACTTAGTCGTTATAAGTCCGCTTTTCTACGCTTTATATATCCTCGAAACGTGATAACATATACTAATATATTTTGATAAGTCCACACATTTTACAACGCTTTAAGACTCATTTTTGACTCAAAAAGTCTAGACAGAAGCTTGCTGAATTTTCTGAAAATATAAGTTTTCGCCGCTAAATTTGAAAATAGCATAACTTTCGTTATAACTCCGCTTTAACCCGTGCCGCCACGCTTTTCGTTTTAAAATATATTTTCTGGAATATCTATCCAATATTTTTATCTACTGTCGAAATTTCCAGATTTTCAAAATATGGACAGACCCTTATGTAAACTTGTCGAAATGAGTTTTTCTCACCAAAACCTATTCTAACCAATTCAAACAACTCCTGTTATTCAAATCCTACCATACACCTCTTAGGTGTCAGGGTTCCGACATCATCAAAAGTGATATGTTTCAAGGGATGATTATAGGATGATTATAATTGATAATAAGTAATAAAAACACTAAAAGTGGTATAAATTCATATGTAACATGCATGTTTTTCTCAAGCTTAATGATATGAACATAAAAATGAATAATGAAAGATGACTCATGAATATGGAAGCATTTGAATGACATGTGAAAGAAAGTGATGAAAACCTTATTAATCTATAGGTTTTTATTTCAAAACCTTAACATAGATCATTAGACATGATAATCAATTAACTAGAAAATTTTATGGTTTCTCTTGGTCTCAGCATACCCCACCACTATAGGGAGGAAGGAGAGGTTTGATTTTTTTTTTCACCTTTTCAAAGTGTTAACTATGTGTTTGTGTTTTAGATATTAAATGAGTTAAACAAATATCTAGTCTTTACATGTACATGTGTACATTTAGAAGCAAAATACAATTTGGTGACATAAAGTGACCAAGGGTGGCCGGTTATGGGTGAATTGGGGTGAGGTGTAATTTTGGAGTTAAATGTTTTTTTAAGTGTAGGTATAAAGTGTAGTGTATAAATATATTTAGGTAATTAATGTAGCGTTAACTAAAAATAGATTTTAACGGATCAAAATAAAATGTATTGAAGTCATAAAAATTATAAAAATATATTCCTTGCAAAATTTGAGTGAAACAATAATTATCGTAGATTTATTAAACCGTCGTAATTATATAAATATAACAATTTATATACCAAATAAATTTAAAACATCGGGTAAACAAATAATATAATTTTTATAGTTTTAAAATGAGTATAAAAATATATTAGGATAATTTTTGGAATTGTTGAATCAAGTATTCAAAATAATGTTTATATAGCTTTATTTAATAGAAATTAAACGTTTAATGTAAAATGCTAAACCATGCATGAATTAATATAATGATAATGATGCTAATGATATGTAGACTAAACCTAGTATATATGAAATGCCCTTGAATGATGGTTCATGAATTCGCAGCTAAACCATTGGCCAAGCAATTTTGATACTCTAAACCTAGTTTATAAATGATGAAATAGTGAAACTTGAATAGTGTTTTTCTCCGGAATGAATAATATGTTTCAATAGTAAATTTTGAAATACGCCTTAATATTACTTCGACTCCAACAACGGTGAATAGTAAAATTTTGAATAGTAACCGGTGAATAGTAAATTCCCGAGATGAATAGTGAAATTTTCAAATTTTGTAAAATGACTTGAAATTACGAGTTGGCACAGTTGGCAAAAGTATAAATGAGAATGAGGTGAAAGGTATGGATAAAGGGGTGTTAGGGGATTGTAATAATTGAAAATGGAGTGCAAAATTGGATCATGGAACATCAGAGGTCTGAGTACTTCTGATAAACAAAATGAGGTGAAGAAATTCATTAGTGATGATAGATTAAATGTTTGTGCAGTATTAGAGACTCACATTAAGAATAAAAAGCTTCAAAATATTGGTGAGGGCATTTTTGGTAATTGGGATTGGATTTCAAACATAGGGTATTGTGATAAAGGTTTCAGAATAATGGTTGGGTAGAATTCTGATGTTGTAAATGTTAGTATGGTTTACATGGCTGGACAATCAATACTATGTAGAATTGAATCTGCTTCTGGTCATATGAAGATTTTTTGTACATTGGTGTATGCTGATAATTGTGGGAAGGATAGAAGAGAATTATGGAAGGATTTTAGTATATATAGAAGAATTGTAGGGAAGGATCCATGGGTGTTATTAGGGGATTTTAATGTCACACTTAATCCTAATAAACATACTACAGGAGGATCTATAATGACCCCTGATACGGGAGAGTTTCAAAACTGCATCAACAACATTGAAATAGAAGATATAACAAGTTATGGGCTCTTCTTTACATGGACTAAGAACCTTCAAAAAGCTAAGGTTGGTGATTATACATGAATTCTTAAGAAATTGGATAGAATTATGGGCAGTGAAGAGTTTATTGGTTTGCATTCTCAAGCACATGCTCTATTTTACCATATCTAATCTCTAATCATTGTCCTACTGTGTTGATAATTCCTAATGCAGTTCACAAAAGGAAGAAAGCATTTAGATTCTCTAATTTTGTTGCTGATAAAAAGGAATTTGTTCAGACTATTGACAAGTATTGGAATGTGGAGATTGATGGATGCCAAATGTTCAGAACTGCTAAGAAGCTTAAAGGAATAAAGAGCCATCTCAAGAAGCTGGCATGGGCTAATGGAGACATTTTTGAGAATGTGATTCATCTTAGAGAAGCTCTAAAGACTGTGCAAATTAAAATTGATAAAGACCCTGGTAGTAAAGAGTTAAGGAAGGAGGAATGTGAAGTTCTAAAGTCTTACATGGAAGCTATGAAAGAGGAGGAAAAGCTTTTGTATCAGAAGGCTAAGGTGAAGTGGTTGAATGTAGGTGATAGGAACAATGCTTACTTCCATAAAACTCTTAAAAGTAGACAACACAAAAATAGAATTGATGCTATCAATGATGAGTTGGGGAACAGATTTGAAGGTAATGAAGTTGCTAATCAGTTTGTTTGTCACTTTCAAAAGTTCCTTGGTGTTAATGTTCCTACAGTTAAGATCAATAACATGGATAACCTTATCAAAACCAAACTATCTGATAATGAAGCTCTGTATATGATGAGAGAGATCAGTGATGAAGAAATCAAAAATGCTATGTTCATGATTGATGCAAATAAGGCCCTGGACCAGATGGTTTCACTTCTCTATTTTTCAAAAGGCTTAGGGAGTTGTAGGCAAGGATGTGTGTTCTGCCATAAAGGAATTTTTTGAAATTGGAAAGATTCTAAAGGAAATTAACTCAACTCTTATCACTCTAATACCTAAAATCCAAACTCCTGCTAAAGTGTCTGACTTCAGACCTATTGCATGCTGCAATGTCTTGTTTAAATGCATTAGTAAGATCATAACAGAAAGAATGAAGGGTGCACTTGGGAAGCTTGTAAGTCAGAATCAGAGTGATTTCATCCCAAATAGACAGATCCAAGATAATATTTTACTTTCTCAAGAACTTTTGAAGGGCTATGATAGAAAAAGAGGTCCAAAAAGAGTTGCATTGAAAGTGGATACTCAAAAATCCTATGACACAATGAATTGGCAGTTTTTAAAAGATATTATGGTTGGTTTTGGTTTTCAAGAGAGAATGGTGAATTGGATCATGAAGTGTGTGACTACAACAACTTTTTCAATATGTGTAAATGGGGAAAGGTTTGGGTATTTCAAAGGAGGTAGGGGCTTGAGGCAAGAAGATCCAATGTCCGCTTATTTGTTTACTTTGGTCATGGAAATTCTAACCCTAGTAATGAATAAGAAAGTGGAGAGTTCTAATGACTTCAAGTACCACTTTGGATGTAAAACCTTAAAGATAACTCATATGTGCTTTGCAGATGACATGCTTCTCTTCTTTCATGGTGATACTAAGTCTGTGGAAGTGATGAAGAATGCCATTGAGGAATTTGGTTCATATTCTGGATTAACTCCCAATTATAGTAAAAGCACAATCATTTTTGGAAGTCTGAATGCTGAAGATCAAAATAAAATTTTGTAAATAATGCCTTTCAAGGTTGAAAAGCTACATGTTGGATACCTTGGAGTGCCTCTTATTTCTAAAAGATTGGAGGTGAAGGACTGTAAGTGTGTCATTGATAGAATCAAAAGCAAGGTTAGCAATTGGAAAAATAAATGCTTGTCATATGCTGGGAGACTTCAGAGAGTTGCATCAGTATTGGAATCAGTTCATGTGTATTGGGCCTTTGTGTTTCTATTATCTCAAACTACTATTAAAGACATCAACAAGTTGCTTAAGAACTTGCTATGGAACCAAAATGAGGAGTCCAAAGGAAAAGCTAAGGTGAGTTGGAAGAATATCTTCAAGCCAAAGAGTAAAGGTAGGTTAGGGCTTAAGGATTTAAGCATTTGGAACAAAGACTTGATTGCAAAACATCTGTGGCATGTAGTTGTTGACAAGAACTCTCTATGGGTCAAATGGGTTACTACTGTGAAGCTCAAAGGAAAACGTTTATGGGCAGTTATTGAGGAAGGCAATGACAGTTGGGGATGGAGGAATATCCTAAAGTTAAGGAATGAAGTGCAGCAATACATGGTTATGAAGATAGGGGATGGAAGAAATACATATGTATGGTTTGATAATTGGAGTCCCATTGGTGCTCTAATCAACCACTTGTCTTATAGATATTTATACAATGCTAGACTCAGTGCTGACCTTAAGATTGTTGAGTTAATGAACAATGGTGTGTGGAATTGGCCAGACGAATGGCATCAAAATTTCCCTGTGATTACTCAGTTAATACCTCCTATTTTGAAGACAATGCAAGAAGATACTTTAATGTGGAAGAGTAGTAATGGGAAGTTTTGTAAATTCTCTGTAAGTCAGACATATAAAGATCTACATATAGAAGATGATGATGTTTTATGGAGTAAGATTGTATGGTATTCTCAAAATATTCCTAAACACTCATTTATCTTGTGGCTGGCTATTCAAAATAGACTCACTACACATGACAAACTGAAGCAATGGGGATCTTATGACCTTATGGTGTGCCCTTTATGCTATAAGGATATGGATTCTCACCAACATCTATTCTTCAATTGCATTTATGCTAAGGAAATATGGACCAAGATTCTGAATAAACTACAATTAAACTGTGTAGTTCAACTAGAACGGGATGATATTGTAAGGAAGTTTGCTGACAGCTTTAAGGGAAAGAATATTGATAGCATTGTTAGAAGTTTATGCCTAGCTGCAAGTGTCTACTTTATTTGGCAAGAGTGGAATTCCAGGTTGTTCAGTGATGTTAAGAGAAATGAGACAGAGGTGTACAATATGATATGTGAAACAGTCAGATTAAGGCTAATGGGTCTTAAGGTGAAAAAGACCAAGGCTACCTCTAATGTGTAGAAAATATGGGAAATTCAGTGGAAAGAGGAAGCAATGTAACAGTATCCATGATAATATGAGGGGCATTTTGGAGTATGTAAGAGCTAGTGCGGACTGCAAATTGTTGTATTGTGGCATTAGTACCTTTGCTATAAGGACATTCCTCTTTAAATGAGTGTTTGGGATAGTCAGATCCCAATGGCAGATTATTGCAGGCTACTACAGGGGATCATTCCTTGTACTTGAAGTCTCAAATGGTTTGGCTGTACCTATTCTAGATCCATAAGCCCCTTTTTGGCCTTGGGAGGGAATTGGTGAGTTTATGGTGTGAAAGGAGGTCTAATTCATAGTAGATGTACCATAATAAAGCAATGATCACTGTGTAGGGTAAGTAGCTTGGGTGGGTGTATTATAATGGGTGGAATAGAGAGGTGTGAAAGATGAACCTTCTTGGTACACCCAATACATCACCACAGGAGGAATGGTTGGTCTTTACTCAAGGTATGTGTTCCCAATTCAACTAAAGCCATTCTTAAAAGATGGAAATGTAAGTTGATTGGTATAGCTCTTGAGCGGAAGGGTTAAGGGTTCTTAGTGATGCCAACACCTTCTCCTACCTATATCACTGTGGATGTTGGTTGAGTGATTTGGTAGGAAAGGGAGTTGGAAATGTAGCTAGATGGTAGTGCAAAAAAAGGGGAATTTATAAGGAAATCAGTGATATCGGATCAGTAGCATTTGCAAGACTGTATATAGCAAGTTTGAGTATTGTATAAGTCATGTTTTGTCTGATATGTTCATTAGACATCAGTTGTATGGTTGTTAGTTGTATCAAGATTTGGGGAGTGTCCAAATATGTATTCTTTATTTATGTTGTACAAAGTTTGTAAGTAATATAATTCACCTTTGCACTAAAAAAAATATGAAAGTGCATAACTCAAAATAGAAAACACAATAACTTAATTTAGTACAATAAATATAATATAAGTATTTGCAGTAATACATTTTTGAGAGAAATCTTTTACAAAAAAAGTATAATAAAAGTGGTAATATCTTCTTTGCAAAAACAGAAATTATACTGTAATAAAAGTAGCACCATCTATAATTCTTTGCAAAAACAACATACAACAAATTTCTTGACATCCAACAGTGAAAGATTGCTATTAGCCTATCATTAGTAGTAAAAGTCAAAATGAAAATCATTCAGCGACCCCTTCAATACATGTCACCATTTCTACTCTCGCCCCGTTGTATTTATCCCTAAAAATGAGATATTTTAATCAAATGAAATATCTCATTTGCATGTCGATTACAATGATACGTGTTACCATATAATGTTCTGCTTACCAAAGTAAAAGAAGAATTGTCACGGTTATAAATACAAATCAAAATAACTGTTATTTATAAACTAAATTTTGTTTATGAACCTTCTCTATATTGAAAGCATAGTTTGTTTTTTTACCAGAAAACCACATTGGCTGGTTTTATTTTAGTTATCAAAAATGTAAATGCAACAACGGGTGGCAACATATGTAAACCTACCCGAAGATAGTCAGACTCGGAGGATGTTTCTTTTTGTTGTTAAATGGTCTTAGTGTTAAAAGAAATGAGACAAAGTAATATTTTAATATTTTTTTTTTGTTAAATGTTCTACATCTTCAAGCCAAAGAAAACCCCACTACTCCCAATTAAAATGCAACAAGAGAGGATGGACTCACTTGCCTTTAAATTCATTTGTTCCAAAAATAAAAATAAAAACAAGGCCTCAAGACTCTTCGGGAGTAAGAAAGGATAAAATGATGATACTAGAAACGAGCCGCAAATCAAAAACAATTTCAACTCAACTGCCACGTGTCAAAATTCCCGGACTCCAAAAAGCCACGGATCCATCAAATCATGGAACACGTCATCTTTATTAGCATCCAGATACTATTTTTGATAAAAATATTACATTTAAATAATACTACGTAATACTTTAGACATTATCTAGAGAAGGCTATAAATATCTCGAACGTCTTGACTGAGGTCCCATAATTTTATTTCACGAATCCGCTTTTGTTTCCTAAAACTCACAAGATTCTTTTATACCCTTCATATCTCGATATATCTGTACGGATAAAGACAAATTTATAGATTTTTATTTTCAGAACAACACTAGTACGTCAATTGTTAGTGATTTCAAGCAAGTAGCTATTGATTCATCTTCATCACACATGTTTATCAACAGGTATTGGTTCATCTTCAAATCAACATTTTTGTTTTTTTTTTGTGTGTGTTTGGCCTGAGTATTATTGTATATTTCGATTTGTTAGATTATATTTATATAGGTGGTGATTTTGATGATTTTGTGTAATGGAACTGTATTTTACTGGTTTTTGATTTTTAAATATAGTACAACACTGCATTTGAACTGAAATGGATACCATGGGGGCCAGAAAACTTTGTTAATATCAAATTTTAAAACAAAAACATGTCGGATAACCAAAACTACTAGAAGTGATCCAACATAGAATCTTGTTGTTCATTATGTTTTGGGAGTGTATTAGCTAATTTTTTTTGGGTTTTGTTAACCACAAGCATCATCATCATATACGTGAAATTATCATTTAATGAACTATTTATTTTTTTATTTATACATATTTAATGATGATAATCATAAAAATTGTTGTTAAACATGGAATGTTTGGTATTAATTAATTTTAATTTTTTAATTATGGTAACCTTAATCACAACTCAGTAGGTTGTGGTTAACAAAACCCATTTTGTTTTTCAATCTTTGCTACAAATTGCGAGTCTTAAGAGTTTTTTTTTTTTTCCCCTCCAGGTCTTTTTTATTGGACTCTGAGTCATTTATTATGATTTTTTTAAGAATAGCAAATGGCTACAAAAATCAGAAAGCTATCCCCTTGTATTTTTATCATATAGATTTAATGAGACGCAATTTGTGGCAAAAAATTTGAACAATTTGCAGAATTAAATTATAATGGTACACTGATTTTTATAGCCGTTAGGATACTAGTTAGCTGAATAAATAGGAGAGTTAAAATAGTTAGGTGGTAGATAACTTTGGGCGCAAGAAAACGTTGTCGCCAAGGTAGAATTTTTGTTATTTCTGTCACTTCATATTTAATGCCCAAAAAGTAGTCCTTTACTTCTGCTCCAAGCAAAGTTGATTTGGTGTGGCCATTTTTAAACCACTATTTGAAGGGTCTTTCCTATTCATAAACAAGTTTCTAAAAGATTTAAATCAAGTCATTCTTATATATTTTCTTTGTTTATTGTTTATTGAGGTGTTGATTGTTGATTGTTTATTTATTTTTTGTTTACTTGCAGAAACAAGAGAATGACTCATTCGGATCAACCTTCAACCACACCTTCTTCATCAATGGATTCCCCTAGAAAGCGTAAATCAAGAAGCAGACGTGATGGGCCTAAAGGGGTAGCTGAAACACTCGCAAAATGGAAAGAATACAACAATAAAATCGACTCACTAGATGAAAAAGCAAAGCCAGCCCGAAAAGTACCCGCGAAAGGCTCTAAAAAGGGTTGTATGAAAGGTAAAGGTGGGCCCGAGAATTCGAGGTGCAAGTTTCGTGGCGTGAGACAACGGACTTGGGGAAAATGGGTGGCCGAGATTCGAGAACCGAATAGAGGGAGTCGATTGTGGTTAGGGACTTTTGGTTCTGCTGTTGAGGCTGCTTTGGCTTATGATGAAGCCGCCAGAGTTATGTATGGGTCCTGTGCTAGGCTTAATTTACCTAATTGTAGGTCGATGAATGAGTATAGTCAGATGGTTGTGCCGAATGGTAGTGCTTCTAGTTGTGACTCGACTACGACCTGTAGTCATTCTTTCGAAGATTCTAAAGCTTCTTCGAGTCGACAAATGATTAAACAAGATGAAGGTGACTCGAAACGTGAAAATACTGTAGTTAAACATGAAGTTAAGGAAGAGCCTGTTGAGGAATTTAGAAGTATTAGAATCAAGGATGAACCGGTGGAGACCAACGAGGACATCAGTTTGCCACATGTTAATGAGATGTTCGATATGGAGGAGTTACTTGAAATGATGGGCCAGAGAAACTCCCAAAATACAGGAAACAGAATGGGTCAGAATGGGTTTGATGAGCCTAGTGGCGTGTCTCAGCCTTGGATAAAAATTGAGCCACAAAGCGAAAATCAGCAAGATACATATGGGACAGGAGGTGGTTTTGGGTTTGATTTTTCGATGCCAAAGCAGCCTGCGATGGATCAGAAGCTCGGTGACATGGGTTGGTTCGATCAGGAGCCAATGAACCCATATACTAGACCCAAGTGGGAAGATAAATGCGATGTTGGTGCTGTTGCTGATTATGGTTTTGATTTTTTGATGCCGGGACGGCCTGAAGATGGTAACTTCACACTACAAGAGTTGGGGTTCGATTTGGGAGCTGATTTTGGTTTGTGAGATAAACTGAGATATAATAAGCCTGTTACTTTTATTTACAGGAGCTAAGAGCCTGAGATTGCTGGTACTTGTTCGATACGGGATTAAGAAAATGCCAATTTGTAAATGTTCTTAGTGATATAGTGGTAGTAGCATGTTTTGTTAAGTCTATTTTCGACTATAGTTGTTATAAACCAAATTAAAATTAGGCCATCTACCGATAGAGTTATTATGTATATGCCACTTATTAGGAACTTCCAATGGTGAATGTAAATAATGACTTATGTAGCATATTTGTTCTTTGATTGATCCAACTTCATCTATAAGCATAGAAACTATGTGACTCCCATCTTTTTTTATTGAACACATTGATATCTTGTTTCTGATTCTCTTATCTGATTTATGGCACTGTCGATGTCCGAAAGTAGGAAAACGAACTGAAATGGCAGGTTCGCTAGTAACCAAGCGGATTTGCTTACGGGCATAGGTCTATGGATTGAACAATCGGAAATTGAGATTGCTAAGGGACAAGCATCTCTCTGGATTGAACCGGTACTTGAGAAAGTTGAGATTGTTCAGGGGTGAATAAAATTGAGATTGGTAGGATTGGGTATAGCCAAAGAGGTAACGCGCGCATTCACGTGTGAGTGGTGACCGTCTGATAGCCCCTCTTCCCACGCGCAAGGGGTGTTTCTTGTTAGACGCACGCTTCTTGGTGCTTTTGGTGTACGTTAGGTGCGGGCGACGATGATCAGGTGAAGTCAATAGGTGTGGAGGGTCGGCGAGTACCTCACTGATGTGCGACTTCCTTACGGACCACGCTTCTTGCGTGCATTTTGATGTATGTAAGCTAAGGGGTAGCGACCTAAATGGATGGGTGTGCGTATATATATTTACGGGGTTGCACATTATAAATTTTCATTATGACACTTTATTTTGTGCATTATGAAGTTGTACATTATTTATAATTTGCTTTAATTGTCTTTACGCAAATCAAAAAATTAATATGTGCAAGTCACATTATAAATGATGGTCGAGAGTTATAAGGTCAGTGAGGTCTATGAGCACCGACTATGGTAGCTTCCCACCCACGCCAGTTCCATATGGCAACCGAACTGGGGTCGTCAGTCCCAAGCCACTATACCGCCCCCTGCGCAAGTTCTCAAGTGGGTTAGTTGTCTTGCGTGAGTATGTGATGCGGGCCCAAGCGTTGAAAAACGAGCCATTTTGTTTATGGAGGCCCAACTGCCCAAGATTGTGTGGTAAAATGGGCTTCACTACAATTAGCATAACTTGGGCTATTAGGCTCCATTTCAAGCTCATGACCAATAAATTCGAAGCTTGAAACGAGGAGAACGTCATGGTAAACAAAACTCGTCGGTTTATGGAAATTTCGAACCCCAAAACGCTTTATTTTATGAATATTCACACTTTTATATTTTTTTCTTGGTTTATTGGACTTTTGTTTATGCTATAGTTTTCGGCCCATTTATCTTTTAGAGCCAATTTCGATTTTGTATGTCTATTTAATAGCTCCTCTGAAATCCTAAATAATCAGTTTCAAAAAATAAGAAAAGTGTATGTTTTGGCAGTTTGCTAAGAATTTTCTTAGTAATCAGTATTCGAGTGAATCAACGGTTTTGGCAGTTTGCTAAGAATTTTCTTAGTAATCAGTATTCGAGTGAATCAACGGTCGTTGGAAGAATTGTTCCTGGTATTCGTATGGACTAACAGGTTTGATTTATGTTATCTCGTTTTTAGTATACATCAGTCTATGGAGAAGGGGGGGAAATAAAGTACACGACTAGTTTTTCAAAAAATAAAAAATAAATAATAATTTCAAATTAAACCTTCTAAACACTATAAATAATACCTCATTTTAACTAATTTTTACACAACTTTTACAGCCAAAAATACACTCTCTATTAAATAATCTAGTGACGATTCTTTTGATTTGAATGACATTTTTTTGATTACGCAAGTTGTTCAGTATCATCAATCGTTGCAACAAAAACAAGGTGGAAGTTCACGTACACGTAATCTGATATACCGTAATCGTAAGACTTCCGAAGAACGTTTGTTGGACGACTATTTTCGTGACGACCCAAAATATCTGGAGTACTATTTTAGACGTCGCTTTCGTATGAGCCGTAAACTATTTTTAGAAGTAGTCAAAGGTATTGACACTTATACTTCTGATCCTCTTCCTGAGCATTTTAAGCTCTTTAAAGTCCGACCCAATTGTACGGGTCGCATGAGTCTTAGTGTTATTATAAAATGCACGTTCGTCATACGCCAATTGGCATACGTCACATCTCTTTATTCATTTAATGAATGTTTACATAATTTTTGTTTGTGCATTATTGATTCGTATATGCCCAAGTTTTTAAGAAAACCCGTCTTAAATGACATTCAAAATTTATATGTAACGCATAAGAGGGGTAGAGAATGCTAGGAAGTATTGATTGTATGCACTGGAAATGGATTAACTGCCCAAAAGGATGGCACGAGCAATTTGGTAGAGGTGATAAAAACTATGCAACTATAATGCTTGAAGTTGTGCGTCGTACGATTTGTGGATTTGGCATGCATTTTATGGGGTAGTGGGTGTGAATAACGATCTTACCTTTTTTATAATTCTTCGTTATTCGACAACCTTCTTGATGACATAGCCACGGTGGATCTGTTGGAAGTAAATTGAGTTACATTTCAAAATGGGTATTACCTAGCTGACGTGATTTACCCACGGTGACAAGTTTTGTCAAGTCATTTTCGGTTTCACGAGACGAGAAAATGCCTTATTTAATCGACACCGAAAAGGTGCTTGAAAGGATGTTGAAAGAGCTTTTGGTGCTCTTTAAGGACGTTGGGGAATTATACAACAACCGGCACGAGCTTACACTATCAACACCCAACGAAGAATTATGTACACATGCATCATATTGCATAACATGATTTTGAAAGATCAAAATTTTGCGATAGGTGAATTTAGCGAGTTGTATGTTAGTATGCCGGGAAATATATAACGTACTTGGATCGAGACATGAGAAATGCAAAGGAAGAAAGCCGAAGAACTGTGTGATAAACAAACACACTCAAGTTTTCAACGGAATCTTATGAGCATATTCGGCAACAACGTCTAAAACATCAACAAGAAAATTACTTTATTCACAATTTCATGTATTTTTTAATTTTTGAATTGTGTTTCTAAATTTCGTAGAGTGATTTCCATTTTTATTTATATTAATTAATAAAATTTTAGTTTGTTTGAAAAAATGAAAAAGAAAACAAAAGTTGTGGGTAAAACCCTTTTGGCTCAAGTCATGAGTATTTTGATATATGGGTGAGTTGTTGATGTGACATTTAAATAGTAAATTAGCTCAAGCCAATTTGAGCCATCGTACTCGGAATGAGATCCTCTCAAGTTAAGAGGATCAACTTGAGTCAAGTTGAGACACTATGAGCCGCTAGATCTAATCCAATAGTTCAAATCAAAAGTAGTTCTTTTGATTTGAGTCATTGGATTTGATCCAATGACTCATAGTGCCTCAACTTGAGAGGATCTCACTCCATCGTACTTGATGCTCTTAGGAGCAAGTGGGAAAAAAAGGAAAAAATAAATGTAACGTTGATATGACAATAATAGATATTTGGTGAGTGATACACGTATGAATGAAGTGTACCACACATATATGTAGATACAACATTGATTGTTAGAGCTTCAGGGGTGGTGATATATTAAAAATCTTTATTTGAGGCCTACTACTTGTCACATCATTTTAACAAACTTTTTTTTACAACCCCTCTTATCACAACTAATTTCAACTTACTCATTTGAGGCCCATCACTACCTATTTTATTTTTTTATTTAAATTTCCAAATAAACTAAATTAATTTCATTAAAAATAAAAACACATTACAATATACTAAAATTAGATGCAACTAAAATTGTGGTGATACACTAAAACTCCTCATTTGTGGTACTTTGAATTGTGAACCAGCCGGTTGTGATTCAAGGTTTTGTGGGGGTTTAGACTGATGAAACGTTGAAGGTTGTGACAGGTTAAAAAACTGTGGAGTCGGAAACCGTTGTTGGGCGTGACTTGCGAATCCTTGTTGAAACGCATATTGTTGATTAAGGTAAATTATCTCGGGATTGAATTACTTACCACATGGAGGTATTTGTGACTACATCTGGTTAGAATTTTGTGACTAGGGGGTAGATGGGTTTGACGAACCATATTGTTGTGGGTTTGAGGTGAGAAGGTTCGTGAAATAGCCGCCTTCATTTAGATTTTGAGACCTTTTTTTTTTTTTCTCTTTAGATATGGAGAGTAAAGAAAGCTGATTGAATTGTAAGTGAAAATAATATGTAATGGTTTGGTATATAGAGTGAGAATCAAAGTGTGTAAATTTATTAAGAAAAAAAAAGTTTGAACGGTAATATTACCGTTTGAGATCCACTCAGCCCCACAAACGTTCAAAATGTCAGACAATTAGCCTCGTCGTGCAGGTGAGGAGAATTGGAACGACGGGCTCTTGTGGTATGACGGCGAAGTGCCAAGCTGGAACGGCGAGCCAACGACACGACCACACCCGAAGCTCTTAAGCACATTGTCGATCTATAATTTCCCAAGAAATTTTTATCAAAACTGAGAAGAAGATTAATAAGCCATAATAGTATAAAACTGGTTTTTGATCCGTATTGTGTTTGGGTTTCACTATCGAAGCTGCGAGTCTACCGAATCCAAAAGAAAAGTTTTAAAATAACGAAGATTAGATCTCTTAGAGCATGTACATCAATAACACATGTTAAAGTTTAACACTGTGCCACGTCAGTGCCACATCAGCTTTAACATTTCACCTTAACATCCCCAAAAAACACCCACAACAATAACATCCCAAGTTAAACTTTAACATTTCATATTTTCAATTTCAACCCCTAAACTAAAACAAACACTTCATTTATTAAAAAACATATCACATTTAACATTAAAACACAAAGTACATTAAGCGTTAAACACGAATTACATTAAAATTAAAACTACAACGCATACTTGATGAAAATAAAACTAGTAAAACTTAAAAACGAATCATCGAGACCCAACCCTCGGAACTTGAAGGGGAATTAAACTCGCCATTAACGAGCCGAGTCTCCATTATGTCAAAATAGTTATCTTGAAGATATTGAGCTTCCTTGCTTCTTGCTCCACGACGGCGGCTTCCTCGCGTGCGCTCTTCCATAATCTCCCTATAGTTTTCAAGATCTTGTTCAAGTTGACGGAGGGAAGCATCACTTAACCCGAATGGGTTGTTTTCAAGATCCACCTGTGGGTGTTAGGTGGAGTTGAAACAATTGGATTGTTCACAGGTGGAGAGTTTAAAAATACATTTTCCGGTTGGAAAACGTGAAAGACAAATTCAGGTGGTGTTGAGTAAACTTCAAACTCTTCTGGAGTTGGAAAGCTGGTTTTCGGCAACTAAGTTGGAGTTGGAAAGCTGGTTTCCGGCAACTTTTCTGGACTTGGGAATTGCTGAGAAAAATCTTTGTGAGACATTTTTTTGTGTGTGTGTGTTGTGTGTTCTAAACAAATCTGGTAGAGTTGTATATATAGGCAGAGTTGATTTTGAATTTGAATAAATCCCGCTCATATTTGATTTTTAAATTTCAAATTTGAATTTGAATTTATCCCGCCCAGAATTAACCAGTATAATTTAAATTTGAATTTGAATAGGTTGAAGGGGTGTAAGTGAAAATTTATTTGAAAAGGTTTAGGGGGGTGAAATGATTTTTTTTAACGCCCGTTAGGGGTTTAATTTTGCCCCAATAACGCCCTTTTAAAGCAAGCCTCCCATTGGCTAACGCCATATAACGCCCCAAATGTTAAAGTTAACGTCGGTATGGCGTTATTAATGTACATGCTCTTAGAAGCTATATGTACATGGTTACAAACGTGGATTTATTGTAAAAATTCATATTGTTTTCAGTCCCAAAAATATTATCTGATTTTGTCTGTTAAGACAAATAAGCCGTAAAAACATTTATTTATATTTTACGATCTTCTAATGTTTTGTCGATAACAAACGTAAAATCATTTTAACGAAACAAATAAAATACGTAAACATAAAACACTAAAACAAGTATAAGTGATTTTATGATTTAGTAATACATATGTACAACAACTAGTGTTTACATATTTGGGTAAATATATACTTAAAGTAGTATATACTAAAATGGGTAAAAACTAACAAATGGTATTGACCCATAACCCATGGTTTTGTCCAAACAACTTAACTAGGTTCATTGTATTCTAGAGATACATTGTATCTAGAAAGAAACCCATGGATCAACCCATAACCCATGACCCATAACCAAAAATACCCATGGGCAAAGAGGAGCGTCCCACAGATCCCTAGCTTTACGCTAGCCGGATCCCTTGTGGGAGGGATCCGTGGGATCCGGAGAACAATGAACTTTCTCCTCTATAAATAGTGAGCCATTTCTTCCTTTTGGCTCACCACTTTTCACACATACTTTCTTCAAGTATTGTACCTCTCTAACCACTGATCCTAAGGGATCTTTCTATGTAGTTTGTCTTTTGTTTTGTGTGATTCTCTAGGTTCCTCTTAAAGGCGAGATCACCACTTCTTGAAGTCGAGCAAGCTCAAGTCCATGAGTTGCCATACTTCGTCATCATCAAGACAACTGAGGTTCTCTTGTTGATAGTTCTTTCTTCCTCCGTAGATGTTGTGTTGAAGGCATTAGTGAAGGATGCCGAAAGAGTCAAGACGAAAGCATTAGTGAAAGGTGCTTAACGTCCGTGTAAAAAGCATTGGTGAAGAATGCTAAAGGTGTCAAGTCAAAGGCATTAGTGAAGGATGCCTAGGAATCAAATCAAGTGGCATTAGGGAAGAATGCATGGGTCGTATAATCGATGAGGTGCATCGTTATACATATAAGTATTAGTTTATTTTCAAGGATGGTGATATCCTTGATGGTTTTGTAATAAGGAGTGGATCTCCTTTAGATTAGGTGTTGTGTTGTGATGGGTAGTAGTTCCTCCATAGTAATAGAACTAGGTGCTTAGCCTAGTACCTAATAAAGGGTAGGCGACGTTGTGATAGGATTAGTTCTCCTTGGAGCGAAAGAACTCGGCGGTTAGCCTAGCACCGTATAAAGGGTAGGCGACGTTGTGTTAGGTGTGGTTCGCCTTGGTGTGAAAGAACTCGGTATTTAGCTTTGTACCGGAAAAAGGTGTAAGCGACGTTGTGAAGGCTTCTCCGCCATAAGGAGATTGGTGTAGTTATTACGAACTCTCGAGTAGGTGACTCGGGGAGTGGAGTAGGGCAAGGAAGGTGTCATTGTAGCCGAACCACTATAAATACTTGTGTCGTGGTGATGTGCTTCTTACTCTCTATCTTTCATTACACGTTTATATATCTATCTATCAACGTCCAACATAAACAACCAAATAGATTGACATAAGTCGATCTAAATATCTAAAAGGAAGTTTTAAATTGGTAAAACTATTCAACCCCCCCTTCTAGTTTTTCACAATTGGCATCAGAGCTTCGTTACCAAGTTTCTTAAAGTATGTTGTACTTTAAAAAACTTGATACGATCCGTGTATGTTTGAAAACTACAAAGAAGGATTTTTCAAGTCATGTTTTCTTTTAAATCATTACATTGGACATTGATAGATCATCCTAACATTTTTTGTTTCAAGAAATCTTCATGCTAGGATCTCTCTAAAACCTTCATTTCTATTCAAAGAATAATGAAGTCAACCTTCACGAAAGGATCTAAAAGTAATCACAACTTACTTACACCAAGTACAAAGGATTACTTTAAGAGCTCATGAAGTATTTCTGGTATTATGCCAAATCAAGAAGCATAGAGGTATGTTTTACTTTTCATTAGATAGCTTACATGAGTTTATTGTTATCATAGTTCTATTTGTTTAATAATTGCTAGTCTCTTTAAAAGTCTCTTTCGTCACCTTTTCGTCTTATTCATCATCGGGAATAGTTTTCCTTTTGATTCGTCAAACTAACGCCGTCGTCACATATGAACCCTCGATAAGTAACTTATCAAAACCCGTCGACCAAAAACAACCTTTCATTTTGATACCTCTAAACTATTTTTTAGTAAGCTAGCTTATAAGCCTACTACAAAAATAATGCCAAATAACCCTTTTTCTGTCCACAGTAGCCGGATCCCCCTAGTTGTACTAGCCGGATCCCAAATACAAGGGATCGGGGAACGTGGAGCACGAACTCGCTATACGCTTTCAAAATCATCACGATCATTTTCCCTCTCCTCACATAACACAAAAATGACTAAACTCGATCTCATCCTTATTGGACGTCATACACTCAAGTATTCCTCTCTAGAACACCATTGTAAGTAATTACACTAACTTGTTCTAATTTTCATCATCCTCATCCTAGGGTTTATGGTTTCACAAATCTCTAATCAATTATTTTAATTAGGGTTTTCAAAATTAATCATGAAAAGGGGCTTTTAACATAATTAAGATCACATCGTGTTCACAACATTGTTAATACAAATCAAACCCATAAACCCATCTCAACTAATTTTACCTAATTAGAAAATTTGTGTTTCTAGGACCAACCATGCCTAAAGCCACTCAACAAGATCATCATGATACCGTCCATTACCTTACTCATTACTATCGAAATGAGGAATTCTCAAAAACCGACCGCAAGGTCATCAAAAAGCTTGAAAAACGACTTATCCACGAAGGTCATGTAATCAAGGAATGTTTCCTTGAGGATACCGACATTCGTCAAGTCTTTCGAATCAATTTTGATTGTCTTCTTGACATTGATGAACAAATTTGTCCTGTCTTCATCTTTGAGTTTTATAAAAGCATTAGGAACATTCGAAACGCCGATGATAGCATTTCAATCGCCTTCATCATCAATAAACGAAAATTCATTCTCCCTCTCAACACCTTTGCTCAAATTCTTCACATTCCTTGTGAAGGAATTTGTATGTACTCTCAAGATTGGTAACGCTCAAAATCTTGCACTTGATTCTAAACCATGTACCATACTCCTCTTGATGAACCCGAAACCATCCGAGACACCATTTTCAAAATAAGAGCCGTAATCCGTCTCAACGAAACAAGAAGCTCATTCATCGTGATCCTTTTCAAATGGAACTTTTCGAAATGCATCCCATATTTAAAAAATGGGAAGAAATCCTTAGGGAAAACGTCATTAGCCTAGTTGGTAACAAGGATCATCCAAATGCATGTCTTGTGTAAATGATCTATTGTCTTATCCACCAAAAGCCATTTAACCTCGCCTATTACATGGTAAGAAGAATGGCCGGGGTATACAAAGCTTCCAACATGGTACTTCAGTATGGTATGCTCCTAACACGACTTTGTAAGTATGTTAGTGCATTGCAACCATCTCCTATCAACAATGATCATTTCTTTGCCGATCATGTAATGGTACCTCTTACCAAAATACCCTCTAAACGCTTCATGGTCAATGGAAAGAAACCTAAAGCTCTCTCGGACTCCTCGGAAGGAGAAGAAGAAGAAAATGAAGAAGAAGAAGATGTCGACCCCATAGCCAACATTGAATTGGAACCCTTTGATTACTACGAACAACTTGCAACCATTCCAAACGAAACCGCGGAATTCAAACAATTGTGAGGCATGATTCAAAATCTTGCTTACCACCTCACAAAGTCGTCAAAGAGGAAAAGAAAGAATTGACGAAAGAGACAATAGGAATATGCTTATTTTTAACACTTGACTTATGTGTGAATGATTACGTTTTAGCACTTTTGTTTGTGGTAATTTGGATATTTTTACTTCTACCATTATCAATGAGTGTTGCTTTGTGATGACATGCTTGTACTTGTTGTTTATTTTAATGGTTAATTAGTGTGCAAAATCTGCACCTTATTCTGTGGAGGTTCTGATCTGCAGATGCCGGATCCCTAGGATTAGCCTAGACGGATCCCTCCCTTGAGGGAACCATGGGATCCGTGGCATCAGATCAGCAATACAACATCCCTTACATCAAGATAGCTTACTATATAACATCACATTAGCTAAACATAAGATATTAGAACTCAACTAAGTCTACTTCAAGGATGAGAAAGGCTTAGACTCACTTATAGCTTACATAAGATCTTAGTCAAAATGTCTTTTGATTTATCAACGCATCAAAACTCACCATATTTCCGCTTCAATACTCACAAATTGTTTTTCATCTTTCAAAACACTTAGGTGGACATATTGAACAATTTTAGGAAATTGTTTCTAGTCATCTTTATCTCAAAGTGGGTCAAAAATTAGTCTTTCAATTCTTGTGATTTTTTAAGGATTTTTCAAATTCCATCTCAAGCTAAAATCTGATCTCTAGGATCATTTATTATGACTTGACACCACCTAAACTCTTAGTGTTATCCTTGAACAACAATCGGTAGTCATTTAGTCCCATTTTCCTTCCATAAAAAGCAATCATTTGCTATAACATTCATTACTCTTGATCATTCAAGAACACCCTCATCTTAGATACTTAGGAAGACTGAAACACCCAAAATGATATAGGTTTTAACTCTTAGAAACTCCATTTCTAACCTTTCATAACTGCTGAGAGCCGGATCCCTAGGATTAGCCTAGTTTGGATCCCTCAAGGAGGGAACCGGTGGGATCCGGGTGACAGACTATGTTAAATCTAACCAAAACAATCATTTCAAGCTCATCTTGTTTACTTAAACACTCCATCTCATCCTTATTAAGTTCCTAGATCAGCGAAATTCTGACCTTCAATCTTGTGCATGTTAATCATCACATTTTTAAGAATCTTAGTGGCTTAAGTCTTAAATGCACTTACCAATTTCTTCTCTTTATAATTCATATTGTTAGAACACCTTAGTCATCAAACTCAACACAATTCTCAGCAATTACAAACATATTCCTTAGTTATTTCATCATGAGAAAAGCTCCTAGTGCTAACTCATCCACCCAAGAACCACCCAAGAAACCTACTAGGGTCATACAGGAAGTTTCCTCAACCGAATCATCTCCGGTTAAGTCCACAAATGATAGGATTTCCCCTACACCAAAGAAACCAATCAAACTAATCCCCATGAGGATTGTTCCCACAAGGATATCATCACCAAACTCTATTAAACCAAACATATCCTCTTCAACTCAACCAACATCATTGGTGCCTAGAGCCACCTCACAATCATCTCCACACTCTCACAACTTAGAGGACTTACCTCCTTGGCCATCCCATCTTCCACCACTACCAACAAATTCACTTGAAAAGGTTGTGCAACAAAACCAAAGTGTTGAATCAACACTTGAACAAATATCAACCTCTCCTATTCCCCCCAATAGTCCATTTTGGATTATGAGGAGACATCAAAGTCAACCACCCGACCACATAGAAGTTGACGCCTCCTTACCTCCACCCTCAAACATTGTTGAGCCACCACTTAATAAGCCTCCACCAATTCCTCATTTTGAGAATCTTCCACCCACTTGCGAACCTCCGCTTCAAGACGCTCAAAACCATGACAAGGATTGCTATCATTGTCAACATGTTGAAAGGTTGATACATGAACTACGTGAAGAGCAACGTTTCATGTTTTATCACCTCCTCGAATGCTTTGAAGAGGTCAACAAGCCTAAACAACAATGAGCATCATAGTCACAAGCTTGAACTTAGAACGTTTAGGAAACCTATCTCATCCTTGATCATCATTAGGTTTTTAGTTGAATCTTGAGTTTGGGTAACTCATTCGCATTAGTAGTACTTGTATGGCTAGATCATTCTCTTAGTTTTAGAGATTTGTATGACTATCTCTTGTGTTTATTGAATGAATATCTATATGCCATGATTGTCTAGTGTTTTATGCTTGCTACATTATACACATATCTCACCTCTACATTAGCATTGTTTTGCATATCTTCATTGCTGAAGAAACTGTCACGAGACAGCCGGATCCCTCCAAAATGCCTAGACGGATCCCTCCACAAAGGGAACCGTGGGATCCGTGGTCCAGAAAAACAAATTACTACTAACTTGAGTTTTATTTGCAGGAAATTATGCACTATACTCTTGTTTTCTAACCTTTATTTTGTAGATTTTCAAAATACACATGAAGATTTTGACACCATAAAGCTAGGGGGAGCTTTGTGTCAAACCATACATTGCAAATCCATTTGAAACTTGATCCTTATTTGGATTATTCTTCATGACACCCCATTGCAAAATTGCAATCTTCAAGGGGGAGCATTTTTCGTCACAAGGACGAACCAATTGCAAACATAATTGCAATACATTAGCTCACTTATTTTTATGTACTTGACGCCCTCATAAAGGGATGGACTCATCAAGGGGGAGTTAAGAAGAGAACCATTCCCGTCACTTACTCACTTTACATCATTTCTTTTTACATATTTTTCTTAAAACTTTGTGTTAGTTTCTTTTTCGGCTCTTTTGTTTCTACAAAAAGGGGGAGAAGAGAGTAAAAACTCCAATTCGAACTTTCACGAATTTTAGTTTTTCCTTAAAATTATTTTATGTTTTGTCATCAACAAAAAAGGGGAGATTGTTAATACAAACAAGCCGTAAAAACGTTTATTTATATTTTACGATCCTCTAATGTTTTGTCGATAACAAACGTAAAATCATTTTAACGAAACAAATAAAATACGTAAAGTGTTTGAGCCAATAGTTTTCTATCACACTTACGTTTTCACATAAAACACTAAAACAAGTATAAGTGATTTTATGATTTAGTAATACATATGTACAACAACTAGTGTTTACATATTTGGGTAAATATATACTTAAAGTAGTATATACTAAAATGGGTAAAAACTAACAAATGGTATTGACCCATAACCCATGGTTTTGTCCAAACCACTTAACTAGGTTCATTGTATTCTAGAGATACATTGTATCTAGAAAGAAACCCATGGATCAACCCATAACCCATGACCCATGACCCATAACCAAAAATACCCATGGGCAAGAGGGCGTCCACGGATCCCTAGCTTTAAGCTAGCCGGATCCCTTGTGGGAGGGATTCGTGGAACAGTGAACTTTCTCCTCTATAAATAGTGAGCCATTTATTCCTTTTGGCTCACCACTTTTCACACATACTTTCTTCAAGTATTGTACCTCTCTAACCACTGATCCTAAGGGATCTTTCTATGTAGTTTGTCTTTTGTTTTATGTGATTCTCTAGGTTCCTCTTAAAGGCGAGATCACCACTTCTTGAAGTCGAGCAAGCTCAAGTCCATGAGTTTCCATACTTCATCATCATCAAGACAACTGAGGTTCTCTTGTTGATAGTTCTTTCTTCCTCCGTAGATGTTGTGTTGAAGGCATTAGTGAAGGATGCCGAAAGAGTCAAGACGAAAGCATTAGTGAAAGGTGCTTAACGTCCGTGTCAAAAGCATTGGTGAAGAATGCTAAAGGTGTCAAGTCAAAGGCATTAGTGAAGGATGCCTAGGAATCAAATCAAGTGGCATTCGGGAAGAATGCCTAGGTCGTATAATAGATGAGGTGCATCGTTATACATATAAGTATTAGTTTATTTTCAAGGATGGTGATATCCTTGATGGTGTTGTAATAAGGAGTGGATCTCCTTAAGATAAGTGTTGTGTTGTGATGGGTAGTAGTTCCTCCATAGTAATGGAACTAGGTGCTTAGCCTAGTACCTAATAAAGGGTAGGTAACGTTGTGATAGGATTAATTCTCCTTAGAGCGAAAGAACTCGGTGGTTAGCCTAGCACCGTATAAAGGGTAGGCGACGTTGTGTTAGGTGTGGTTCGCCTTGGTGTGAAAGAACTGATTTAGCTTTTGTACCGGAAAAAGGATAAGAGGCGTTGTGAAGGCTTCTCCGCCATAAGGAGATTGGTGTAGTGATTACGAACTCTCGAGTAGGTGACTGGGGAGTGGAGTAGGGCAAGGAAGGTGTCCTTGTAGCCGAACCACTATAAATACTTGTGTCGTGGTGATGTGCTTCTTACTCTTTATCTTTCATTACACGTTTATATATCTATCTATCAACGTCCAACATAAACAACCAAATAGATTGACATAAGTCGATCTAAATATCTAAAAGGGAATTTTAAATTGGTAAAATTATTCAACCCCCCTTCTAGTTTTCCACATTGTCTTTTATTTCGACGATTTAACTTCATTAAATTTCAAACATTTACTTAGATACTAAGAGATTAATCATAGCTAATCATTTTTTAATTAGATAACCAATCCACTGTCACTTTTTTTTTTTTTTTTCATAATTTAATATCTCTTAAACCGTTGATCGTTAAATGAAAAAAATTACATCATCACAAAAAGTATTTAATTATCTTTATATAGACGAGCACTTTAACATATTTTCGACAAAAAAAAATTCTTCGGGTTTTTCAGGTTTTTTCGTCTTTCTTTTCTTCATTTTTTTCGTTGTTAAAACTTGCATGAGAAATCATATGTGATTAAATACTAATTTAAATATTCGAATACTTAAACATGTTATAAAATAAACATAAATTTTTCTAGGATATTTTAAAAGTTTCACCGTTTTTTTAACTAAATATTCATATCTTTCCAACCATATATAACACATTATATTTCGAATTGTAGATTAATCCAGTTAATTCATCAAAGTTGGATTAAACACATAAAATCACATGTAATTTAACCACACGTGATCTCAATCACATGTGATTAATGTGTTGTTATCACACGTGATTATAGAAGTTTTAAGAATAAACTGTTATAATTTATAATTCGAATACAGTGTGTGATATATGTTTGAAAAGCTGTGAATGTAAGTATTTCATTGAAAAAAAAGGAAAAGTTTTTAATTTACATACAAATACTTATGTCATATTTAGTACAAATCTTTAGTGTTCAAACTTCGATATTAGTGAATTACATGTGATATGTATGTCATGTGAATTTCAATACCGAAAATAAAATGTAAGAAAATGACCAAAAACAATTTGTCGAAAGTATATCAAAACGCCGTATATAGAAGATAATTAAATGCTCGTAATAACGTTATAATTTGTTTTGTCCAACGATAAATGATTCATAAGATATTTAAACTATAAAAAAATAAGTGTAATTGAATTTTTAATTTACAAAGTAATTTATTTCCTTTATTTTTTCTCAACAGAAAAATGAAATTCTAAAATTTGTCCGTTAATACGTGAGAAAAATTTAGCATCTAAAATAACTCTTCACTATTTTAATACTCCTTCCGTAATATAATTGTCCTCATTTGACTTTTTAAAGTCTTAATTTCTCAACTTTGATCTTTAATATTTTTGTATGTGTTATATAATACTTGATGAAAATTATATCAATGAAAAACCATTTAAAAACCAATCCATTCATATATTTTGCATCAATTATTATACAACACAAAGAAAAAAATTTAAGATCAAAGTTGAAAAAAAGAGACTTCAAAAAGTCAAAAAATGACAATTATTTTGAGACGGAGGTAGTATGTCACAGAGTTAATTTTTATTTCTAAGATTTTATAAATATGATTAGTAAAAACTAAAAACTATGAAAAAATAAAAATAAAATCCTTTCTTTGAACAAATAAAAATAAAATATTTAATAAGAATTTCGAAAAGACTAATATACCCTCTATAGTTAAGATATCTTTTATATTAATATCAATTTTATATTTCCCTCCTATATTGCAACATTTTAATAAATCAATTTTGAATTTTACCATTAATGTTTTTAATAACCATCAAATAGCTTCTTTTGTTTGAATATTTTAATTATAAGGCTTACTTTTTTTTCAACTTTTTTTTTTCTTTCTAATCAATATAGAATTTAAACTTTTTCTTTAAAGCATCGTATATTAAAACAACCGAGACGAAACAATACAATCAAAACAAAACTTTTATTTATGTAGCTCAATCACCAATATATAATATATTCATCGTTTATCGCTTGATAATCAAGATAGCGATTTTTATCGTAAGACTGTACAATCTTACGATCTTACATAAAAATAAAATAAAATAAAATAATAGTAAAAAATAAAACCCTGCAAGATCGTATTAGAATCAGAAATAGCATAAGATCGGAGCAAGATCATTAGCAAGCACGTAGGATCGCTATCTACCCAATTCTACTATAAAGCCAATTTTTTGTTGTTGGACAAAGCTTTTTTAAAAACTTAGGCCAAAATATTTAAACTTTAGTTCAGTTACTCTTATCCATTACCTTTAATATTAGATTATGATTATAAAGAGGGAAAGAAACTCGTTACGATGCCGAAGAGGTAATGATATCGTATTTTTTTATATAACGATGAAACATGAAGTAATCCTGTGTACTGTAGTAATTCTATTAGCACGTTGTTTGAACTATGAAATATTGTGTAGAAATATATAAAACTAAAAATCTTATAAGAAAAATTAATATTTTAGTGAAATCTTAAGATCCTGATTCAATCGTACGATACCGATTTTGCAAATACGAAAACGATATCAGATAAGATCGTGATCTTAATAACCTTGTTTTTTCGTTTTTCTTTTGTGTAGTTTGTGTAATAGAAAATGAGTGACACAACTAAACATTTCAAGTCATTGCTGAAAAAAGTTCATAGCGAAGATGAGAATTCCTTTGGGTTTGATTTTAAAACAATATTTTCCATCATATGTGATAAAATAAATATTACATGAAACCCTTAATCATAATTTCATAAACAATTATTTTTGCGTTAAATTTTTTGTTGCCGTTCACGGGTGATCGTCCAATCTTTCTAATAGAATGAACAACGGAGTATTATATATATGACACAGGGACACACGGCGACTATCTTTGATATCGACACATTTTACGATACAGTTGATGTATCCAAGATCTTGGGGATATCGGATCACTTTAGAGAGTTACCAAATTACCAATAAAGCACGAAATCCAGCATGTACACGTTGCAATATTCTTAGTATATACCACGTGTCTTACCATATCCTCTAGGTTAAGTATTAAAGAAAAGAAAAATAAATAAATAAATAAAATAAAAATAATGTCTATATATAGTCGTAACGAAGACATGGATATTTAAATGATATCACTATGAAGCGAGTTTTTTCAAATACTATTAAAAAAAATTATCTTAAATAGGAAATTAGAATGGACTTTTATAATGTGAAACTAAAAAAGTTGAAGACAGAGAGTAAATAGAAGAAAAAAGTCAAAAAACCATTTGAAAGTGTAGTGAAGATATCAAAGTCAAAGTTTTGAAGCAAAAAAAAAAGTAAAAATCATGATTGCGATATTCAAGTTGAATTATTTGAAGAGAGTTATTTTACATACCAAACTTATCTTACATATAAAGGGACTCATCTCTACCATCCATCTAAAAAGAAATCAATGGTTGAGATTAAAAGCATTTTATTATTTCACCTATTTTTTATAATTTAAATATCTTTTAAACCGTTAATCGTTAAGCAAAATAATTACCACAATCGCGAACGAGATTTAATTATCTTTTCTATACTGACTTTGATATAATTTAGAAAAAAAAAAGAAAAATCGTTTTTCAACGTTTTTTTTTTTTTTAGTTTTTCTTGGCCGAAATTTGCATGAAATATCATATATGATTTACACTTAATTTGAAAATCACATGTGATATTAGTGTTAAATCACATATGATATGTAATATCATATATGATACTAGTGTTAAATCATATATGATAAATCACATATGATATACATATCATATATGATATAACACTAATATCACATGTGATATTCAAATTAGTGTTAAATCATATATGATATTTTAATGCAAATTTGATAGCGTTAAAAAAAGCGAAAAACTTAAAAGAAAAACGTGAAAATCGAAAAAAAATTCCGAAAGTATATCAAAGTCTTTTATCGATAAAAGATAATTAAATGTTTGTCGCAATGATATTTTCTTTTTCGCTTAACGATTAACGGTTTGAAAGTTATTAATATTTTAAAAAAGATGATGAAAGTGGGTTTTTTAAATTGTTGGGATTAATCATATCCATTAGATCAAATAAAAATGGATGATGGAGATTGATCCCTTGGTATGTAAATAATCTTTTGTCCTCAAATGATCTTAAATCATTATTTGAGAAATTTAATTTGCAAGTTTGCAACATTGAAATCGACAATTATTTTGAATTCGACACACTTTTGAACTTGGACAGGACCGTCTTATTTATTTGGGTAGTTTGATGCTAAAATACAAATGAGATATCGTAAATTATGAAAAACTTAACTATTAAAAAAAATTAAATATAATATATTTAAACATGTATAAATATTAATGGATATATATTAAATTGGAAGCCTTTTCAAAGCTATAAAAATTCAAGTTAAACATGTATAAATATTAATAGATTCTCTATTGAATCAATTTTATGACATATTGCTAAAATTATGATTATTCTTTTGTGAAATAATGAGGTTGTCCTCACTTTAAATACAATTTATCACTAGCGTTATTGGCTGTGAGAAAAAAAAATTAAAAATAAATAAATAAAATTTTCATGCAAATTATACAACCATCGTTTTTTATCTATGTATGTGTAAAATTATAGGGGTTTAAACAAATTATAACAACAAAACGTATTTTTTAATCCTTTTTAATTTCATGTCCATTTTATTATTTTTTTTAAATGTTTTATTTATAATTATTTTGTTAAACACCTTATTCTCAAGACGTTGGAATAAGTTCGGTGCGCATCTCACGACGGATGCGCAACTATGCATACTATCTTGCGTTTAACAAATTGGGAATCAAGACACTTGGCTCCTTAATATGATATTTACAGTACGCTGCATATCACACCATACACGATTATGATATAACAAACTTAGAAATTATGTTTTAAGTATACCATGACTTTCATACACTGTAATGAACTTCATATATTATCCGTGCTTATACAATAGTTTGTTTCTTAGACAATACACACATTTTTCAGGGAAGGACAAGTACCTAAGGGCAACTATTATAAGTCGCAACACCATTCAACAAAAATAATGTTCCATTAAGTACCATGCGTGCTTACAAAATGATGTTTACTTTACAAGTTACTACCTACATACTATTACAACGTCTAAGAGACGAATTTCCTACACAGCTTGCAGGGTCTCCAACCTCATTCAGCTTCTTCAGTAGGTCGGAATCTTGGCGCGATACCGTGGCAACACTAACCGGTATCCCATCAGATCTGGGTAGATGGGTTGCGCCAATACCGCACAAAACAGTCTTACCATTAATCCCTTCTTTTTTGGCAAGTCTTGTAGCATGCGCTTCCAACACCTGCTTCAAGGGCACTTCCTTCTCCAAAGTAAAGGGATTCAAGATATCCTTGGGACGAGCAAATATTGGCACTTGGAGTTGCGATACATTGGGTTTCAGAAAATAGTCCAGATGCGCTTCCGCATCTTCACCAAGATCTTAGAGCTAAGGTCAGCCCCTCCATAATAACCCCTATCGGATAATCTCGATCGTTAACTCCTCGAAATCATGGAAGCTCAATCCCTTCATCTTCTCCATGCACCACCGCTCATCATATGATTGCGATATACCCCAGGTACCTTATCGGGCACCTTCAACAACTTGGCCTCATGCGGCTCCTCAGCGGCCTCACGCTTACCGCGCCAATGCGCTTACTGAACCACTCCCCAAAGCGTCCACTACTTCGCCCGACTCCAAGTACTGGCGACAGCAAGTCGCGCGACCATGGCCAATGAGCCACCTGCGCTCAGTGATTGTAGATAGGAGTTGGGGATATAACTCCTCATCATACTCGGCGAGCTTGCGCAACTTCATCTCCTGCGCTTCCAGGCACGCTCACAAAGTGGCACCAAATTCTCCAGCGTGAGAGGTCAACTCTTCCCTTCTCCGAGATACTTGCCAGAGACCAGCGGCCCTTGTACCCTGATGACTCAGCACGCTCTTGGTTTATTTGACCCATCAGCGCCATCTTCTCATCGCCAAGCCGGGCATACACACTCCCGAGGCCCTCGCCTCAACCTTGGCACTGCTTGCGCCTTAGCGACACAATTTTTTGATCCTTTTGCGCGCCTTGGCTGCTTTCCCCATAAACCTTAGCCTTTAGCTTCTCCATTAATGAAGCTTGATGCGCAGCCGCCAGCATAAACTCCTCAACAAGCTGTTCCATTGGTACATCCCTAGCCGCAGATGGCTCCGCATTTTGACTGTTTGGCTCGGAGAACTCAGAATGCACAGGGCTATCTCTGGGAGGTGACTCCGCAGCATGTTCATACCTGCACATAAGATCAGGGGAATTATTACTTTCAAGCATAAACAGGGGATGCGCAAACAACTTTAACGACATTACTTACTGTGGTGTATCAGCAGGCGGGGAGGTTAGCGACGCAATGATCGCTCGATGATGATTCCAGTTTATAACGGGCTTTCTTCCTCGATGAACTTGCGCCACCCTCTCCAGGTGATCTCTTGCGCTTCAACAAGGGATCCTCCTCTTCCTCATTTTCTTCCTCCATGTGCTCCGCCACTGCTTCTTGTGATGGCTGCGCTACTAGGGAAGGTCCTCCAGGGTTCGGCACGCTCTCTAGAGGAGTCGCTTCCAGTGCGACAGAGGTGCTAGCCCCTGCTTCTCCCAGCTCCATTTCCACGGTACGCCCAGATGTAGCCTCTAGAATAGGCTCTTCTCCCACCTTCAACGGGCGTACCCCCAGTGACCTTTGGCGCGCAGCCAATCTCACAACGGAAATAGATCCATCTCGTGCCCGTAGAAGACAACAACAAACCAGTTATTATAAGTACAATTGAAGAAGAAAGGCTTACATTAGTAAAGTAAAGGAATGCAAAGGACGAGCACCCACCCTGGCCATCCGCGCCTGAGAAGATTGGAACCTCCTCAGGACTACCAAAATAGTTGCGGCTAATGCCCATGTGCACCAAAAACGCCTCGGGATAGGAATTGATGGGGATGCGATTAGTTTTTATTGTATCTGCATCCTCCGCATTATACGATCCAGGGAGGGGGCGCTCATCCTTTGGTAGTGTACCCTGGGTGTAGAAATCGAAACGCGATGGAAAACACGTGTCGTCTACCCAGAAAAATGTTTCTCTCCAATTCCTGAGCGCATCTAATTTTTCCGTATAACACTGAAGGCGCCCAGCGCGCTTAGCAAATAATACCCACCCGTGTGACCACGTCGTATGGTAGAACGCGCGGAACAGGTGGATAGTCGGGTTAATTGCCAGTAATCGGCAATTAACCTCGAAGTTGGTAATTTTAGCTGCACCTATGCAGTGCAGCTGGGATATATGCAGACGGTCGTAGTTTAACACGCTCAGGAATAAAGATATTGGCACGCGTTGGTTCGCGAATTCGATAAAACGCGTGTATACCCCTATTTTCCCTTCGGGGAAGTCCGCAATCGACGCATTTGCACCCGGAACTTCCAGATGCACCGCAAGGGGAATATAATAATCAGAGGCGAACTCTAGAAGTTCGCCCTCAGATTCTATGTCGGATGTGAAATCGATAACACTTTGACCATGGTGTTGTTTTTTTTAAGCGCACGCGCGGTTACCTTTGGAATAATAGTTTTCTGAGTTGCAGGTTGAAGGTTTGTTAACAATGGCGGATTACGTTTTTTTTTTACTGTGATAATCACAGTGAAAGGAAGATCGATGGTTATATAAGTCTTCTCATCCACGCGATGAATGACACGTGGATCCCACTATCTCCAATGTGTGGACCAGATTACTTGATGTGACGTCGTTGCAGTTGCTTTCCCCCGATTTACGATGCATCTATTTTAAATAATATGTCTAGATACAACGTGTATCTTTCAAGGCGGGAACTTTTTGGCTTCTTAGTTACGCTTTGCAGCTTTTATTGGCTGCCATTATTAGTCTAGCATATGTAGTTAATCACTGCGCACACTAGACTGGGGGGACATGATGACGTATAGTCTATATTCGGGTCACGAACCCGACCAAGAACCGATACTAGCAAGCCCAACACGAACTGGGCTACACCGATAAGTGTTTGGGCTCACAAAGGCCCAAACCCAAAACTTATTTATGGAATAAGATATCGGATATCTCCTAACTTTGGAGGTGATCGTTTATCAACCAACTTAGGCGGGATACGCCGAAGGTTGGGGAACACGAAACCAACAAGGATTTCGTATGTATATAAAGGGGACCCTATCCCTCATTAAAGGTACGATCTACAAACCCCAATTCTTAAATATACCCTCAAACCGATTACTTACTCTCACGCCGGAGGATAATCGTGGGAGACAATCCCACGGTAAGCCTAACGGTGTTTTCTGTTTTCTTGGTGCGTAGGTCTCAAGCATTAAGATATAATTGATACGGAATCGGACCCAAATAAGGAACGCCCAACTTTTGTATCAACAAGTGGCGCCATCCGTGGGACCCAACACTAAGATCTAGAATGATGAAACAAGGAAACCAAAACAGGCGATCGCATGGCGTTACTGCAAGGAAAAAACAGCAAAGGCGGATCAACCTCCAACAGGCCTCTGAACAAGGTCGCGGCTAAAACCAAGGTTCAGCACGGGGACAACCCATGCCACCACAACAGCAACTAACGTGGAAGAGCCACCGCGTAATCTCTTTACCACTCCCCTACTGGAAAAGGATCTCACGAAAACACCAGGTGCACCCCTCCGAAACAGGAGCCCAGACATGGAAACAGATGCCTTTACACTAGAAGGAGTTGCGCCTGAAGTAGCGTGGCGACTTTGTGTCTCAAACTACGAGACCTTGGCCACTCTCATGCAGAGGAAGCAAAAAGAGGTCGAGTCGAGCTTGAAATCCCGACTAAACTTCGATCACAGAGTATGAGGCATCCCGCCTTCAGAAGGAGAAGCGCGGGAAAGATAACCGCAGACTCCGTGTTTACCGAATTGGGATGAGGGTTGAGAATGATGTGCTGCAGCGACCTGCAGTATCTAGAAGAATCGGCGAGGATGGACCGGCACCGGTGTCCATGATAGGCTTGGAAACAGCAGGTTCAGGACATGGCCCAGGCGGCCGCGTGGAAGCTCTTCAAGTTCGAATCAGGAAACAGTGCGTAAGCGCCGAAGAGAAAAGTTCATCCTCACCGACTCCTTAGGCGGCCAGCGCAAACGCCTACAAAGAAAACACATTCTCCGGTGACTCCTCGGACGCGAGGATAGCGAGATTGGACACTGGAAATCCAGGGGAAGGTATCGCGACCAGGGGGAGGAAGACTTGTCTCTTCCCTGGCGTCGCCAAAAGGTTGACGCGTTCACTCGGCGCATCAGTGACTTCTTAGAAAATAAAAGGAGGCGCATGCCCGCCAATGTGAAAACCTATGATGGAACAGGTGATCTTGACGATCATCTAAAATTTTTTGAATCAGCCGCTACTATCGAAAACTGGCCACAACCTATGTGGTGCCACATGTTCAATTTCACACTAGTGGGAAACGCACGAAACTGGTTCATTAAGCTTCCACGTAGAAGCATTGATGGCTTTGAAGAGTTGCGGAAGGCATTTCGCCTAAACTTCACTCAAAGGAAAAAGTGTGCTAAAAACCCTATCGAACTCGCTAGAGTGAAACAGCGCCAGGGGGAATCCACAAGCGCCTATGTGGAACGCTTCAAAGATGAGTGCATCCAAGTCAAAGCATGCCCCGAAGTGCTGAAGATCTCAGGGTTCATGAATGGGATCAATAACCCAGAACTCATAAAGAGGCTGAATGACAAAATTCCCCAATCATTTGATGAACTTATGAAGCGTACAAGGTCCTTTATCCAAGGAGAAGCGCGCGGATAGCGAGGAAAGGTTACTCCAACTACAGGTCACAGGAACAACCTGAGACAATCCATGATCGGTAGCAACCGCAGCAGGAATTACGCGGCCGGGAAATGGACGCGATAATGATAAATACACCCCGCTGACCAAAACTCCAAAAGAGATATTTGTGACAAAAGGTGCAAACTTCCCAAGACCCCCACCAATGCGCACGCCAGAAGATCGACGCGTGGGAAGCGGATACTGCGACTACCATGGACAGAAGGGCCACACTACTAATGAGTGTGTTCAATTGCGCCAACTAATAGAAAAACTGGTAAAAGAGGGAAGATTGGACCACTTAGTGAAGAACATCAAGGAGGGAAAAGATAAGCAGAAAACTAGGAACAAGAAGGAAGCACCCAAAGATAAGGCTGACACCATATACATGATACAATCATGGCAGAGAGTAACCAGGCAGAAGGTCAGCTAGAAATTTTCTCGTGGAAGTGAAATCTCTTTCCCCACCTTGACTGCGGATAACGCAGTACTAGAGCCACTCACCATTGAAATTAATGCGGGGGGTCACGATATCCACCGCATGTATATTGATGGAGGAGCATAGGCAAACATAATGTATGAACACTGCTTCAAGCGACTGCGACCTGAGATACGCATTCAGTTAAGCCCGGTCATGACAGCACTGACTGGTTTTACAGGAGAAAAAAATATGGCCTATGGGGCAAATACGCCTGCTAGTCAGCATGGGTAATAAAGAACACTCCGCAACAGCCTGGATGAATTTCATGGTAATTAAGTCCCCTTCGCCATACAATGGCATTATCGGAAGACCAGGGATACCAGCCATGCGCGCAGTACCGTCTACAGCGCATGGGGTGCTCAAATTCCTAGTGGAAGGGGGTATTGTTACTCTCTACAACACCACTGTACCACATAGCTAATGTAACACGATTACATGTGAGACAGCATCCATTCCAGAACAGCGTGCAACCAAAGTTCCAAACCAGAAGGTTGCAATTCACCCTGATTACCCAGAACAAGAAGTATTGATCGGAGGATCTTTGTCGGATAAGGGCAAGGCAGCCGTGTGCGCACTCCTACAAAAAAACCTGGATATCTTCGCATGGGAACCAAAGCACATGACTGGAGTACCACTCTCGATCACCTGAGAATCCGACAAGGATACTCCCCAATACGCCAAAAGAAGCGCGGTCAAGCTCCAGAGCATGCGCAAGCAATCCTGGCAGAAGTACACAAACTTATGGAGGCAGGTATCATGCGAGAAGTCTACTATCACGATTGGCTTTCCAATCCAGTAATGGTAAAGAAAAGCGACGGAAGCTGGCGAATGTGCGTGGACTTCACAGATCTTAACAAGGCATGTCCACAAGACTGTTACCCACTATCGGAGATAGATTGGAAGGTAGAGTCTTTGTGTGGATACCCACTTAAATGCTTCCTAGATGCATACAAGGGATACCACCAAATCCAGATGGCTAAAGAAGACGAGGAGAAAACGGCCTTTCATACAAGCCAAGCGTCTCTGCTACACCAAAATTCCCTTTGGCTTGAAGCACGCAGGAGCCACCTATCGCGGTTAGTAGATAATGCATTCGAAAAATAGGTGGGCCGCAACTTAGAAGTTTACGTTGACGACTTGGTTATAAAGAGCCATACTGAGGATGAGTTGGTGATCGACATTGAGGAAACATTTAGGACCCTCAAAAAGATCAACATGAAGCTAAACCCTAAGAAATGCACTTTTGGCGCTACAGAAGGCATGCTTCTCGGATACCTGATAGAACCAGAGGGCATTAAACCATGCCCTATAAAAAAATAAGGCTGTCATTGGACTTCCCTCACCGTGCACGCTGAAGGAAGTCCAATCTCTCAATGGAAAACTGGCCGGCCTGAATAGATTCTTGTCCAAATCAGCAGACAAGTCACTCCCTCTCTTCAAAACACTCAAGAAGTGTATCAAAAGGGAGATTTCTTTGGACTACGGAGGCGGAAGAAGCCTTTACGGCTTAAACAACACCTGCAAAGCTTCCCACACTAGTAGCACCCGACGGGGAAGAATTAATTATGTATTTATCTGCGACTCATGGAGCAGTCAGCGCGGTACTGCTGACGGATAGGAATTCAGTACAAACACCTGTGTTAATACAAATAAGCCGTAAAAACGTTTATTTATATTTTACGATCTTCTAATGTTTTGTCGATAACAAACGTAAAATCATTTTATCGAAACAAATAGAGTACGTAAATAATTTGAGTTAATAGTTTTCTAACACACTTACGTTTTTACATAAAACACTAAAACAAGCTTAAGTGATTTTATGGTTTAGATATATATATATATATATATATATATATATATATATATATATATATATATATATATATATATATATATATATATATATATATATATGTACAACAACTAATGTTTACATATTGGGTTAGCACATACTTAAACTAAGTATACTAAAATGGGTAAAAACATGTATAAACTAAAATGGGTAAAAACAAGTATATACTAAATGGGTAAAAACATGCAAATGGTATTGACCCATAACCCACGGTTTTATATATACCACTTAACCAAGTTCATTGTATCTAGAAAGAAAACCATGGATCAACCCATAACCCATGACCCATAACCAAAAATACCCATGGGCAAAGAGGAGCGTTCCACGGATCCCTGGCTTTGTGCTAGCCGGATCCCAAGTGGAAGGGATCCGTGGGATCCGGGGAACAGTAGAGAATTTTCTCTATAAATAGGGAGCCATTTCTTCCCTTCTATGTATGACTTTACACACATACTTCCCCAAAGTATTCTAACCCTCTAACCTCAGATCTAAGTGATCTATGTAGTTTGTCTTTTGTTTTTGTGTGATCTTCTAGGTTCCTCTTAAAGGAGAGATCACCACTTCTTGAAGACGTGCAAGCTCAAGTCCATGAGTTGCCATGCTTCGTCATCATCAAGACAACTAAGGTTCTCTTGTTGATAGTTCTTCCTTTCTCCATAGATGTTGGGTTGAAGGCATTAGTGAAAAATGCCGAAAGTGTCAAGATGAAAGCATTAGTGAAAGATGTTCATCATCCGTGTCAAAGCATTAGTGAAGAATGCTAAAGGTGTCAAGACAAAGGCATTAGTGAAGGGTGCCAAGCGTTGTGTCAAAGGCATTAGTGAAGGATGCCGAAGAATCAAATCAAGTCACATTTGGGAAGAATGCCTAGGTCGTATAATCGATGAGGTGCATCGTTATACATATAAGTATTTGTTTGTTTGTTTCCAAGGATGGTGATATCCTTGATGAAGGTGTAACAAGGAATTGATCTCCTTGATATTAGGTGTTGTGTTGTGAAGGGTAGTAGTTCCTCCATAGTAATGGAACTAGGTGCTTAGCCTAGTACCTAATAAAGGGTAGGCGACGTTGTGATAAGCATTAGTTCTCCTAAGGTGTGAAAGAACTCGGTGGTTAGCCTAGCACCGTATAAAGGGTAGGCGACGTTGTGTTAGGTGTGGTTCGCCTTGGTGTGAAAGAACTCGGTATTTAGCTTTTGGGAAAAGGTTAGCGGCGTTGTAAAGGCTTCTGCCAAGGAGTTGGTGTAGTGCTTCTGAACTCGAGTAGGTGACTTTGGGAGTGGAGTAGGGCAAGGAAGGTGTCCTTGTAGCCGAACCACTATAAATAACTTGTGTCGTGGTGATGAGCTTCTTACTCTTTATATTTCATTACACATTTATATATCTATCTATCAACGTCCAACATAAACAATCAAATAGATTGACATAAGTCTATCTAAATATTTAAAAGGAAGTTTTAAATTGGTAAAACTATTCAACCCCCTTATAGTTTTCCACAATTGGCATCAGAGCTTCGTTACCAAGTTTTTTAAAGTATGTTGTACTTTAAAGACTTGATACGATCCATGTATGTTTGAAAACTACAAAGAAGGTTTTTTTTTGTCATATTTTCTTTTAAATCATTTTGTTGGACATTGATAGATGATTCTAACCACTTTTGCTCTTAAGAAATGTTCATGCTAGAATCTCTCCAAAATCTTCATTCAAAGAATAATGAAGTCAACATTCAAGGAAGGATCTAAAAAGTAATCACAACTTACGTACACCATGTACAAAGGATTACTTTAAAAGCTCATGAAGTATTTTTGGTATTATGCCAAACCAAGAAGCATAGAGGTATGTTTTACTCTTCATTAGATAGGTTACATGAGTTCCATTTATTGTCTTTATTAATCACTAACATCATTAGAAGTCTCTTTCGTCACCTTTTTGTCTTTTTCAACATCAGGAATGATATTTTTTTTAACTAACGCCGTCATCACATATGAACCCTCGATATGTAATTCATCAAAAGTCGTCATTCAAAAACAATCTTCATCTAATACCTCCGAACTGGCTTTTAGCAAACTAACTTATAAGCCTACTACAAAAATAATGCCAAACAACTCCTTTTACGTCCCGTACGGATCCCTCTAGTTGTACTAGCCGGATCCCAAATAAAAGGATCCGGGAGGCAGTGGAACAGAACTTCTGACTATCACGCTTTCAAAAATTCACCACGATCTTTTTCCCTCTATTCACATAACACAAAAAGCGACTAAACTCTTGAATCCATCCTCATTGGCTTCCATACTCTCAAGTATTCCTTCCTAGAACACCATTGTAAGTAATTACATTAACTTGTTCTAATTTTCATCATCCTCATCCTAGGGTTTATGGTTTCTTAATTTTTAATCAATTAATTTAATTAGGGCTTTTTAAATTAATCATGAAAAGGGGCTTTTGACAAAATCACATTGTGTTCACAACATTGTTAATACAAATCAAAACCATAAACCCATCCCAACTAATTTGTCCTAATTGGAAAATTTGTATTTTTAGGACCAACCATGCCCAAAGCTACTCAACAAGATCATCATGATACCGTCCATTACCTTACTCACTACTATCGTAAAAAAGGATTGACCAAAACCGACCGTCAAATATTCAAAAGCCTTGTAAAACGACTTATCCACGAAGGTCGTGTTGTCAAGGAATGTTTCCTTGAAGATACTGACATTCGCCAAGTTTTCTCAACAATCAACTTTGATTGTCTCCTTGACATAGATGAACACATTTGTCCGGTCTTCATTTTTGAATTTTACAAAAGCTTTAGGATCATTAGAAACACCAACAATAGCATCTCAATCGCCTTCATCATCAACAAACAAAATTTTACTTTTCCTCTCAACACCTTTGCTCAAATTCTTTGCATTCCTTGTGAAGGAATTTGCATGTACTCTCAAGATTGGGCAATCAACGCTCAGAACCTTGCACTCGATCCTAAGCCTCTCTATAACACTCCTCTTGACGATCCCGAAACCATTAGAGATACTATCTTCAAAGTTAGGACCGATCAATCTTGTTACGACCGTAACAAAAAGCTTATTCACCGTGATCCCTTTTAAATGGAACTTTTCGAAATGCATCCCATGTTTAGAAAATGGGAAGAAATCCTTAGGGAAAATGTCATTAGCCTAGTTGGAAACAAAGATCATCCAAACGCATGTCTTGTGCAAATGATCTATTGTCTTACCCACCAAAGGCCATTTAATCTTGCCTATTACATGGTAAGAAGAATGGCTGGGGTATTCAAAGCTTCCAACATGGTACTTCCATATGGTATGCTCCTAACACGACTTTGTAAGTTTGTTGGTACATTGCAACCATCTCCTATTAACGATGATCATTACCTTTCCGATCACGTCATGGTACCTCTTACCAAACAACGCTCTAAACGGTTCATGGTTAATGGAGAAGAACAGAAGCTCTCTCGGATTCTCTTGTTTGAAGAAGAAGATGAAGATAAGGAAGATGTCAACCCCGTAGCCAACATCAAATTGGAAATCCTTGAATACCACAAACAACTTCCAACCATTCCAAACGAGACAGCGGAATTTAAGCAATTGAGGGGCATGATTCAAAACCTCGCATACAACCTCACTAAGCCATCAAAAAGAAAAAGAAAGGATTGACGAAAGAGACAATAGGAATATGCTAATTTTTCTTTATCTTATGTTTGGATGATTACATTTTAGCACTTTCGGTTTATGGTAACTTGGATATTGTCTTTTTATCATGCTTCTATAACCAGTGTTTTGTGATAAACATGCTTATTTCTATTTTTTTATCTTTGGGTTTACTAGTGAGCATAAATTGCGCATCATTTCTATGTAGGTTCTGATCTGCAGATGCCGGATCCCTAGGATTAGCCTAGCCGGATCCCTCCCTTGAGGGAACCGTGAGATCCGTGACATCGGATCGACATCTGACAACATTTCTTACATCAAGATAGCTTTCTAGATAACATCACATTAGCTAAGCATATGATTTTAGAACCCAACTAAGTCCACTTCAAGGATGAGAAAGGCTTAGACTCACTAAAGGCTTACTTAAGATCTTAGTCAAATTTTATCGACACATCTAAACTCACCATATTTCCGCTTCAACTACTCACAAACTATTTCTCATCTCAAAACACCTAAAGAGGACAAATTAAATATGTTTTGGAAATTGCTTCTAGTCATTTCTATCTCAAAGTAAGACAAAAATTAGTTTTTCAATTCTTGTGATTTTTAATAATTTTCCCTATATCACCTCAAGCTTAAATCTGATCACTAGGATCATTTATTATGACTTGTCACTTCCATAACTCTTAGTGTTATCCTTAGACATCCATTGGTAGTCATCTTGTCCCATCCTCCTTCCATAAGAAGCAATCATTTGCTATAACACTTATTACCTTTGGTCATTCAAGTACCCTTTCATCTTAAACACTTAGGAGAACTGAAACATTCAAAATGAGATAGGCTTTAGCTCCTAGAAACCTCATTTCAAACCTGTCATAAATCGAGGCCGGGATCCCTAGGATTAGCCTAGCCGGATCCCTCCAAGGAGGGAACCGTGGGATCCGGGTGACAGTCTGTGTCAAACATTGCTAAAACAATCATTTCAACTCATCTTCCTAACTCAAACACTCCATCTCATCTTAAATGAGTTCCTAGAACATTGCAAACTCTGAAGTTGACTCTTGTGCATGTTAATCATCACATTTCCTAGAACATTAGTGGATTAAGTTTTAAATGCAATTGCCAAGTTCTTCCCTTTATAACCCATGTTGCTAAAAACACTTTAGTCATCAAACACAAACATATTACAAAAGCATAATGATTTCACCTAAATCTTGTCGATAGAAAGATCCACGGTCTTTAACTCAAGGATCCCTCTTGAGAGGATCCGCGGGATCCGTAGATGCAAAAAGCATAAATCAGCTTCCAGCTTCGAATTCAAGTCACCTTTTGGTTCTTTAACCACTTTTAGCATTCATTAATTATCCTCCTAGAACTGACCAAAACCCAAGAGCATGCTTAGTTCTCTAAGTGGCCAAGAATTTAATCTCCTAATTCAAAGTCATCCTTTATAAACCAAACAACCTTAGGATTAAGTCACCACTCTCAATCACATCTCAAAAATCAGCAACTAAAAGAGTTTCTTACTAGCAACATCATCACTATGACTAAGGCTCCTAGTGCTAACTCATCCACTCAAGAACCACCCAAGAAACGTGCTAGAATCATACATGAAGTTTCCTCAACCGAATCATCTCCGGTTAAGTCCACCAATGCTAGTATTTCTCCCACACCAAGGAAACCAATCAAACTAATTTCCAAGAAGAATGTTCCCACTAGAATTTCATCATCTAATTCTACTATACCAAACATACCCTCCACAACTCAACCAACATCATTAGTGCCTAGAGCCACCTCACAATCATTTGAAGATCCTCAACCCACTTCACTTGAACTTCCAGAAACTCAAAACCATGACAAGGATTGCTATCATTGTAAACATGGTGAAAGATTGAAACATGAACTAGATAGATTGATACATGAACTACAAGCTCAAACTAAGAATGTTTAGGAAAACTCATCTCATCCTTGATCATCATTAAGCTCTTAGTTGAATCTTAAGTTTAGGGTAACTCAATTAGCTTTAGTAGTATTTGTATGGCTAAAGTTCATTCTCTTACTTTTTAGAGATTTGGTTGTGTATCTCTTGTTTTATTGAATGAATACTTATATGCTATGATTATTTTATGAGTTATGCTTGTTATATTGTACATATATCTCATTTCCTCATTAGCATTGCTTGACATCTCTTCACTGCTGAAGAAACTGTCACCAGATAGCCGGGTCCCTCCACAACAACTAGACGGATCCCTCCAGAAGGGAGAGTGGGATCCGTGGTATAGAAACACAAATTTCTACTAACTTGAGTTTTATTTGCAGGAAATTTTGCACTATACTCTTGTTTTCTAACCTTTACTTTGTAGATTTTCAAAATACATATGAAGATTTTGACACCATAAAGCTAGGGGGAGCTTTTTTTCAAACGATATTGCAAAACATTTGCAACATTAATCCATTTTTAGATTATACTTCATGATACCCCATTGCATCTTTGCAATATTCAAGGGGAGCACGTTTTTAGATCACTTAGCGAACCATTTGCAAACATAATTGCAAACACAATTAGCTCATTTTACGTCATGTCCTTGACGCCCTTTCAAAGGGATGGACTCGTCAAGGGGGAGTTAAGACGAGTACCATTTCCGTCACTTGCTCTCTTTACATTTTTACATTTTTCTAAAAATTGTGTTAGTTTCTTTTAATACTTTTTGTTTCGACAAAAGGGGAGAAGTAAAGTAAAACTACAAATTCAAACTTTTCAATTTTAGCTTTTCCTTAAAATAATTTCATGTTTTGTCATCAACAAAAAGGGGGAGATTGTTAATACAAATAAGCCGTAAAAACGTTTATTTATATTTTACGATCTTCTAATGTTTTGTCGATAACAAACGTAAAATCATTTTATCGAAACAAATAGAGTACGTAAATAGTTTGAGTTAATAGTTTTCTAACACACTTACGTTTTTACATAAAACACTAAAACAAGCTTAAGTGATTTTATGGTTTAGATATATATATATGTACAACAACTAATGTTTACATATTGGGTTAGCACATACTTAAACTAAGTATACTAAAATGGGTAAAACATGTATATACTAAAATGGGTAAAAACAAGTATATACTAAATGGGTAAAAACTTGCAAATGGTATTGACCCATAACCCATGGTTTTATATATACCACTTAACCAAGTTCATTGTATCTAGAAAGAAAACCATGAATCAACCCATAACCCATGACCCATGACCCATAACCAAAAATACCCATGGGCAAGAGGGCGTTCCACGGATCCACGGCTTTGTGCTAGCGGATCCCAAATGTAAGGGATCCGTGGGATCCGGGGAACAGTAGAGAATTTTCTCTATAAATAGGGAGCCATTTCTTCCCTTCTATGTATGACTTTACACACATACTTCCCCAAAGTATTCTAACCCTCTAACCTCATATCTAAGTGATCTATGTAGTTTGTCTTTTGTTTTGTGTGATCTACTAGGTTCCTCTTAAAGGAGATCACCACTTCTTGAAGACGTGCAAGCTCAAGTCCATGAGTTTCCATGCTTCGTCATCATCAAGACAACTAAGGTTCTCTTGTTGATAGTTCTTCCTTTCTCCATAGATGTTGGGTTGAAGGCATTAGTGAAAAATGCCGAAAGTGTCAAGATGAAAGCATTAGTGAAAGATGTTCATCATCAGTGTCAAAGCATTAGTGAAGAATGCTAAAGGTGTCAAGACAAAGGCATTAGTGAAGGGTGCCAAGCGTTGTGTCAAAGGCATTAGTGAAGGATGCCGAAGAATCAAATCAAGTCGCATTTGGGAAGAATTCCTAGGTCGTATAATCGATGAGGTGCATCGTTATACATATAAGTATTTGTTTGTTTGTTTCCAAGGATGGTGATATCTTTGATGAAGGTGTAACAAGGAATTGATCTCCTTGATATTAGGTGTTGTGTTGTGAAGGGTAGTAGTTCCTCCATAGTAATGGAACTAGGTGCTTAGCCTAGTACCTAATAAAGGGTAGGCGACGTTGTGATAAGGATTAGTTCTCCTAAGGTGTGAAAGAACTCGGTTGTTAGCCTAGCACCATATAAAGGGTAGGCAACGTTGTGTTAGGTGTGGTTCGCCTTGGTGTGAAAGAACTCGGTATTTAGCTTTGTACCGGAAAAAGGTTAAGCGACGTTGTGAAGGCTTCTCCGCCACTAGGAGTTGGTGTAGTGCTTACGAACTCTCGAGTAGGTGACTCGGGGAGTGGAGTAGGGCAAGGAAGGTGTCCTTGTAGCCGAACCACTATAAATAACTTGTGTCGTGGTGATGTGCTTCTTACTCTTTTTATTTCATTACACGTTTATATATCTATCTATCAACGTCCAACATAAACAATCAAATAGATTGACGTAAGTCTATCTAAATATTTAAAAGGAAGTTTTAAATTGGTAAAACTATTCAACCCCCCCTTCTAGTTTTCCACAACCTGTGTACTTCGTAAGCAAAGTCTTTGAAGAAAACGGAGATTAATTACAGCGCAATGGAGAAGTTGGTCTTAGTGTTAGTATTCGCCGCCAAACGGCTGCGCATGTACTTCCAGGCGCACCCCATAGCAGTGATCACAGACCAACCAATCAAGCAAATTATCTCCAAACCTGACGCATCAGGATGACTACAGAAGTGGAGCGTGTTGCTTGGTGAGCACAACATCTCTTACAGACCACGTACTGCAATAAAGAGGGCGGTACTAGCGATTTCATCATCGAAAAACGGACATTGATGATGCACCCGCACCAAGCAAGAAGGAACAACAATATCCATGGATCTTGTTCACGGATGGATCTTCATGCGTGGATGGGTCGAGTGAAGAGCCTCATCCTTACAAATCCGGAAGGAATGGAATTACTTACGCACTGCGTTTGAATTCACAACGACAAACAATGGCAGTATGAAGCCCTAATTGCGGACTACGCATTGCAGCAGAATGGGTGTAGGCAACCTGGAAGAAAATGAGGATTCCGGCTAGTAGCCAATCATGTGTTGGCGAATACGTGGCTAAGGAGGAAAACATGATCAATACCTAGACAAGACCAAGTCACTAATTGAGTTTTGACAGGTTCACAATCAAGCGGGTTCCTAGAGGGGAAAATGGCGGATCGCTAAGCAAGATTGCATCCACAAGCTTTGCTCACTGTCAAAACAAGTGTTGGTGGAAACGTTGAAGTGCAAGTCTATCTCAGAGATGGAAATATCCACGGTAATAGAGGAGGAAGGTCCTACGTGGATGACACCAATAACGGAATTCATAAGCAAAGGTGTATTGCCCTAAGAGCGAAGGAAGCGAAGAATACTGGCGCATGGCATAGAGGTTTGAACTTCGAGACAATATATTATATCGACGCTCCTTCCTACAACCATGGCTCACGCCGTACCGGCCCCTTGCAGCACCATTATGTACTCAGGGAAATCACGCCGGCTCATGCAACATGCATTGGGACCACGGTCCGTAGTAGCGCCGCTTTACGGTCGGATATTATTGGCCCACCATGAACCGAGATGCGCCGACACTTGATAGAAAGTCGGCCGCCGTACAGACGCATGTTCCGCGCTAACCACAATAGGAACTAACACCTATTACGGCACCATGGCCATTCTACAAGTGGGGTATTGATATTGCGAGGTCCACTTCCCGTTGCAGCGGGAGGATTGAAATTCCCCATAGTAGCCATAGATTACTTCACCAAGTGGATTGAAGCAAAGGAAGTTGTAACAATTCGGCAATCAGTGTAAAGCGCTTTGTATGGGAAAATATTGTATGCCGCTTCGGACTACCCGGGAAATCATCTCGGACAACGAGGAAACATGCGTGATAACCCCTTCAGGGAAGTGCGAGAGGTTGAATATCATGCGACGCCGGCGATCGGTTAAACACCCACAAACCATAGTTTAGTAGAGCGTGCAAATCGAAGTCCGGGTAAAGGAATTAAGGCACGCTGGACAAGCATAAAGGAAGGTGGGTGGAAGAATTACGCGTATGTTCGTGGGCACACCGCGCTTCAATCAATACCAACATTGTGGAGAACACACTCCCTTTCTGCGGTCTATGGGACAGAGGCCATCATACCACCGAATTGGGATGCCAACTATTCGCATAACTGAAGTCAACGCGTTGCAACCATAATGATGATGAACGGCGTATCGACCTAGACACTGTTGGAAGAAAAACGCCAGCGCGCCAGCCTATATGTGGCGAGATCCAAGGCAAAATGAAGGGTTACTGATGCTAGTGTGCAGTGTTTCATTCAAACCAGATTTCGGTATACCGCCATGGCGCAAGAAGCTTTCACGCCGCGTAAGATACGGGTAAACTTGGACCAAAGTGGGAAGGACCCTATGAGGATTCTTGAAGCATTGGGAAAAGGCGCGTACAAGCTATGAGACATGGATGGTCATGAACTACCACGCACATGGAACATCTGCAACCTCAAACGGTGCTATCTTTAGATATAGCTGACGCCCGGCTCGATATCTCCGCACTTTAGTCAGTGTTGTGCTCAAATAAGTGTCCATGTATTTTAATTTCTTTTCCTTACTTAGGCAAATATTTTTCTTCTTATTACAAAAACTTGCAAGTATTAATAAAGCGTCGCGGTTTCTAGCTAACTCCGCGACACATTTTAGTTTGTTACTTACTTATTGTCCATCTCTCCACACTGTTGTTTTACTATATTTTGCCTACATGGCGTGCATGCACCTAATAAACACACGATGGTAAAAGGATGAGTAAACCTACTAAATAACTCATTGAGTAAGAGGGTTGCAAACCCATCAACAATAGATCACGTATCCTTGTTAAACAACTTATTCTCAAGACGTTGGAATAAGTTCGGTGCGCATCTCACGACGGATGCGCAACTATGCATACTATGCGCGTTTAACAAATTGGGAATCAAGACACTTGGCTCCTTGATATGATATTTACAGTACACTGCATATCACACCATACACGATTATGATATAACATACTTAGAAATTATGTTTTAAGTATACCATGACTTTCATACACTGTAATGAACTTCATATATTATCCGCGCTTATACAATAGTTTGTTTCTTTGACAATACACACATTTTTCATGGAAGGACAAGTACCTAAGGGCAACTATTATAAGTCGCAACACCATTCAACAAAAATAATGTTCCATTAAGAACCATGCGTGCTTACAAAATGATGTTTACTTTACAAGTTACTACCTACATACTATTACAACGTCTAAGAGACGAATTTCCTACACAGCTTGCAGCGTCTCCAACCTCACTCAGCTTCTTCAGTAGGTCGGAATCTTAGCGCGATATCGTGGCAACACTAACCTGTATCCCATCAGATCTGGGTAGATGGTTGGCGCCCAATACCGCCACAAAAATGACCTTTACCATTAATCCCTTCTTTTTTGGCAAGTCTTGTAGCATGCGCTTCCAACACCTGCTTCAAGGGCACTTCTTCCAAAGCAAGGGGATTCAAGATATCCTTGGGACGAGCAAATATTGGCACTTGGAGTTGCGATACATTGGGTTTCAGAAAATAGTCCAGATGCGCTTCCGCATCTTCACCAAGATGCCGAGCTAAGGTCAGCCCCTCCATAATAACCCCTATCGGATAATCCTGATTGCGCTCTAACTCAGAAATCATGGGAAGCTCCAATGCCTTCATCTTCTCATAGCGACCACTCTCATCATATGATTGCGCATTATACCCATGTACCTTATCGTGAGGCACCTTAAACAACTTGGCCTCATGCGGCTCCTCAGCGACCTGCGCCTTACCCGCACCAATGCGCACTGAACCACTCCCCAAAGGCGTCCACTACTTCCTTGACTCCAAAGTACTGGCAGCCAGCAGGCAAGTCGCGAGACCATGGCCAATGAGCCACTGGCTCGCTGATTGTAGATAGGAGTTGGGGATATAACTCCTCATCATACCAGGCGAGCTTGCGCAACTTCATCTCCTGCGGCTCCATGGCGCTGCCACAAAGGGTGGCACAAAATTCTCCGGTGAGAGGTCACTCTTCCTTGCCCTTCTCCAGATACTTCAGCGCCCAGAGACACGACGCCTTGTACCCTGATGACTCAGCACGCTCTTGGTTTATTTGACCCATCAGCGCCATCTTCTCATCAGCCAGCTTCACTCAGGCCCTCTGCCTCAACCTTGGCACCCTCGCAGCTGCTAGCGGCAATTTTTGATCCTTTGCGCGCCTTGGTGCGCTTTCCCCATAAACCTTAGCCTTTAGCTTCTCCATTAATGAAGCTTGATGCGCAGCCGCCAGCATCAACTCCTCAACAAGCTGTTCCATGGGTACATCCCTAGCCGAAGATGGCTCCGCATTTTGATTGTTTGGCTCGGAGAACTCAGAATGCACAGGGCTATCTCTGGGAGGTGACTCCGCAGCGTGTTCATACCTGCACATAAGATAAGGGGAATTATTACTTTCAAGCATAAACAGGGGATGCGCAAACAACTTTGACGACATTACTTACTGTGGCCCAGATGTATCCGCAGCGGGGGGAGGCGACGCAATGTCGCTCGATGATGATTCCACCGTTAGGATAACGGGGCGCTTCTTCCTCGATGAACTTGCGCCACCCTCTCCAGGTGATCTCTTGCGCTTCAACAAGGGATCCTCCTCTTCCTCCTCTTCTTCCTCCATGTGCTCCGCCACTGCTACTTGTGATGGCTGCGCTACTGGGGAAGGTCCTCCGAGGTTCTAAGACGCTCTCTGTAGAGGCTCCAAGGTGCGATTGCAGGTGCTAGCCCCTGCTTCTCCCAGCTCCATTTCCACGGTACGCCCAGATGTAGCCTCTAGAATAGGCTCTTCTCCCACCTTCAACGGGCGTACCCACAGTGACTTTGGGCGGCTTCTCCAATCTCACAACGGCAAATAGATCCATCTCTGCGCCACAGAAGACAACAACAAACAAGTTATTATAAGTACAATTGAAGAAGAAAGGCTTACATTAGTAAAGTAAAGGAATGCGTGAGAGGGCGAGCACCCATCCGGCCATCCGCATACCGAGAAGATTGGAACCTCCTGGGACTACCAAAATAGTTGCGGCTAATGCCCATGTGCACCAAAAAATCCTCGGGATATGAATTGATGGGGATGCGATTAGCGTTTATTGTTCTGCATCCTCCTCGCATTATCGATCCGGGAGGGGCTCATCCTTTGGTAGTGTACCACGGTGTAGAAATCAACGCCGATGGAAAACCGTGTCGCCTACCCGAAAAATGTTTCTCTCCAATTCCCGGCGCATCTAATTTTTCATCCGTATAACAACGCGCGGCCAGCTTAGCAAATAATACCCACCGTGTGACCGCGTCGTATGGTAGAACAGCGGAAAAGGTGGATAGTCGGGTTAATTGCGCGTGTCGGCAATTAACCTCGAAGTTGTAATTTTAGCTGCACCTATGCAATGCGGTGGGATATATCGACGGTTAGTAGTTTAACACGTCGCGCAGGGGAATAAAGATATTGGCACGCGTTGGTTCGCGAATTCGATAAAAAGCGTGTATACTTTCTATTTCCCTTCGGGAAGTCCGCATCGACGATTTGCACCGGAACTTCCGGATGCACGGCGAGGAATATAATAATCGAGGCTAACTCTAGAAGTTTGCCCTCGATTATGTCGATGTGAATCCGATAACACTTTGACCATGGTGTTGTTTTTAAGCGCCGCGATTACCTCTGGAATAATAGTTTTCTGAGTTGCAGGTTGAAGGTTTGTTAACAATGGCGGATTACGTTTTTTGGATAATCACGCCGTAAAGTGAAAGAAAGGTCGATGGTTATATAAGTCTTCTCGTCCACGCGATGAATGACACGTGGATCCCACTATCTCCAATGTGTGGACCAGATTACTTGATGTGACGTCGTTGCAGTTGCTTTCCCCCGATTTACGAGGCATCTATTTTAAATAATATGTCTAGATACAACGTGTATCTTTCAAGGCGGGAACTTTTTGGCTTCTTAGTTACGCTTTGCAGCTTTTATTAGCTGCCATTATTAGTCTAGCATCCGTAGTTAATCACTGCGCACACTAGATGGGGGACATGATGACGTATAGTCTATATTCGGGTCACGAACCCGACCAAGCACGAATACTAGCAAGCCCGGCCGACGAAATGGGCTATTAATCAAGTGTGTTTGGGCTCACAAAGGCCCAAACCCAAAACTTATTTATGGAATAAGATATCGGATATCTCCTAACTTTGGAGGTGATCGTTTATCAACCAACTTGGCGGAGGATCGCCAAAGGTTGGGGAACACGAAACCAACAAGGATTTCGTATGTATATAAAGGGGACCCTATCCCTCATTAAAGGTACGATCTACAAACCCTAATTCTTAAATATACCCTCAAACCAATTACTTACTCTCACGCCGAAGGATAATCGTGGGAGACAATCCCACGGTAAGCCTAACGATTGTTGTTTTCATTTTCTTGGTGCGCATGTCTCAAGCATTAAGATATAATTGATACGGAATCGGACCCAAATAAGGAACGCCCAACTTTTGTATCAACACATTATCTCTTCAAACATAATTTCTTTCTTTTGATATAATTTCTCACTTCTTTTTATTTTATATATAATCATGAGGCACTTTATTTTACATACCATCAATCCACTGCATACCATTGGACAAATCTTGACCGTCCAATCAAAAAACAGTTTTTAAGATTAAAAAACACGGAGGGACCATTTGTGTAATTTCGTCATTCTATCTCACCCACTGGTCCAATCACAAACACTTCATTTCTCTCACATAACCACAAAATTTACTCACACAAAAAACACACAGATAAATCACTTTCTCTCTCTAGTAAAACTTCATAATAAACCAAAAACATCACAAATCAACCGATTTTAACCGTCAAAATCAAAGAAAACACATACGAATGGATGTATCGAGGCAATCGAACCAGATCCGGAAAAAAATGGTTCAAAATGAAGAGATTTAGGCGAAAATGATGGTACGACGCTTCCAATTCATTATTTTGTTATTATTTAACTATTTGGTTGAGTTTCTTTATGTTTTTATGAAAATCTTGAAGGTAAAATCTGGAATAATGAATTTGTTTTGGTGTGCTTTTTATTGTGATTGTAACATGCTTTTGGTTGTGTTTTTTAGTGTTTACATTTGGTTGAGTTTCTGAGTAAAACACTTTGTATACATGGATGCACACCAAGTGTTTGATGAAATGTGTGAGTGAAAAGTATCATACGTGTAGTATCACTAGTGATATTTGAAGTTGAACTGTATATATGTATCATCACTAGTGATATTTGTATTATCACTTGTGAAATTTTTGTTTATTTGAAAGTTTTTTTTTTGCTTGTTAAGCTTTATTATATGTCATGTATAGTATCACTTTTAATATTTTATTGTTATTGTTTTATAATCACAGTTAAACCTTTTTTTGTTAAAAGTTCTGATGATATACTATTTACTGTGTGTATATGAAGTTACGTAGTCAATCAAATTTTTTGACTCCATCTCTAGAGATTCATAAAAGTAAAGGTATATTGTAGCATATAAGCATGTCTCCTTTAGAAGAATTAGCGTGATAAAACCACGAATGTATGCGGCGTACTTGATTTAACATTTAGCTTATGTGTTATATCACAATTGATACATACACATTATAGAATGTGTATGTATACTTTCATAGAATGTTATAATGGCATCCCAAAAACACGGATATTTATTCTCTGATATAAACACTTTGCTATCTTTGTAGATTTTAGTAGTTTATTGAGGGATTGTTGTGAAAGTTAGATAATTATTGTGATAATATGTTGGGATATGAAAGTGCTGAAGATTGACAAAGTACTGATTAAAGTCAAAGTACTGCTGTTGAAGTCAAAGTACTACAAAGCCAAAGAACTGCTATATTCGTTTATGGAAAGCTTTGTTTATTCTAGAATATTCTTTGTTTACATTACTTGTCGTACAAGGATACAAATTGTAAACCGACTATGGTTATCCTTAAGCCTATAAAAGGACCCCTAGATTGGCATTAGAGAGACGAAGATGATTTTTAGAGAAGTACGTGCATTATTAGAGTTTTAGAGAAGTTCGATATTGGTGTTTTAGAGTTGTTTAAGAATCTGTATAACAAGCGATTGAGTTATTAATAAAATCATTGAAAGTTAAAGTTAATTATTCTTAGCTTTGTTAAGTAAATTCCGCATACTTAATAGAGTTTGCTCAGTGTTTCATTGTTAAAAACTTAGGATTTATCCGAGGTTATTAAACCCTTAACAAGCTATATAAGTTAGTTTGGTTAGAGTACATCGATCCAACATAATATAAAAGACTTAACAGGCTAAAATAAATATTGTGACTGTAACATGCTTTTGTTAGATTTGTGGTAGATATATGTGCATAATGGATAGATTGGGTATGCTTCAATATGTTTAATAGCGGTATTTGACTCTAGTATTAGTTGGTAGTATATCATCTATGATACAACAGTTGCAATGATTGCTTATTGGTAGTATATCACTTGTGATACAACAATTACAACGATTGCTTATGAGTGGTATATCACATGTGATTCAACAATTTCAACGATTTCTTATTCGTAGTATATCACTTGTGATACAACAGTTTGTAATGATTGCTTATTGGTTGTATATCACCTGTGATACAACAGTTATAATGATTGCTTGTTGGTAGTATATCACCAATGATATTTGATGACGTATACTTATTCAGTTTATATATCACGTATGATGTTAAGAAATAATGAACTATTCATACACTAACATGGTATATATTTTATGCAGATTTGAATATAAACTGAGAACTATCAAGAATAAAAGAAGCAAAAAAGCAGGGGTTGAAGGTGAAAGTAAAAAGACTTTCACGAAAAGCGGTAAGTTAAACTAAAAAAGTGAACAAAGAAACAACATCATCACCGACAACACTAACAATACCACGCAAATTAACAAAATCCGCTGCTAGACGTTTAAGCTTAGAAAACACACCAAGAACAAAAACAAAAAGCGAAACACCACCAACAAATACTTGAAAGAAACATCGTGATATCACGTGATATAACAGGATCTACAACCACCAACACCACCAACAGTAACTGTTGAACTAACAACAGAGACTGCATATAAGAAAACAAAGACGGTTGTTGAAAAAGAAGAAGAGGAATGAAGAAGAAGAGGCTGCAAATTAAAAAGAATGAAGTGGGAAAGAAAACAAAAGGAGGCGATGCTCAAAAATCTGTCAAGAAGAAAGTTGTAGAAAATAAAAAGACAAAAGCATCAATTAGTAATTTTCTTTTTCTACTTAAATTGTAATTTTCTCTTGCTACTTAAATTGTAAACAATGGTAATTTCTATTCACTTGTAAACAATGCTTTGGGTTTATTTGAATATAACTTTCTTTTGGTAATTTTATTAGAGTATCACAAGTGATATTAATGAAAAGTCAGTTAAAAAAAACTGTGATTATAAACAAAAAACGTGAAGTAAAAAAAAGAAAAAAAAAACAAAAAAAGAAAGAAAGAAAGACAAAAAAAATGTGAATAAAAAAACAAAATGACAAGAAAAAAACATGGACTTAGGTTTATCTACTAAATCTTAGGTTAATCCTCACCATTAGATCAAACTAGATGGATGGTGAGGATTTGTCCCTTGGTAAGCATCAAAATAAGAGTAAGCATTTGCAAATTTCTCACATAATCCATATACTCACATTTTTCTTAATTTTATCATTCGAAATTATTTACATATTTATTGCGAAGTTCAATTAATTTTCTTTTAACATCTTTTAAAAAGACATCTGCATACTATATAAAATATATACAATAATATAATAACTAAAATTGTTAAACAGTTTATTTTAAAAATCTTAAAATTTGTTTTTCTTTCATTTGATATCAAATTTGCTTCACATATTAAATATTTAAAAATTTCGATTCTTAAATTTATGGTTTATAAAAATTATTTTGTAATAAACTTCAATTGTGATGCGTATGAAACTAAAAGCATCAAACTGGAAAATAAATGGGTAGTTGTGATGTGTACAAAACTAAAGACATCCACTCTGGTGGTTTCTAAAAAGGTTTATAAAACTATAAAGAGGTCTAAAAACTTGTAAATCATAGTAAACATCTATTTCAAACTTACATGACATGAAGAATTCTAAGATATTGAACTTTTTCATAATTTAATGCATTTGAATTATGTGAGATGTTTATAAAACTTGAAAAGGTTTATACACGGTGGAGATAAGTTTATAAAACAAAGGGATTTATAAATTAATGTCATAACACAATTATAAACCTTTAGAAAGGTTTATCATTGTGGATTGTTGGAAAATTGGTTGGCAAAAGTGACTTTTGACCAACTTTGGACACAATTATCTATATGTATATGTCACATATATGAGTAATAGTTTGTAGGTTCGCGTTCTCCTCGAAGAGAGCCATTAATAAGCCTTTATGTGTCCAAAATAGATTTGATATGAATGAGATATCGGGTCTCAAAGTTAGGCATTCGGTACCATGCCTAAAGAGGAAAAGTAGTTTATTTTCAATCCCACATCGGTGGGATGAGTAAACTTAGAGGGAGTCGATTGTGTATAAATAGAGGCCCTAATTTCACAAGTTTTACACACATCAAATCAATAGTTATTATTGATTTCCAACATATGGAATACGCATCTCTTAAGATAAAATTCCTGGCAGTTTTGTTAAGTCCGACAGTACAACTTACTGTTTTGGCTGTTGTACCCTGGGAAACAGACGGCGAATCTGTTTTAAGGGAAGCGTGTCAAACACGTGCCTCGGCTTTTAGTACTTCTTTGTTGATCTTTATTTGGTGATCAAGTAAGTCTTTTGACTATTTTATTATCTTATTTAATTATCGTTTATCTACTTACATTCTGTTTGTATTTAATTTTCATTATTTATTTCTTGTTAATTTTATTTATTATAATTTAGATTTTATTTATAAAAGTGTAACCGTTTCCCTACAGTCTTAAAACAGATTACGTTTAGCAATTAAAACACTTTTTTTATTAAAATCTGATTTATTTTAATTAACAGATTTTATACAAACTGTTTTTCTGCTGAAACCAAGATTGTGTTTCTTTGAAAATCAGTTTTATAACAAAACAGAATTTTAATTAACAGATTTGGTATAACAGATTTATAAACGATTTTTAAAATAGTTTATTGAATCAGTTTTTATTGAAATCATGATGAGTTTCTTTTTCAAACTGATTTATTTAGTTTGTTTATTGCATATGTTTTGTTTAAATCTGGATATTGAAACCAAAAGCTTGTGTTTCTAGGAATCATATATGGTACAAGTTTACATAAACCATGTCGAGTTTATTAGATACCATATTGTTTTAACAGTTTTTTAACTGTTTTAGTGTTTATATATTCACAAGTTAACTGATTGGTAACATAATTTGTGACCCTAGTGAATCTTGCGAATGTAATTGAGTGCCAATTACTAACATGATTAAATATCATGATGAAATCAGATTCATTGAAACCAAGTGGAGTTTCTTTGAAATAAATCTCATAAAATACAAGTTGTTATTTTATTAGATTACTAGAACGTGTTTATTGAAACCAAGATGAGTTTGTTTTAAACAAAATCTTATAATAGAAGTTGTTATCATATTTTGTGGAAAAGTTTCTTTGACTTGTTTAGCTTATTTAAACCAGGTTGAGTTTAATTATAAACTAAATATAGTTCTTGACACTTTATGCATTTGAAAGTAGATCTATAGAAACCTTGTTGAGTTTCTTTGAAAGAGTAAATCTATTTGAAACCTTGTCGAGTTTCATTGTAGAATTATACCATGTGATGCAGATCTATTAAGATATTGTTAAGGATGATTAACAAAATCATATTACAAATTTGTTTTTGTTTCAAAACATTATGTAATATGCGATATTGTTTAATTGTTTAATCAAAAGACTTGTTTAAAAGCGGTTTTGTATAATGGATCTTACAAAACAGTAGTGTTTTAAACAAAATTTGATGTTATCGTGTTTGTTAAGAAACACTTTGTGATATAGCAAGTTGTTAATTATTCCAAATTTAGTGTTACACTAATAACGGAATATGAACAGAATGTTCGGAATGTCATGAGTGACATCTAAAAATCGCTCGAACTTGATGAAAGGGAGACCGATACTCGAGTTATGTGTACGGTAGATGCTTTAAAACATTCAGATTTTATGTGCCATAACTATGGGTTAAATGGATTGAATGAAATGAAAATTGTTGCCAAGGCGGGATCCGACATTAGAAAATGGTGGATTAACACTTGGGCATCATGTCATGAGTATGATGATAAGAGTTTGGTTAACTCTTTCAAAGTAGCAGAAAATGGAGAGATGCAATCTATGGACAACTCTATAACTGCTAATAGCAAGGGAAAAGAAATGTGATGTTGAAATTCACATGTGGAAAAGAGATTAAGTGAACCAACATGTTGTATGTGCCAGAGATTCGTAGGAATCTTGTATCTGGATGGTTGCTTAATAAATTTGGCTTTATTTTTATTTTAATCAAATAAAATTGAGTTAACATTGAATAAAATTTTGGTCGGTACGGGTTATGCCCTTCATTAAATGTTTAAGCTTATTTTTTTTTGTTTTAATAAAATGAGTATGAATTCAGCTTATTTGATCCTTTGAATGTATAGCATGGCCAACTCGGACATGTTAATTTTAACTCAATACGTTGTTTAATTAAATAAATGAACACGGATTACAAAAGTAAAACTTATGTTGAAGCCAAATTGACAAGATTGTCTTTTCACTCGGTTAACCAAAAATTAACCGAACCCTTGATTCACATAGTTTATGTGATTTGGAATCGATACCTACAAAGGTAGCAATTAGGTACATCATCATAATTGTTGATGGTAGTACAAAATATTGCGACTTTTACTTAATTGAGAGTAAGAATATAGACAAGATTGATCTATACAAATAAGTTGAGAATCAACTTATTATCGAAAACAAGGCGGTTCGAAGTGATATTGGAGGTAAATATGTGTCTTCGGTTCATGTATGTGCTAAACATGGAATAAGACATAAATTTATTGCTCCTTATACACCACAACATAATTGTTGATAGGAAAGAAGTGTGCCTTAAAGATATGGTTATGCCATGTTGTTAAAGTCATGGTTTAAGCCATGGCATGTGGGGAAAAGCAGTTTTATTGGCTACTTATCTTTTAGATAAGATCCCCTGTAAGGAAAAGAAGATAGTTTTATGAACTATGGATGGGAAGAAAACCATCCTATAAGTACTTACGAATGTGGGGGTGTCTATATGTACTGACACCCAAGATTCAAAATATTGGACCTAAAACTGTGGTTTGCATAATTTTGGATATGCTCATAACAGTAGTGCTTATCATTTCTTTGTATGTGATTCGGAGCGATGAATATACACAAAGATACGATAACCGAATCAAGGAAAACTTTCATTGTATGAAACACTGTTTCCTTGATTATTAGAGGAGAATGGATGTTCATCTAGGCTTGGTGGTAAAGTTGTCCATGATGAGAGGCAACTAAATGATGAAGTCCTTCATGATGAGAGACATCAAGATGATAATGTTGTTCGTGATAAGAGAGCGGCAAAGGAGTTGATAATGATCTCCAAGATGAGAGACAAGATCAAGCGAGGAAGAAGAGGTTGAACCTAGAAGAAGCAAAAGGGCAAGAACTAAGAAATCGTTTGGACCCGATTTTGTTTCTTTATGGTTGAACGAACCTACTTCATACCGAGAAGTGATTACTTCCTCAGAAGGGCCTCAATGGAAAGAAGCCATTAAAAGTGAACTAGATTCTATTTTACAAAATCATACTTGGGAGCTCGTGGATTTACCTCCGGTTTGTAAACTACTAGACTATAAATGGATCTTCAAGAAGAAGATGAAAGCCGATGGCACCATTGACAAGTATAAAGCAAGATTAGTAATCAAAGGATTTAGACAACGAGAAGGTCTTGATTACTTTGATACATATCGCTGTTACGCGAATAACCTCGATTAGGATGATACTTGCTATTCCGCTTTAAGAAATTTGGAAGTTCACCAAATGGATGTGAAAACGGCATTTCTAAGCGGAGATTTAGAAGAAGAAATCTACATGAACCAACCCGAGGGTTTCATGGCTCTTGGACAAGAGAACAAAGTTTGTTGGCTTGTTAAGTCATTATATGGCTTAAAGCAAGCTCCCAAACAATGACATCAATTTTTTTTTCACGTCATGTCAAAACGTGGATTTAAAAAATAACGGATGTTTGTGGAAAGAAATAATTGTTGGTATATATGTAATCATGTGTCTATACATAGATGGGATACTTATCATTGAAAGTGATAACAAGATGATCAAATCCACTAATGAAATGTTGGATTCAAGATTTGACATGAACTACATTGGCTTCTCGATATGGTTCTTGGAACTAAGATCATATGAAACCAAATGGATTTGTTTTGAAGTCAAAAACACTATAAGGACAATATTCTTCAGAGGTTCAATGTGGGGAATTCCGGCCTAGCTAGAACTCCAATGACATCTTTTAAATCTATTTATAATAGAGGTAGAGGTGTTGCCTATTTTGAATACTCAGAGAATATTGGACGTCTTATGTGTCTAATGACGTGTGTAAGACTTGATTTAGAAGTTAAAATCAAGTTAAGTAAATATACAATTAATTCAAGTGATGACCATTTGAATAGTATTACACAAGTACTATGATACTTACGATATTGCATTTTGGAAGATATCCAACTGCTATCTAATGATAGAATAATGCAAATATGGATTCTTACATAAAAGAATCTAGATCCACTAGAGCGGATGTATTGACTCTACGTGGGAAGCTGTGTCTTGGAAATCTTGAAAGTATTTCAAACAGACTTTTATAGCTAAATCTATGGTGGAATTTGAATTTATCATTTGAGATAAATTTATAGAATATGCGGATGTCTGCGTTAATTCGTAGAGGACATACCAAGATGGCGTAAACCGGGAACGACCATCTATATAAAGTGTGATAGTCAATTGGAAATTGACAGAGCTCATATCACAATGTAAAGCGGTAAGTCGAGACATATCCATCATAGACATTCATTGGTGCGACAACTACTCTCAACTAGAGTTATCACGATTGACTACGTAAAGTCAATAGATAACATCGCGGATCCGCTTACGAAAGGCTTAAGCAGAGAGTTAGTTAGTAAGTCGTCTAAAGGAATGGGACTAAAGCCCTTAAAGGAATGAGTTTATATGAAGGAAAACCTAACAGTTATTGGAGATCCCAAGATTTGGGTTCAATAGGACAACCTAATCATATAAATGTGGGGGAAGTCACGTCAATATGGGGAGTTACTTAACATTGTAACTTCCTAGTCCATTCCTATAACAAATGTGACTTGTTGAGAGGTTAAACATATGGCTTTAATGATTCAGGATGAAATCACAGAGCATAATAATTCGAGATGAAATCACAAAACATATGTTTTTAATGATTCAAGATGAAATAACCTATGTGAGAGAGAAGTGGGGTCGCTTTGAAAGGAATTGTAGGGGCGCAAATCCTAAGAGTTCTTGAGAACCGGCTAGTGTTCATGACCATAACGAACATGACTATGAGGACTTGACAATGTTAGGGAGAGTCTTGTGTGAAGTGTAATGTCGAGTCTACGTGCAGTGAGTTCAAGGACATCGCGTCATCTCGGATCTAGGAGACTAAGTGCATCTCACAAGGGAAGCTTCAAAGGGTCACACCTACCTATCCTTTGCAAGATTCAACTATTGGAATTTCATCGTCATTTTTGTGTATTACGACCGATCTCCATTCATGTGGGGATTGTTGGAAAATTGGTTGGCAAAAGTGACTTTTGACCAACTTTGGACACAATTATCTATATGTATATGTCACATATATGAGTAATAGTTTGTAGGTTCGCGTTCTCCTCGAAGAGAGCTTCGCAATAAGCCTTTATGTGTCCAAAATAGAGTTGATGTGAATGAGATATCGGTCTCAAAGTTAGGCATTCGGTACCATGCCTAAAAAGGAAAAGTAGTTTATTTTCAATCCCACATCGGAGGGATGAGTAAACTTAGAGGGAGTCTATTGTGTATAAATAGATGCCCTAATTTCACAAGTTTTACACACATCAAATCAATAGTTATTATTGATTTCCAACATATGGAATCGATCTCTTAAGATGAAATTCCTAGCAGTTTTGTTAAGTCCGACAGTACAACTACTGTTTTGGCTTTGTTGTACCCTGGAAACGAGACGAATCTGTTTTAAGGGAAGCGTGTCAAACACGCTGCCTCGGCTTTAGTGCTTCTTTGTTGATCTTTATTTGGTGATCAAGTAAGTCTTTTGACTATTTTATTATCTTATTTAATTATCGTTTATCTACTTACATTCTATTTGTATTTAATTTTCTGTTATTTATTTACTGTTAATTTTATCATTGTGGATGTCATAAGTATCTGGAAAATAAATAGGCAAATAATGATGTAAGTGTCTACGAGTTGTGTTGTTAAAAAAAGATCTTGTAATATTAAAAAAAACATCTTAGTTTTAACAATATAACATAAATTTTAGTCAAGTTAGAAATAAATATTATTTCGACGTAAGTTTTGCAAATTTTCTAATTCATTTTTTTAGATACCTTTTAAGTATGTTGAATATATACTTTATCAATGCTTAAATTTGTTTCTCTAAAAAAAACTTGCTAGCTATTTGTACATGTTGCACCAACAAAATTTCAGTAGCTTTACATTTTCTTTGACAAAAAAGAGAGAGCAGTAATATTCGATTAATTATGTTCGTTAAACGTTATCAATCCTTGTACTTTTGCCGACCAAATGCCTTCGAAAGTAGAAACAATTTGATCCTGTTCGGGTTTATTTAATGACGATTATTGAATTAAATATGTATAAATATAAATATATATATATATATATATATATATATATATATATATATATATATATATATACTCAGGCGAAGTCTAGCGCATCAGTTTCCGTAAGTATACTGATTAACGATATGCGATATTGTGGTATGTGTTTACGTAACCCGAGATCATCAAAAAGAAATTGATTACTAACCTCGAGATCATCATCATATCCTTGATTTTGCATATCCATTATTTCGCTTTCCTTCCTGTTGTGAAATACAAAATATTGAAAAAACAATTTTCCCGCCCATGAAACAATGAAATGGTTGGTAGCAGTGAAAAATGGAAATACATTGAAGTCAAAATTGAATAGTTACCATGCAAAGTTATCATGCAAAGTTATCATGCAACAAATACATTGAAATCAAAATAAATACTTTCCATGCAAAATTAACATGCAAGAATAGTTGCCAAAGAAACATAAATTTTGCCCATGCTATGCACTTTCCACTATTTCACTTTTTCAATATTGACTTGTTGATATTTTCTTATTTTATATAGTAAAGATAAAGATATAGATATGTATTCATTAGTATAAATAATTAGACAAAGCAAACAAATGTGCTATGCATTAATCATCAAATGCTTCAATCTTGATCACTGATTCATATGGAAATTGTTGTAATCCATCACTCTTGTTATCTTGAAATCACCCCATCAAAACTAAAACCATTATCGTTATCAAGTTTTCACCACCGTCATATGGGTATTTTTATTCCAAAAACATTCGAATCGTTTAACTCATATTATGTCCCATGCTCATCATCACCTCATCGTTTTTATTTAGTAGTGTGGATAATTTTGTGTAGGGATTGTGATAAGAATCAACTGATATTAACTAAATGTTGCTAGGAGTTATATACCAAAATGATAAATGAAAGCTAGCATTTATTGTAAGAAAGTATATCGGTAAAAATTAATTCATCATAATTAGTCACCAACTAAGAATGTAGTAACAAAAGAAAGTCTAGAAGACGTTATAAACCGAAGTAATTGTGTCTTTTAAAGTTTTTTAGAAAAATTTACATTTGGTCCCATGTGGTTTGCTCATATTTCAAGTTTAGTCCCTAAGTCGCTTTTAATTACACTGTACCTATCTTGAAACCTTGACTCATTTAGTCCTATTTTGGATGGGCGTTAGTGCGTCCGTTAGGTGTTTTACGTGTTAGTCCTTAAGCTAATAAATTTTGCACCGTAGTCCTTATTTTTAAATATAGTTTTCCCCATTAGTCCCTCCGTTAATAATAGTTATAGCTCGATTTTTACATTTTGTCCTTTTTATCCGTTTTCGTTCGTTTATCGTTTCCCCTTTTTTCATTTTTCGGTCCGTTTTTCGTTTTTATCCTTTGGCGAGCGAGGATGTTTGTTTTTATATGTTTTCGTCCGGATTTTTCGTTATGTCCGTTTTTATCTCGTTTTGTCTGCATTTTTATCCGTTTTCGACCGTCTTTTTATGTTTTTATCCTTTTTTTTTTCGTTTTTAAAGCCCGTTTTTCACGTTTTTATCACATTTTATCCGTTTAGATCGTTGTTTATTCGTTTTCGCCAGTTTTTTTTACGTTTTTGTCCCTTTTTTTTTCGTTGCCCGTTGTCCATTTTGATCCGTTCCTTCCATTCGTTTTATATCCATTTTCCGTCGTTTGTTTGTTTATCAACGTTTTGGCATTTTTTCGTTTTATATCCACCATATTATTCATTCCACGTTTATCCGTTTCCATTCCTTTGTCAGTTTTATCCGGATTTTCCATTCATGTTTTCGTTTTGCCATTTCCCGTTCCATTGTTTTATCCTTTTCATCCGTTTTATTATCGCTCTTTTTACGTTTTACGTCCACTTTTACGATTTTTTATGTAAAGGAGCTAAAAACGCATGAATAATGTCAATCGAACGAAAAAGGAATGGATAAACAATAAAAACGGATGATGGAGTAAAATGATCATGGAATAACTAAAAACGTAAAACAACGGGCTGAACGGAAAAAGGACAAAGCGTGCAAACTCGGATATCGCGAAGCAAAACGAATAAACAACGAATGGATCAAAACGTTTGTGCAAAGCAAAAAGCGGGGAATAATGGAAAAAAGGCAACGGATAAAAGGAACTGGATAAATAGACAAAAATGTAAACAGCGGAATGGAATACAAAACGTGGAATAAATAATGAACAAAACGGATAAAAATGCAGACAAAAACGAAAAAACGTAGCGAAAACGAAAAGCAGGCAAAACGGATAAAAGCGGACAAAAGCGTAAAAATGGACGAAAACATATAAAAGGCGAGGCGAAAACATATAAAAGCGAAAGCGGATAAAAACGAGCGTAAAAGCGGGCGATAATCTTATTATTAACGGAGGACTAGGGGAAAACTATATTTTAAAAATAAGACTAACTGGTGCAAAATTTATTAGCGAAGGACTAACAAAACAAAACACTTAACGGGCGCACTAACGCCCATCCAAAATAGGGACTAAATGAGTGTAAGGTTTCAAAAATAGGTATCTCTGGTGTAATTAAAACAACTTAGGGACTAAACTTGAAATATTAGCAAACCACGAGGGGACCAAGCGTGTAATTTTTCTTTTTTTAATTAGCTAAGATAATTAGTTGATCATTTTAAATTTCACATTTCCTCGAGTTCATTTGACTATTTTCAACTTTCAACATTTCAACATTCAATATTTCACATTCCTTTGACCTTTTTCCATTTTATATAGTATATATATATATATATATATATATATATATATATATATATATATATATATATATATATATATATATATATATATATATATATATATACGGTAAATATCAAATAAAAGACAAATATCCGTAAAATATAAAAGATTTTTTTCAAAAAGTTCTCTAAAATTCCCAAAAATTACAAGATCGGATATGATGGCATGAAAAAGTTGTGAAATTTTTTTTTTCTAAAAGTGGATATTTTTAAAAAAAAAATTATGAAAAAAACACGTTTATTAAATAGTTTTTGATCAAAATTGATTTTGCACCAACTTTTTGACTTTTTCATCAAAATAACATTAGCGCATACAACTAAAACAAGTTGAAATTTTGTGCATCAAAATTTTTCATCAAAATTCGTCTTTTGTGCATTAAAAAACATCAAAACTCAATTATAAAAAAAGTTTTCACAAAAATTTTATTCACCATCATACCCGATATTGTGGAATTTTTTTGGAATTTTTGGAAAATTTTTTGAAAAAATAATCTTTTTGACTTTTTACGGATATTTGTCTTTTAATTTAACTTTATATATATATATATTTATATATATATATATATATATATATATATATATATATATATATATTTTTGAAATTTGGCTATTATTTACAAAGCACAAACCACCAAATAGTGGACGGCAGGATACACAACGATATTACATCCAATCAAAATTACACCAATCTTTCCAACTAATCGAACATCCTTTCGTTCTATTTCTATACCATAAAAAACCGAGCGACTTCACGTCTTGGAAAATCTTCTCCCCCGAGATGGCACCATTGGAGAACCTTTTGTCGTTCCGAGCTTTCCAAAGACACCAACAAGAGATAAACACAAGGCCCTGAAAAACCTTCTTCTTCTTTTTGTCGAGACCAATTGTTTTGTGGAGATATAAAAGATCCTTCACTATGAACATAAACAGGGGAATGGTTTTACACCATCTACTGATACGATACCAAACCTGGGTTGCAATATCACGATGCCAAAAAAGATGGTCCACTTCTTCCTCCTCATCATCGCATAACCCGCATAAAGTGGAGGCAATGTTACAGTTTCTCCTCCTGAGAGTCGTAGCCGTTTGAATGCGGCCATACCCACTCTCCACATAAAGTTACACTTCTTTGGAACCCACTTCGACCAACTAAAGACTTGTCTATTACTATAGTCCCGGTCGCTATTTAAAAAATCTTTCACTGCCTTGACACTAAACTCCTTATGATCCCTTCCAAGCCACATATATTTATCACCATGGTCACTTAGCCTAATCCCCTCCATCAGGCGCTCCAAATTGGTCAGATCACCGTTTCCTGCATCAAGCAATTGACCATTGGTGACACCCCTGATCCCCCCGAAGCGATTATTGCCCTCCTCGAACCCGTCAACAACAAGGCATCTCTTGTCTTTAGCCAGCTTGAAAAGACTAGGGAAAAGGTCTTTTAAAGGTTCATTGCATACCCAAGGATCGAGCCAAAACCTTGTACTTTTTCCATCACCAATCGTACCTTTAAACATTTGGTTAATACAAATACCCCCTACCTTGATCTTCGAGCAGGTTTTCACAATAGTTCTCCAAACACTAGAGATCGCGCTACTAGCAGGGGATAGGAGTCCAACTTCTTTTAGAATCATGTAACGACTTGATCACCTTCCTCAATAAGCTTTCCGGTTCGGTTCTATACCTCCATATCCACTTGGTCAACAAAGCCACGTTGGTCTCCCAAAGTCTACTTAAACCGAGACCTCCAACCTTAATACACAAATAATAAAACTTAATTACAACTTATAAACTCGTGGTTAACAAAATAAACATATTTCATGGTATGGGATGGTATAAATTGCTCGAATATCCTACGATACTACATGCACCCAAGTACCCAACTGAGATGCTCGGTAACTGGCTTGTGACCACATATACGTTTTCGAAAACAAATAATTAACATTTTTTAGTAACAAGTGTAAGAAATAAAATTAAATCAATTTGGAAAAAAAAACGTTGGTAATTAGTTACTTGACATAAAGCTTCTAATTAATAGTAGTCTCGTCCCAAGATGAGGGCTCTTGTTCTGACTTCCTGATAGATAGTCTCTGCCTCTGGTAGCACATTCAAAACATCGACATGTTCTCTGCCCTGCGAAAAGGATCGACAAAAATTTTAAAAATACAACAGAAAGTTATGGTGAGTCGACGAGACGAGGCCTTTATCAATATGATAAGTGCGTGGAAGGGAAATGATGTTAAAAAAAAGGGCAAATGATAAAAAAAAAAAAGTATCATATTGTCATCGGGCTTTTTTTCTTTTGTGGGTACAAATGCAGCAATACTTTCATCCTCTTTTAGGTATATGTGACATTTTGCCCTTCGGTAAAATTCTTCCTCAGTCTCATATTAACTGTCCAGGTTGACTTTTCAAAGTTTTTTAACTTTGACATTGAATATTTTTATTTGTGTTATATAATACTTGATGCAAAATATATGAATAGAATGGGGTTTAAATGTATTTTCATTGATATAATTTTCATCAAAGATTATATAACACAAACAAAAATATTTAATGTCAATGTTGACAAAAGAAGACTTAAAAATGTCAAACAAGACAGTCAATATAAGACGGATGTAGTATTAGCTAAGAGGGGCAAAAATGTTCAAAAATTTCGCCAAATACCCTAAAAAGGATGAATTTGAAAGTATAGTACCCACAAAAGCAAAAAATTTTGTTCGATACCCACAAGAGCAAATAATGTCAAGTATAATATTTTTTTTTTTTTATCATTTGCCCTAAAAAAAATGCAAATGGGCCTGAACAAACAAAATTCTTTCTAATAATAAATGACTAATTAAAATATGTATTACGTCGTAAAATAACAATGTACTTTTTAAAGTGTATCATTTTGGTACGTGTAAATTTTTAAAGTTATAGAATAGCAATATCCTTTCATAAGTGTTTCAATTTGGTACATGACGATGACGTGTCATACCCAAAAGTCTGACATGTGGCACAATTTATAGCGTGACACGTCATCGTCAATCTCGCAAATGAAACACTTATGAAATGCTATTCTTTATACAACAAAAAGTGCAACGTACTTAAAAACGATGCACTTTAAAATACTATCTCTGACTTATCCCATTAAAAAACGACAAAGGTCTCAAAATGTTTGTGAAATTGGCATTGGCTCACGTATATGAAAAAGCCCAATTATCAAGGCTTTCAAGATCGGGATCCTACTTAGGATAATTTTTGTTTTTGCAAGATCGTGATCGTAAGATTGATTCGAGATCTTAAGATAATACTCTAATGTTATTTCTTAATAGTTTTTGTAATATTAATACAAATCTACAAATTATTATACATAAACACAAAATACTATGAACGTTTCATAAAATTGTTGTCCTAACTTATGATTCTGAAATGTTTAAAAAGATTAACATGTTGTTTTTTGAATTCTGCAAAAAAAGCAACCAATAAATTTGTAGTTTTTTAGTTTGTAATCCGAGAAAAGTAAGATCGGATCGGATTAGATCTTAAAATCGTATGGTTAAGATCCGGATCCTATAAGATCTTAAGCTTGCAAAGATCTTATGTAGGATCCGGATCGTTTTTGCTTTGCAGTATCGTAAAATCGTAAGATCTTAAGATCAAGATCGAGATCCTGACAACTATGTATTATACTGTGTAAATAGCTTTTCAATCTCATTTTGTAATATAATTTACAAAATTGGGATAAAAACATGAACATCTAATCGATACTGTCTAGAAAAATATATAAAAATGGTTTTTCTAACCTATATCTTATGGCACAAGATAAAAAGGCAAAAACTTAAAAAAAAAAAAACTCAGGGTTCCAATTTGATCTTTTGTCAAAAAATTGATGAAGGCTAACTTATGTGCAACAAAATATATGGAGTGAGGCAAAAGTTCAATATAGAACCAAAATTTACCATAGATCCAATCAACCAATAATAGTCATTCATTTTTATTATGATGATAACTTTCACCCTTTTTAAAAATTAAATATCTCACAAACCGTTAATGCGTTACGCGATAAAATTATCCATCGTGGCGAATTAAATTATCTTTCTATAGATATACTACTATATATTTTAACAACTTTTTTTTTCAAAATTTGGTCAACAAAAATCATATATGATTCGATTTTTCGAATCACATATGATTTTGAAATCATATATGATTGTAAAAATCATATATGATTCGTAAAAATCGAATCATACATGATTTTTAAAATCATATATGATTCGTAAAAATCATATATGATTTTTAGGACGAATTTTGAAAAAAATGTTTGTCGAAATATGTAAAAGTGCATATCTATAGAAAGATAATTTAATTCTCGTCACGATGATGTATTTTTTATATTTTGAAGATTTACCGTTTGTAAGATATGTTGTTTTAAAAAGGTGGAAAATGATTTTGTATTAATTTAGATAAAAATGGAGGGTTATGATTGGTTCATTTGTTCTATGACAAATATGAGTTCTATATTGATCTCAACTCTATGGAGTGATTGTTGATTTTTTGGAAGGCTAACTTTTGTCAAAAAAATTGATGAATGATAAGAAGGCAAAGACTCAACAAAAAAATTCTCGCTACTCATACAAGGCAAAAGTTCAATATAGAACCAAAATTTATCATTGATCCAATCAACCAATAATGTAATTCATTTTTTATTATGATAAACTTTCACCTTTTAAAAATTAAATATCTCAGCAAACCGTTAATCGTTACGATAAAAATTATCTATCGTCATTGAGAATTAAATTATCTTTCTATAGATATGCATTCATATATTTTTAACAACTTTTTTTTTCAAAATTTAGGTCAACAAAAATCATATATGATTTGTGAAAATCATATATGATTCGATTTTACGAATCACATATGATTTTTGAGAATCATATATGATTGTAAAAATCATATATGATTCATAAAAATCGAATCATACATGATTTTTTAAAATCATATATGATTCGTAAAAATCATATATGATTTTTCGGACGAATTTTGAAAAAAATGTTAGTTAAAATATGTAAAGTGCATATCTATAGAAAGATAATTTAATTCTCGTCACGATGGTGTATTTTTTTATATTTTGAAGATTTACCATTCGTAAGATATGTTGTTTTAAAAAAAAAGGTGGAAAATGATTTTGTATTAATTTAGATAAAAAACGGAGGGTTATGATTGGTTCATTTGTTCTATGACAAATATGAGTTATATATTGATCTCAACTCACTCATACAAAAGTATAAAAATGATTTTTTTCTCTTTGTATTTTATTTTAAAAAGAGTAAAATACATGGTTGGTCCCTGATCTTGTACTTACGCATCACGTTGAACCAAAACTTGGCATTTTCATCGCCAGGAGTCCTTTTTCCAATTTTTACAGTCTAAACTGGTCCTTTGACCACTTTTCCGTTAGTCAACCACCTCAGTCGCCGTTTGCTTTGTCATTAGTTCAACGGCACAAATATCATTTTACAACTGTCCATTATTTAATATTACCGTGTCAGGTCCACTTGTTTACGGTATACTGGGCGCCATAAAACTTGCTAATAAAAGGGAAAGTTTATCACCATTCATCCCTAATCTTTCCTATCCCCTTAAATCTTATCTTCTTCACCGACTATAAAATCGGAAAAATGGTGCTTTGTTCATGCAATAAAAGGGTTGTTGTTCGAACATCTTTGTAACAACACGAACCCAGGCAGGAGGTTCTATGCCTGTCCAAGACAGGTTGGGACACTTAATTTTATTTCATTTTAAAGTTGGTTTGTAGTGGTTTACCTTAAATGTGTTGATTATAGTAATATCTGTTTAATTATAATTGTGATTTTATACAAGTGGGTTTAGTATCAGTTTATACTGCAAAGAGATGCTAACATTTTGATTATCAATTTTAGCCTACAACATGTCCATTCAATGGGTGGTACGATCCACCCATGCCAAGGAGAGTAAGGGATGTTATTATCTACTTGGAGAGAAACATCATCTAGGAATGGGCGGCATTACAAGAATGTCAAGCGCCACTCATTCTTTGAGACTATGGAGAGCTGTCAACGCAGCGTGGTGTGAGCAAGCGAGCTAGAGGTACTCACCAAGCATCCCTGGCTGATCTCCTTCTTGAGAAGGAGAAAGTTTGCCGTCTGAGGAACTTTTGTGTTTTGTCTTGGATAGTCATCTTCTTGGTTTTTCTATAGGGTTTAGAAAATTACTGGTTTTTATGTTTTGGATTGGTGGTAGATGGTCTGCAATGAGTAAGTTGTGTTTAAGAAGTTTTAGTGTAGGTTGACTAAAAATAGTCTCTTGGTTGATAATGTTTAGTCCTTGTACAATGGTAATATTATATTTCTTTTATGCTTTGGTCCTTATACTGTGCTACCTTTACTAATAGGTCCTTGCCTAAAAAATTCATATATTCGCCTCAGTTGCCACACAAATACTAGTAAAATGATCAAACTCATAACACATATACAACTATCAAAGATGGATGAATGATCATAGATGGATGAACAGACACCACTTTTGAGTATCAACATAAACTTGATATGGTGTTGTTCATCCATTTTTGATTCTTCATTGTTGTTTGTAATAATAGAATAACAGTAGCCAACTCAAAACAGAATCAAAAAACATATCCAAGTATCAAAGACGTATGAAGTTTCAAAGATGGGTGAACAGTAATTGACTTTGTAAAAGTTAACAGTTAATATGCGTATGAACTTGTAACAATATGTAGAAAGGGGTAAAGTGGCAAATCAATACAATTAAAACACAATTTTACCCATAGACTAATATGACATGATTTCATACATAATGCAAATGGATATATTTCCAAATGCATAAAATTTTGTAGTCTACAAAATTCAGAAAAGCATTATTGTTTAAAGACAACAAGTAATGTTTAGGGGAATACATATTCGATGGAAAACATTGGATTTCATATGCTTAACCAACATTTTTTGTGGTGAAGACAGCTTTGTTGTTATAATCTTGTTCTTAGTCCAAAATTGTTTGGAGACCCACCAGAAGCAGCATCAACTTGACTTCCAGATTGAGACTGGACCACACTTGGTTGAAAATCATCTTGAGATTGAGCATGAGTTTGACACTAAGGTTTTTCATTTCCTTCAAAGTTGTGACCTGTAACCTTTGCCTTCTTCTTTGCTGTAACTTTTGGCTAGGATAAACCTGTTTTTGAGGCTGGTGTGTTTGCCTTGACTTCTTTGCTACACCTCCTTGCTCAAGACATATTTTCTTGTTGTGTCCAATATTGCCACATATACCACAAACCACACTCTTACTAGACTGTGACAAGTTACTGATTTTGTCACTATTATCATTTTTAGTAAAAGCCCTAGTTCTTTTCTTTCGTGGCCTACCTAATGGTTTATGATGTTTAGGTGGAAGAATGCTTGTAGGCACTTATGACTTATTCCAATGTTGAAAACTATTTATTTGTTGGATGTAGTGTTTATAAGTTTCTTCCCAAGTCTTAAGCAAAGAACATGGATGAACCCATGATTCAATAGATCCTACTTGCATTCCATTGAAGCTCATATACCGATGGGTAGCAACAACATGTTTACATGCATACTTGTAAGCTCCCATCTTCTACATGTACAAGCCCTAGCTTCAACATTCACAAAACACTTATCTCCCCATCCACTGACCTGATACTTATCTCCTTCAACCCGTAAAACGGTGTACTTATAAGTCTCTTTCTTTATCAAGTCTAACATGAGTGTTGCCTTTGGTGTTAATGGTCCTGCACACTTGTCAATCACATTCACAACATTCACTATTCTTTTCATACAATATTCTCTAATGTATTCCAAAGCAGTAATGATGGGTTGGTGCCTACCTCCCAATAGTTTCCCATTGAACACCTCACACATGTTATTAAGTAACACATCAGAATGAGCCCTCCCTACACATTTATACAACATGTTTCAGTTATACAAACAACGGTGTTGAACAATGCGTGAGAACAAAAGATGTACACTTAGACATAGATTTGGTTAGTACCAGAAAAATGCGACCTTGACTAATGGGTTGGTGGTATCTTACTTAACCAAGCATGGGCAGGTTCGCTAAAACTCTTGAATGCGGCATATGGTCGCCTCAAATTGTTGGGACGGTTGTTGCTTCGCTGCATCTCCACAAATGTTCCTTGTATGCTTTAGCATTCCATTGCAATTTCATATTATCGTGGATGTGCTTCAAACAATATATGTGTTCAGCACTAGGGAATACTTCGCTAATCTTGGAATGATACCCTAAACAAATAAACATCACTTCATTACTAATAAAAGTAGCCTTTATCGAAAATAAAAGTGAATATAATCAACTAAAAGGTAACATCACCTTTTGCCGTACGACAAAAGTGTATTTTGAGTTTGGTTGCAAGTCAAGATCATCTCCTAGATATTCAAGAAACCAAATCCATTAGTCTTTACTTTCAAATTCTGCAACGCAGATAGCTAAAGGGTATATTCCATTGTTGTTGTCTATACCAATCGCTATTTTGTAAGAAAGCGACCAGAAAAGGACCCTCATAAAAGCACCATCTAACCCCAACAACTCTCTTTAACAAGCTTTATATCCTTCCTTCAAAGCACCTAAGCATACATACATTCTCTCTTGAAAACTCGTTGAACTTGTTGCATCATTGCGGTTTGTACCGTATCCTAGCTGTTGTAATTGGGTTTGTTTTCTGCAACTCTTCAACATAGTCTCTTAAAAGGGTGTATTGCTGCTTATGATCACCCCTAATTTCATTTTCTGCCTTGTTTTTTGCCCTTAATGCCTTTTGCATAGACACTTGAACTTCAAACTGTTTAGTGAGTTGATCTTGAACAACCCTGATTGGAATATCTGTATTGACTTGAACTTGGTCAACTATTTGCTTTGAAAGAAACTTGTAGTCATAAGCTTTAATCTCACTTGATTGCAAAGATTTGTGTTCATCCCTGAAAGTTCGAACACTCCATAAATCTTTAGCTGTATTTTTGGCTACATACAACAAACCATCGGCAATCTTTTGTTTGCTCCTTGAGTAATCGCAAATATACATCCCTTCCAAGGCCTCTAGTTATCGGACCAGTTAGCCCAACACCTTCACTTGTAGCACAAACAGGTATTTTTCCAACACACCTAACCCTAATTCTCTGTTTGTCATTCTTAATGAGTTGCGATTTTCCTCCCTAGTCTTTATTGGCGAGTTGATCTTATCTTTCACTTCTTTTGTGTTACAAAAGTTTGAATGAGAAAGTATATTTTGTCCCTCTACTTGTGTGCCTCACTTAACTTTTGTTTCTTGTATGCCCTCATTTTTTTATTCCTAATAACATACTCATCCTCATTCTCTCGAACCACTTGCAAAACCATTATCATCTAACATATCCAGCTCACTTTTCTTTTAAAAAAATCATCTGGTATCTGGCTGGAGCTACCTATATATGGTAACTCTGTAGTCTCAGTCACTTTGAACAGATTAACATCAACATCAGGCCCCTTAAAAGTATTTGCCTCATCAACAACAGTGCTTCCATCTCGATTGTTCTCAATATCTGTTTCACTTACATTGTCATCACTTAAAGCTTCATCAATTTCACATACCTGTATAGATTTACCTTTTTGGATATGCTCAACATGATTACATATTTCCTCTTCTTGATGACCTAACTTGATGATCATTTTGGCATACCTCTTCAGGACTATCTATTTGGATATGCTCAACATGTTTATCCATATGCTGGTTGACATCACCTACAACATCTTCAGTTTGACAGACCTCTGTTAATACAAATAAGTCGTAAAAACGTTTATTTATATTTTATGATCTTCTAATGTTTTGTCGATAGCAAACGTAAAATCATTTTAACGAAACAAATAAAATACATAAATAGTTTGAGCCAATAGTTTTCTAACACATTTACGTTTTCACATAAAACACTAAAACAAGTATAAGTGATTTTATGATTTAGTAATACATATGTACAACAACTAGTGTTTACATATTAGGCAAATATATACTTAACTAGTATATACTAAAATAGGTAAAAACTACATATGGTATTGACCCATGATCCATGGTATTATCCAAACTACTGGATCGGGTACATTGAACTTATAAGATACATTGTATCTAGTAAAAGACCCATGGATCAACCCATAACCCATGACCCATGATCCCACAACCAATACCTATAAGAGAGGCGTCAACGGATTCCTTTCGCTAGCGGATCCACTTGTAGGGATCGTGGGATCGGGAATGTAGAACTTTTTCCTATAAATAGTGAGTCATTTCTTCCTTTTGGGCCAACTTTCTTTTACACATACTTTCTCCAAGTATTGTACCTCTCTAACCAACATCCTAAGGGATTCTTCGTTTGTCTTTTGTTTGTTTTGTGATTCTCTAGGTTCCTCTTAAAGGCGATATCACCACTTATTGAAGTTGAGAAAGCTCAAGTCCATGAGTTGCCATGCTTCGTCATCATCAAGACAATGAGGTTCTCTTGTTGATAGTTCTTTCTTCCTCCGAAGATATGTTGTGTTGAAGGCATTAGTGAAGGATCTTTGAAGAGTCAAGAAAGCATTAGTGAAAGGTGCTTAACGTCCGTGTCCATTAGGAAGAAAGCTAAAGGTGTCAGAGATGAAGGCATTAGTGAAAGGTGCTGTGTTGTGTCAAGGCATTGTGAAGGATGCCTAAGGAATCGCTAATTGGGAAGAATGCCTGGAAGTCGTATAATTGATGAGGTGCATCGTTATACATATAAGTATTTATTTATTTTCAAGGATGGTGATATCCTTGATGGTGTTGTAACAAGGAGTGGATCTCCTGAGATTAGGTGTTGTGAAGGGTAGTAGTTCCTCCATAGTAATGGAACTAGGTGCTTAGCCTAGTACCTAATAAAGGGTAGGTGACGCGTGGTAGGTGTGGTTCACCTTGGAGTGAAAAAGAAGTTGTTAGCCCTGAGTACTTAAAAAGAGTAGCGACGCAGAAGGCTTCTCCGCATAGGAGATTGGTGTCAGTGTTTACGAACTTCGAAAGTAGGTGAATCGGTGGAGTGAAGGTGTCCCACGTAACCACCATAGAATACTCGCATTCGCCAGTTATGTGCTCTTACTCTTTATCTTTCATTATTACGTTTATATATCTATCTATCAACGCCCAATATAACAATCAAATAGATTGACATAAGTCGATCTAAATATTTAAAAGGAAGTATTATTTAGTAAACTATTCAACCCCCTTCTAGTTTTCCACAATTGGTATCAGAGCTTCATTACCAAGTTTCTTAGAGTATGTTGTACTTTAAAACTTGATAACGATCGTGTATGTTTGAAAACTACAAAGAAGGAAATATTTCAAAACATTTTTTTCTTGTTCATGTTGGACATTGATAGATCATTCTAACATACTTGTTTCAAGAAATCTTCATGCTAGGATCTCTTCAAAACCTTCATTTCTAGTCAAAGAATAATGAGGTCAACTTCGAGGATCCAAAAGTAATCACAACCTACTTACTCTAAGTACAAAGGATTACTTTAAGATCTCATGAAGTATTTTTGGTATTATGTCTTCATAAGCCAAACCAAGAAGCATAAAGGTATGTTTACTTTTCACTAGATATCTTACATAATTATGTTGATATCATTGTTCTTATTTATTTAAATAAACCGCAGTCTTGAAAAGTCTCTTCGTCATCTCCTTCCGACTTACTCATCATCGATAGTATTCCTTTTGATTTAGCCAAACTAACGCCGTCGTCACATGGATGGATCCTTGATAATTAACTTATCAAATCACGCCGACCAAAACATCGTTTTCTTTGAACCCTTTAAACTAATTTTGTTCCGTAAGCTATTTTATAGCCTACTACAAAATTAAAGCCAAACAACCCTTTTTACGTCTACAGAGATCGGACCAGTTGTACTAGCCGGATCCCAAATACAAGGGATCCGGGAACCAGAGAACATAACACGCTATAATTTCAAAACATCACTGCACTCCCTCCCACATAACACAAAAACGACTCAACTGATTTCATCCTCATAGGACTCCAAACCTCGTATTTCCTCACTTGAACACCATTGTAAGTAATCACACTAACTTGTTCTAATTTCCATCATCCTCATCCTAGGGTTTATGGTTACACAATTTCTAAATCAATTAATTCAATTAGGGTTTTTAAAATTAATCATTAAAAGGGACTTTTAACACAATTAGGATTACACTTTGTTCACAACATTGTTAATATAAATCAAAACCATAAAACCATCCCAACTAAGTTTACCTAATTAGAATATTTTTGTTTCTAGGACCAACCATGCCTAAAGCCACTCAACAAGACCACCATGATACCGTCCATAACCTCACCCATTACTATCGGGAAGAAGGTCTATCAAAACCGATCGCAGTAATAAGAAAGACTGAAAATGACTTATTCATGAAGGTCATGTAGTCAAGGAATGTTTCCTTGAATATACCGACACTCGTCAAGTTTTCTCAAGAATCAACTGATTGTCTTCTTGAAATTGATGAACAAATTTGCCCGGTTTTCATCTTTGAATTCTATAAAAGCATTAGGATCATTCAAAACACCGATGATAGCATTTCAATCTCCTTCATCATCAATAAACGAAACTTCATTCTACCTCTCAACACATTTGCTCAAATTCTTTGCATTCCTTGTGAAGGAATTTGTATGTACTCTCAAGATTGGGCAATTAACGCTCAAAACCTTGCACTTGATTCTAAACCTATCTACAATACTCCTCTTGATGATCCCGAAACCATCGAGTACTACTATTCAAGGTTAGGACCGACCAATCCCGCATGAACCAAAGCTCAGCTCACCGTGATCCTTTTCAATTGGAACTTTTCGAAATGCATCCCATGTTTAAGAAATGGGAAGAAATCCTTAGGAAAATCATTATCCTAGTTGGGAACAAGGATCATCCAAATGCATGTCTTGTGCAAATGATCTATTGTCTTATTCACCAAAAGCCATTTAATCGCCTATTACATATGGTGAGAGAATGGCCGGGTTATTCAAAGTTTCCAACATGGTACTTCCATATGGTATGCTCCTAACACGCCTTGTAGTATGTTAGTGCATTGCAACCACTCCTATCAACAATGATCATCATGCCGATCAATGTAATGGTAACTCTTACCAAAATACCCTCTAAACGGTTCATGGTCAATGGAAAGAAACCTAAAGCTCTCTCGACTCCTCGGAAGGAGAAAAGAAGATGGAGAAAGAAGAATGGAGACCCCATAGCTAACATTGAATTGGAACCCTTTGATTACTATGAACAACTTCCAACCATTCCAAACGAGACCGCAGAATTCAAGCAATTAAGGGGTATGATTCAAAACCTAGATTACCACGTCAGAAAGTCGGGAAAGAGGAAAAGAAAGAGTTGACGAAAGAGACTATTGGATTATGATTGTCTACTATTGGATTATGATTGTCTTGAGACACTTAATTTGCGTATGAATGATTATGCTTTAGCACGTTTGTTATGTTTTTCTTGGATATTATTGTTACTACAATTATCTATGATATGTCATATGTGATAATGTGTTTACCTTGCCGTTTAAATTACATGTTATATGTGTATATTGCTTAGTGCAAAATCTGCATTAGTCTGCAGCGTCTCGATGCACAGGGTGATCCCCGAATTATACTAGCCGGATCCCTATAAGGGAACCGTGGGATCTGCGGACCCAGATGAGTTATATAGATCTCCTTACATCAAAACAAATCACTAGATCACCTCACATAAGCCTAACATAAGACCTAGAGCCTAAGTCTTCTCCTAACATGTGATAGCTTGTCACTCACCCATGGCTCACTTAGGACTTAGTTCAAGATTTATTTTGATTTATCAACACATCAACACTCACCATATTTCCGCTTCAATACTCACAAATTGTTTTTCATCTTCCAAAACACTTAGGTGGACATATTGAACAATCTTAGGAAATTGTTTCTAGTCATCTTTATCTCAAAATGGGTCAAAAAATAGTTTTTCAATTCTTTTAATTTTTGAGGATTTGTCAAACTCCGTCTCAAGCTAAAATCTGATCTCTAGGATCATTTATTATGACTTGACACCACCAAAACTCTTAGTGTTATCCTTGAACATCCATTGGTAGTCATTTAGTCCCATTTTCCTTCCATAAAAAGCAATCACTTGCTATATCATTCATTACTCTTGATCATTCAAGTACATCCTCAGTTAAGATAGTTAGGAGGATTGAAACACTCAAAATGGTATAGGTCTTAGACCTTAGAAACATCATCTTTATTCTTTCATAGTTGCTGAGAGCTCGGATCCCTAGATTAGCCTAGCGGATCCCTGAAGTGGGAACCGGATCCGGGTGACAGATTATGTCAACTCTAGCCAAAACAATCATTCCAAGCTCATCTTGCTTACTTGAACACTCCACCTCATCTTTATTAAGTTCCTAGATCAGTGAAACTCTGAACTTCAATCTTGTGCATGTTAATCATCACATTTCTAAGAATCTTAGTGGCTTAAGTCTTAAATACACTTACAAATTTCTTTTATAAGTCATATTGCTAGAACACTTTAGTCATCAAACACAACACAATTCTAAGCAATTACCAACATCTTCCTTAGTCATTTCATCATGAGAAAAGCTCCTAGTGCTAACTCATCCACCCAGAAACTGCTAGGATCATACACCTAAGTTTCCTCAACCGAATCATCTCCGGTTAAGTCCACGAATTCTAGGATTTACCCTACACCAAAGAAACCAATCAAACTAATTCCCAAGAGGATTGTTCCCACAAGGATATCATCACCAAATTCTACTAAACTAAACACACCCTCTTCAACCCAACCAACACATCATTCAACACCTCACAATCATCACCACATTCTCACAACTTAGAGGAATTACCCCCTTGGCCAACTCATCTTCCACCATTACCAACAAATTCACTAGAAAAGATTGTACAACAAAACCACAATGTTGAATCAACACTAGCACCAATGTCAATTTCTCCTTTTCCCCCCAATAGTCCATTTTGGATTATGAGAAGACATCAAAGTCAACCACCCAATCACATGGAAGTTGATACTTCTTTACCTCCACCTTCAAACATTGTTGAGCCTCCACTTAATGAGCTTCACCAATTCTCCCCATTTGAGGATCCTCAAGCCACCTCACTTGAACCTACAATTCAAGAAGCTCAAAACCATGATGAGGATTGCTATCATTGTCAACATGTTGAAAGGTTGATACATGAACTACATGAAGAACAACGTTTCATGTTTTATCACCTCTAACGTTTGAAGAGGTCAACAAACCTAAACAACCAATGAGCCTGTGCGGTGTCCTAGTCTTAATTTCCAAACTTAGAACTAGGAATCCCATTTTATCCAGAACGGTTACTTCTTAAGTTTAGGTGATTCGTTAGTATTAGTAGAAAATGTACTAGATCATTCTCTTAGTTTTAGAGATTTGTTTGATTATCTCTTGGTTTTATTGAATGATTACTTATATGGCATATTACTTTGTGCTTATGCCCCAATTATATACACATATCTCACCTCATTATTAGATTGTTTGACATATTCTCATTCTTGGAAGAACTGTCACCAGCGCCGGATCCCTCAAAATGCCTAGGCGGATCCTCCACAAAGGGAACCGTGGGAAACGTGGTACGTAAGAACATTTTTCTACTAACTTGAAGTCTATTTTAAGGAAATTATGCACTAAACTCTTGTTCTCTAACCTCTATTTTGTAGATTTTCAAAATACACATGAAGATTTTGACACCATAAAGCTAGGGAGAGCTTTGTGTCAAACCATACATAACTCATTTGCAACATAATCCTTATTTGGATTATACTTCATGACACCCCATTGCAATGTTGTAATCTTGGGGAGCATTTTCAAAGAAGGACGAACCATTTGCAAAAATAAATTGCAAAACATTAGCCTACTTACTTTTATATGTACGCCCTCACAAAATGATGGACTCGTTGGGGGAGTTAAGACGAGAACCATTCCGCCATTAATCACTTTACATTTTTCTTTCTACATGTTTTCTTAAAACTTTGTGTTAGTTTCTTTTCGACTCTTTGTTCTCAAAGGGGGAGAGTAGAAAAACTCAATTAACTTAATTTTAATTTTTCCTAAAATAATTTTATGTTTTGTCATCAACAAAGAGGAGATTGTTAATATAAATAAGACTTAGTTTATTTATATTTTACAATCTTCTAATGTTTTGTCGATAACAAACGTAAAATCATTTAACGACTTGATAATACAAATAAGCCATAAAAACGCTTATTTATATTTTACGATCTTCTAATGTTTTGTCGATAACAAACGTAAAATCATTTTAACTAAAACAAATAGAATATGTAAATAGTTTGAGTTAATAGTTTCCCAACACTTATTTTCACATAAAACACTAAAACAAGTATAAGTGATTTTATGATTTAGATACATATGTAGAACAACTAGTGTTTACATATTGGGTTAGCATTAAACTAAGTATACTAAAATGGGTTAAAACAAGTATATACTAAAATGGGTAAAAACAAGTATATACTAAATGGGTAAACAGCAAGAATTGGACCCATAACCCATGGTTTTATATATACCACTTAACCAAGTTCAATGTATCCTTGAGATACATTGTATCTAGAAAGAAAACCATGGATCAACCCATAACCCATGACCCATGACCCATATCCAAAAATACCCATGGGCAAGAAGAGCCCCATGGATCCCTAGTTATTGCTAAGGATCCCAGGGATCCAAGGGATCCGGGAACAAGAGATAATTTCCCCATAAATAGAGAGCCATTTCTTCTTTTCGATTGATCACTTTACACACATACTTCCCCAAGTATTATAACCCTCTAACCTCATATCCAAGTGATCTATGTAGTTTGTCTTTTGTTTTGTGTGATTCTCTAGGTTCCTCTTTAGGAGAGATCACCACTTCAAGACGAAAGGCAAGCTCAAGTCCATGAGTTGCCAAAGCGTCGTCATCAAGACATCTAAGGTTCCTTGTTGATAGTTCTTTCTTTCTCCATAGATGTTGGGTTGAAGGCATTAGTGAAGGATGCCGAAGGTGTCAAGATGAAAATTAGTGAAAGGTATCGTCCGTTTCAAAAGAATTAGTGAAGAATGCTAAAGGTGTCAAGACGAAGGCATTAGTGAAGGGTGCCAGGCGTTGTGTCAAAGGCATTAGTGAAGGATGCCAAGAATCAAATCAAGTGGCATTTGGAAGAATGACTAGGTCATTATAATCGATGAGGTGCATCGTTATACATATAGTATTAGTTTATTTCCAAGGATGGTGATATCCTTGATGAGTTAGCAACAAGAGTGGACCTTGATATTAGGTGTTGTGTTGTGAAGGGTAGTAGTTCCTCCATAGTAATGGAACTAGATGCTTAGCCTAGTACCTAATAAAGGGTAGGCGACGTTGTGATAGGATTAGTTCTCCTTGTGTGAAAGAACTGGTTGGTTAGCTAGCACCGTATAAAGAGGTTGGCGGCGTTAAGGTGGTCTACCTTACGCGGAAGGAACTTCGATATTTAGCTTTGTACCGAAAAAGGTTAAGCGACTTTGTGAAGGCTTCTGCCATAAGGAGTTGGTGTAGTGTTTTGAACTCTCGAGTAGGTGACTCGGGAGGAGTAGGGCAAGGAAGGTGTCCTTGTAGCGAACCACTATAAATACTTTAGGTCGTGGTGATGTGTTCCTTACTCTTTATCTTTCATTACACGTTTATATATCTATCTATCAACGTCCAACATAAACAACCGAATAGATAGACATAAGTCGATCTAAATATTTAAAAGAAGTTTTAAATTGGTAAAACTATTCAACCCCCTTCTAGTTTTTCCAATTGGCAGAAAGCCGTTACCAAGTTTCTTTAAAGTATGTTGTACTTTAAAGACTTGATACGATCCGTGTATGTTTGAAAACTACAAAGAAGAATTTTTTTTAAGGGGTCATATTTTTTCTTTTAAATCATTTTGTTGGACATTGATAGATCATTCTAACAATTTTTGTTTTCAAGAAATCTTCATGCTAGAATCTTTCCAAAATCCTCATCTCTATCCACAAAGAATAATGAAGTCAACATTCAAGGAAGGATCAAAAGTAATCACAACCTGACGCACCCAAGTACAGTGATTACTTTAAAAGCTCATGAAGTATTCTTGGTATTATGTCAAAACCAAGAAGCATAGAGGGATGTTTTACTTTTCATTAGATAGGTTACATGGGTTTAATTCATTTCATAGTTCTCTTGTTTAATAATTACTAGCATCGTTAAAAGTCTCTTTTGTCACTTTTCTATCTTATTCATCATCGGGAATGGAATTCTTTTTGATTCGTCAAACTAACGTCGTCGTCATATATGAACCCTCGATATGTGATTCATCAAAACCCGTCATCCAAAAACAATCTTCATCTAATACCTCCAAACTATTTTTTTAAGCTAGTTATAAGCCCACTACAAAAATAATGCCAAATAATTTTTTTTCTTCCACAATATCCGGATCCCTCTAGTTGTATTAGCCGAATCCCAAATACAAGGGATCCGGGGGAACCATGGAACGTAATCCCGCTATAACGCCAAAAATCACCACTGATCCTTTTCCCTCTACTCACATAACACAAAAACGACTAAACCACTGATTTCTCCTCATTGTATTGTAAGTAATTATATTAACTTGTTCTAATTTTCATCATCCTCATTCTAGGGTTTATGGTTTCACAAATCTCTAATCAATTGGTTTAATTAGGGTTTTTCAAAATTAATCATGAAAAGGGGCTTTTTAACATAACTAAGTTCACATTGTGTTCACAACATTGTTAATACAAATCAAAACCATAAACCCACCTCAACTAATACTCCCTCCGTCCCAAAATAATTGTCCGCTTAGACTTTTTTGAGTCTTTCTTGTTCAACTTTGACCATAAATACTTTTATTTGTGCAATATAATAATTGATGAAAATTATACCAATGAAGATACATTTTAAACCCCGATCCATTCATATATTTTACATCAAATATTATGTAACACAAATAAAGTTATTTATAATCAAAGTTGAACTAGAAAGACTAAAAAAAGTCAAACTGGACAATTATTTTGGGACGGAGGTAGTATTACCTAATTGAAAATTTTGTATTTTTAGGACCAACAATGCCTAAAGCCACTCAACAAGATCATCATGATACTGTCCATTACCTTACTCATTATTATCAAAATGAGGAATTCTCAAAACCGACCCACAAGGTCTTCAAAAGCTCGAAAAAGACTTATCCACTTAAGGTCGTGTAATCAAGGAATGTTTCCTTGAGGATACCGACATTTCAAGTCTTCTAATCAATTTTGATTGGCTTCTTGACATTGATGAACAAATTTGTCCGGTCTTCATCTTTGAGTTTTATAAAGCATTAGGATCATTCGAAACGTCGATGATAGCATTTCAATCGCTTTCATCATCAATACACGAAACTTTACTCTTCCCAACACTCCTTTTCAAATTCTTCGATTCCTTGTGACGAATTTGTATGTACTCTCAAGATTGGGAAATTAACGCTTAAAATCTTGCACTTGATTCTAAGCCTCTCTACCATACTCCTCTTGATGAACCCGAAACCATCCGAGACACCATTTTCAAAATAAGAACCGACCAATCCCGCTTCAACCGAAACAAGAAGCTCATTCACCGTAATCCTTTTCAAATGGAACTTTTCAAAATCCATCCCATGTTTAGAAAATGGGAAGAAATCCTTAAAACGCCTTAAGCCTAGTTGGTAACAAAGATCATCCAAGCGATGTCTTGTGCAAATTATCTATTGTCTTATCCACCAAAAGCCATTTAACCTCGCCTATTACATGGTAAGAAGAATGGTCGGGGTATTCAAAGTTTCCAACATGGTACTTCCATATGGTATGCTCCCCACGACTTTGTGGTATGTTGGTGCCGCAACCATCTCCTGTCAACAATGATCATTTCTTTCGATTTATCATACGTACCCTTTACCAAAATACCCTCAAAACATTTCAAGGTCAATGGAAAGAAACATAAAGCTCTCTCGGACTCCTGGGAGGAGAAGAAGAAGAAAATGAGGAAGAAGATGTGTCCCCATAGCCAACCTTTGAATTGGAACCCTTTGATTACTCGAACAACTTCCAACCATTCCAAACGAAACCGTGGAATTCAAACAATTGAGGGGCATGATCCAAAACCTTGCTTACAACCTCACTAAGCTGTCAAAAAGGAAAGAAATGATTATTGAGAGGACAATAGGAATATGCTTATTTTCTTTTATTTCATGTATGAATGATTATGTTTTAGCACTTTGGTTTGTGTTAATTTGGATATTATTACTTTATCATGTTTTGATAAGTGGTGCTTTGTGATGACATGCTTGTTTTTTTTGCTTAGCTTAACGATTTATTAGTGTGCAAAATCTGCACATCAGTGTGAAGATTTCGACTGCAGATGCGGATCCCTAGGATTAACCTAGACGGATCCCTCCTTTGAGGGAACCGTGGGATCCGTGATCGACCGGCAGTACAACATCCCTTACATCAAGATAAATTTCTAGATAACATCACATTAGCTAAACATAGGATATTAGAACAACTAAGTCCAACTTCAAGGATGAGAAAGGCTTAGACACATTTATGGCTTACTTAAGATCTTAGTCAAAATGCTTCTTGATTTATCAACACATCAAAACTCACCATATTTCCGCTTCAACACTCACAAATTGTTTCTTATCTTTCAAAACACCTAAGTGGACATATCGAACAATTTTGGGAAATTGTTTCTAGTCATCTTTATTCTAAAAATTAGTTTTTCAATTCTTGTGATTTTCAAGGATTTTTCAAATTTCACCTCAAGCTAAAATCTGATCTCTAGGATCATTTATTATGACTTGACACCACCAAAACCCTTAGTGATATCCTTGAACATCCATTGGTAGTCATCTAGTCCCATCTTCCTTCCATAAAAGCAATCATTTGCTACAACACTCTTATTCTTGATCATTCAAGTGTACCCTCATCCTAGGAACTTAGGAGGACTGAAACACTCAAAATAATATAAGATCTAGATTTTAGAAACTTGATCTCTAACTCTGTCATAATCGGCGAGAGCGGGATCCCCTGGATTAGCCTAGGCGGATCCCTCAAGTGAGGGAACGTGGGATCCAGTGACAGATTATGTCAAACCTTGCTAAAACGATCATTTCAACTCATCTTCCTAACTCAAACACTCCATCTCATCTTAAATGAGTTCCTAGATTAGTGAAACTCTGAACTTCAACCTTGTGCATGTTAATCATCACATTTCTAAGAATCTTAGTGGCTTAAGTCTTAAATGCACTTACCAAGTTCTTCCCTTTATAAGTCATATTGCTAAGAACACTTTAGTCATCAAACACAAACACAATTATCAGCAATTACAACCATCTTCCTTAGTCATTTCATCATGAGAAAGGCTCCTAGTGCTAACTCATCCATTCAAGAACCACCCAAGAAACCTTGGATCATACAGTTTCTAACCCAACATCATCTCAGGTTAAGTCCACTACTGTATTTCTCCTACACCAAGGAAACCAATCAAACTAATCCCCAAGAAGAGTGTTCCCACTAGCATTTCACCACCAAACTCTACTAAACCAAACATACCTTCCACAACTCAACCAACATCATTAGTGCCCGAGTCACCTCACAATCATCTCCACATTCTCACAATGTAGAAGACTTACCTCCTTGGCCATCTCATCTTCCACCACTACCAACAAATTCACTTGAAATGATTGAGCAACAAAATCAAAGTGTTGAATCAACACTTGTTCCAATATCAAACTCTCTCATTCCCCCTAATAGTCCATTTTGGATTATGAGAAGACATCAAATTCAACCACCCAACCACATGGAAGTTGATGCTTTTTTACCTTCACCCTCAAACATTATAAAGCCATCACTTAATGAGCCCCCACCAATTCCTTCTTATTTTGAAGATCCTCAACCCACTTCACTTGAGCCTCCACTTCAAGAAGTTCAAAACCATGACAAGGATTGTTATCATTGTTGTGGAAAACTAGAAGGGGGGGGGGTTGAATAGTTTTGCCGATTTTAAGTTAGTTTTCAAAAACTTTAGATTCGTTAATATGTGATATCTTGTGGATGTAGAGAAAGTATAGATCTAATGATAAAGTAAGCAAGTAAAGTAAAGTTGGATAGAAAACATTACTACCGATTAGTAGTGGGCTACAGGACACCTTCCTTGCCCTACTCCACTCGAGCCACCTACCGAGAGTTCAAGCACTATGCCAACAAACTCCTTCACTTGGCAGAGAAGCCTTCACAGCGTTGCTTACACTTTTTCCGGTACAAAGCAATAATCGAAGTCCCAGAGCAATGGACCAAACCAACAACGACTATTGCACAACAAATATGTGAAATATCAAATAAGATTCTTTACAGCAAATCTTATGGAGTGACAAATCAATCAAGGACCCCTGCTTGATGACTTGTAGAGTGCTTCGTGATCTCTTTAGAGAAGGACCTATATGAGGATCACAAATAGAAAGAAAGAAGAACAACTCTCTAGATCAAGTGATCTATATGTTAAGAGAATGAGAGTGATGAGTAGTAAGAAGAGGGTGAGTTAGAATAAAGAAATGGCTTTATGGAAAAATTTCACCTTGTTCCCGATCCCACATATCCCTTCCACTTGGGATCCGTCTAGTGTAATCCTAGGGATCCGTGGAACGCTCCTCTTTGCCCATGGGTTTTTTGGTTATGGGTTATGGGTTATGGGTTATAGGTTGGTCCATGGGTTTTCTTTAGATTCAATGTATCTAAGTATACATTGTATCTAGTCTACTTAGGTATGGGTGGTCATGAACGGACGACGAACCGGAGTCGTGTTCATGTTCGATTCATTTAATTTTAACCGATAAATAAACGAACACTAACACACTTTAACGGACAAATTTTCTTGTTCATGTTCATTATTATAAAATGAGTTGTGATTCATGTTCGTTTATGTTAGCTTATTAGACATTAAACGAGCGATAAACGATCAAATAAATGAACATAGAGAAACAAACATAAACTTTATTAAATTATGCACAATATATTGTTTTAGAAATATTGTTTTATTTAAATAAACCAATCTTAACTCTTACAATTAAAAGATATCATATACGAACATAAATAAATAAATGAACATAAACGAACGTTAACGAACACATAATCGGACGTTCACGAACATATATAAACGGACGCGGCTTTTGTTCATGTTCGTTCATTTAACTAAACGAACATAAAATATTGTCCATGTTCGTTCCTTTAATAAATAAACGAACATAAACGAACTTTTTATTGAACGGTTCATGAAATGTTCACTGAACGTTCAGTTCATTTACAGCCTTAGTTATGGGTTAAGATCCATGGGTTATGGTTTTTACCCATCCTAATAAACTATTACAACAAATGCTTAATTATTACATTTTAGTATTTAAATGGCTATATGTAAATGCTTTACAAAAATAACATGTATCCTTTATAATTATACTTAAGATAACATTATATTTGTTATCAACAAAACACAAAGAGATCTTGAAAATATTAATAAGCGTTTTACGGTTTATTTATACTAACAATCTCCCCCTTTTTGTTGATGACAAAACATAATGTTATGATGAGTAAAACTTAAGAATAGATGTAAGTTTTGAAAGCCCCCTGTTTTACTTCTTTTCCCCTTTGTCGAAACAAAAAGTTAACCTGAAAGAAATAAACTTAAAGTGTGGAAAAATTAGTCCATATATTGCTAACTCCCCGACAGCTCCCTTGTTTTGTGCTAGCAAGTGAAGAAAAATAAAAATCCTAGAATAAGAAAAGTTAGTAACATGCTTAAATAATGTTGGAATCACTCCTAAACCTTTATTCAAGTGTTAGTTTCTCATATGTAATAGGTAGCTTATTATGGACTTTATGTTTGTTTAAGGCCTAGCTTATGTAGAAGGCCTATAAGCTTAGGCCCATGTCCAATAAGGATGAGGATGGGAACTAGAGTGTTGCCCCGCTTCCTCCTATAAATACCCTTTGTAAACCTTCATTTGAAGGTTGGTTGTTCATTTTATTCATTCTCTTTACACTCTACCTACTTAACCTGTATTATGTGTGTGTGGTATGTTTAACGTGTTCATCCAATCTCTTCTCCTCTCTATTTCTTATCTTGATGCTTGTGTTGTAAAACTAGTGACCTATCATTGGTATCAATCGCCAAATAGTTGGGTGAATCGTTATTGCTTTTGAAGTAAGTTTTGGTCTTACGCTAAAGTAACGAGCTTTGCTTACTTAAAAACTCGCTTTTACACTTTTTAATCTAAGATTCTTGTACTTTCAATGTTTTAAGGTGTTAAAATAACTGTTTTTGGCAAAAAGTTTCAAACTTTAAGCGTAGATTTACGTTTTTAAGCTTATTTTGTTCGTGGGTCACGTTCTACGCGTAACCTGTTTAGCCATTTTAATTCATCAAGTTTCACACTTTTGTGTTATTTTGGTGATATTGACGCTATTCCATAACAAAATCGGGTTTAGAACCAACTTTGGGCAAAATCACTTTTATTAGTAAGCTAAGCGTAAGTGAAACCCTAATCTTACGCTTAACTTTATCCCGTGGTTTGATCTTCGCCGTTTACTCCGTTTCTTTTGCTTGGATAAGCCACGAAATATCGTCGACTTTGGATATCTTTGCACCTGCGATGATAGTTAAAGATCATTTGAGCAAAACCCTAAACTTACGCATAAAGTATAGCTACGGCGTAGAAATCCTACGCATAAGATTCATTCTACGCCTAAGCCTAGTCTTTACGAGGTAATCATACGCCTAACTTTCTAATGCCTAACTTTGTGTCCACATAACTTTAGTGTCTTTACCCTACTTGCGTAAGCTAAATCTATGCGTAACTCTTGATTACGCAGTAACTTTGGTGTTTTTACGCATAAGTCCTACTTGGTTTATTGTGATTACTAACCTAAGGATACTTCATCAAAAAGGTTCATTCACTCACAAAGATCCATTTACCAACACAAGTTTTCAACATGTCACAACCACCATACTCTAACTATTTCCTTTACACTTATTCTCAACGTCAACAACAACTAACTCACAACATCAACAATGGAATCAACAACAAGCAATTTATCAACAATTTAATCAACAACATACTCCACAACTTGCCGCCTCAACCTCAAATGGTTCAACCACCACCAAGTCTTCAAGTTCAACCCAACACAAATGACTTCAATCAACATCCATCAAGGAACACTATAAAGGAACCCACTTGGTTTGCAAAGATGTGTGAAGCTTTAAGCAACCAACAATCAATTCATGAGGTTGGATCACTTGATAGACCTCCGCTCACCCGTGAAACTACGATCAATGGGTGATAAGGTTCTTTCAGTTTGTGATCCGAAGAAGCCACATGGAAAGTTCCTAAAGAAGGTTATCTTGAAGGTCCATTTCGGATGCCTACTTGTCATCGTGTGCCGCATCCAAATGCCAATCCACCAAGAGATGAACAAACAAACATTGCTATCATGGTGTGATTTAAATTGTAACTTTCACTATGAAGTCGATGAGCTTGCAGTAATGAAATATATCCTTTTAGGATTACCTAACCCAATTCTTCGAAGTGTTGATGCTCAAAAGACCGCAAAGGAAATGTGGGATCATATTCATCTTCTTAAGGAAGGATCACTCAATCGAGGATTTGGAATTCAAAATTTACTTGGCTTATGAACACTTCATGATTGAACCCGGAGAGACACTAGAGTCTTATCATCATTGCTTTTCGCACATCATCAATGATTGGATAAACACAACATCATCATGCTACTAATTGCGAATACTAAGTTCTCAGTAGTCTTGGTCCCGAGGGAGAAGTATGTCATTTTTCTCCGAAGAATATGCATCATTCTACATATGGATTGTTGTACGATTACTGAAGCCCTGAAAAGGAAGTTGATAGGGAAAGGATTCTGCGGTGCTCAAATTGCTCCATCGACACATTCTAAAATCAACAACTTGCCTTATATGCTCAAAAAGTTATTCTCCTCAACCAAAGAATCCTCAACCAAACCGCTACAATCACACCATATGATCCTTCACCTCAATCTCAACAAACTTCAATTGTTCCATACAACAATGCTCAAGCTAATTGTCGATTGAAGCTAATGAAGAATCATCCGTCAAGCACCGCAACAAGGATTTGCTATGATGCAATGCCTTTTACCCGTTATACCAACAAATCTAACAACCGTATTCGCTCTCATCAACACAAGGAATCGTTGTTGTGAACAATGGACGAAGTTGAAGTTCGTAATTGTGGTTATGGTCTTCGGCGGGTCAAGGGTTTAATGTGGAAGTGGTGGGAACAGGAAATGCTCAAAATGGGTTGAATGGTCTCGATGCTACAACCGCAATGAGAAGGAACACCGGCTAATGCATGCCCAAAGTTTAGGACAAGTACATCGCCAAAGAGGCTTTCTTTTGGCTCTGCGATGAAGTCAGGAACTCTCATGACACAAAGAACAGAAGTATGGCAAATGCAGACTCGGATGATGATATGCAAGATTTGCGTGCCAATGTACCGTTATGTTGATGGCTAATATGCATGAGTTGCACATGATGAGACAGGGCCTTGTATGACATCACGTTTGCTCCTCAAAACCAACAAACCATATTCATCTGCCTAATATCTCAAACAACAATCGAATCTGGGTACTCGGAATGTTCAAAATGAGTCATCCACATCTCATTCGCACGACATTAGACCTCAGAAGTTATATTTGACGATCAAGATGACCAAATGGTTTCATAATCAAATTGACCTCGCGGGTTATACTTGGGATCTAAGTAATGATCATGTTGTGACTCAATGCTGAACACAACATTTGCCCCCATTTTGCTCGCTTAATACAAGACCAACAAACCATAGTGGAAGAAATGTCGCAATTAATCGTGACTTGAAAAGTAAAATGCAATCGTTAACCAAGGATTTTACAATGTTTACAAAGCAACTCAACTTTTCAAAACTCAAGAAAAACGTGAAAAGGTTTTGAAGTGCCTTTATAAATCTCATCAAAATAAAAATATTTAGAGAGAGATCATGGATCTAACCGCTGAAGAATGCTTTGTTGTCCAAATAGAACAACCAAAATGAACATAAAAAGCAAATTAACGCTTCACCTTGGAAAATCAAAAAGCTAAAGTCGATGTTAACTGTCGTAGTTCTCTCAGATACAAAAAGCATTCAACGAACGCGAATAGATGATCATCTTGAAGAAATCATCGACTTGCAAAACAAACTTAAAGAGTTTAAAAGCAAGAGTTTACAAACATGGGTGAGTCGGTCAGCCTATTGAAAAGTTTACTTTAAAACCTAATCCAAATGCATGGACCGAATCTGGGATTACAAACCTAAGCTTTCAACCAAAGCATTCAAACCAAACTCCAAGTTTCAGCAATGTAATATAAAATTGATAATTACTATGAGTGTTGTTGAATATCATCGCCAAGAGGAATTAGATGCGAAGATGAGAGTCGACAAAATTAGAAAAAGTTGTTTACAACAAACCTTTAACTATTCAAAAGGTCAATTTCGCTACACCAACGGATTCTTCTAACACACCGGATTATCATAAAACGCTCAGTCTCTAATATTTAATCCCAAAACCAGATTATGCACAAACTTATGGTCCTTTACCTTCCATCAAGTAAACCTAAACACGAAAATCGTGAAAATTTTAGAGATTTTGACTTTTCATATTGTGGTGACCTCAAAAATTTACAAACATGAGATATAATATCATTCAAATCAAAGTTCAACATTTTCAATCTACCTGCACGAGAACAAGACATTTTTCGAAAAATCTTTACCAAATGTTAAAAATTTGAAAGTTGTGCATGTCTTGGGAAAGGGACTTTCATAAGAGAACTTGGATTGATGAAGGTCGCTGAGAAAACAAACATCTATCTCTAATACTAAACGAAAAGAAAATGTTGAGAAAAGATGTTGATCGAATCTTGGAAGATGTCATCTGTGCTGATGTCCATAATGTTGTGCTATTGAATTCTTTGTCATATGCATTTGATTATATCTCTCGAGCATCATGATTCTGTGGTAAAGGTTGAGAACACTAATAATGTGCTTCAGATCGAGTCCTTAAAAGTTGAAAATAAACGCATTGTCAAACCAACTTTCAAATACAATCCGTCCGTCTTAATTGGTGTCAAAAAGATATTCACTTGTCAACAACTTGTTTTCAACACAAAATCGCATTAGCTGTGGACAAAACTTCGATCCAAAAATTGAGCAAATGATCAAAACAGGTTTTAAGTGTCAAATCTCAAAATATGAACAAGAACTTGTAAAAGTTAAAAGGAATATGGTGTCATATTTGATTTACTCAAAAAAGACTCGTGATGAAGCATCAAATGAACTTGATCATTATCTTGCACACACTAAAGACGCTATGCATTTTATTCCTGAAATATTCTGGCTCCAAAAATCAAGATCATTCACACTATCTCGTTAAGAGAAATGTTAGAAAGTATGAACAACTTTCTACTACCGTGATTAAGCATAAGGACAATACACCGCAGTCAAGAACGCACCCTAGAATCCCTCCAAATCACAAGTTGCTAACGTGCTTCCTCTACTAAAACATGAATAGTCAGCGCTTTCCAAACATCCCACTTCACCTAGGAGCACTACATCAAAGAATATGACGCGTTGCACTCCAAGAAAATATAATAAGTGAATGTAGTAGTTAACACCCTAGGACTATGAATAAGACTCAAGCTGTTTCCACTATATAGATATTGCGTCTCGGCAAATGTAATAGAAATAGTGATAACGAATGCTAAACGTTGTACTTTTTGATATTCACCATGCACTCAGGTTTATCGTAGTATGAATTCTCGACCATGACAAATGTGTTGCTAAAGCCATCATCTCTCGCGGCGGAATCTTAAGACTCGGAATACCTCTAGGCCCACTAATCGGGCCTAAGTCTCAGGCTGGTGTAGACCGCCATCTTTAGATTCCTAACGTGCGATTGTCATCCCTTAGCTCCGCCTTTCACCTCCTCTAGGAATGTAGTACCACATAGTGCATTCACTAAGACTAATTAAAGCAAATACTAGTTGGAGATGGCGTGAAATGGATATACAACACACTAGGATTTAAATGGATACCTAAAGCTATTGATGTGCTGTATGTTCACTATCATTCCAACCCCAATTTCGGGTTCCACATCTACTTCTATTCCATCCGTGTCGCCTGCGGTGTAAATGCAGTGATACGATCATTCTCTGATTGTCTATAGCGGATGTTCCCGACACATGACGGGCAACCTTAAACCTATCAAACTTTATTGCAAAGTTCATTGCAATCGTCAGTGTTTGGAATGATCACTGCAGCCTATCATGGCTAATGAGACTATATCAATGGGGAACATCGAAATTAAAGCGTAGTTTATTATGTGGAAGGCCTCTGGTCACATCGTTTCAGTAGGTCGGTTTTGTGATGGAGATTTTGAGGTTGCTTCGTGGAGAAATCTTGTTTCATTCGTGATCTCCAAGGAAACGACCTATGTCTCCGCCTCGCGTAATTCTAAGTCTTTACACTATTCTCATGCAAGACATGGTTGCTTCATCTCCCATTTGCTTACTTTCAAAGGCAACATCACAAAACTCGGCTATGGCATCGCTGCTCTCACATCTAAATCCAAACCATCACCAACCTTGTTTGACACAAACTAGTTTAAGGACTCCACGATTTCGGTATTCTAAAGATCACCTTTACTGCGACTTGTGAACAAGGGAAAAGCACTTGCAGCCTTTTTTCAAAGATGGAACATTCTCTCGATGTGCTTTATCTTCTTCACATGATTTGTGTGGGATGCGCGCATGCAAACAATTAATGGCAAACGCTACATCTTAGTAATTGTTGATGATTATTCCTCTGGACTTGGTCTACTTTCTTCGAAGCAAAGACCAAGCTCCACAAATGATCATCACCTTTCTCACCTAAAAATACTGTGTTGACTTCAAACACCGTCCGCCAAATCGAATGCATGTAGGCATTGAATTTGTTAACCAAACTCTTCGCGAATTTTATGAGAAAGTGGGAATTGAGATCGGACATCTATTGCACGTACACCCGTAACAAAACGGAGTTGTTGAAGATCTAAACCCAACGTAGTGGAAGCGCAAGAACAATGTTAATCAATGCTAAACTTCGCGATTACTTATGGGTTTAAGTCATCTTCGCGATGCTATACTCAAACCGATCTATGATTACAAACGCCACAACAAAACACCTTTCGAAGCTTGTCCACACAAGTAAAAAACCGAATATCAAACACCTTTCATGTATTTGGATCTCTTTGTTATCCGAATATGATCGTGATGACTTTGGAAAGCCAAAGCCAAAGTCGCATTGGAGTCTTTATAGGATATTGTGATAATTCTAAAGGTTTCCAAATCGGAATCGCCGACAAAGGAGGTTATGGAAACGATTCATGCTCATTTTGATGAACTCCGTAAATGGCTTCCGAAAGCATAACAGCTTTAGAACCCGGTCTACAACCGCTTAAACTTCCCCAAACCCATCATCATTTGAAACAAGCTCTCCCACCGGACAACAATTGGAAACGACTACGCCTCCTCGTTTCACATCTATATCGGGTGTTAACCGTTGCAACCGCCAACCCGAGCATACTCCTATACCGATGTTAATCGCTACAACACCACCGTTGAAGAAGCACCACCATTGACTCCAACACACATTGAACAAACCGCTTCAACAATGATGAATCGTGATGATGTTCGAATGATGTACCCCACCTGCAGATTTGATCAAAATGCGCTTTTAACCCGGTTGCCATAAGGAGATCGCCGCACTCGATGTCGCGTAATCTTCAACAAGCCATTTGAATTCAAAATCATGTCAATGTATTTCAACATCAACCTCTAACACATAGATGGACAAAAGACCATCCTCTGAAAAATATTATTGGCAACCCAAATCAATCCGGCCAGAGACAACGCTTCACTTCGAGATGGTGAACATTGCATTTATGTACTCAATCGCTTAATCGAATCCTAAAACATCAAAGACGCAATGAAAAGGACAACCGGATTGAATCCATGAAGAACCAACCAATTTAAACGTCTTGAAGTACGGAAGCGGTTGAAAGACCGGCGGGTCTTCATCATTATTTAAATGGATTTGGAAAAATAAATTGGATGTCAAGGAAACGTTATCGAAAACAAGTCACGCTCGGTGGCTAAGGGTTATAAACAGAAGAGGGTATTGACTTTGAAGAATCTTTGACCGCTGTTCGCCTTGAGGTCGTTTCGGATATTTCGCGTTCGCGGCTCATATGAATATGACGGTCTTTCGATGGATGTCAAAACTGCTTTCAATGGACAACTTAAAGAAACGGTTTATGTCACCAACCTGGCGATTCGTTGATCCTGCGTTCCCAACCATGTCTAAAACTCAACAAAGCTTTATGGTTCCCTCAAACAAGTTCTCGGGCATGGTAACGATAAGATATCATCTTTCCTAATTGCCAATAATTTCACCAAAGGTTCGGTTGACCCTACTTTACATACAATATCACGGGGAACATATTTTAATTGTTCAAATTTATGTGGATGACATCATTTTGGGTCAACTCATAAAAGTACCAATCGCTTTGCAAAACTAATGAAGAAACATTTTGAAATGTCCATGATGGGTGAACTTACATTCTTTCTAGGACCTAAGTTCATCAATCTATTCCATGCAGATTTTCTCGAGTCATCCAAATATGCCCTTGAATTGTTAAACAAGTTTGGAATGAATACTGTGACACTTATGCCACACCAATGGCTCATACCCAAAGCTTTAGTGATTTACATGGGAAATTGGTGGACCTACAATACCATAGTATTATTGGTCTCTCATGTATCTAACAAACATAGCGTTCCGATATTGTCTTTGCCGATATCTTTGTTTCGCTATC